>OY728141.1:1352795433-1354069005 GCA_963277665.1 Viscum album | reverse complement strand
TGATGAAGAGAAATTTCATTCATGTCATACATGTTAAAACAAAAATTCCTTTCACATTTTCGATAGAATACGAAAGGGGATTATATAGAAAATGACAATAATATTACTTTAAAATATATTTTTTAAAAAGTTAAAAATAGGTAAAAATTCCTTTAAAATTAATTTTAGAATATAAAAAACTTTCTTTAAAACCATTTTAAAAAACATGGATATGGATGAAAAGGGATTTTCGACAGAATAGACGAATAAAGTCGGTTTTACTTAAAAACATTATTTTAAACTATTGAGTAGATTGAGAGAGGAAAATAAAATGAAAAAATTAATTTAATGAAAGATATATAGGATAATAAAATTCATGATATCCATGCTATGTATATCATATGATCTCGTCAATGGAATCATAATCATAAACAATCTCGATAAACAAAGATATTGTAACATAATATCATTACCACTTTGATATCTTTTGAATAATAATCCTCATGAAATAAATAAAATTATATTGATATTTATATCCCATAATTTTCATTATAATAATCATAAAATGCATACATGGTCAGTATATACACCATACAAAAGAAACAAGTGGTGTATAAGGCATGTGTCCCACAAAAATAAAAGCGAGATGAAAATCCCTTACCTATATGGTGACTTTTGAATCATATTAAATATTAAATAATAACATAAAATGAAACATTAAATATCATTAAAATAATTATATTAATGATATAACATGTCAAATTGTAATTATATACACCAAAGAAAATAAACGTGTGGTGAATATGGCTTGTGTCTCCCGAAAATAAAAGAGACTAGAAATCCATTACCTTAAGTATTGACTTACTTTATACACATTTTAACATCATTTATAACAAATATAGTATTATTATAAATATATTAAAGAAAAATTCTCATATTTATCATAACATATATTATTTACTTATGACCTTTTATAATATGTTTATTAACAATTCCTTGTTAAAATCATGTTTCAGGTAGTAACTGTTTCGTTTTTCTTATATGTTTTCATTTGTTATTTTCATTCCTTATATTTTGATCATAGTTAAATAATATTAAGAATTTTAACAATGATATTAATATCATATATATTCATTATATATGTATTTATAGTAATCCATAAAATTTAGATATAGATTATGAATTATACCATTCATGGAGACGGTGGGTCGTACGTACGCATGAATGTTGTTTCCATTTTCTCAACAGATGAAATAAAGGAAAGGTAAACACTATATTAAATTTATAGAATCATTTTTATATCATATATATCACATATTTTAATTAAATTTTCCTTATTTAATTCTAATTAAATCTTAAGTGAAGAATAAATCACATCACTTCGAAAGGTGATAGTCCATCGTACACACAAGCAACGTTATTAGATTCCCATAGAATTGAAAGTAAGAAATTACCCATGATATTATAACTAAAAATTATAATTATGTAATTAATATCATATAAATATGTTAAATTCATCATTATATCTATCTATGAGAGGTGGTGATTGAAAACAAAATACATCAGTTCGTGAGGCGGCATTCCACCGTACACGCAAGTGGTGGTTGCGTTTCCCATTTGATAGAATTGGAGATAGATATTGGTCAATACATTAACATAATAAATTATATATATATGGGATGAACTGATGATATTATATAATCTTGTTTGAATAATATTTTAAGGATTTAGAAGGAAAAATAAAATGAAAATGTATGGTTAAGGACTATACCTCTTCTTCGGAGAACCCCTTAAGGTTTATAGTTAAAGCATTCATAAGATGGTTTCCTATTAAAATTAAGGAATATAAGATATGGTAATGGAATTTAGGAATGGATTTTTTTTATTTATTATCTGAACCAAATGGTTTTTTAAGTGTGAATTTGAGAGGAGAAGGGTGGTCTTTTATAAGTGGGGGAGAGGACACACTTCGATTTTTGAAAAGAAAATGGTGTACACACATTTTAAACATAATAAAAGGCTCAAAAATATATCATTATAAAAAATCATGTGATATAAGGTCGATATATATTCATAAATATTATTTTCCAAGTTTATAGGTTATATTACCCCTTACATTTTTAGTTTAAACCCCGATAAAACAGTTTTACCCTTAAATGCAGAAATTAATTTTTATTATTTTTACTATTCATTTTGAAAAAAAATGACCTCATTATATGATATTAATTATTTTTATTCCAAGTATTTAATCCATTTTTACAAATTCCATTCACATAAGTGGAAATATTTATTTTAAAATTAAACCCGTATATGTTATAAAAAATCATTTTTCCAATTAGTTTTTTTTATAGGTACAGAAAGTTCTAATATCAATATTAAATATAAAATTGATTCAAATGAAATAAAATGGATTAATTAATATATAATTGAACTAATTTTACTTTTAAAACCATATTAATATATAATATATCTTTTAAATTCATTAAATAAAAATATAGTTTTTAATAAAAATCAGTATTTTTTACTATTTATTGATAAATTAGTATTTTAAAAAAATTATAAAAAAGTAACTAAAATATAATTTTGAAATGGAGATTCAAAAAATTAATTTTATTTTTTCAAATAAATTTTCTAAAATTTTTATAAATTACTTTTAGTATTTTTTCATAAAAAATAATAGAAACATTTTTTGAGAAAATAGTATTTTCACAACATATAAAGACTTTACTAAAAATTAAATACTTTTTTAAAATATGTTTTATTTATATAAAACCATTAAACTTAATATTTAGAATGTGGTTATTCCTATTCATTCCTCCAAGTTTAACAGCTATGTTATAATGTTTATGTTTAAAAAAATAATATTAATTGTATATCGTGGTTTGTTAAAGCTTAATAATGTGTGTTATTCATGTTATCGAAGAAATTAAATTTATTTTAAAAATATATATTTCATAAAATATTGTGATGTTAAAACATTAATTAATGTTGGGAAATTTTCCATTGTATTTCTAAAACTAAAACTCCATTTTTTCATATAACCACTATGTCCTTAAACTGCATGGAAATATACCTAAAACTGTCTATAATAGTTTTGGCCTTCCCATTCATGCCTGGTCTACCCTTCCCTAAACACAGTATAGACCAAATATTTTTTGTAGAATATTTACAACCTTTAACACTAGTCCTATAATGTTTTACCTTAAATCTTCTAAATTTTCAAAGGGAAGATACATAGTATTCTATTGGTTGAAAACCCCAAAAGGGCAGTTTGGGAATTATTTGAGCCTCTACTCACTAATAATTTTACTCTCATGATGCAAAAGTTTTAGTGTTAAAAAAGAAAAAAAATCACCAAAGCATATCCAGATGAAAACCCATAAATCGTGTCCTAAGTAAAATCCATATTCATGCTCATTATGACTTCCCCTTTCAGATTTTAGGAAAATTTTAATGTTAAAATAAAAAGGAAAAATATCATATGTGGAAAAATATATGGACCTATAAAGGTAAATCTATGATTTCTAGGTCTGTGGGACTAGGAAAATTTTAAATCACCATTTTATTCCTCGTATATATTGGTTTAAATGATCTTTACAAAGTGTATGAAGATATAATTTCAATTTATTTAAACCCTTATTGAGAATTAACTCACTTGTTAGGATCAATTTGGGATATTCCCAAATATATAGGGGTGTGAATTTGTATGGACTGTCTTTTAATAAAATTTCATGGTTATTACTTATCTACCTCTTCACTTATCTGGTGATTAGATTTTTTTCTCTCTCTTTATCTCACCTTCAGTCAGTATGCATATATCAAATACAAAATAAACATAGAATAATGTTAGGGTTTTTTAATGAGATTCACTACCTATTGGATGATTATGTCCCCAGTGCATCATAGTTATCATCCTATGTGTATAAATTCCTTATTATTATCATCATAATTCCATGAAAAGTTATGATCTTGAACCAGGTATCCTAGCACTGGCTGTGTATAAAGCAAGATATGGATTATTTTCTATTCATGTAAGATGAAGTGATTGTACTTACTTTGTTTCAAGATCACTTTTTATCGATTGATCCCCTCCTAGAATATATTAATTGATATTATTCCTCTCTTATAGTATTAAAATGGATACCTTAATTTTATTCATACTTTTAAAATAGGAGGTTATATGATAGATCTATTAAAACTCTTGCTTGGAATGTGATTAGTAGTAGTACATTAAAACTATCTATTATTATAGAGTTTACAATGAATGAAGGATATTTTTTCCTCTCTCAATAATATCCACATTCTTCTTATTTAGTGTTCATGGATTATTTCAGCACCTAAACACATTATTCTTTCATTTACTCCTAGAATTTTCAACACATACAATTTTTGTTCTTAACTTCCTATTCTTCTTTTGAATTATAGTATATTCATAGGTAGGCATAGTCAATAACCTATATCTAATCATTTAAAATTCTGGAATATCTTCAATGTTTAATTATTCTAAATTCTCTTTAATATTATTCAACATGAAAAAATATTTATATATAATATTTTCAAAATAATATAATCTTTTATATATTTAAACTCCCTTAAATCATGTCCTTCAATTCATATAATCCTTATATCAAAGCATTATTAAATCTTCCTAAAATTTCAGATGAATACCCATCTTGTTTCCTTCTTATGATATTCAAATTTTGAAAGCTTATTCCCCTTTTTAAATACACATCTTTTAGTTCACTTTATATTTATATAGAAACATGATAATGTGGATCTTGTGTCATATGGTGTGTAATTTTTCTTCAGTGTGGTTACACATGCTATGATGTGGCCCCATATTTTGTGGTGTAAATATCTTATCTCTATTCTACTAGCTTATCTCATAGTTAGTTCATTCCTTTAAATATCATCTTTATTCATTATCATGAGTTGGATCAATATTCATGATCTATTAATAACATAAAACATGTATCATTGGAAATTGTTTTATCACTTCGGATATCAAAATCTGAAGACTTTAAAAAATTCACCCAGTACGTGTGTGAAATTACCTTCTATGAATTATTATTTGGATATTTTACTGAATTCCCATACATGGTTCTTCGTGTATAATGATTTTAATACATGGTTCTCTAATCAAATTTTCTTATGTAGTAAATCCTCTACATTTTATTCCATTCACATACTTGGGAAATTTGGTTACACTATAGCATTTGGTTGTATGAATCTTCAAATTAGACTATGTAGCAACCTTATGCTATGTCTCATCATTCTCTCATGTTATCACAAACCCCTACTTCAGTTTTTAATTCACCTATGTAACATTTTTCAACTATATTTATTTTCCTACATTACTAAATTTTCATTCCTATAGAATTACTAATGTGGATCATTCGTCTATGTATCATAATCAGTTATGTGGAAATAGATTGATAGAAAAAACATTTACATGAAGAGTTGAAAAATATAAGGTAAATTACTAATGTGGATCATTCGGCTAAATTTTAATTCACCTATGTAACATTTTTCAACTATACATAGATAAATTTCTTATGTGATTCTAGAAAACATAAAATTTTACTCAACCTCACTTAGAACCTCTTTAGATAACTTCCAAGACTTATCAACCACTTCAACACATCCCATGGATGTTTTATATAGTGTTCCCTCATCCATCAAAACTTTCATTTACATGAAGAGTCGTCTAGCAATCATTATACTTACTTCAAATGGATTTGGGAGTTCTTTAAAGTGATTATGAACTTTATAAATCACTTAAAAATAACATCTAAGAAGTATTTATAGTTTCCTTTAATCATAATAAACTATGGATAGATTCTTCGTTACTTTAACTTATCCAGATTACATTTGGTCGAGATTTAAAAAATATAACCAACGACTCTGGAATTTATACACAATAACTTAACATCAATCTATTTCCAAACTGATATAGATAATAATTTATTAGTCCATATCTTATCATATACCCATGAATATCAGTAAATAAATTATCATATATAATGGTTTCCACTTATAATATATCCATCAATATCATTAAGGAACATATTTTCTCTTTCCTTTTCCATCAACTGATTGGAACCTTAAAAATACAATGGCATCACCATTATCATCATTGTTTTTTTATTAAACCAAATTTAGATATGAAGCACAAAGTTGAGTATCTTTATTATGATTATCATTCCTTTTCCATATAGATAATGGAGTCACTTCCAATGCTTCTTCTATTTTCAAACACACCTGACAATAAAAAACTTATACAATCATCAATGTTATCTATTTTTTCATGTAACCAATGATAGAAAAAACACTTCCAAGTTACTTATCAATATTATTAGGTTCAACACTCACCTTCTATGTTTTTTCCTCTATCACACATTGATATCATTAATATTTCCTTTTTCATTGATACAAAATACAACTCAAACAAAAATTGGGTTCTTTAATCTACCCATTTGTTTTTTTCAATACCAATGCTAGAAAATTTCATGCCAATATGTGAACTCATTTTATCTCCCCCTTTTCCTCATCTTAACCTACTTACATTTTCTTATCCCCCTATTGATAATAATTACAAAGCATATGATGTAGGCTAGTATCACTTGTTATTTAAGAAATTTTTCATTGATCATTCCCCTCTAAGTCTATATGAGTCATTATTAATGTATAAAACAATAGAGTTTTATTTATACATCAATGTTGTCCTTAATCAAAAAAATATAATACCAAAAATTACCTTTTTCAATTCTCTTCCTCATATCCAGTTCACATGTATTCATGTTAACACGACTTTCTAACATCAATTATTTTAAATATCCTCAAACATTTTCAACTTTAATTTCCTGAACTTAATTAAAACTAATTAAAAACATTCAAGTGAAACCAATGGGTTATGATTTAAAGCGGGTCTTAATAAATTTAGTTTATACTAACAAATTTTCATTTATTAATAGAATTTCTCCCCATTAATGTCAAAACCAATTCTTTGAAAAACTAGGATGAGAGAATATGAATTTATATCTTTTAAATGGCTATTTGTCACACACCTTCAATAAAATATACATTTATATGAATTTAATGATCCTAGGAGCTTCTAAAGTAGCTTACCCTCAATGGATAGACTTCATCTTCAAATAATCAAGAGTTATCTCATCATTAAGTATATTTTATGATTACATTTGTTAAGATAACACCAATATTCCAACATTCATAGTTTCCTCATCAAGGTTGATTCACTTCTATAAATACTCTTCAAGATATCATGTACTTCATTCCTGCCAAGATGGGTACTTTAATCAATCATCTTGTCTAGTTTTGATAGCCACTAATCCTTCATTATGGTTGGTCCTTTATGTGGATTTTCGTTAGATTTCCATTTTGAAATTTATATTAAGATTATGTCTTCTTCAAACCTGTAATTTTTATTCTCTCTTACTTTATTAGTTCTAAATTTGAGAACCAACATCACCTTTAATTCCCAGTATGGTTATCATTGAAATACAATATAAATAATAAGATAATAGGGTGAAACCACTTTTTCATAAATTTGAGTAGTTGGATTGAGAATTTATTCTCAAACTATTTTCCCTTTTGAATTTATCTCCATGTTTAGTTAGACTCTTCATAGTTCCATAATCATTTTTTAAATCATTTTTTTTCTTCAGGCATCATGGGTTATTTTCTTCTCCATGTGTAAAATTTTCTTTTTTTATCACTATCCATTAGGTAACATGAATCATGTGGTGTAGCTTTCATATTATTCATGATTCATTCTTATGTCAGAATAAATGTTACACAATAATTTGAATAATTTCTATCTAGATTTCACCTTCAACACAGATCCTCATTAGATATTAGGTTATATTTTTTCATCATCATCTTGTAATATTTCATTTCTTCTTAATGTGGAACCATTTATTTCCCTTTTTATTTTAAATTTTATTAGACTTCTAATTATATTTGTTTTTTTAAATTGATTGGATAGATTTTCAGCCATACCTTAATAATATTCTCGTCCCATTTGGCTTTTCAACATGGTTTTTTAGATGTTATATTTAGAAACTTAGTCCTTTCATTTCTCCCTTGGACTGTTCTTTTATTCTATTCAAGAATATTCACTTCAACCCTTTCATTCATGGCTAGTTTTTAATTTTCCATGTTGTGACTTATTTTACCATAAAAGAAACAAATTATACCTTTTGGGTGTGGATTCCATTGCTTATATTTTGTGATTTTTGTGAAAGTCACTATATTATGTTTTTATATTAACCAAGTATAACATACTAGCATTCTTTATAGACTTATTCATACTGATATTATTACCACCATACTTATGATTATTTTCCAAGGATAGATTGTCTCTATTCTTTATCTTTTGTGTTCTTTTCTCCATATTTGTTCCAGATGCAAGATTTAATGATTTATACCTCCATTCCTCTTCTCTATAACCATAATAATTTCAAATACCACAGTGTTTTTCAAGTATTATAAATTTGTTTCATTTATATATATTTTTCTTCATAACCTATAGATGTTGCAGCTTATTAGGATTACCACCCCCCTCCTGTGAGATCTCCTTTTCTTTCATAAGCTAGAATATTATACCAGTAGTCCATATCCATATACCTAAATTTTATACAACAATAACAATAACTAGAAAAACTTGGTTTCTTTTTCTGAATCACATATTGTATTATTGTTTAGAATTGGTAGCATGATGTTTTTTAGATTTGTAAATAGTTGGTTGGTATTTGTTTGGAGAACTAGATATTATAAAATATATTTTATCCATCATTTATATCATGGTAGGATAAACATAATTTTTTCATACATATTTGTATAGATTTTTTTTTAGGTCTGCAATGTGTATATAGACAAAATTAGCATTGTTGATATTTTTTTATGTTGATTGTGCATTTCCTTTTGTGAATAAATTATACTAATAAATAGATAGTATTATAATAATCTATCCACTTTATAGGGTATTTTAGTTTAATAATCCTCACTAAAAGTTTATGTGATAATGAATTTCTTTTAAACTAGTTGGTAAGTCATTACTTTTACTGATTCTAGGTTCTTCAATTTAATAAAATGATCAAATCATTTCATATTGAGAATTCTTTTCTCATCCTATATTATCTTCAGATTGACTTCACAAGAAATTAATATCATTATAATTTTTTCTTCATTCATTTTTCTATTTTCATGCAACAAATATTCATGTTACTTATTTCCATTAGAAATGACCTCAAGTTGAGAATTTTTAACAATAATCACTTCTTCAGATGTGATATCATGTTATATAAACTATCAATGATTCATTTATATTTCCATACATATATCACATGATGGAGTTGGTGTCCTAGGACCAACTATTTATACTTTAATTACATGAATATTTGATGTATTTAATATTAATAAAACTTATTATTAATATTTTTTGTTGTTCTATATGACTCTAATGTAATAATGTCCTAGAGTATACATCACATTGATAAGGTCATAGAAGTTCCCCACTATAATGAGAACCTTGATGTTCTATGATGATATTCTAAACTAAATTTCTATGGTTGGATAACATACTATGATGGGAAAATTATTACATAGACTATCTGGTGCAAGTACTCATAAGCAGACGGGGCTTCTTCTCATGAAGTTTGCACTAGATAATATCCAAGATGGTATATTATGAGAATCAATCCATTTCACAACCCTCCTTCTTCAATATGATGGAAGAGATGGAAAAGTGTCATGACCTTCCTTCTTCAAGATGAAAAGGAGATAATAACCCTCAAGTACCACCTCCAATAGGCCCTAGGGTGGAAACCAGCACCAAGGGTATTCAAACTCACAAAATGGGAGGCATTACCCTTTTTATAGTAACCAAGATCAGGAGATAAGATTTATCAACCTCAAAAAAACTCCAAGACATATATATAAAATAAGCCAAAATCTAACCCACGTGCATGTTTAAAGTAAAACTACTATCAATAAAATGAAAATATCCAAAGTAAATACCAAAAAGAACAAATCTAAGTAGCGACACGGCAACTATCCCAACACCTGAGCTAGTAAGGTCCAGCACGGTCCATGTAATCTTATTAGGAAACTAAAAATATTTTTATATACGTAGGGTGATCGTACAAGTATGCTCAGTAGGAAAAGCCAAAGTATCATGCACAAGTGGGGGAAACATACTAATGCCCTTGTGATAAAATAGAAGAAACTCAAAAGCACTTAACAAGGTATATTATCCACCCCAGCCTCACCAAGGCATGCTCACCAAATAATGAAAGTCAAGTAAAGTAAAGTAGTAAGCACATCGATGATAGGGTACCCTGTACAACTTCCCACTAGTTAACTACTCATCCCTAATGGCGAACATCCTGATGCTACTATGATATTCGACGAGATGCACTGTCACAACCTACCCACACACACCTGGGCCACATACCACATCCTTTCCACAAACACCTAGGCCACAACCACATCACATCCCTCCTGCAAAAACCTAGGACACAAAACCACAACCTCATCCCGAAGACACCTAGTAAAGTACAACATACCTCATCCTGAAGACACCTGGGAAGCACACCTCACCCGTAGACACATGATCCTCACAACTGCACCACAACCTTCCCATAGAGTCTTGGGATACCAATGCCTGTAAGAGGGAGTAAAGAAGAGCCAATAACCAGTCATCCATCCTCCCATTAGGATGTTGGGAAAGGAAACCCTCCCCTATAACAATGGGGGTGTTTAGCACATAGTGCTCAACATGGGTGGGGTTTATATAGAAATCAAAAGGAACTACATGTATAAATATAGGTACCAAACACTCAACCCAACCTATGGGTTTTCAAAAAAAATAACCAGCCGACACAAAAAATACCCTTGCTGCCACCTCTAATGCATAACCACACACCAGCCATATACTTAAGTCATAACCCCATCCAATTAATTCAACCAATTATCACTCTATATTAAACAATTCATTTAATTAGTTATTTGATCCCTACTTGGGAAACTACCAAATAACTCACACCACAAGTAACATCATAACCCAAACACACTTTACAAAAGTCTCTAGAAACTCTGGGAGAAATGCCCATGCAAGGTAACACCATCCTTATTCAAAATTATCCCTCCCAAACCATCCTCAAAAACCCCGATGCATGAAAAATCACTACATCCAATAAAACAAAAAAAAACTCAACTAGATTTCAGTCCCACTGCATAATAAAATCATCTACTCGCAATCAACAACCTCTCAACTTGAGATTTCATTACACCACCCAAACCAACCCATACACAAAACCCACATAAACCATCATTAAAACCACAACCCCACTCTACAAACATTCCACACTATACCCACAGATCCAACCCCCTTGTCCTCCCTTGAACCCACAACCATGCTTAAAACCACAGCACCATACAACCCACACAAGGCACTAAAACCGAACAAAACCATAAATAGCACACAAGCACAATTATCAAATAGATTTTATTTAGATTTTACCAGCACTATTCTTTAATTACACTTTCATAATTCAGGGTTTATCATAGAACAAGTTTGATCCTGGGGTATTCATTTAATTAATCGAATATATGTGATTAATCAAGTTTTCATGTTCACAGTCGTTCAACAGAAGATTAACAAAAAGTATTCATGATTCCAGTATACAAATAGATACCACCAATATCCATGATTTTCAGAGGGAATATGACCAAAAAATTTCATATCCTGGATAAAAGATAATGAATAAAACAACACAAGCATCATCATCATCTCCCTCTCCCCTTATTTATTACTAAGGTAGCTAAACCCATTATTGTAACAGGTCCATTAATCTTCAAAATACCCTTAATTTATATTTGGATTTGACCATATTCTCAAATAGGCGTGAGTTTACCCACCCCGTATGATACACAATTAAAAGATAGATGATGGGATTACTACTTCAAAGAACAGACGATCAGCAACTCCTCCTTGCGCAAAAAATAGGGGGTGCATGAATAGTAGGAAGGACTCCAAGGGAAAATCAGATCTGAAGGCCACATCACAACACATGACTCAATGGGGAAGAAATGCCCTAGGTGAACCAACAGGAAATGAAAGGGTTTAAAGAAGAGGGGATCTCAACTTTAGAAAAAAATTCCAGATCCTATATCAACTTAAGGAAACAGTTTCAAGGGCCATTAAAGTCAGATCATAGTCAAGATTACATGGTATAAATATTTCAAAGTCTTAGAAGCATTAGGATATTAAAGATATAATTAATATCATTTGAAATGCCTTTATAAACACTCAAACAAGGTTTTAAACTTGATTTATATCAAATAAAATATAAAGAGACGAAACTGGAAAAGCTGGAAATGACTCACCGATAGGCGAGTCACTGACATGAGTCACCAATAGAGATTCACTGATGCATAACTCACTAACGCAATTCACCAATGTGACTCACCGACATGAGTCACTGATGTGACTTACCGACAGCGAGTCACCAATGTGACTCACCGACACCACTCACTAATGCTCAACCTACTGATGTCCGACCTACTGATGCCTTGACCTACCGACGCCCTAACCTACTGACGCCCTAACCCTTCGACACCCTAACCAACCGATGCCTAGACCTACCAATGCCTGATCTACCTACATATGACCTACCGATGTCCGACCTACCGACGCCATACCTACTGATGCATGACCTACTGATGTTAATCCATCGACACTGAACCACTGACACTGAGCCACCGATGTCAAGTCACTAACGCGTCCTACCAATGGAAAAACTTTCATTTTGGAAAACTCTTGAAATGAGATATTGTTACCTCCCAGAACACCCCAAACACTGGATTTTGGAAAAGTAATGGACTGGGGAGGTTCAGGCTGTTACATCATATACCTCTCAAATAATTCTCACCCTCGAGAATTCAAAACCAAACCCAGAAAAAAGAGGGGTCTTAACAACCACCCCATAATATAACTTTCAAGGATAAACCACCATGTGTTTTTATAAAGCTATAGTAAAACCTAAACATCCAATAACACCTACTACCACATCTACTAACCCAAATATCCACAAGATACCCCACATAATCACCAACTATCCAGATGCATGAATTAGGTAATTCCTTCCTTTATGTCAAAATATTATCCTCTCTAGGTGGAACTAACTCGCTCGCACAAGTTTAATAACATCTCAATTAATGCATCTTGATTAGGAATATGGTCTCCCACTTTTCACATGTTAAGACTTAATCACACATTATGGAACAAGGAAGCAACCCATCTTATAGAAAACAAGGTTCAATCACTACATCACAAAGAAAAACATACGAGAAAAACTCAAAACAAATTCTGGTACTGGGAACGCAACTGTGTCTCCCTTTCCCAAGTACACTTCTCTAGGCCACCATGCCTCCACAACACAATAACCAAAAGAATGGTTCATCCACACAGCACCTTCACCTGAAAATCCTGGATCTCCACTGGTCACTCCACAAATGTTGTGTCTTCCTCAATATCCAACCCTCCCCAATCAATAAAATGGGAGTCATCGTGAAGATACTGAAGAATATCATAGATATGAAAGACGTAGTGGATCCTCTCTAACTGTGGTGGAAATTCCAACAGGTATTCCAACTCACCAACTCTCCCCAACACCTCAAAATGTCTGATGAACCTAGGAGATTATTTTCTCCCTCTACCAAACCTCCTCTACCCACGTCAAGGGTAAAAATTGAAGAACACATGGTCCCCAAACTCAAACTACAAGGGTCTTCTCCTATGATCAGTATATGACTTCTTCTGATCTTGTGTTGCCTTCATCCTCTCATGAATAGTCTAAACCTTCTATGTTATGATCTGAACCACATCAGGTCCAAGAATAGTCATTTCCCTAACTTCTATCCAGCACAAAGTTGAATGACATGACCTTCCATATAAATCTTAAAATGAAGCCATGAAAATGGTAGAGTGATAGTTGTTGTTGTAAGAAAAATCTACCAAAAGAAAATTCCACACCCAAGACCCACCAAAATCCAAGAAACATGCTCACATCATGTCCTCCAATGTTTGGATAGACCTTTATGTCTACCCCTATGTCTGAGGGTGGAAAGCAGTGTTGAGGTGTAACTAAGTTCCAAAAGCATTCTGCAATACCCTCTAGACTCACAAGGTAAAACATGTATCCCAATATGAGACAATGGATCTCAAAAATCCTTGCAGTCACACCACCTCATCCACATACCTATGCGCTAAGGCATCCATTGTACATGATTTATTAATTGCTAAGAAGTGAGCTAATTTCGTCATCTGATCCACTATTACCCAGATTTCATCGCATCCTCCCTGAGACCTAGGTAATTATATGATGAAATCCATTGAGATGTCATCCCACTTCCACTTGGGGATGTATAGGGGCTACAAAAAAACATCAGGAACATGGTTCTCAGCCTTCACCTTCTATCACACTAGGAAATTTTCCACAAACTTTGCCATTTCCTGCTTCATCCCAGGCCAATAAAAATATTCCCTTAAGCAATAGTACATCTTAGAAACTCTCGGGTGTACCACTAGGGGTGAGATATGAAACTCACGGATAAATCTCTCATGCATCAGCATAGTAACAAATAGCTTCTCATGGAATATCATCTGATTCTGACCATCCTCGGCCATCCCTCCAGAGCATCACCATAGTCAATGCGATCACACATCACCTCTGCCTCCGAGTCTCCCCATTGGTACTCCTCCACCTTATACCTTAGTGATGAGTACACCATCATCTGAAATAGAGAGCCTCTACCTCTATCCATTACTATATCTAAGTGCAAGGCATCCAAATCCTCCATCACCCTCCAAGCATCTGAAGATTCTAAAACTACCTCCTTCTATGACTTCCTACTCAAGGTATTGGACACAAAATTTCCATTTCCTAAGGTGTAAGAGATATTGAATTCATAATCCTGGTGAAACTCTATCCACCTCTACTACCAAAATTTTAGGTCTCACTTGAAAAATATATACCTCAAGCTCTTGTGATCTGTGAAGACCACAAAGAACTCCCCAATGAGGTAATGCCACCAAAAATTCAGTGCAAACACGACTGCTACTATCTCCAGATAATGGGTGGCACAGTTACGTTCATGGGGACATAGCTTCCTAGACCCATAAGAGATCACTCCCCATTGATGCATTAGCACACACCCTAATCCTAGACGAGAAGCATCACAAAACACCTCGAACATCACCCCTTCCTCTAGAAACTTGAGCACTAGAACACTTCCCAACATCCCCTTAAAATAATTAAAAGATTCTTGACACTTCTCACTCCATATAAAGGCCTAATATATTCTAGTTAGATTCATCAATAGAGCTAATACTCAAGAGAAATAGAGTAAAAATCTTCAGTAATAGCCTGCAAGACTGAGAAAACTATGAACCTACACCACATTCTTGGGTGATTCCCAAGAAAAAAATACCTCAACCTTTGACGGGTCCACTTATAAACCCTGGTGACACATCACATGTCCAATGAAGTGGACCTCCTAGGTCCAAAACCTTCACTTGGATAACTTTCTGTAGAGATGGTGGTGTCGAAGGACCTCCAGGATAGTCTTGAGATTATCAGTATGCTTCTCCTATGACTTCGAGTATATTATAATTTCATTGATGAACATGATGATGAACTGGTCTAGGAACTCACAAAATACAGTGTTCATGAGCCCCATGAACATGGTTGATGAGTTCATAACACTGAATGGCATGACCATGAACTCAAAGTGCCCATACCTGCACTTGAAAGCAGTCTTCGAGATGTCACCCACCTTCACCCTCAACTGGTGATACCCATGACATAGATCGATATTAGAAAACCAACTTTCTCTCCTTATCTGGTTGAAAAGATTGTCTATTCTCGGGAGAGGGTAACGGTTCTTTACTATCACCTGATTCAACCTCTGGTAGTCTATGCACAACCTCAGACCAACATCTTCCTTCTTCGCAAATAAGACTAGAGAACCCCACAGTGACACACTGGGCTAGATAAATCCCTTATTCATCAGATCATAAATCTAAATTCTTAGCTCCCACAACTCAAAAGGTGTCATCCGATAAGGATCCATTGAAATTAGAGAAGAATCAGGCTACAATTTTATCTTGAACTCAACGTTATGTTGAGGGGGTAGAGTCACAAACTCCTTGATAAAAACATCCAAGAACTCCCCAAAAACTCTAGTAACCCCCACCATCTTGGTATTCACTGATTCCACTAACAACTTGTCCAATAAGGAAAAAAGAGGCTCCACACGCTGATTTCCCATCGGAAAACTCTTCTTTCCAAACAAAGCCACATGTTGTCCATCCACGTCTGAAAACATGACTCTTCTATAGAATAAGTTGATAACAACAAGCATAGAGTAAAACTATTTGATGCCAAGGATGACATTATATGGTTGCATCTGCAATAATAAAATATCCCCACAGGACTGATGTGGTCCCATCATTATTCTACATCCCCAACACACATCAAACAAGCTGGTCTAACCTCTGACCAGTGTACTCAACACTAGGGGCATAGAAAGCCTCTCTATGTCTAGTCCCAGAGCCTGGGAAAGATCAGGTACAACAAAATAGTGATAATTTATTGAATCAAACAAGTCACAAACAAGAGTACTAAACAAGAGGATTGTACCTCAAATGATCCTTGGCCCTGCTGTAACTGCTACCTCTGTGGTGTGAAACTGACCATGCCCAGCTCCTCTTCCCCTCTACTATCGACTGCCTACTTGACCACATCTGAGTCGAAATCCCTGAGCAACGCCTAGAGGTCGGCCTCTGCCTGCTCCATCTCCCCTCAATGGAGTAGGATCCTGTTGTCCCTCCTAATGAAACAGCATGGCTGAAAACTTCTACTAAGGAGGGTGTTAAACCCTCCCACCTCCACCATACTGATCTTGAATCGGGCACTGAATCTGAAGGTTCACATGACCTCCACAAGTGAAACAACTCGATCCCAAGCCTATGGGAAAAGCATGAGGACCATAATGTTGAAACTGAAACTACTGAGGTCAACTCCCCACTGGTCGAAACCTCAAATTCCCTAGCACTTGAGACCTTTTGCTAGAAGCATTACCCTTTATAGGACCCTCTTGGCTCCCCTCTCATGGTATACCTCCTCACGAGTGCATTATCTCAACTACCTCCACCTTCTTTTGGACCTCTAGGTATTTCGGCAAGGTGATGGGAGTAACTATATACTAGAGGGAAGGACGGAGTGCCTCCTCTAAGCATCTTTCTCGATAATCCTCATCTGAAAAGCGATCCGAAGAAAAGAAAAGGAGATCCTTGAACTTGATCCCTAGCTCTCATGCTAACATAATTCCCTGATGAAGGTAGAGTAGCTCCTATCACTTCTCAATCTTCATGGTCGAAGAAAGGAATTTTTTCCAAAACTCCTTCCTGAAATAGACCCACAGAACATCAGCCTCCCTTATCTTCCCCAAGTATAGCGTCCACCACTAACACGCAGCACCTCTCATCTGACTAACTACCAATGGAACCTAGTACTCCATCGGATCTCAGATCAGGATAAAGGTGATCTCAAGATCCTCAAGCCAGCTCTTTGTCTCCATATCTAAAACGATGCCTTCATACTTTCCCAGATTCTTCCATTGGAAAGAACAAAGCATCTTCTACCACTAATCATGCTCCCCCATTAGGTCAACCCTCTATCGGTTTAATATGTCATCCTATTGAGCCTCCACTTCTCATACCATATGTGGAAAATGGCCAGGTTCCATATCTGAAAAAAAGTATACAAGGAACTCCTAATCTTGAGTAGTATGGAATTTATTTATGATTCATTTTTAACTAATTATTTATTTTAATTTCCCAAAAACACCCAAAATAAACAAGAACACAAGTCATAATGATTCATATACCTCTCCTAGGGTATCTACTCTGAAAATGGTGTAGCCTCACTTGTTCATTCGGTAAGCTTAGAGTCCTTGCATTGGATCATGAGGGTCCAAAAAATATTATGTTCTAGCCAGTCTTCCCTGGCCTATGTCACACACCAAGATCACCTCACACTATTACCCTACCAACCCATACAATCCTCAATATACCTAACTTCAAACTCCTTACTATCTCTCAACCATCAGCCTATGATAGCATTATATCACGACCCTCCTTCAAGATGAGGTAAGGGGTGGAAAAGTGTCATGTCCTTCCTTCTTCAAGATGAAAAAGAGATAATGACCCCCGATTCCCGCCTCCAATAGGCCCCGGGGTCGAGACCAGCACCAAGGGTATTAAAATCTCACAAAATGGGAGGCATTGGACTTTTTATAGTAACCAATATCGAGATATAAGATGTATAAATCTCAAAAAAAAACTCTAAGACATATATATAAAAGAAGTCAAAATCCATCCCACATGCATGTTTAAAGTAAAACTACTTGAAATACAATGAAAATATCCAAAGTAAATATGAAAAGAACAAATCTAAGTAGTGACACAAAAACTATCTCGATGCCCAAGCTAGTAAGGTCCGGCACAGTCTATGTAATCTCCCTAGGAACCTAAAAACGGTTTTATATATATAGGGTGAGCATACAAGTATAATCAGTAAGAAAATCCAAAGTCTCTCATGCACAAGTGGGGGAAACATACTAATTCCCTTATGAGAAAATAGCAAAAACTCAAAAGCACTTAACAAGGTATACTATCCACCCCAACCTCGCCAAGGAACGCTCACCAAATAACACAGGTCAAGTAAAGTAAAGTAGTAATCACATCGATGATAGGGTTCCCGACACTACTTCCCATGGTTTAACTTCTCATCCATAATAGCAAACATCTTAATGATAACACACTCTTACACAAGCTCCACTGTCACAAATTTCCCACACACACCTGGGCCACATACCACATCCCACCCACAAACACCTAGGAAACAACCACATCACATCCTTCCCGCAGACACCTAGGCCACAAAACCACAACCTCATCCTGAATACACTAGAGAAAGTATAGCATATCTCATCCCAAAGACACCTGGGCCTTATGACCACACCACAACATGCCTGAAGAGTCTTGGTCTACTAATGCCTATAAGAGGTAGTAGAGAAGAGCCAATAACCAACCATCCATCTTCCCACCAGGATGTTGGGAAAGGACACCCTCCCCCATAACAATGGGGGTGTTTGGCACATAGTTCTCAACACGGGTGGGGTTCATATATAAATCACAAGTATATACATGTATATATATATATATAGGTATCAAATACTCATCTCAATCTATGGTTTTTCAAAACAAACAACCATCCCACACAAAACTACCCTTGCTTCCACCTCTAATGCATAACCACACGGCCAACCATAGACTTAATTCATAACCCCATACAATTCATTCAACCAATTATCACTATGAATTAAACAATTTGTTTAATTATTCATTCCATACCTACCTAGGAAACTACCAAACACAGCACACCACAAGTAACATCAGAACCCACACACACTTCACAAAAGTATCTGGAATCTACGGGTGAAACACCCACGCAAGGTAACACCATCATTCTTAAAAATTATCCCTCCCAAACTATTCTCAGTATCCCCACTGCACAAAAAATAACCACATATAACAAAACAATAAAACTCAACTAGATTGCAGTCCCACTACATAACAAGTTCATCCACTCCACAATCAACAACCTCTCAACCTAAGATTCTATTACACCACCTAAACAACCTTATACACAAAACCACTAGAAACCATCACCAAAACTACATCCCCAGTGAAAAAACATACCACACCATACCCATAAAGCCAACCCCCTTGTCCTCCCCTACACCCACAACTGTGATTCCAGCCGTAGAACCATACAACCCACACAAGGAACTAAAACTGAATAGAACCATACATAGTACATAACCACACCTATCAAACCAAGTGTATTCATATTTGACCAACACTATTCTTTAATTACACTTCCATAATTTAGGGTTTATCATAGAATAGGTTTTATCCTAGGTCATCCATTTAATTAACTGAATATACATGATTAATCAAGTTTTAATGTTCATAACCATTCAACAGAAGATTAACAATAAGTATTCATGAGTCTGGTGCACAAACAGAGACCACTAATGGCCATGATTTTTAAAGGTTATTTGACCAAAAAAAATTATATCATGGATCAAAGATAACAGATAAAACAACACAAGCATAATCATCATCTCCCACACCCCTTATTTATTACTAAGGTAGACAAACCTGCTATTGTAACAAGTCCATTTGTCTTCAAAATTCCTTTAATTTAGATTTGGATTCGACCGTATTCTCAAAGATACATGAGTTTACCCACCTCTCATGATATACAATTAAAATAGAGATGAATGGATTCCTACCTCGAAGAACAGACGATCAGTAACTCCTCTTTATGCCAAAAACTGGGAATGTGCGAGCAACAGGAAAGATTCCAAGGGAAAACTAGATCTGAATGCCACAACACAACACACGATTCCATGGGGAAGAAAGACTCTGGGCACACCAAGAGGAAATGGAAGGGTTCAATGGATAGGGGATATTGTCTTTATAAAAAAAATTACATATCCTATATCAATGGAAGGAAATGATTTCAAGGTCCATTAAAGTTAAATCATGGTAAATATTACATGATATGACTATGTCAATGTCCTAGGATCATTATGATATTAAATATATAATTAATATCCTTTTAAACTCCTTTATAAATTCTCAAACAAGGTTTTAAACTCAATTTACATTAAATAAAATGTAAGGGGGAAAAACAAGAAAAACTGGGGAAAACTGGAAATGACTCACTGATGGGAGAGTTACTAACACGAGTCACCGATAGTGAGTCACTGATGCCTGAATCACCGACATGAGTCACTGATGCGACTCACCAATGTGACCCATTGATAGCAAGTCACCAACGTGACTCACTAACACCACTCACTGATGCCCGACCTACTGACGCCCGACCTACCGATGCTCTGACCTACTGGCGTCATGACATAATGATGCCCTAACCCACCAACACCCTGACCTACCGACGCCCTGACCTACTGACGCCCGACCTATCGACGCCTAACCTACCGACACCTGACCTAATGACGCCCGACCTACTAAAATTGAGCCACCTATGTTGATCCACCGATGACAAATCACTGACATGTCCTACCAATAGAAAAACTTGAATTTTAAAAAACTCTTGAAATGAGTTATCGTTGCTCCCAGAACACCCCAAACACTGTATTTTGACAAAGTAATGGACTGGGAAGGTTCGGGCCATTACAACCCACCAATAGTAATTCCACGTGTTTTGGTGTCATCGAATATTACTATCTATGAGTATATGTGATGGTCCTTGGACTTTAAGATTATTATTAATGCATATTAAAACTCGCATACTAAGATCTGTTTTGTAAACCATGATGATAATAGTTCATGAAAAGGTTGGATACATTGGGTGCATCATGAGTAACATGTAATTAATGAATAAATAAAGGAAGGATTTCTCCCTTCCATATTTATGGAACCTGATATCTCGAACCTTTGATTGGAATAGAATTGTTGCATTAAATTCTATGACCATGGTGTAATGGTATGTTTATTTCAGATAGTTAAAGAAAGACATATTGAACATATAAGTTAGTGACATGGTTATGAAACCTACTTGATGAGATATTATGACAAAAGTATTATATTACACAGTGAGCATTCATATATGGTTGTCGATGTTGCGAATTTAAGTTCTTTCTCTTAGGTTTCTTCACCCATTACTAGAAATTAATCTTCGGCTTTAGTCAAGCTCGCCTAATGATAATGAGAAATAATCCTAGAGGTTCACACACTAAGTGTTTCTGTTGATCTCAATTAAATTCTATTTGAGTTTAATTAATGGAATAAATATTATTCTCAAGTTTGAGGAATGATTTTATTCAAGTTATATTAATCACATAAATTAAATAAATATTTATTCATCGGCATGTGAATAAAATTTTTATTTTATTTATTGAATATTTTAATAAATATTTATTTTCTATATTATGAATTAAATATTTATTTATGAACAAAAAATGTATTCTATTATTCAATAAATGATAACGGAGTTCAAATGTACCAAGACCGAGTCTGGTGACAAATATTAATTAAAAATACTTTTACATAATATTTGTTACAGCGCAAGTTAGTATGCACCCCAAAATAAAAATAATATAATTATTATGTTTCATGGGGTTTATTAAAGGTAATAAATGTTATGTAATGGATTTTATGCAATTAAATAATATTTTAACTTAAATAAAAACTCTATAAATAGACGTTTATGCTTATTGTGTAGAGTATCCAAAGATTTAGAATAGATAATTGTTACACACAATGAATTGTCTCTCAACTCCTTCTTCTCTCTCCCTCTCAAGAATGAGAAGTGCAAGAGATATATTTCTTCAAGACCGAAGAACGATTGATAAAGAATGAACAACACAAGACATTTGACTCACCCCACTAGCACCTGGAGATCAAGTGGTGTTGCTCAAAGATCATAGGACAATATGTGGATCACCACTAGAGGTATTTTATCCTTGGATCCTCCCAATGCAATGAAGGTATTATGAAATGGTCTTTTCATATTATCAACATTCATCAATGAAGAAAGTTACTAAGACCATGTATTTATTTCTTCAAATATTAAATAAATTAATTATAAATTTGACATGCAATATCTTCACTCTTGGTTTCAAGAAACGATTATTAAAAATAATTTTAATGTATATCCCTCCTTCACATGCTCCCATTGTGCCCGGAACCAAAAATTTGTATCAGAGTGTTCATGTTCAAATTTATAATTATTTATTTGATCGTTGATCTATGTACAATTTTGGTTATATTTTCATTTCAATTCATTCATTATTTAATTCTATTTGAATTAACATGTTATCAAAATATTAATCATGTTCATTCAGTGTTTCATTTTCATAAAGGTTTAAGAAAAATGAATAACGACCTAAGATTCCATCTAGAAGTGTCAAATATTTGGCTGGTAAAACTGGGTTACACAACGTGCAGTCAGAGCACATGTTGTATACCCTTTCACATTGTATCTAGATACACCAAGCAATTAATTACACATGGTGATTTTATTTTACAACGCATGTTGACTAGGCCAACCTGGAACATGGTAAGCAGATAGAGGGTATGTAGCTAGCACGTACACACCATGTAGTCTGGTCGAGTTAACATGCTGAAGCCCTAGTCATGTGACTTGGATATATGAAAACTAAGGTACAGGGTGTGTAGTTTCATGTACATATTGTTTAGTCTCCCATTAATGGAAAAAATTAAAATTACATTAAATTTTAAAATTGTAGCATTAAAATCTTATTTTATTGATTATAACACCATTGTCTGTTTGAAAATTTAATAGTGGTTTTAAATAATTTTAAATTCTCAATTAATTTATTGTAATTAATATGTCATTATTGGTTACATAGTTTATTTTACATGAATTCCATTAATGGTGGGTATCTTCATATAAGATCTGATTATCATTAAGATGAAAGGGAACTAATTAATTTTTTTATTAATTAATTAATGCAAGCTTGTTTATCTTAAATAATAATATAACGAATAAATAAATGATATCTATTTACTTTTGTGTATTTTTTGTATGTATGACCATTCATGAGCTTGACCAAGACCTATGTATGTGTTGGATGTTTTAATTTAATTTATTTCATGTGTTTATAATTATTTAATATTAAATTAAATGATGGACTACAAGTTATCCCCCCCCATTCCATTATTATGTAGGACCTGTGTGTTTAAGGATATTTATGTAATCTCCTTTAACCAATCTTTTAGTTCCCCTCACCTGCATGTGAGTAATAAATATTTTTAATTAATGGAGCATCCCAAGGTGCATGGAGGCAATTCAAGATGGATCCATAATGATGCCAACCTAGGTGATACATAGGTGGATAGGTGGAATTTTGTAACACATGCCAAGACCAATAATATGAGTTATTTCCCCTAGGTTAAAGATTAATTTAATTTCTTCCCATTAAATCAACTATTAGATAAAGCTCATGAATGGGTCATTTAATTAATTAATTATTTTTTTCTATGAAATTATTTATTTTATGGATTCAAGGTCGCAGTCACATAAATAAATAAATTAATGTGCAAATATGGAAATTAAATAAATGAATTATGCATAAATGTTTTACCCAACATGGATAATTAATTAAGTAACATACACTTAATATTAACATGACATGTAAAGGATAAAAAAATATAAAATTTATGCATAATAAATTAAAATTCATCAATTAAATATTAAGTCAGACTAAGCCTTCCATTACTTGATTGAGAATGAAACCATTGAACTAAGTGTAGTACATGGATAATGTATGAAACTTACTTTTATTGGGGAGTTCTCATGAGAGTTTTGGGTTAAATTAACTGAAATTGTATTGATTTTAATGGCCAAAGTCTGTTCAATACAAATTTGGAGGCAAGTGTTGAGGAAATCTAAGTCGGGATTTCAGAATTGGGGAATCCACTCAATGGATTAAGGATATGCAAGTCCGTAGTTGTAAATACTGACTACCTAATTAATTTATTATGGTTTTCATGGCCAACTTATAGATAATTAATAAAATTAATGGGGATCCTTGCCGCAATAATGTTAGAGAAACTAGACATTCTGAGTTAAATGGTGAGGGCTATTGAGACTTGATAAAATAGTGGGATATTTGATAAATAAATACATAAAAAATTATTATATCTCACTTATTTTGTAATTGAGACAAGTACTAATAATCTACTCATTTTAATTGTAGAATAAAATGACAAGTTTATCATCCACACTATCCCTTCGATCAATATTGGAGAAATAAACCTCCTAACTAGCAGTAACATCCAGAAGTGTTTTAGATACATTTAGGTTGTGCTACACCATGAACGAAAATCTTACATGCTAGAATCCTTAATGCCTGATCTACCTGCTAAAGAGGCGAATGATGAATATTTTCTTATCTATTAAAAACATTTGAGTTCTGTAGTTGACATTCAATGTTTTATGCTTTCATATATGTCTAGTGAACTAATGAAGTCTCATGAAAACATAGATGTGTATAGCATACTTGAGATCCATCATGGTATTTACTAGGAGAGATCTAGACAGGAACAGTTTTAGATTTCCAAGGAACTCTTTCATAGAAATCTTGGAGAGGGTGCCCCAGTTGGGCCTCATATAGTCAAGCTCATTGGCTACATTTAGAACTTAGAGGTTCTAGGGTTTAAACTCCCAGAATAACTAGGCATCGACTTCATTCTAGCATCTCTCCCTCAGAGCTTCTCCAATTTTTGTTTTGAATTTTTATATGAACAACATTAATAAGTATCTTCCAGGTCTTATTAATCTTCTTCACCAAGTAGATGATAATATAAAGCATAAAAAACATTCCATCCTTATGGTGAAAATATGGAAAGGGAAAGAAAAGATATTTAAGCCCAGTGCTTCTTCACTCCCTTCAAAGAAGAGGAAGATCAAGGATAAAGCAATGGAATATGATACTTTCTATTTCGTATGTGGAAAGAAGGGCCACTGGAAGAAAAACTGCTCCTAGAAAAAGAAGCAAGGGGAAGCTTCATGTGTATTTCTTATCAAGTGAAATTTATCTATTTCTATAAATTGGGTATTAGATATATCTTTTTCTTCTCACATATGTATTAAAATATAGGAACCAAGTAGATTCAAAAATATTGACTGAGGAGAGGTAGATCTTCAAGAATCCAATAGAGATAAACTTTCTTTTGTAGCTATTAGGGACTACCACCTCATGTTGCCAGTTGGAATGATCTTGCTTTTAAAGGGTTATTATTGTGTGCCTTAAATTACAAAAAACGTTACTTATGTATCCAGACTTGATATAGATGGATTTATTTTCAAATTTAAGAATAAATTTTGTTTCTTTTATAAATATAGAATTTTTTATGGTAAGGCACATTTAAATAATGGTCTTTATCTATTGTATTGCAAGAACCAAATAATGGAAATCGATAATGAATTTACTTCACATGACTCATACCACACCTAAATCTGACATCATTGGTTATGTCATGTAAATGAAAATCACTTGACTAAATTACATCAAGATGGATATTTAGATTCTTTTGAACTAAAACCACTTGGTGTATGTCATGCGTGTTTACAAGGAAAAATGACCAAACCCCCATTTAGTGGGAAAGGTGGAAGCACTAATGATATTCTTGAATTAGTTCATACCAATGTGTGTGGACTATTTCCTATTGAATCAAGGGGTGGGTACTCAAAATTCATAAATTTTATTGATTAGTTTAGTACATATGGATATGTATACTTAATGAGGTGTAAGTTGGATTCTTTTGAAAATTTTAAGGAAAACAGGAATGAATTTGAGAACTAGCTTGGTAAGAATATTAAGAAACTTCTCTTAAACCATGGAGGAGAATATCTTAATCAAGACTTCATTGATTATCTATGGGAGTTTGGGATTTTATCTCAACTCACTCCTCCTTATACACCTTAGTGGAATAGTGTAAGTGAAAAGAGGAACCATACCTTGTTGGACATGGTAAGATAAATAATGAGTCATGAGATTCTTAGATTATCCTTTTAGGGATAATCATTACAAATAGAAGCATATATACTAAACTATGTTCCAACTAAAGAAACAGATGGTATACCATACCAATTAAGGATCAGAAAGAAATCTGTGTTGTTTTATGTAATGTCCCGGTTCCGGGTGCCGCCCAAAGGTGCTCTGATCCCGGTTGGTCACATAACCTCATGTGCATTTCCCTAAACGCTAGAGGCTTCCGACTAGCAGTGAGGTCCAAGGTCTGATAATGGGGAAACTATACCCTTATTGGTATAGCATACACAGTGGAATAAAAAATAGTAACCAATAGTGGAAGTAGTAATACCATATAACAAAAGTAAATAGCGCAAGACTGGTATAAATGATGCATGTCAATGTAACTAGGAAAATAACCAAACAAGTCACAATTATGGAAAATAATAATGAAACCAAAGTACAACAAAAAATAAGTAAACTCCAGCAGCATCGCAAGCCTCATCTTGGTCTCATGCTCTCCATCTCTAACAAAAATCAAGTACCTAATAAAGAAGGGATCTTTCCCTTATCTATACTTGCAACCATATAATATGTTTGGGTTAAAAATCATGACCCAAATAGGGTGTGAGATGAATCCCAGTAGGCAACCACCAAAAGATCTATGCCTAATTATTATTGAATATATATAACAGGTAATATGCAGAAATGAAGTAATAAACTAGGTAGTACTCAAAAGTAAATAATCCTACAGCTTTCAATTACATTCATTTACATTTATTAATTATTCAAACTGTTGAATAATGAAATATCGGGATCTATTCTAATTTATGTATCCCTCTATATAATAGCAAACAGATGTATCATAAGACCATCTAAACAATCTAGTAAGACCAACTCCAAGCTTGTGCTTTGGCTTGGTAGACTCGTCACAATAATTCAATCATTCAAACAACACTCTGGGAAATCTCTCACAGTCTAACCCCTTTGGTTCAACATAGCACTACGCAATTACAAACGACCACCTGGGTAGCTCTCATGGTCAATACCCCTGGGTCAACATGGAATAAATAATTTATAAACGACATTTGGGTAGATCTCATGGTCAATACCCCCTAGGTAAACATAGAATAAATAATCATAAATTAACTCCTAGGTAGATCTCATGGTCAATAACCCTGGGGTCAAAGTATACACCAAGTCTCTCACAGTCCTATGTGAATAAACATGGAAATCCCCACAACTTTCCTGGTCCAAGTCTCTCACAGTCCATTGGAAGATCAGTGCGCATATCATAACAAGGAAGAACATGTAATCTATAACTACTAAATGGATAACATTCACAATCATAACACATGAAATTCATACAATCAAACAAACTTCATCCTAAACAACTCAGGGTATGGAAACAAGGTATGCCTCATAGGAAAACTAGGACAAACGGCCATAAACAATCAAACTAGGGAAATTCACCCATGGGGTGTCCCGTAAACAAGGAAAAAAACTTATGCATAAGAAATTAACCTTTCTCAATCAATTAAACCATAGTAGGTAAATAATAGGGTTAATTTCCCAATCAAGCAATACCCCAAACATGGGTATATGAAACTTTTAGCATATATAATCCAAATACAAACAAATAAAGGCACAAACCACCTACCTCGATGTCATACGATGAACACTCTTGAACATCATCCCTTGAATCAACCTAGAATGACATAGATCTACAAAAGGTGAAAAAAGTTCATCCTTGAAATAATCACGAGATAGGAGGAATCAAGAATAAGATCTCTAGGGAAAGAGAAAACTCATCGGTGGGAATCCAACACACCCGACGACATCTCAATCGGAGCTCGGACGAAGAACCAGGAGGATCTTGAAGTTATTTAGAATCTCATTGCTCTCTTGTATGAACCAGGGAGAGAAGAAGGTGTTTTTGGATGCGATATGCAACCCCACACCGATATATCAAATAAAAATAAAAGTACACAGCGTATTCATTTAATGTACACACCGTGTACTGGCCTCAACCATCCCCCACTTCAGGCGGTCTTCCAGGTCACCTACATAGCCATGTACTCAGCCATTACATGGCCAGTACATGGCTACATGTGGCAACCGGGTACATGGTGTGTACACAAAAGTACATGACGTGTACTTAGAAAATTTCGATTTCTTCTTTTTTCCTAAAAAATATCTGAAATCAGGATCCATACCTGAAATAAAGATCTGGGTTCTTAAAAACTTCCCCCCTTAAAGAAATTCATCCCTGAATTACCCTTCTAAGGGTGGTGAAGAAGAAACTTCAAACAACTCTAGCCACTATGATTGTACGTCGGGCTCCCTCTTCGAAGTCTCGTCATATACTCACTCGTGTTGCCATAGCACCCATACCATAGAAATAGACAGGCCATAGAGAACCTTTGTACTATGATCCACAATCTGAATAGGGTGCTCCTCGAAGGATGTATCCATCTCCAACTCAACCTCCTTAGGTTGAAAAAACATGATACGGGTCTGAAAAGTAACATCGTAGCTGAGAAACATGAAATATGACATGCATAGCCCGGTACCTCTGAGGTAACTGCAATAGATAGGAAACTAGCCCAACTCTCTCTAAAACCTAAAATGGCCCAACGTATATTGGTGAAATCTTCCCCTATCTCCTAATACTCATGTGTCCCAACCTTGGTGTGACACGTAAGAAAAACTAATCTCTGACCTCTAACTCCAAAGGTCATCTTTGTCGATTAGCATATGATTTTTGCAAAGACTATGCAGTATTTATCCTCTTCTGAATCAAATCCACCTACTCAGTGGTCTCCTGGACAAGATGAGGTCCCAGCATAGCTACCTCTCCTGCCTCTATCCAACATATGGGTGATTGTCATGACCTACCATACAAAGCCTCATAAGTTACCATCTGAATTGTTGCCTAAAAACTATTATTGTAGGCAGACTCTACTAGGGGTATGTGTTTCTCCCAAGAGCCCCCAAAATCTAGGATGTGTTCTCGTATCATGTCCTCCAAAACCTAAATTGTGCACTCATATTGGCCATCTATCTAGGGATGGTAAGTTCTACTAAGAAGTACTTGAATACCCAAAGCCCTCTGTAGTCCCTGCCAAACACAATAAGTAAATCGGGCATCCCTGTCTGAAATGATTGAGTTCGGAACCCCATGAAAACATAAAATCACTCATATGTACAACCTTCCCATCTCATCAACACTTAAGGTTTCCTTGATCAGCAAAAAATGTGAAACCTTTTTGATTCTATCAATAACAACTAAAAATGCATCATTCCTTCGAGGCGACCTCGATAAACCTATCACGAAATCCATCACGAAATCATTTCACTTCCACTCAGGAATGGGTAACTATGGTAAAAGCCATCTCGGTCGCTGATTCTCCACCTTCACCTACTGACAGGTGGAATATATTATAACAAATCTAGCTACATCCCTCTTTATACTTGGCCACCAATACTGGCGGTGTAGATCTCGATACATCTTGGTGACACCAGGATGAACTTCCCATTCAGAGGCATGAAAATCTCACATCAAATCCTCACGTATGTCTGATGACACTAATACGCATCCATGAAAATTCTAGATCTCATCATTGCCTATGGTCCATCCAGGAGTAGGGTCCTCACCTGACACACTCTCCCTTAGGACTAGGCCTTCATAATCTGATAGCTGTCTCATTCTCACTCAATCCAGAAGAGTAGAGGTAACAGCTATAGAAGAAATAAAAGTCTTCCCATTTCTATTGTGCACCTCCAAATGCATCTCAAAAAATAGATTCATAAGCTTCCACTCACTACTAGCCTCCTAAACTTCCTAAATCTAATTTCTCTTGCTTAATGCATCAGCCATTGTGTTGCCTTTTACAGGCATGTAGGAAAGCTCAAAGTCAAAATACTAAAGGTACTCAACCCACTTTCGCTATCTCAAATTTAGATCACACTGAGTAAATATATACTTGAGAATTTTTTAGTTAGTGTATACCACAAAATGATCTCCCAAAAGATAAATTCTCCAATTGCATAAAGCATTCTCAACTACAGCTAACTCGCGATTGTTCGTCGGGTAATTCCTCTCATGTGGCCTTAACTATCGAGACCTATACACAACAACTCCTTCCCCCTACATAAGCACTACTCCAAGCCCAATATGTGATGCATCATAGTAAATAATGCAACTCTTTCCCGGATCTAGAAAAATCAATATCAGTGTTGAATTCAATCTCCCTTTCATCTCCTAAAAGGTTGAATCGAAGGAATCTATCCATAAGTACTTCACACCCTTCTAAGTCAGGTATGTCAGTGGCACTGCTAAGCATGAAAAGTCATGTATAAAGTGCCTATAGTAAACATATATCCCTAGAAAACTCCATACCTAAAATATGTTCTTTATTTTCTCTTAGGAAAATACTGCTCTTACTTTCTCTGGGTCTACTAATACTCCTGTCTCTGAGATAACATGACCTGAGAAGTGAATCTAGTCCATCCAAAAGTCGTACTTTGAGAGCATAGCATATAACTGATGCTCTTTCAGTGTAATAAATGGCATGGTCATGTCTAGTGTGAGATTACACCAAGATATCATCCATGAAGGCTACCAAAAAATAATCCAAGGAAGTATGGAACACTCGGTTCATCAGTTCTATAAAAATTGTTAGCATGTTTGTGAGACCGAAAAACATAACCAAATACTCATATAGACTATACCTGCTCTGAAAGGATGTAAGAGGTATATCAGATGGTCTAACGTGCAACTGATGATAACCAGATCTCAAGTCAATCTTTGAGAACACCTGGGATCCTCAAAGTTGATCATAGAGATCATCAATCCTCGATAAGGGATATCAGTTCTTGACCATCAACTGATTCAGCTTCCGATAATCCACACAAAGCCTTAGGGTACCATCCTCCTTCTTTGAAAAAAGAACAAGAAAACCCAAATAAGTATTGGGTCAAATGAAACCCTTTGCCTATAACTCCTATAACTACTTCTTAAGCTCCTGTAACTCTGTTGTAGCCATCCTATAAGGAGGAATGGATACTGTTGTTGCTCCTGGAACAAGATCAACAGAGAAATATACCTCTTTCTCCAAAGGTAAACCTAAAAATTCATCTGGAAAAACATCTCTAAAATGATCCACCACTGAAGGAAAGTCCATCTATGAAGTCCCCTAGTCATCCAGATATAAACTATAAATTTGGGCTATAATTCCTCCTAACCCATGATGCTCAGGTCCAGTTATGCTCTCCTAGACATCCCATTCACCCTTGTTTATAAAATACCCTCTCTCTGGTGATGTGAAAATTACCCTATGACGATAAAAGTCAAAAAAGGCCTGGAAAGAGACCAACCAGTCCATTCTGAGAAGGACATCGAAGCCTAGCATCTCTAAGATATAGAGGTCCCATAAGAAGTGACACCCACCAGCCTCAAGAGGGAACTCTTTGCACTAACGTACACTATCTGTATTAATCCCTAATAGAGTGTCTAGTGTCATAACATCATCATACGTAAATATAAAGAGCCTGAGGCTCTCCACAATATAAATAGATATAAAACTATAGGAATCCCCTGTATCAAAAAGAGGAGAATCTAAAAGAGAGGCAACTATAATCGTACCTCTAATCGTAGAGGGTCCAGGATCCTACTCCTACTGGATCTGCTCCACTAAAAAAGTCTGACCTATACTGTGGACTTATGACCCTATCTGTCTACCCTGAGCTGATCCAACCTATTGTTGCTGAAAACCTGTATCCTGACTACCATGGCCATGACCACCTCCTCGTCCAGAACAACATGATGAACTCCAGTTCCCTGACTGAGAAGAAACTGGTGGTCCTATTCCTGAACATGGAGCCATAGACGATCCCCTCTCACCATCTACTGGTGATAAAAACCAAAAAAATGCTAAATATGACCCATCTTTCTGCAAGATCAGCACTCAACTTGATCTCTTGGGCACTGAGGTCTCGTATGCCCATTCTTCCTGTACTGGTATCACACCACTTAGCTACCTGAAGAAACATCCATGCTACTGGAAGAACCACTGTGTGAAAGCTCCCTACGGCACATTCTACTATCATTCAAAGGAGTACCAATCCTAGATGATGAACCACCCTGGATCACAGCTCCCAACTCCCTCAGATTAGACTCAGTAATCAGTGCCTGGTTCACTATATCCACCACTGAAGTTATCCTGAAAACATTTACCTATGATTGGATGTCATACCTGAGACCATCCTCAAATCTCATAACCAAATATAACTCGTCACCTCCCAAAATAGGTGCGAAGAACTGAATCTCTATGAAATGATATGAGTAATATATCACTGAAATAGCACCCTTATCCAAATGCATAAACTCTCAGGCTCGATGGTCCCCCAATGTCTCGGGTTAGAAGTAATCATAGAAGGTCCTCTATAACTATTCCCAATCCATATCCCAATGATTCCCTACCTGTGAGACAACATCCCACCATATCTTAGTGGAATCATGTAGCATATACATTGTGACATTCACCCTCCTCTCCAGAGACGTCTCCAGATGCTCGAAGATAGAAATCATGGCCTCCAACCATGACTCGATAGCCTATGGTCCTCCATCCCTTGAAAAGGTTGTAGGATTATAGTGATAGAACACCCACGTCAACTCTTCCATAGTTGGGGCAGGATTTGGTGCTCCCAAGAAAGTCTGAATCATCCTCATAAAGCCTTTAGGGAATTGTGCATCAGTACCTGCGTCCGATATAACAGTTGGTGCCAAGACGGACATAATGGGAGGATCTACTGGTAGTCCCTAATCTACCATTTCTAGTGTCTAGTCATCACCCTATACTTGGCATACAACTAGAGGTTGTCTTGGCAGAATGAATCTACAAGGTCAAGCGAACACTTTAGTTCAAGATTATCAATTACAAAAAATTAGAAGTGCAATAATGGAAAAGGATAAAGAAAGCATTCAAGTTTTACTAAACAAGGTTACACGGCATGTATAAATACCACATGGCGTGTTCCCTTTAAGCCTTAACATGGGTGTATACCTCTTCCAAACCTAGTTGTGTAAAACCCCTATACACAGTGTGTTCCTAGTATGACATGGCATGTACTTGAATATTCCCTCCTTCCCAATTTCTTCTACATGACTAGAACTACATGATTCTATCCTGGTGTAACACTACACAACATGTTCACCCTAGACACGGCGTGTACCGCCTAAGTTCCTTTAACCTATTACATTGGTAACATGGTTGGATACATAGTTCTTCACAACACTGCGTGTGCAATATATACATGGCATGTTCTACCAAAAGTTTCCCAACCCCGTGTCTTTGCTCACATAGTTAGTCACATGGTCAATCACTACATGGTGTGTACTCCTAGTACACGTCATGTACTTAAGAAAAGTTGTTTATTACATAACATAAGAACACATGGCGTGTGTTCATAAAATCACATGCCATGTTTTCTGGGTTTCCAGGTACTAAGCCTCTAAAACTTCTTCAGAACCCTTAAAAAAAATCTGTCCAAGGCATGAAAAATTCTGACCCGTGAGAGCCCATAATCCCCATGAATCAAAGTTTGGAATCCTTATTCATGTCATATTATAATATAATTCAATTAATGTTCAAACATGATCCACCAAAGTTCGATCCAAGAGAGCCTATAACACCTCAGGAACCAAAGTTTAGCATCCATACAAATGAAAATTTCCAATTTCCAATACCCTATCAAAATATAAGGTATTATATCATGGAATTTATCGCAACATCATGCATACCTAGAACAACATATATCACAATAGCATGCAATCAGTAATACACCCTAAATGGCATGACAAGAATGCATGACATGTGATCTCTAGCAAGTGCCTATATGATGCATGAGATGTCATACCCTCATATCATTAGGTTGCAACAGAATAGAAACTCAATAATATCAAAGATATTAGCATAATCAAGTGAATCCCCCAATGGTGAAACCAAATCAACTGTAATAATTACAAAATCTAGAAAAATTGCAATATTCAAGGTAACTTGGATTTTCCCTATACATAGGTTTGCTACTCTTAGGAATAGCTTATTATCAACTACATGTTCCTTCCTATCTCTGTCTATAGGATCCAAATAGTAAGACAAAGCAGAAAAGAATTTCTTTGATACCACTTTGTAATGTCCTAATTTCGGGTGTCGCCCAAAGGTTCCCTGAGCCTGGTTGGTCACATAACCTCAAGCACATTTCCCTGAACACCAGAGGCTACCAACAAGAGGTGAGGTCCAAGGTATGATAATGGGGAAACTATTCCCTCATTGGTAGAGTATACACAACAGAATAACAAACAGTAAACAATAACAGAAACAGTAATATCATACAACAAAAGTAAACATCAGAAGACTGATATAAATGATGCATGTTACATGTTACTAGGAAAATATCCAAAAAAGTCACAATGCTAGAAAACAATACTAAAACCAAAGTACAATAAAAACAAGTAAACTCCAGCAGCATTGCAAGCCTCATCTTGGTCCCATGCTCTCCAGCTCCTACAGTAATAAAGTACTTAATGAAGAAGGGCACTTGCCCTTATCTATACCTACAACCATATAATCTGTTTGGGTCCAAAAGAATGACCCAAATAGGGTTTGAGATGAATCCTAGTAGGCAACCACCAAAAGGTATGTGCCTAACTTTCAGTTAATATATATAGAAGGTAATATGAGGAAATGAAGTAATAAACTAAGAAGTACTCAAAAGAAGAAAAAAATCCTACAGTTTTCAATTACATTAATTTATATTTATTAATTATTCAAACTGTTGAATAATGAAATCCTAGGATCTAGCGTAAGCTCTGTATCCCTCCATGTAATAGCAAACAGATGTCTCAGAATACCATCTAAACAATCTAGTAAGACTGATTAAAAGCTTGTGCTTTGTCTTGGTAGACTCATCACAATCATTCAATCATTCTAACAACCCTATGGAAAATCTCTCATGTTCTAACCCCTTTATTTCAACATAGCACTATGCAATTACAAATGACCACATGGGAAGCTCTCACAGTCAATACCCCTAGGTCAACATGGAATCAATAATTTATAAACGACCTCTGGGTAGCTCTCACGGTCAATACCCCCTGGGTCAACATAGCATAAATAATCATAAATGAACTCTTGGGTAGCTCTCGTAGTCAATACCCTTGGGTCAAAGTCTACACCAAGGCTATCATGTTCCTGTGTGAATAAACATGGAAACCCCCACAGTTTTCCTAGTCCAAGGCTCTTACGGTCCATTGGAAGATCAGCATGCATATCATAACAAGGCATCACATGTAATATATAACTACTACATAGATAACATTCACAAGAATAACACATGAAATTAATACAATCAAACAAAATCCATCCTAAACAACTCATGGCATGGAAACAAGGTACGCCTCATAGGCAACCTAGGCCAAATCACCATAAACATTTAAACTAGGGAAACTTACCCATGGGGTGTCTCGTAAATAAGGAATAAACCTTATGCATAAGAAATCACCCTTTCTCAATCAATTATACCATAGAAGGTAAATAATAGGGTTAATTTCCCAATCAAGCAATACCCCAAACATAGGTATGCAACACTTTTGGCATATATAATCCAAATATAAACAAAGAAAGGCACAAACCACCTACCACAATGTTGTATGATGAACACTCTTGAACGTTGGCCCTTGAATCAGCCTAGAAAGACATAGATCTACAAAAAGGTGAAAAACTTTCATCCTTGAAATACTAATGAGAGATGAGGAATTAGGAATAAAGGCTCTATGGAAAGAGAGAACTCACTGGTGGGAATCAAATTCACCCAACGACATCTCAATCAGAGCTCGGACAAAGAACCAGGAGGAGTTCAAAGTTATTAGGCATTTCATCTCTCTCTTATATGAACTGAGCAGAGGAGAAGGTGTTTCTCGATGTGAGACACGACCCCGCACCAATATATCAAATAAAAAATTTAAATAGTGTGTTCATTTAATGTACATGCTATGCACTAGCCTCAACTAGCCCCTAATTTAGGTAGTCTTCCATGTCACCTACATAACCATGTACTCGGCCTTTACATAGCCAGTACATAGCTACATGCGAAAACTAGTTATATGGAGTGTACTCAAAAGTACACGGTGTGTACTTAGAAAATTTTCATTTATTCATTTTTCCTAAAAAACACCTGAAATCAAGAACCATACCTAAAATGAAGATCTGGTTTCTTACATTTTACTTACATTTGTGGGGTTATAATGAATTTGTCAAGGCCTCTAAAGGTAACAATCTTTCACCCCAAGGCACAAAGTGTATCTTTATAGGATTTCCCAATGAAATAAAGGGATACTACCTATAAAATCCTTCAGAAAAAAAGGTTTTTGTTGACAAATATCCCACATTTCTTGAGGAGGATCATATATTTAAAAGACATAGTGGGAGAGAAATAGACTTTGATGAAGTCTTAGCTCAAGATAAATAAGATTTAGCACGAAAACAAATTCTACAAAGCCCCATGGAAGAATAAATTGTTCCAAAGACATAATTACTATATAGGAGTACTATAGAGGTTAGAGAACCAGAACTGTATGGTTTTCTAGTCACTGAGGATAGTGAATCGCTATTAGTTTATAATAATGATCCTCTAACCTATAAGGGATCAATAAGTGGCACAGATGTTTCCAAGTGGATAGAATCCATGACTTTTGAAATTAATTCCATGTACCAAACCTAAGTTTGAATTTTCGTATAAACTCTAGTAGATGTAAATCTCATTGGTTTCAAATGGGTATTCAAGAATAAACTAGACATGGAAGAATAAGTCAGTAGCTATAAGGCGCGACTGGTTGTAAAAGGTTTTAAATAGTATCAAGGCATTGACTACAAGGAAACTTTTTCACTAGTTTCAATGATGAAATCCATCAAAATTCTACTTTACATTACAGATTTCTATGATTATGAGATTTAGAAAATGGATGTCAAAACATCCTTCCTTAATAGGATCATTTAGGAAGATGTCTATATAACACCTCCTGAAGGGTTTGTGACTCCAAAGGATTCCAATAAGGTATAAAAGTTGAAAAGTTCCATTTATGGATTAAAGAAAGCATTCAGGTCATGGAATATTTATTTTTCTGAGGCCATAATGAAATTTGGTTTCATAAAGAATGAATGAGAGCTGTGTGTCTATAAATGGTTTAGTGGTAGTTCAGTTGTTTTCTTAGTAGTATATGTTGATGACATATTACTCGTTAGAAATGAAATATTAGTCTTACAGTCTATCAATTCATGGTTAAATAAATGATTCTCTGTGAAGAACTTGGGTGAGGAAGCATATATTCTTGGGATCAAGATCCATTGTGATAGATCCAAGAGGTTTCTCGGCCTAATTCAAAGTACAAACATTGACAAGATACTAAAGATATTCAATATGGAATAATCCAAGAGGGGATTGTTTCAAGAATCACATGGCATTCATCTTTCCCGGAAAATGTTTCCTTAGATAAATGAGTAAAGAAATATAATGATAAGGATTCCATACACATCAGTAATTGGATCATTCATGTATATTATTCTATATACTAGGATATATGTCACCTATGCATTAAGTGTAGTAGGAATATATCAAGTTGATCTAGGTGACTTCTATTGGATGGTAGTCAAGACTATACTTAAGTATCTAATCCATACTAAGGATATGTTCCCAGTTTATGGAGGATATGAGGAACTAGTCATCAAAAGATATGCATATTCTAGTTTCCAAACTGATCAAGATGACATTAAGTCATAAAGGGGATACATATTCACTTTGAATGGGGGTGTTGTGAGATAAAAGATCTCAAAGAAGGTTGTGGTTATAGATTCTACTGCAGATTATGAGTATATTATGGCTTCAAAGGTAGATAAATAAGAATTATGGATACACAACATCATCCAAGAGCTTGATGTGATACCTAGAAGTAAAGATCTTATCACACTCTATTGTGATAATACTACAGTAGTGGCTCTTTAAAAAGAGATAAGGTCACATCAGCGGATGAAGCACATAATTTAGAAGTATCATCTCTTAAGGGATTTTTATTAGAGAGTTGAAGTTGAAGTGAGTAGTATTTCCATGAAAGATAATGTGAAGGAACCCTTGAATAAACCATTTACTCAGTAGAAACATGACTATCAAGTGAGTTCTATAATACTCAAGGTTATAGGCAGTTGGCTCTAGTCTAAGTGGGAGTATGTTGGAGTTGGTGTCCTAGGACCAACTGTTTGTACTTTTATTACATGAATATTCGATGTATTTAATATTAATAAAACTTCTTATTAGATATTTTTTATTTTTATATATTACTCTAATGTAATAATGTCCTAGAGTATAAGTTTCATTGATAAGGTCATAGTATTTCCCTAATATGATGAGAACCTTGAGGTTCTATGATGATATTCTCAAATAATGTTATGCAGTTGGATAACGTACTATGATGGGACACATAGTAAATAGACTGTCAAGTGAGAGTACTCATAAGAAAGTAAGGCTTCTTCTCATGGATTTTTCACTTGGTAATCTCCAATATGGGAGATTATGATAACAAACCCACCAGTAGAAATTCCGCATGTTTTGGTGTCATTGGATATTCCTATCTATGAGTGTGTGTAATGGTCCTTAGACTTTAAGATTATTATTAATGCATGTTACAACTCATGTACTTAGATGTATTTCGTAAACCATGATGATATCAATCCATGGAGATGTTACATACATTGGGTGAATCACGAGTGACATGTCATTACTAAATAAGTTGAGGAAGGATTTTTCCCTTTCATCTTTATGGAAGCAGGTATCTCAGCCCTTTTATTGGAATAGAACCATCACATTAAATTCCATGTCCATGGTATTACAACGTGTTTATTTTATATAGTAAAAGAAATATATATCAAGCATATAGGTTGGTGACATGATTAGGAAACCTTCTTGATGATATATTATGACAAAGATATTACATTACATAGTGAGTGTTTGTATGTGGTTGTTGATGTTGCGACTTTAATTTCTTTCTCTTGGGTTCCTTGAACCATTTCTAGATAGTAATCTTGGACTTTAGGCAAGTCTGTCTAATTAAAATGAGAAAGAATCATAGAGGGTCACACAATAAGTGTTTTCATTGATCTTGATTAAATTTTATTTTATTTTAATTAATGTAATAAATAATACTCTCAAGTCTGGGGAATAATTTTATTCAAGTTATATTGATTGCATAAATTAAATAAATATATATTCTCTAGCATGTGAAAATAATATTTATTTTATTTATTTAATATTTTATTAAATATTTATTTTCTATATTGTGAATAAAATATTTATTTATGAATAAAATATTTATTCAGTTGTTCAATAAATGATAGAGGAGTTCGAACAGACCACGACTGAGTCCGGTGGAAAATATTAATTAACAAGACCGTTACATAATATTTTTTACAGTACAAGTTTGTGCGCACCACAAAATAATAATAATATAATTATTATTATGTGGAATGGTGTTTATTAAAGGTGATGTTATTTAATAGCTAGTATGCAATTAAATAATATTTTAACTTAAATCCTAACTCTATAAATATATGGTTATGTCTATTATGTAGAGTATCCAAAAATTGAGAATATAATATTTTTGTGCACAACGAATTCTCTATCAAATCCTCTTTATCTCTCCCTCTCAAGGAAGAGAATTGAAAGAGAGATTTCTTAATGACCAAAGAATGAGTGATCAAGAACGAAAAATACAAGACATTCAACTCGCCCCACTAGCACCCAGAGATCAAGTGGTATTTCTCAGAGATCATAAGAGCACCTGTGGATCACTATTAAATGGATTCTATCCTTGTATCCTCACAACGCAATGAAGGTAATCCAACAATGGTATTTTTGGACGATTAACATTCACCAACGAAGAAAGTTCATAAGCCCAGGTATTTATTTATTAAAATATTAAATAAATTAATTATAAATTAGATGTGAAAGATCCTCTCTCTTGGTTTTAGGAAATGATTATTAAAAGAAAATTTAATATATATCCCACCTCCTCACACTTCCACTACACCCGGAACTAACAACATAGTGGCTAACCTAGGGGTAGATCTTAAGGATGAAGTGTGTTTCTCCCAGTTATTCTTATAACATAATTTTTTAGTTTTTTAAATATTTAAAGTAGGAAAATAAAACATGAAATAATGAAAAAAAATGAAATGAAAACAAGAAATATTAAAACCAATAAATAAGAAATAAATAAAATGAACAGAAGAAATTTCAGTAAGAACAAAACTAGTTCTATGTTGTTCATAATTTTTCTTCCTATCACTACTCTAATAAAAAAATTAACTTCCAAAACTAAACCTCACTTAGTTCATAATATGATGTCCTGAGTCACACACTTCTCTCTCAAAAATAGTAAACAAACTAACACAAAATTTCATCCAATACATGAGATTTCTACAAAATGTGAAAAAGAAACATGAGATCTAATAACTTTTTTATAGGATGTATTCTATAAAAAAGTTAACATCGCGATATAATTCAATTCACATAACCACACTAAAAATCACACTTCCAAGTAAATAAAATGAAGAAGTGGAAAATATAAAGGAGAAAATAGTAGCGAATATATCATATGCTTGTGCATTCTATCACATATCCCCACTTTACCTTTAGATTATACCGAGAATGAAAAATAATGTGATGATCAACATGATATTTGATCTCTAGTCAGTTTTGAGCTTTATATCATAGAATAGCATTATAGGTTTTCCCACCATGTAATACTAATAAATAGGAAGAGAAATCCACATGGAATCACTCACTATTTCTTTGATTTAACCTAATGAAAAATTTCTCAAAAACATTTTTTTGGATCTAATTAGTGACATGGTAGTGTTCATATGCTTTATAGAGAGGAATTACAAATCACATAGCCTTAGTTATAATAGTTCCCCAAAATACCCTTTTGAAAAAAAATATTAATTCTGATTTATGATAGTTACTCAAATAAGAATTCCATTCCAACCCATCTGTTAATTATGGAACAAGCCCAGCTTCATCCATGTAAATCTACATCATCAGAAAAATTATTCTTCTACACATGGAAAACTCAAGTGAGCATCTAATAACTGATAGAACCAAGACCACTAAATCTCAATTGGAAAACTTTACTTAGATCTCAATTTCAATAGTGCACATTGTACCCAATTCTCCATTCATTATTATTAGTGAATACCTTACCTTGGACCACTCATTATTTAGTACTTAACTAGTAACACCTAATATTCAATTATAGTAAGTAATCTTTTCTTTCTAAAGAAACTATAGCATAATATGAAAATCTTTATTTAAGAATGTTATTAAAACCTAAATTAAACATTTTAATAAATTTAAACTGATGAAATGAATTTCATTTTTGAAATTGTTATTCCAAAATATTTTTTGGGGCAATTTTTAATATTTTTTTGAAATAGTTGGTTTTTTGGTGAATAGTGAAAAATAATGATTTCAAAGAAAAATGTCTCTTTTATGACATTATAATGATATAAAAATAACTTGATTTTTTAGGAAAGTTTTTTATAGAAAAAAAATATATTTAATAATTAATATAATTCATATAAAAATATAATGTTGAACTTAGAAGTATATTATTATCATTTTAGAAATCTAAGTAATGGTTTTGTTCAAATAAAAACTATTTTTAGTTCTTTTCTCTTAATCAAGTATTTATAGGGTATAATTTGATTTTTTTTTGGGTTTGAATGAAAAATTTCTCTATTTTTATTTAACATAATCTAATTAATTCTATTTTATTAATCATTATAATTTATTTTTCTATAAAATTATTTTTATGCTTAAAACAAACATTTTATTAAAATGGTTTCCAATGTGTTTTGGAAAATTATATTAAAATTAGTTTCATCCACTTCATGGATTTGAATAATTTAAAATTTATTCCATATTTTTAATTAGTATAATTAATATGAATTAATAAGATCAACTTAAATTTTTTTCATAATGAATGGTAACCATGGTAAATATTTATCACCTCGATTAAAGGTATAATGGGTTAAAAAGGTTAAAAATAAAGGGATAAGGCTTAAATATAAAAAATAATAATTTATTAATACTCATTAGTTGGTTATAATTTTTCCTTAATCTTATTATATTTTAATAAATTTCAATTTTGATCCACATGTACAAAAATATTACTTTATATTATTGAAAATTTTAAGTAATCTCATGTGTGTCTCTCACCTAATATATATAAGGGAACCTCTTCTCCTACCTTATTAAAAAACTTTTTTTATCTAAAGTAGAAAATAACTACCCAAAAAACTATCCTAGAATTATTTGCTTCATTTTTTTATCCTCATATTACCCTAAGACCATCCAAATAAGGGTTAATTTTCAATCCAGAGGAGGTCAATCAAAGAAGAGGTAATCATCTTACCCAACTCATTAAAAGTTTATTTCTTATTTCACTTCCTATAAATATATTTAATACTTAATAAAAATGAATCTAGTATCACTAATATACTAACATGTTATTATGATTGTATGACAACCATTTTCCACCTCATTTCTATCCTATGTAAATTGAAAACATCGCTCATGTGTACGTATGACCTACCATCTTCACATAGCAGTGTAATTCGTTTTCCATCACTGTTTTACTTAGAAGGTTAAAAAGGTATAATTATAGAAATATATGTGATATTTTTGAAATAATTATTATTCTATAAATATAATATATTAACTACCTTCTTACCCTTAAATCCATTGAAAAATTATAATGTCGCTCATGCGTACGTGTGGACTACCACCTCCATAAAGATATGTGATTTGTTATTCTATTTCCACCTTGCAAGAATGATTATAAATTTTTATATAATGAATGAAAAATATTAATGAAATTATTAAAATTCTAGATAAGGTGGAATTATCATATAACTTTATTAACCATGAAAAATATACTGAAGTAATTTTAATGAAATTTACTAAACATCCTTAAGTGGTTAACATAAGCAAGAAAAATTCAGTGAATGGATTTAAAATCAATATAAAAGACCCTAAAATGAAATATATATGAATAAGATTCTTAAAAAAGTATTTAATATATCTAACTTCATTATATTTGAGGATAAAACATGTATATCTAAGTGGAGACCCGAGGTAATGGATTTCTATTACAATCTCATTTTATTTCGGGATTGCTTATGTTTATATGTCTTATATGAACATTATATGGTCATAATATATTAAAACCCATCTAGTTTCACATCCTTTATTTATTTTTGGGGTTTAAATTTTTATTTTCCATTTCTTCTCTTATTTTACTAATAATCAGCAAGTATATTACATATAAGAGACTTTATTTTAAAAATATTTTTTTAATGTTTTCCTTTAAATTTTTATTTTTTCCTTGTCTAGGATCATTTAAATATTTCAAGAATGTTTTTATTTATATTCCAAAGGTTAATAAAGTTCATTTTCTAATATTTTTTAATTTATTTAAAAAATATTAAAAAGTTAAGTTTTTAACATTTTTTTATAGGTTATATTCAAATTTTTATAAAAGTTTAAAAAAAATTTACATATACGACTTGACCGCCCTTTCCACTATATTAGTATTTATTATTTATCAAGATTCTGTTACAATTTTCCAAGATTATTTTCAAAAATAATAATTTTCTAAATATTCTAGGAATTTTTTGTTTTTAAAGATACCAAATGAATGATTTTTATTTTATTTAAGGCATGAAAATAATTTTTAAAGTGGTTTATAACTTCATTTTTACACAGAGTTACAGTGATGTAATTTTTAATGTTTTTATTCTACATTTATTTCTATTCAAAAAAAGTATTGTTTTTACTATAAAAACATAATTTATGAGGAATTTATAGTCTTCCTTCATCCATTACTGAATCATGGTTATATGATCATTAACATTACCATTATCACATTTTTTATTAGGCTCTATCATTTCATTAGGAATTATTTTATCCTCTTTGTCTATATTTTAAGTATCATAGATTTAAATGGTAACATTTATACCACTTTGATGTTGTCTCAAACAAATACCACTTTTATATATGGTATCAGTTGAATAGAGTTTATTTATATTGATTATTTCGTTGACTGAAGAGATATTCTATATTCTTTATTCAATATGGATAAATGTTGATTGATATAGAATGTTGAGAATGAATTGTACTAATCATTCAACATATGAGGAATTCATAGGATATTCAAGTGATGGTTGGATCCTGGTTATAGATATCCCCTCTATGCATCGATATGTCACATGAGACAAAACATCATACATGCCATATTAGATGATTATTTGGTTTACACCAACTCATTTATTAAGAATGATGTCTTACTTTAAAGTGCTTGAAGGTAATATTTATGATAATTTGTCTCAAGCCTTGATGGAAAGTTCATAAAATTCTAGATTTATGTATTTCATTTATTAAGAATTAAATTACCATTATCGATGTTATTGTTATGTGATATTATCAATGGATGTTCATTGAACTCAAGTTATTGATTGAATGACAAGTTTTCTGATTATCTACTCTGCCATATTGATTATTCCTTTTTTTTCTAATGATATATTCCACTATACGTAACCCTTACTGAGTATCTAATCTCACCCTTTATTTGTTTTCTTATCCCATGGATATGAAAATAGGTATTATGAATGATTTCAAGGATGAAATATTATATCTTATAATCTGTTTTTATATTTCCAATGTTATTTTTGAATCATGTATGTATCTAGTTTTCCAAGACTACTAAAATTATTGATCATGTGTAGTGAGATCCCTCATCAATTTTACCAATGTAATAAATCAATCATTTATTCAAGGTTATTGGATTCTATATGTTACAAAACCACACACTCAGGCATCTCCAGTACATGAACAAAATCATCTTAATAGTCATCAAAGTTGTTTGTTCCTCAAAATAAATAAAATTAAATCCTGGAATTCATCCCAATTCTACCTTTTATTCGTTGCATCAAACTTGATGAGGCCCTTCTGGATTCACACCTATAATAGGAAACATCCCAAATAAATAAAAATCATGTTACATGATTCTAGTGAATCTATATCATCAACTTTGATTGTGTTATTTAGATTTATCCCTGATTCAAAACATTCAACATTAGAAAGTCTTATGTTGGTTTATCATCCATCTTTGATGGTACTATCAAATAATCCATCCAAATTTTATTTTATCATGATTGGACTTAGTTATTCTTCAAATTATCACCTCAAATATTCATATGGATTTTCCAACATGATGAGATTCATTCGATATGTTTTACAATGAATTTTCTTCAGTTGATCTAAAGATAAGTCATCTGAATCACATTTGTAATATTCATGTGAAACCAAATCCCTTATATTCAATTCTAATAAGTTTTTAGTATCAATTATTTGTCATTGGTTCAGTAGGCATCGACTTGGTGAGGTGTCGATCTTTACTCATCCTCAGCCTCAAAGATATCTTCTTCAGCAATCCATGATCAATATTAGTATTCCTTATACAAGATCTTTGATTTCTATAGATTTAGTTTTGGTATTGGAATATCCTCACATGAGTTAAACATAGAAAATCATTTGTGGATTGGCCAAAATATCATAAAATCATAGGAATATCCTAAAAGTAAGTGGTGAAACATCTTATAAGGTAGCTTCAAATTATCTTATGGGAATCACTTCTTCAAAATCTTTCTAATTAAAAATACATATGATCCACCCTTGGAAATATCATATGAAATATAATTCTAAAAATCATACAAGGATTCAAAAAAAGACAAAAATCACTAAAAACTTCTAAAGTGATAGAAATGATTTTGAAAATAAAAAAAAACTCTTTAAAAATAATCAATGGATTTATATCTATAAAAAATTAAAATATTTCCCATCAAAGTAAATTTTTAAATTCAAGTAACCAAAATAATTATAAATTATTCTATAAAAAAATAAACAAATGGTTGACTAAAAAAATGAAATATATTTATTAAACATATTTTAAAATTTAATCATTGAACTGTTATCAATTAATCATAAAAAAATCATCATTTAAAAAAGTGTTAAATGAATTCAATTTCAATACAAAGTCATCAATTATTAAGTATTTATCATTAAATGATCATTTAAACACAAAAATACTTATAAAATCATTAAAAATATGTGGAAAACATGTATAAGAATATATCTATATAAAATTCCCCCACACTTAAAGTATTTCTTATTCTCAATAAATCAATTAAAAAAACTCTATGGAAAATAATAAATCCCAATAGTGAAAAATTGAAATAAAAAAAGAATTAGTTTTCAAATGATTTTTTTCATAGACCCCCTCATATTAAAATTGTGATTCCCCTCCTAAAATTGAATGTTTTTAGTGCAATGTTGATTTCATGTTTTAAAAAAATGAATGAAATTGATTTTTTTAATAAAATTAGACACACCTAAATTTTTATCTAAATAGAACATCCAAATTTTTATTTAACTATAGGTGAAATGACTCACATAAGTAAACTAAGATTAAAAAGATGAATCTAAATGGGTGGATGGTAATAATAAGTAAAAAATAATGAATAATTAACCCATTGATCAGTTAAAATAATAAAAAATGAAAAATTTATCCTCGATTAGTATTTTCATTTAAAAGTATATTTTGATGTATATCTTATGGGTCTTGAATAAAAAAGTTCAAAGTCATAGAAAGTTGTATAAAATACTCCCAAAATTTTATTGAGAGATAATTATTTCAAGAGGGAAATAAAATTATGTACTCAATTGAATCCATAGAGTAATATAAATTAACCTCTTTAAAGTGTCATCACAACCTTCAATCTTATAAAAAAAAATTACGCACTGAAAATGAAAATATAGCCTGAAAACAAAAAAAAAATTGAAAAATATTAGTGGTTTTTGATGTATATAATAATGAATATAACTTTTCATATTAAATTCCCTACTCACACACTTAAAACCCAATAGTGTCCCACTTATTGAATACTACTTCCAGCAAAGGTGAAACAAAATAGCCCAACATGCATCAATTTTTTTCTTTTATTATTTCAAGGTTTACATAAAGTTCACCATTATTTCTAAGAAAGGAGGAAAACAATATCACAACATGTTTCAACATGTTTTATTTTATTATTACATGGTTCATGTTAGGTTCACTGATTGTTTTCCCATGGAAACTCTCAATAGATCCCATATCCATAATGAGTCGCGAGTTTTCTTTATAAATGTAGGTCATCATTTGGGGTTTCAAACCCAATGATTCTTATGAGATCAGATTGGTTGAGATTATGGGAGGTCAGGCTCATCACACCCCTATGAGGGGAATTGTTGCCTAATCCAAGACTCTCTTGTAGATTTAAGATATGTTTTTTAATCTTTCCAAAATACCAGTATGAGACTAGTTACCCTAATAAAATGATCAAGTATTGAATCAATGTACATTAAGTGGGGAATTATATTAATGAAACTATTTGTATGTATCAAAGGTTCTCCATCTATTTCCAATTATTTCTTAATAGCGAGGAACCGGTTGTTCTTTGAAGTCATATGACCAAAAATTCAAGAGTTTACTTCCATCATGGAAGGTGATTGGTGTTTTGGGATTAGGATTGGACCTCCAAGAGGTTTCCTACATATCCTATGATAATAGGAATCAAATACAACAAAGTTCATTAAGTATTAATCCCTGAATTTTAACATCATATAGGGAGGATATACATTTAGTAATTTAGGTATTAGGTATGGAGATATATCCCTAGAAAGGTGTCATATATATCCTATGTATAATAGGAATTAGAGTCCTCATAATTATGTTTGTATACCAATATAGATTCCCATGTTTGGGAGGCCTTTGTATCATGTTATAGAAATAATCAACATAAATCTTAAAGCCCCCATGAGTCATGCTCGATGTGAGAAACAATAAATAGAATATGATCAAGCATGTCCCTATGGATACAAGATAGAATTTATGTGGGGATTACACCCCATGTATGCCCTTATATTTGATCAGGACTTACCCACTATGGTTTCCCTAATTAGTTTATTTTTATTATGCTAGTGGCATAATCATTTCAAGTCCCTAGACTCATATAATTCATTCTTGGTGTGAGAAATAAGAGATAACAAGTGATAGGGTTCACAAAATATTAATAATGGTCTCATGTATTGAAGAAAACCTGATTGAATGTTTGATATGGAACTCATATATTAAGTAGGAATATTACATATCCAGTTTATAAAAGGAATTAGATTCCTCATTGTTCACTTTGTTCCTAATCCACTGATGGATGAGGGGAGATGGTAAACCCACAAGAGGTGGGTCTTATGAGAAAAATTAAATGGAACGTTAGGGGACTTACACCAAGAAGGATTTCCATAAGATATATCCAACCCTTATCCTATGATGGATAAAGATTAGGGACCATGATAGGTATGTTGAATATGCTTGTATGGCATGAGGGACCCATTTCATGAATAAGGTTTCATGGGTGCATATCCCCTAGACCATCATGAACACTCCCCATGTAAAGGGGGGGTGATCAAAAAATATTCATGGTTGAGGGTCCACATGGTTTGAGGAAATATATCTAATTATTCCCATTTTACAAGGCTTACATGTCCAAGGATGTCTATCTAACAAGGCTTCCATGTATGAATATGTATGTCATACATGACTGAGGATGTTTTTCTAACAAGTATGGCATGTATGAGGATGTATTTTTGTCATGAATGTGGATTTCTGGCTAACATGACTGAGGATGGTTGTCTGACATGTACAAGGGTCCTCATCTGATATGCCCAACATGTTTTAAGGGATTCATTTGAATCAGGTTGAAATGTCTAAGGTGTGTCTCATTATCCACCTCACATGTCCAAGGTGTGTCGTGTGGACCTCCTAACATGTACAAAGGGCTTAAAATTAATTAAGATAACATGTACAAGGTTCATTGCATGATCCACCTGACATATGAAAGGTGATCTACATAATAAAATCATTATATCAGTGAGGATTCATTTGATCACATGATCTTAAGGGAGTTGTGTGATGGGGTCTTGAAAACACATTTTGGATCATGTTCATGACAAAGTTTTCACATCTAGGGGTTCAAGTTTCATGTCCAAGGACACATAAGGGCATCACAAGATCATTGAGGATTCATGAGGTTGTGTAATACCTTAAAATGAATGATTTTTCATGGGAAAGGGTTTTCATGATAGGTGGATTGCGTGGTCGAGGGTTCATGTCAAGGCCATACATCCTAGGATTTGTATGACATGAGGAGTGCATTCCCATGGGTTCATATGCATGGAGTGTCCACATGTCAAGGGGTATTCACATGACAAATTTGCATGTCCAAAAACATTCATATTGCATGGATGAAGGTACATGAGGGAATTTCATGTTAAAGTAGACATGTTCAAGGCCACATGAAGACATTTTGAGACTAGGGGGTCATGTGATCACATGGTCAAGGATGCATGGAGGCATTCTGAGATTGGGCACTTTCATGTCAGGGACAACATGTCGGTGTCGTGAGACCGTTTCATATGAATTCATCACATGACAAAGCCACATACATTTTCCTAATAACATAAATGAGGGCATCACATGTTGTTCACATAATCATGCAATCACAAGACATCGAAGGGGTTATTTTATGGGTTCTCATAACAAGGTATTGTGATTACCAAGAGAATTTCACTGAAGGAAGTTTCCCACTCCCTCTTTTACTTCCCTATGTTTCCCTTATCTCTCCATTTCTTTTCACCCTCTTTATCCCCTCTAGTCTCAGTTTTTTCCTTTTATGCCCATCATTTCCCTATTTATTCCATATATTCCTCTCTTTCCTTTTTTTCTTTCACTTCCCTTTCCACTATCATCTATCAATTTTCAATGAGGAGTTCTAGGGTTTATATAGGAAAAAGTGGCAAGATATATTTCCTCTTCCATGGTGAATGTCCCATGTTAACCAACATAAGGCAATGGAGATATTTATATGATCAATGCCTAATGAGGTATATATTATCACATGATGTCTTCATATGATTGATTCATGATATATCGATGGATGGATGCTTGGAAACCGTTGGGGTATTTTCATGATCTTGTGTCTTATATTTGAATCTCTGTATATATTTCATCATGCTTATATGATGATTTGGTTGATATGTGATTGTGTGATCACTTGATTGGCCACAAGAAACTTGATAGATTCAAATGATCATATGATAGCTCATTGAACAACCAATGAGGGATTCATGTGATTTCTTAGAGGGATTCATGTGATCATGTGTCATGCTGGTGGGAAAACACTTGAAAAATAGCTAGGGTATTCGAGTGATAGAAATATGTAATTTAAGGAAGCCTCTAATGGAGGAATATGTATTATTTTTCATGAAAATATGGGGTTATGTTAACATGGATTCGCATTCATCACCACTTAAATTCATGATCCATGATACATCTCGTGATGGATTCACTTGGATCATGTTATCGAGATTCACTTAAAGAAATGATTCAGTGTGGTTATTTTCTTAAAAATATAGTGTTTATGAAAGACAAAGGTTTTATTCATGATATTGAGGAAGTGGATCTTGGTTGGCTTATCATGACTCATTACACGTGATCATACTTCATGTGATTATGCTTCCCTTAACCCTGCTATTCTAAAGTGGATGGTCACTGGCCAAAGGTCAAGAACATCATACAATGAGAATTTTCCAAGGAAGTTTTTCATAAAGGTTCACATGATGGATTGAAGGGATTAATGTGATCAAAAATATGTTAGTGGACAACAATTTTGATGACTTCCAATGCATTCATGCAATGGGAGGCTATAAATTATGGAAATATCATATGAAGTAAGGACACGCTATTTTTAATAAAACTATAGGTGATGTTGGTATGGTTTTTCATGATTTTCATAATTTGATTTTTTAACCCTTTAGTATTCTCATTATGGATTTATGTGATTGCATTACTAGATTCATGTGATAGTTTGGTTCTTCTAAGCACTATGTGTATGCAAAACAAAGTTTCATGCATGCCTTCAGGTTGTCATGCATGTATTTGTTTTCTTGGTTTGATTTCCAGAATTCTAGTATTATGATCACTAGAGTTGAGGATCTATTTTCTCAGGCTTTCACAGACATCCTTAAATAATTGGGGGTTGAAGATAATGTAGGGGGCATGATCATACGGCTCAAATGTTATAATCAAATGGAGTAGGTTTTATCCATATGTTTTTATTGAGGAATATTACTTGTGTTAGATATTTGTCCAATATAGAATTTGTGCACTATATTTCTCATATTAATAAGGCTTTATGTTTCATTCATTCATCAATAAATCATCAGGGTTATTTACCTAGAACACATGCACACATGCCCTCACTGTCCACACCACACTCATGTGTGGCCCACCTAGGCACCTTCTATTCATAACATGTGCACACCCAGTGGGTTCTATTCCCACCCAAATCATGAAATCTAGGATTTCTAGTTGTGATGGATCCTAGGAATAGTTAAGGAGATTCCCACAAGATCCTTAGTTGATATGGATAATGATCTATCCATGGTGGCTGATTTTTTTGGCTAAGGTCCTGCCAAAAATACTTAGAATGAATGTCTTAGTAAATTTAGTAAAATAAGGTCCAAAATATGTTCCCTTGTAAAATGAATCCCAATACCATGAATTTATTATTCAGGAATAATGATTTTAATCCATTCATGAAAAATATATCAACATTTTTTACATGGTCTTCAAACTTCTCAAATCTCTAATGCAAAATTTCCCGGTATACATTAATGGGTGCCAAAAAAATGACCCCCCCCCCCCCGAATTTGATTCATTTGGAACAAAACTCATTTAAATCTAAGGTAAATGTAAATCACTTTATTTTTTACCCAAAAATGTGAGGGGAGTTGATATCTAACCCTATGATATCCATGAAGAGTGTGTTAACATTGGGTTTGTTATCACCACTAAGATGATAATCTCAACTCAAGGTGTGTGGGTTGCTGAAATGGATAATCTATAAGTTTCCGATATGGGTAATATTCTAAAGGAATTGGGTTTCATAGAATATTAAGCTTAGATAGATCCATGTATATCCTTAATTGGGGATTAGGTAAAAATTATATAATGTAAAATGGTTTTGGGATGGAAAGGAATTTTTGGATGGATCCAAGATAAGGAACTTGGATGTTGCTACATATACTAAAGAAATGGTAATCGATCCATACATAGTTTTGAGATGGAAGAATCTTATGCATATTAATCTCATTCATAGGGGACATAGGTTCATGGATGATGAACTCTAATATGAAATCTTCTATGTATATCTATATCATACATAAGAGAGGTAATTTCATTCTTTTTATGAAAAAATCATGGGTTAGGACCTATGTTTCAGTAGGTATGTTGCACAGATTTGGATATCGTGTCATATATCAGGCCATATAGATTAGGGAACTCTAATAAGTTTAATGTCTTATATGATGGACCAAGTCTCGCATAGTTTCAATACATAATAGGACTAGGTACCCTCAAATGGTTCCTGAGGAATATAAATGTGCTCTAATTTTTTCCTAGTCCAGTGGACCTAGAGGGCATAGCTTTATTTTTTATAGGGCCATATGGAGGTCCCCATAATATTTATATATATTTTTTGTTTTAGCCAAAACTTTTTTCTAATACATTGAAGGAAATAATTAGTGGGCCTAAACTCGGATTTTTCTTAGGTTTACCTTCGTGGGTTTCCATCCTAACAAGTTTTATGCCTTTTCCATTTTATAAGCACTTAATATTTCATAAATCACATAGTGTGTGGTCTAGTGTGCGTAGTCTTTAATTTTTTCTAAGGTTCCATTTATGGGTTTTAAATATGGTGGGTGCTCTATATCTTTCATTTGGTAGTTTGAAGTCTTTCAAGCCAAACTATTGTGATGATTTAGTATAGGGTATTATAACTCAGACCTTTTGTAGTTGTATTTTAGGATCTTCTATCTTGTAACTACTATTTTTTATTCTTATACATTTAATGGGTGAAGTATGGGTACTCATTAAGGGTTCATAAACCCTTCATCCTTACTTATATTTTGAAGGATAAGTATCCATGAAGGGTTCTTACACCCTGAATCCTTTCTAGGATGATGAAGGGTGGATATTAATGAAGGGTTTGGACATCCTGTATCCTTTTTGATATGATAATGTATAGTTATTCAAGAAGGGTTTAGACACCCTAAATACTTGCTAAGACAATGAAGGATAGGTATTCATGAATGGTTTAGACACCCTGTATCCTTGTTGGGATGATGAAGGATGGGTATTCATGAATGGTTTGGACACCCTTCATCCTTGGTGAGAACTTTTATGGTGTATTGTGGAGTAATGTTGGGGATTCCAAATACACTTGGATATTTGAAATATGGTTTTTTCAAATCATGTCTCCAGGATTTTGAATTAAGGATGATAGAATGGTTAAGACACATTAGGGGTGATTATAAAACACTCATAGGTGTCGATTTCCACTATAATGTCATTGAGGATCATAAGGATTGGGGGTCCTTTTCTGCAAGGAAGAGACGCCTTGTAACATCTTTCCCCTCCTCATTGGATTGAGTCTAGGATGAAGTTCTACCTAGCCTTAAGCGACATCCCCAAGGTTCCAAAGGCTGGAAATAAATCTCAAGGGATTCATGAAAAGTGGGGGATGATTTTCCCTTTAAAATAAAACAATCAACCAATATACCATTACCCAAAGATCTACATGATGCATGAAAAAAATGTTCTACATATAAAATAATTTCCAAAAAAAATAGAATAAACCATATAAATACCAAATTAGAGTATGAAGATGAATACTAAAACAATAAAAATCAAGAAACCAAGACAACACAATGTATCCCCAATCCAATATCTATGCTCCAACTCCATAACTGCCCAAGCATCACAATGTGACACTACAAAAATGAGATTCTTTTCTTTTACATATGTCTTAGAATACCACATATACAAAAGAAACCAAGTTATAAAGCATGGGGTGAGTAATAATACTTAATAGGCATTACCCAAATGACTTCCCTACTCATGCCACTAGGATATAAAAGTTAGAAAAATTATATAAAACCATTATATAAAACCAATAAATAGTTTAGAAATTTCCAATAATCCAAACACATCCTTACCAAAGAACTTTAACCAAGTCCACATCCACAAGGAAAAAAATCAAAACAAATCATTACCCATTTACCCATTTGAGGTTGGCATAACCCACTTTGCTTTGTGTTTCCGCTTGCATATTTTAACCATACACACAATTTAACACATAATCCCAGTGTTACCATTGATGGTGGAACTTCACGTCCAAGATCATTCCCTTTTTAGTGTGGTACTTCACGCCACATATCCATACTTTTTTATGGTACTTCACACCCACTATTCAGTCCACCCAACTCACGTTTAAACAATTAATCCACACAACTATTCCAAATAAAAATTACCAAAATCATGTCAGACTATGACTGTCAAACCAAATAAACCCTCCAAGACAAGACACATTCCAATAAAACAACATTTTTATTGAAAACCATATTCACAACCTTTTCCCAAAAATAAAACCAATCAATAAATTTTAAAATCATCGTTTTAAAATCCAATAATAAGGTGTATTTTACAACAATATCATAAACCACCCCAAAACATGAAAATCAACACCAAAGGGTTTCCATACAAGCTTTGTACATAAATTTCACAAGAATTTTCAAGAAAAAATTAATTTGAAACCAAATCCTTCAAATTCTAGATATATGGATTCGAGAGTGAAGATAACTACCTTTAGGGGTTTGGTGAAATTGACCCATCGCATAATCACACACCAAATATAGATGAAAACTCCACAAAATCACCTTAGATCACTTCCCATAACCCCAACAAGCCTAGAGATGACTATTATTAGGAAGCACAACCCTAGATATACATGTGATGAGGGTAGATCTAGGAAACTGGGAGAGAATGGAAAGTATATCTATAGAAAACCAAGAAACAACCAAGAGATGAGAATTAATAGGGAATAATAGCCTTCAATGAACATCTAAAACCCTTCTAATTGCTTCCAATATGAGTGTGAGATCCTCCCTAACCCCTGACAAGAAGAAATCCTAAGTGGGGTTCGAGTGGGATAAGAAATGGGTGTTTTAGGAAAAATCCCATCCAAGTCCGTTTTTAAAACCCCTTTTTTTTAAAGTCGATCATGGTTAGCTCACACAGTTAGACAAATCATGTGTTAACCGTGTGACCGCTACTGTCCAAGGGGGGTTGTGTGGTTGGACCTCATGATTAGACAAATCGTGTTCCAACTATGCAGAAGCTCTCTCTCCCCTGGTGCACAGTTTTCTTGGGGACTCTGCATAGTTTGGAAACTGTGTGCCATCACCCTTGCCTCTACCTCAACTTACATGGTTACCTACAAGTGTTGCATGGTTTTCACTAATTGTTCTCAAATAGTGCTCCCTTATAAAAGTCCCATGACCTTCCTAAAAACCTTCTAAACTCTTCCAAACATTACCCCCACCACTTTAGACGCATAAAAAGACATAAATAAGGGTTACATACCTCAAACTGGGGGTGATACATTCCTCTATTCGGATGGTTAAGGGGCCTTAAACATGAACCCATAGGGATTACATTCATGGTCAAGTAGAGAGGCTTTCACTCCTTTCCAAGGGATATGGAATATTTGTGAAGATTCATACATTTTGACAATGAAGTTTGATATAAATAAAATCATATCAAAGAAGGGTTCGGACACCCTTTGGGTAGTTGGGTTTTACGGTCATGAATCCCAGGCCCAACATCACATGGTTTTGATTCATGTGGTGGGGGACACAAAAATTTTCACGAATGGAGTACCACATTCCTTCTTTGAAAATGGGTACAATACACAATGATGTAACATCTAGAATATTGAATCCACTTGAATAGACTGGTCATTGGAATTATAAATCATGATCTAGGAATATATGAGTCAACTAAAAATAAATTCTAGTGGGTTTAGGTCAAAAATAGTATCACATATAGCTATGTAAATAGTTCATGGATTTAGGGGGGACTTTTCCTCTAGGGCCAAAACATCCACTAGGCATGAGCTCTAAGGTGTTGTTTTATCCACCAGTGAATCCTAGTGGGGTCCCTTAAGATAAATCAATCCCTATTACCAATATACTACAAAAGATAACCAAGAGAAATGAATTAAGGCTATGGGGTTCTAAGAGAAGTGTATCAACTCAAGTAATTAGTGGGTGTTGGCTCAAAATTCAAACATGTGAAGGTGTTTTGTAGAAAACCTAATACTCAAGAAGGGTTTTAGAACCCTAAAATTTGTATTACCACTTAATGAGCATTTTATCATAGCAATGGGATATAACAAATCATTTATCTAACTTTTTCTTGGACTAGAGGGGTCTAGAGTGAATGGATCAAATTTTAATAGAGCCACCAGATGATCCCTATGAGCTTTATACCTTTTATACTTACACTTTATATTTTTCATACAATTTAGAGAATAAGATATTAGTGATTAGAGACATGAATTTTTCTCAGGACACCCTTTATAGGATTTCAACCAAAAAGGTTTTGTGTTTTTTTTTTCACTAGTAGTTTAGGGTCTTGCATTTTAGACCAAGGGTCATTGATATTAATTTCATACAGTTTTAACCAGAGTGCATGCGGTTTATGTCCTTGATTCATATAGACCTGACTTTAGGGGAGTGTTACAAAATAACCCAATTAGAATTACCAAGTTCAAGAATGCACCAATTACCTCCCAAGCATGATATGAAAATGTTTTAAATCATGGATCTAGGTTCTCGGATCATTAATGATGGAATGAGACAGTCATGTCAAAGATGATGGTTAATCACGCTATGGTGAAGAGATATGCTGCAATGATGTCAGGGATCACAATGATTATAAGTCCCTTTTTTCAAGGCCTATATACCATTGGTTTATGGGTTTGAGTCCCTTATATAGATCCCACTCATACATGGTTAAACATAGGGTTATTTTATCCATTATGTGGGTCATGGAAGGTTTGAGACAAACCATAATGCTCAAGATAAAGCGTTATTTATGGATTTAGGTTATCATAAATATGATTGGGTACACCAAACTTCATTTGACTAGGTTCAAGCTCTTGTGGTCCTTTGATAAGGATCGACGATGGATGATGGCATGGATGGTTTAACATCATGTAGTTGATACATGACTATCATACAATTTAATGTCAAGAGAAAAGGAAATAATTATCATACATTTTAATGTCATGTCACTAGGATGTATTACATGTAGTTTAAAGTATTTTGGTAAGGATTTGGGAACTAATGTGGAATTATTCAACATATCCATAAGGACACCCTACACTGGTTTGGGATGTTTAGATACACGAGGCATATTTTTCTTAGTGTTGGATTACTGATGGGTAGTCATATGTTGGACTCGTCATTAATAGATCTTTCTAATGCATAGGAAATTATTACATATATTTGATTCATACATAGGTGAAGCATTTTTGTAAGACTCAACTATCCTTAAACAATTTATGGTCTTCCAAGGTTGACTACAGCTTGGGGGAATATACAATTTCTATGGATGGTATTCCCTAGGTTTCCCTATGAATTTTGTAAGGTAAATAATCATTCCACAATAACCTCTTTCATTTAGATCCCTATGTATAGATATAGCTTAAACGTGAAAGAGTGGGTAGTTTTTTTTGGTTTTTTATCCGGTCTTAGGCTTGAGGGATCCAAGGCATCACTATGTATCGAGTGATAATAGGAATCAAGCCACACATAGTTATGACATGGATCCCTACATAAATCAAACTTGTATGTGGGGAAGAGGCATTTACATAAATCTATACATAATATTTTTGAGGATTACTCTGCATGAATCTAGCTCACATGAAATAAATGATAATTAAGCCCTACCTTAATGCAGATCCATTGAGGAAGTGAAATATCACTCAAAAGGTTGTCACACTTATATATGAGGGTATATCCTCCATTTTTGGGATTAATGGCTGGGCTTGGTGATGGGTAACCTAAGAATCACTATGAATCTGATAGAGATAGTAATCAAGCCCGGCATAATTATGATAAAAAAAGGTTTCTTACATAGATTAGGATCATGTACAAGGAAAGGGAATTTATTATTTTTAAATGTTACAGTTGGGATCAGGAAATGGGATCTAAGCATCACTATATGTCTCAAAGGAATGATAATAATGAAATACATAGTTATTATAAATACTCCCCATATAGATCAGGCTCATACACAGAGAGGGTGGAAGTTTGAAGATGATTTCCTTCCTTCATGCTGCCATAGAGGGTTGGAATGGTATGGACATCCCTAGTCATAGGGAGTGTCTTGGGGGAACTTTAAATTTTGGTGTGAATGGGGAGACACCTCATTATTTATATTTTTCATAGTTTATGTCTATGCCTATAGAATAATATGTAAGTGTCTCTATGTATCTCAGGTGAATGAGAATCAATACATACATATTTTTTATGAATACTTCCTATTTAAATCTACCTCATATGTTGAGAGGGGGGATTTTTTATCTTACCTTGGTGATCCTTGACTTCATAGTTGGATAAGGTGTCCTCTTCATAGATCGATAACATACATAGGAAAAGTGAATTTCCATATCTTATCCTAGTATGGAGATGAAACATTCTTCTCTGACATAGATTTATAGATAGGATGGATCACTCTAAGAAGTTTTAGGTCATTATAGGATGGACCATATATCATTTACTTTAACATCATATGACCAAGACATATCATTGAGATGAATGACTAACTCGAGGAATTTGTTTCTTCACTGGAGATTCATATCCCAAAATGGTAGGGTATAATAATGCGATGTTATAATCTTTCTTTGATAATGGGTATGATTCATATATGAGTAACATCAATGGTCTATGAATCTGCTTGAATAGTTGGGTTATTGGAAGTTTAAATCATATCCTAATAATATCTTATTAAATAGGTGGTGGAGACCAATGGGTATAGGTCAATAATTAATAATGGAGGATTCCAATATTTAACACAATATAGAAAATAACTCATTGATTTAAGGGGTTCATATCCTCTAGGAAAAAAAATCCCCTGGGCATAAGATATGAAGTGTTGTGTTATTCACTAGCGAACCCTAATAGGGTCCATTTGTATTATCCAATCCATGTTACCAATTTTCTAAAATGAAGAACCAATATTATACAGGATCAAAGTCCATGGGATTCCAAGATAAATGTATCAATTCAAGGAAGTTAATAGTATTAACTTAGATATCAAATATATGATTTTGGTTCATGGATAATGTAAGATTAAAGAAGGATTTTATAACCCTAAAGGATACATCAATGTCTATTGAACACATCTTTAGGGTGAAGGGATAAAACATGTGATTCCCCAGTACACGGTCACTAGGGTTGATCTGTTCATCATGAAGACCTCATGTCATGCAGTTTTACATCATGCTATTAGGATAGTTTCATGAAGTTTAACTTCATGTGACTAGGATGTGGTTCCTTGTATTAAAATAGAATGTACTATGATCATACCGGTTAGAATGGCTTTACATATTCCCTAATCTCACATGATTCATAATCAACATGAGAAAAAGATGCAACTAGGAAGTCGGTTGAACTATGTGAGGGTGTGTAATAGGGAATATATGGTGGAATATATATTTTGGTATAAGTAGGGATCTGAAAAAAAATGGTTCTCATCAAGGAACATGGTTTGGGGTGATGAGAATTCATGGTTGGTCCTGAAATGGAGGATCCATATGTCACTACGTATGATTCAATAATTAGAATCAATCACCACATATATCTAATTCATATGTGGGAAGGGACATTTTATCATTACATAATGGTCGAGAATAGTATTGAAGACCTATCCATTATTACATATCATGTGGTAATATGAATCAAGCTACATGTATTTCTAATATAGATATTGTTTAGTTTAGAGTCTTCCGGTCAGGACTTAGGTATGAAGGCATAAACAACTGATTTATTCATGATCTCTCTTGGACATATGATAAAATGGATGAAATAAATCATGTCTTTAAATTCATATTCAAAGATGATTTTTTGATAATTGGTGGGATTAATTTCACGCCATTAGATAAATATCTCATGGATTTAAGGGGGTCTTTCCTCTGAGACCAAAACATCCACTAGGATAAAGATATGAGGTGTTGAATTATTCACCAAGTAATCCTAATGGAATTCCTTCATGAACTAAAACATACCCTAATCACAAGATCTTGGACATTTCATTATTCACTAGTAGATCCTAGTGGGGTACTTTTAGATTAGTCATTCCCTATTACCAATATTCGATAAGGGAAAACCTAGAGGATGTGGTCTAAAGGTTTATGAAATTCCAAGAGAATATGCTCTCAAGGTTTTTGGTGATTTTAGATATGAAAAAGTGGGGGTGTTTTTTTGGGTGGAAAAGGTGGTATCCAAAGGGATTTAGAAACATATGGAACTTAGGTCTACATTTGAGATACATACCTTGAAATAAAAGGTTACAAAAATGGGATGTTATAATCTTTCTCTGATGATGAGTACAATACATAGATGAGTAGCATATAGGGTATTCATATCTGCTTGAATAGTTGGGTTATAGGAGGTGTAAATCGTAACCCAAGAATATCAAAGTCAATGGGAGGTTTAGAATGGTAGGTGCAAGTAAACCATTAATAATGGTGGAATCCCATATTTCACATAGTTAGTAAAATAGCTCCTAGATTTAAAGGTGGGCTCTCGTCTAAGTCCAAAAAATCCCCTAGGAACAATATCTGATGTGTCATTTTAATCACCTATAAATCCTAGTGGGTACCTTTGGATTAACTAGTCCCTATTACCAATTTTATATATGGTAGAACCAAGAGTATGTGTTCTTGAGGTCCATGTGATTCCCAGATAATTCCATTAACATGAGGAAGTTATAGGCATTAACTCAAATATAAAAGATATAAAGTTGTTTTGTGGAGAAAATAATATTCAATAAGGGTTCAAGCACACTAAAGACTACACCAATGTGTATTGAACACACTTTCAGGGTGAAGGGATAAAACATATGATTCTAGAGTAAACTATTATCAAGAGGATTATATGTTCAAAAAAATACTTCATGTCAATAAGTTTAACATCCAACAATAATGACATGGTTTTTGTGCAGTTTAATTTCATGAAACTAGGATGTGGTTTTTATAGAGTTTAATGTCACATGAATAGGATGTGGTTATAGTTTAGTTTAATGTCATGCAAATATAATGTGGTTTTAATTTAATTTAACATCATGCTACTAGGATGTGGTTTTCATGTAGTTTAATTTCATGTGACTGGGATGTGGTTCCCTATATTTGAATGAAATTCATCTCAATTATGCTAGTCAGAGAGGCTTTCTAGGATCTCTAATCTCATATGATTCATGATAAATGTGAGAAACAAGAGATATCATGTAAATACATTTCACTTCATGATTGTTCATGACAAAAAACTTTTGGGTATTTTCACATTTTTAATGTGGAATAGAATCTATACATAGATCTAACTCTCATGAAGGGACATGATTGGGAGTGATGATAACTCATGGTTGTGCCTTAAATTGAAGATCTTGGAATCACTATGTATCTCAAAGTAATGAAAATAAATCCATATGTGGTTCTTATGTGAGAATCCATTGTGCATGTCTGACCTATATATTGGAAAGGGGAATTTTTTTATGTTTTGGATGGGCATGGGATTGGAAACCTAGGATTCACTACATATCATGTGGTAACAAGAATCAAGCCACATGTAGTTTTTACATAAAACTTCCCTACATAGGTCTAACCCGTACATAGGGAAAAAGTATTTCCCATTTTATATATTGCAATTGGACCCAGGATTTGGGATTTAGGCATCACTACATATCCTATGGTAATAGGAACCAAGCCACATGTAGTTCTTTGATGGAAAATTACCTACACAGGTTTGACCCACAAGCATGGATAGGTCATGTTTACTTTATATTATGGTGGAACTAAGATTAGATACTTGGAATCACTATGTATCCTAGGTTAATAGGAATAAATACATACGTAGTTCTCATATGGAAAATTCCCTATATTGGTTTGACACATACATAAAGAGGGGGTATTTGTTTCTATTTATATTATGGGTAGACCTAGGATTTAAAATTTGGGTTTCACTACGTATCTTGTGGTAAAAGGAATCAATCCATATGTAATTTTTATATATAATCTCTTATGTAGATCTGGATCTCACATGAGGACAGGAGAAATTCATTTTTTTTCTTTTACACTGATCTATATCATGTATAGTGAATCATTCATAAAGTAGTTTATTTGATCGGGAAAGGAGGGAAACTGTCATGAATAAGGATTCAATGCTAGAATAAAATGGGACCACTTTGTTTTTAGGAAATATTATTGGATAAAACTTGGCATGAGATGGTAAAATCCTACATATAAAAATTTTTACATAGATCTAGATTGTGTGTAAGAAGATGAGGAAGATCCAATAAAGTGACCCCATATAATGCATTTTAACATCATGCAACTAGGACGTGTTCTGGATGGTTTTAATGTCATGTGGTAAGGACATCAACCATGATGTTTAACATCATGTGATTAGAAAGTATAATGTTGTGAATTTTAAATTATTCCCTCTAGGACTTGATTTTATGATGGTAGTTATGGGAAGTACTTCTTAAGAAACCTCACATTGGGGATATAATGTCTTTTCAATCCATCATGTCCAATGATTAAGTTCTATGAGAATAGACCTTATGTATGATGTATGGACCTTCCCACTTCGGTTCAATTTTTTGGGATTCTTCTCTAGTATCCTGGAAGTCTTGAGAACCAATACCAACTCTCCTGGGAGGAATAAGTGGAGGCAAACATTTTTGTTGAAGGCTCACACAATTCGGTTCCGATGGACTTCAAGGTTGTGAAACTTACTCAACCTTTTCTCATCGAGTAATTATAACTCATCCAATTTCATTTTTGATTGTTATTTATCTGAGAGTTTTCCATCAATATCTATTAAAGTGAGGTAAATTGAATATTTATGGGTAACACTACCTCTATTCCATAAACCAGTGAATATGTGGTTACTTGCGTGGATGTATATGTGGTGGTATGGTAGTCCCATAGAGCATGCATGAGATTTTTTAACCAATATCTCTAGTATTTTTCCACCATTTTATAGAGTATATTCAATAAAGTTTTATTTAAGGCCTATATCTTTCTATTTTTCACTATAAAGTAGTGAGATAAATGGTTGGACTCATTGTTTTATACCTGATATATCCTTTTCAACTCAAAAGAACATATATTGGTTCCATTTTCCATCAATGTAATTTGATGGACACAAAATATGGTTATAATACTAGACTTCACAAAGTTTATTATGCTCTTTTTCCCAAATTCCTCTAGGGTATTGCCTCATCCCATTTGGAAAAGAATTTGGTAGTAGTAAAGATGTACTTAAACTCCTTAGTTGTAGCTAGGGGATATATCCCCACAATGTCCATTCCCCTTATGAAAAATGGAAAGGAATATTTAGCTATGTGTTGTAACTCTAGAGGCTAATGACACTTCCTGGTGAATTCTACACAATCTTGAATCATCATTTTCCAATAGTAACCAAGCCTTCTAATCTGATGGGAGAGACTATCTTCAGAATGGTGAGCATCACAAGATACTAAATAAACTTCCTTTATAATGGTGATATTATCCCCATTAAATTAATATGAGGAGGACTCCATAAAAGGATAATTTATAGAGGGGTCTCTTCTCATTTGATCCATCTATGTGGGTGAAGTTCACTTCTTGATGTTGAATCTATTCCCTTTTGGGTCGATCTAATTAGAAGTTACCATTTTAGATGTAATTTATTATGGGATCCATCCATATAGGGGTGGATTCAAGATCATCATGATCTAGGGTATTTTTGATCTGATTAATTTCTTCCATGTTATATAAAATGATTGTTGATGATAACCTTCAGTGTGTGATGTGGAAGATTACCTCATCTTGATCAGGATCAAATAGGGATGTGGATGAAATTTCTAGTAAATCAGTTTGATCATTATATGATCTAGGAATGTGATGAAATGTTGGTTTAAAAGGGAATACTTCCAAAAAATCCTCTAATATAACTAATGAGAGGGGCCAATTCTTTATTCTTGATGGAATACTCATTATTGATATGTTTTATTAATATCTCTATGTCACCTTCAATATTCATGTAGGTTATATACAACTACAAGGATAGCTCTAAGCCTGTGATAAGGTCTTGGTATTCTACCTCATTATTAGTGCATTCTTCGAACAATGAGAAGGAATGAGTGAAATTTTCCTTACCTGGGGAAAAAAATAAAATTCCTAAACTAACTTGGTAGAGCTTTGATTTTTCTATCTTCTTGCCACTTGAGCTTCAAGAAGCACCATAAAAATATATCTACCACATTTAGTGAGTATCATGATCATAGGAAACCTCTTCATCGTGAAGTTTGGTGTCTACTAGCATGCTTTCTAGGGAAGGATATGCTGCTGGGAAATTAGCTAGTACCTATCATTTGTCTACCCTCTACCACATGACTTGAATTTCATAATGCATTATAATAAACTCCCATCAGGCCAAATGGATAGTTAATATAGGTTGGCCAATAATATAATGGAATAGGTCGATATGAGATACCAAGTGGACTTCATGATTTTTCAAGTAATGCCACATATTTTACATCATGAATATGAGCACAAGGAAGTACTTCTCAATATAAAAATATTGAGTCTCAGTGTATAGCATCATTTAGCTGAGATAGTAGATACTTTTTTTCCCTAAATTATTTTTCTTTTCAAGTATAGCACCAAGAGATCCTTTAATGTTATCCATATATATTATTATTGGATTTACTTCTACTAGTATCATCAAAGCAGGTGGATATAGTAGGTACTACTTAATATTATCAAAATATTTTTAGTAGTCCTTATCACACTGGTAGGAGACTACTTTTTTCATTAACATAGTAAATAAGAGACATTTTTCAACTAGGTTGGGTACAAAACTCTTGATATAGCCAAGGTTCCCCTGGACCCCTCACAATTATTTAAGATTCTGAGGAGGTGGAATTTTTAGGATTGCACTCATCTTTTCTAGATAAACCTCGATGCCATAGTGTCATACCACAAAGCCAAGGATCTTCCCTAATGTTACTCCAAAATCACACATTATAGTGTTCATCTTAAAAATGCATTGCTATAATTTGATGAAAATTGTTTTATGATCAATGAGTTAATCACAACGCTTTAAAGATTTAACTATCTTATCATTGATATAAAACTCCATGATTTTTTTCCAAGAAGGGATTAAAGATACAATACATGGAACGTTGGTAAGTAGTGATAGTATTATTTAATCAAATGGTATATTCTAGTGTAAAAATATCACTTTAGGTGATATAAAGGTAGTATATTCCTCATCTTTAGGTTCCATCTTTATCTAGTTATACTATGAATACCCATCCATAAATTAAAAAGGCTTGGAAGCCAATAGTTACATCAATCAAAAGTTTTGTGATCAGTTCTGAGAAATAATCCTTCAGGAAGTGTCAATTAAAGTCTCTAGAATCAATGCAGACCTTGATCTACCCATTCTTCTTCTTGATGAAGATGATTTTTTCATTCCATTTTGGATACTTCACATGTTAAACAAAGATGTATTTAATCAATTTTTCAATTTCTAATTCTACTTTGGTAGCATGAGAGGGGATCATTCTTCTGGTTACCTATATAAAACATCAGTTTTCCTCTGCCAAGCCTAGATTATGAGTAGCAGTATCGAGGTTTGTCTCAGTAATCTCTTTATAGTTTCATGAGAACACATATCAATATTATTTTAGAAATGAAATATGAATATTATACTCCTTAACAGGAATAGTGTCACAAAATAGCATAGGTTGTGGATCTTCTTCTATTAAAATATTTTTATGCTCGATCTCATCAATGGTGGTGGAGACGCCTTCTTCAAATATAAAAGGATAATTATTGAGGTTATCCTCTTCATCTTCCATATCTTTGTCTATGTATTCATCATTAGGAATGGTAAATATTTTAGGAGAATATCTATCCCTGTCCAAATAAGAGAGTCCATAAGAAGGGACATTGGCATCCTAAACTTCCAAATTCATTATGGGTAGATTCTAGTGATTCATGTATTCCTTTACATTGCTAATAGGGGAAGGAAAAGAATGGACACCCTGAGTTATAAGAGATATCATAGGGGAATTTTCAATTTCTTCCAATGGAATAAGGGAATTTTTAGATCCTAATAGGGAATTATTATGACTATCCTTTAATTCTCCCACCATAGTTTGATCAATTTCTATCACATGGACATGGTCCAATGAAGTTTTTGGTTCATAATATCTCATTTGGAATAACTCTACTACCCTGATCAGGTTTATGCGAAACACATAATCACTGTTGAGAATTCTCTAAGGACTCATAGGGGAGATTCCTAAGCCATTAGGAGCAGAAACCTACATTTTACCATCTGTCATTGGTTGTTTTCCTTAACTCTTGTAGATAATTTCCTCATTATATATATATATATATATATTTGAAAGATTCAAAGGGTTCATCACCATGTAGTATGTCTACCTTTCTATTGATGGGTTATTTCAATCATTAGTGAAATGTTGACGATGCCACCATATGGCTATAAAGCCAAGGTCTTCTAAGAAGAACATTGAATGATGTGTATTTCTAGATAGACATGAACTCATCATTAGATGTGTGATCCCCAAATCGAGAATTTATCTTGATATTTCTGGGGGGGGCCTCTCATTTCTTTTTTTGTACACTTGAATGGTCATCTTCATAGGATAAAAATCATCCTCATTGTATCTTAAACATCAAAGAGTCTAGACCAGGATGAGGTTAATCCTGGAACCATTATCAACTATATCCCTTTAGATGTTGACATTATCCAGCTTTTTTGAAACATACAAGGGTCTAATATTCCCATGTATAACTTATTTTTTGGTCCTTCTCCATGAATGAGATAGTTGTATGGAATTCTGTTGGAGTAATATCCACTTGATAAACCAAAATTTTTGTGACTTTTGTCTCAAAATCCTAGGGGATTCATAGGGATTTAATGAGTTATATTCTTAGTTCTTTTGAAATATAGAGAGTAGATATGCTTGATAGTTTGGTTGGGATAACCATAGTCTATTTTATAATTTCATATTTCTATGTCAGAGGTCTATGCTTCCCAAGGTGGGGTTTCTTTTTATCATGTGGCTTATGAGATGAGGTGTTTGTTGTATACAGACATAGTTCTTGGGTAGAGGTCTAGGGATTATATATTATAAGTGGTGTAGGTCGCATTTTCCTACACCTTTTTTCAGTATGATCAAATAATCACACTCCCAAAATTGTTTAAAATTATTGGGTTTATATGATTTTTGAAAGGCTATAAGGCATATCCATGCTTCTGTAGGACTTGTTGAAGAAATCATCCATAGGTCTAGACCAAATATATGGATTCTGTGGGGATGTGATAGGAATGTTGGGTTTTTCTATAACTGCATCATCCCTTATACCCTCTTCTTTTGTGGCCTCAACCTCTATCTCCCTAGTTATGTATGAGGAACTCATATTTATGAGCATATTCATCATCAAAGAAATGTTTTGTAAAGTGTATAATGTTAAAAGAAAAAAAATGATCACTTTTTTCAATAAGTATTCCATTTGTTTGAGTTGTTCCCATTCTCTCTATACTGAAATAAATAAATATTAAAGGGTTAGAGTCTGTGTGGGAGATGATATGACTCTTTATCTAATTATATTTCATGTATATGATGATTACATACATCTCCTAGATGTGTATTTAATGGTGATAAAATCATAATTGGTTTTTGAAGTTATGCTCCTAGGGTGGCATGAGATCGATTAACTACTTTTTGAGTCATCCAGTTATTAAACTCTCTTATTCCAGTTGGGAAGTGGTCACATAGGATACTAGTGATAGGGATTTACTCAATATCACCTATCTAGATTCAACCTTGATCTGGAGGATTTTTTTGAAGACAAATAAATCATGGATGGTTTGAACCAGTCTCTAATGAAAAAGGCAGTGGTTAGGGAGGTCACTGGGGTTAAAATCATTGGTTTTCTTAGGATTTTATATCTTAAGTAGGTTATTTTCCATAGCTCTGAGGAAATAACTAGGAACCTATTCATTTCAGAAGAAATATACTTTGTTTATCCATTCCTCAAATTGTGGGAGACCCAAATCTCTCTTTACCTTTGTTCAAGAGAGGTTTTGATATTTCTTTAATTTGGAAGGAATCACTAGGAAACTTGAAGATTTCATAGGCACTCCAAAGGGAACTATTACTGGTTTGATGGTAGCAAAAATAGTATCAACACTATCAAGGATTCTTCCTTGTGTCATGGATATGGGCCATGATTTTTCCCTAGTTCACTGAATGGCCTCATCTAGGCATTGTTCCATTTTAGCAATCTCATGAAATCTATTTGGATATTTCATTTAGATCAATAGTGTATGTAGCTTATCTAGGAGTTTCTCTACACATAGTTCTATAAATTTCTCTTACAGTAGGGGAATACTAAGTGAGTATGTTAGACCCTTCCATTAGGTGATAAAGTCATAGACACTCTCATTTTCACAGTTCTTTCATTGTTGAGGTTGAAAATTGTTGTTTTTTTAGTGTATAGCTCAATTGATAAATGAATTGAATAAAAATATCTTCCCAACCTGATACGGGTCCCAATATAAGGATTATATTCCAAACAAAGGATAGACCTACCAGTTTCTATACAAAGCATCTCAGTGTTTTCACCTCCTATTGGTCTCAAAGACCCATCATCAATCTTTATAAAGATACAACGTGTGTGAGATGGTGTTATGGGTCCCCTATTCCATTGAAGGTTGATAATATTAGGTTACCAAAATTAGGAAGGTGAAAAGTTTCATCCACCCATTCTAGATAAGGATTCCTCTCAGGTTTCACAAGGGTACATTGTCCCTCTATTACTTCCATCTGAGTAGTTTGGGACTCAATTTTGTTGAGGAGTTATAATGATACTACTGCCTGGACCACCTCCTGTACATGATAAGTGGGTGAGGATTTACATGTTTTTCCTACTTTCATATCCAACAAATTTTTAGTCTATTTCTTTTTTGGGTGATTACCCTGGTAAGGAGGAGTCTATCGCTATAATGGAGGAAAGTTGTGATCATACTAAACTTCCTTGTCTATGTAAATTTGTTTCTTGGACCCAGAGCCTAACTAATACTCAAACTCTTCCCTTTTAGGTTTTTTAAATCTCTTATTATGGTTTAGAGGAGGGATATATGTTTCCTCTTGAAGGAGATACCCAGTGGGAATATTTCCTCTAAGTAATTCCTCACTGATCTATATGAGGTTTTTTATCTAATTATCATATTGTTCCAATTGTTCCTCTATGGAGTGTATTTCTGATATTCTAGGTGGTGAGTGGGATGTATCCACACACTTTATTTTTTGAAGAATTCCTCTGAGGAAATTGAAACTCACCATTTGGGGTGCTAGTTGTGGATCCTTCTTTGATTCCACGTATGTATAGCTTTATCTTGAGCATCGAGATCACCTACCCCTCAACGTATTATTCCTACATTACACCCCTTTGGTTTTTCATCTTAGTATGAATTAATTTCTAGATTTATAGTGATTAATTTCACTGAAGTTTATCTGGAAATGGTAGTCACCCCATCATTGACCAAATAGTAGGGAAACATGGTACCTCTTATTTCCCCTTTGAGAGTTTCATGGGGGTCATGCCTCTAGTCATTGACCTTGATGGGTCATCTTGAATTATGACCCCTAAAGAGTTTGACTGTTATTATAAAATTTTTCCCTATCTTTCCTTATGAATAATGATCTTGGGGTAATTTATGGTCATTCTCTCTGAATGGGACCTAAATGAAATCAGTGTGTATCACGGTGGGATGAATGGCTAAGATATCATCCATTGGTATTTACCCCATAAACTATAGATGACCAATTCGCTTTGAGATGGTGAAAAAATCATCACAATCCTATGGGATTGGGTTGATTTGGTTCTATCATTAGAACTCTCAAGTCCTATTGTCAAGGATTCGATGATTCCTATGGTGGTGATTGAGATAAAAATTATCCCTACCCTATAGGAAAAATTGTCTCCTATAAGGATCTCATATTGGTCACCACTATAATCTACTTGATTTGGGTTTTTTTTGTTCATGGTCTGAGTGTAATGGATTCTTGTGATTGGAGTCACTTACTACATGGATTTTTTGGGTAATCAATTAATTTATCTTCCATTTTTTGTTTGTGTTCTCATTTTGTTGAGGGGCCTAGCTTATGAGCCTATTTGCTGTCATGCCTCTGCGTTAATTTTGTCTTTTCATCCCCAAAGTGGAGGAGATTTATTGTATTGACTAATTGGACCACATGTTACCTGGTCCCAAAATCTATCATGAGGATATGAAATTATAGGATTCCACATCCAGGGAGTTTTTTTTGTCCTAGGGACAAGGTAAAATAAAATAATTCATACTTTCTCCATCCTCAAATACAAACATCTAACGAGGCTTTAGAAATCAGTCATCGTAGAGTTTTTATACTACAGAGGTAAACACGCCATAGGATTTTTCTATGCTTCTTTGATTTAAGGTCCCAGGAAGTAAAGATAGGGGCCAAGTCTAGTAGACAACAAAGTGTATTTGTGATCTAGAGGTGACCCTCATATCCTTGATAAGGGGGTGTCTAGAATTTAACCATTGATGGGATTCCCAAATATTATGGCATAAGTAAGGCATGAAATCCTCCTCTAGCTCATCTATGACTTCATAATCATAAGTATATATGGTTCAAAACATAGTTGGGAGGTTTTTTTGGCTATCTACATCTATATATCCATGTTGTACATTTCTTCATTAGGGTTGTATTCCTCCACATTTTTTGACCACATAGGTTGCTTCTCCAAGTCACCTACTATTTGGGGTGAGGTGTGGGTAGTTTATGGGGAACTATATACATTTAACCTTGGTTTCTTGAGCACATCACTACATGAAGGTGTATTCACAAGGGTAGTATTTCCTTGTCTGTGAAAGATTTTACCATGGGAAGGTTTTCAATGGAAGATGTCAGGAGTAAAGTCCATATAATCCATCTTTATATTACTACAATGAGGACTGTCAAGGTAGTTATCACCTTTTACTTTGGACGAAGAGTCGAAAGACCATAGAGGTGTTGCAGTTATGTGTCATAATACCTCTAAGACACTGGCATTGAGTAGTGTAGGAATAAGAACTACATTATTCATCATGTTTGGAATATTTCAACCTACCATTTTTTAGTATTAATATGAGCATGTTGTATAACAGTTGACAAAATATTCTCATTATCATATATCGATGTGATAATATGAGACCCCTTCAGAAAAGATACTTGATTATGCTAGTGAACTTTTCTATCGATGGTGGGGATATGATCCTACCTTTGGGCAGTTGTTGGAATATTCTTATCATCCCGAGATGAAGAGGGGGTATAATCCCCTTTAAAATATGAATTTCTCATCGAAATATGTTATCAAACCTCTTGAATGATGGAAGGGATATGGGTATACTCTTATATAGACTTAGAAGGATTCAGGTGTAGTATTTCATCATCTAGAGTAGGAATATGAGGATGGATATTATATTCTATTAGAGTATACCTAGTAGCTTCATTGGGGGGGATATAATCCTTCCCTAAGGTGACTTCCAAAATGTGTTGATGAACCATTGTTGGATTGGGGATATAATCCTAAACTTGTGCCTTTGGAATATGTTGTTGTATTTATTTGATAGGAATGTGCACCTATCCTGAGGCAATTTCCCAACTAGGTTGACGATCCCTAGTTGGAATGGAAATATGAGTTTTTCCATGTATCTCTCCCTTCACCTATCCTGAGGCAATTTCCCAACTAGGTTGACGATCCCTAGTTGGAATGGGAATATGAGTTTGTCCATGTATCTCTCCCTTTACCAGAATATGTCGATAATACTCTAGGACGAGAGCATGAATATGTGATTTCTCCAAAGAATCCACATATTTATGTTGATCATAGGGATATGTTTCTATGGTTATTGGGATAGGAATATGTGCATGTCCATGTATCTGCATCAGTGTTGGAATAGGCCAGTGGAACTCTTCTGTTGTTTCCAAGATATAGTGTCACTTCAGTAGAGTATGTGCATAAATATAGGTCCATGCATTCTTAATATCCAATATATACTGGAATATGTCTTCGTTTGAAGTGAGGGTATAAGCTCACTCCTATTCTCTTTGTTCTATCAGGATATGACAATGGGCTTCATGTGTTGGGGTGGGGATATGTGCCTCCCCCATTCTTCTTATTAGAATATGCTAACAGACTTGATATAGGTGAGTAAGGATATGATCTTTCCCATTGATGGTCCACACAGATCTAGGAAACATATAGATGTATGCCTATTTTACAAGGAAAACATGTATGATTATGTCTATCTAGAAAGGTTGACATGTCAGAGGATGTCTACCTGAAATAACTAAAAATTTATATCATATAAGGTCATCATGTCTGAGGAGGTCTTCTAGACACGACTAAGGATTTATTCCTAACATGACTGAGGATGTATGTTTGATATTTCAAAGGGTCCTTGTGTGGTCTACCTAACATTTTTAAAGGGAATCTCATAAATCATTATGACATGTCCAAGGTTCATCGCGTGATCCTCCTGACATGTCCATGATTCATGCTGACATGTTCAGGGTGCATCCCATGATCCCTCTAACATGTCCAAGGTGCATCGTGTGATGGAATCATGAGATTAGTGAGGTGTTATGAGACTTTATGATCTTAAGGGGGTGGCATGATGGGGTCTCATCAATATGTTTGGGGTCACACACATGAAAAAAAATTCACATCTAGGGGTTTGAGTTGCATGTCCAAGGTATCATAAGGGCATCACGAGACATATTAGGAGTCATGAGATCACGTAATGCCTTTGGTTGAATGATTCTACATAATAAAGGTTTTTCATGATAAGTGGAGTGCATGGATGAGGGTTCATGTCACGGCTACACATCCTAGGGTTTGTATAATAGGAGGAGTTCATGTCCAAAAGTTTGCATTAATGTAGAGGTTGTATGTCAAGGGGTGTTCAGAAGACAAGGGTTCATTTTCACATATGTTCAAATTACATGGTTAAAGGTCCATGAGGTATATTCGTGTCAAGGAAGACATGTCCAGGGCCACAGGAAACCATCTTGAGACCAAGGGATCACATGATATCATGTTCAAGGTTGTATGGAGGCATTATGAGACTGAGGGTTTCTATGTATGGGCCAAAACGTTGGTGTTGTGTGGCCAATTAGCATGAATGCTTCATATGAAAAAGTTGTATGAATCTGCCACATAACAGAGGGATCGCATGAGGGTAATGCATGATGTTCATAGAATCATACGATCATGTGACCTCAAAGGGGTGACGCAATGGGTTCTCACAATAGGCTCACACGATCACCTAGAGAGTTTCTCTAAATGTAGTTTCCTACTCCCTCTTTTTCTCCCATTTGATTTTCCTATTTATCTCCTTATTCTCACCCTATTTTTAGCCTATTTTATCCTTATATACTAGTCATTACCCTATTTTTTCATATATTCCTCTCTTTCCTTTTCCCCCTTACTTCCTTTTCCCCTCTCACTTGTTTGTTTTCAAGGAGGAGAGCAAGGTTTTATATAGGAAATTGTGTCCATATATGTCACTACTTTTCATAGTGAAGGTTCTGCATGCACCAGCTTGAGGTGGTGGAGAGTTTTGCATGATTGATGCCTCATGAGGTATATGTGATCACATAATGGATTCGTGTGATTGATCTATGGTATGTCAAGAGACAAATGCTTGACAACCATTGGTGGCTTCACATAATCATGTAGGTTATATTTGAAACTATGTATTTCTCACAATTCACCGCACTTATGAGTTTATGAGGTTGATATGTGATCATGTGATCACTTACTTGATCTCACAATGCTTGATAGATTTGAATGATGGGATTCAGATGATCATTTGATATCTTAAGGGACAAATACTAAGGGTTGTGCATGATCACTTCAAGGGATTCATGTGATTGTGTGGTATGTTAGTGGAAAAACACTTGACAACCACCCATGGTGTTCACATGAAGGAATATTTTAATTGAAGGAAGCCTCTTATGATGGGATATAAACTATTTTTCATGAAAATATGAGTTTATGTTAGTATTTATTCACATTATCATCACTACCTAATCACATAATCCATGATACGTCTTGTGATGGCTTCACGCAGTTCGCATGATCAGTTTTCACTTCAAGTGATTCTTCGACATGGTTATTTTCTTCAAAGTACCACATGCATGAAAGAAAATGGTTAAATTCATGGAGTCGAGGAGGTATACCATGGCTGGATTCTTGTGACTAGTTTCACTTGATCATGTTTCCAATGACCATGAGATACTCGGGCATACATTCACATGAAAAATTTTGAGTGTTTCATACAATGAGGATTGAACATGGCATATTCACATTATGGTTCACATGGTGACTTCAAGGGATTTGCATGATCAAATACATGTTAGTGAACAACCATTTTGATGACTACTGAGGTGTTCATGAAATGGGAGGTTGTAAATTATGGAATAGTCATGTGAATAAAGGATATGATGTTTTCATGTGAAGCTGAGGTGATGTTATCATGGCATCAAATGATCTTCATAATTTGATCATGTAACCCTTTTTTCTTTCTTGATGGATTCATATGATCACGTGACTGGATCCATGAGATAGCTCAGTTATTTAAATCATTGCATGTATACAAAATGAATTTACATGCATACCTTTGGGATGTTGAGCATGTACTTACTGTCTCAGTTTGATAGTCAAAATGTTGGTATGATGATCACTAGAGTTTAGTATTATTTGTCTCAGGATCACGCAAACATCACCGAAGGATGGGAGGTTGAAGATGGCGTGGGGGTGAAATTGAATAGCTTGGACAATCTGATTGGATAGAAGGGGTCTTATTCATATTTTTTTATGGAGTAATAGTACATGTGTCACTGCTTTATCCCACATCGGACTTGCGTGATGTATGGATATGTTTAATAAGGATCATCGTTCCATTCATCCATCGAGTAGACATCAAGGTTTGGCACTCGGCACACATCCACACATTTCCTCATTGGTCACACCACACCCTTTTGCAGCCCACCTAGTCACCTTCTATGAATTCCATGTGTGAATTGGGTGAAAACTATGCCTGACCACGCCCTACTATGTAGGCTTTATGGTTGTGCTAGCTTCCAAGCATGGTTGAGAAAAATACCTTAAGATCCTTGGTTCAGGTGGCTTGCGAGATAGACATGGATGACTAATTTGTTTGGCTAAGTGTTTACTTAAAATACTTAGAATAAAAATATATATAAAAATAGTAAAATAAAGGCCAAAATATATTCCCTTATAAAATGAATCCCAAGAACAATCCTTTATTCTTGAATAATGCCACTTCCAAGTCATTCATTCAAAATATATCAATATTTTTACATGGGATCCACACTTCTCATATCTCTAACAGAAAATTTCCTATTACACATTTTGGGAGCCAACAAATACTAATTTAGAAGAAACATTAAAACAAATTTAGCTCAAAAAGATTTATCACTACAATAATTCTAACATAGTTTAAAGTGCCACATGAAGGTTCAAAACATATTTACACATGAAATAAACAAATCATAACATATAAAGAATTTACACTAGTTACCACTTTAATTTTCAATTTAAAAGAAGAATTTACAAAATAATACAGTATAAATCTCAAAAAGTTTTCCAAAAATTCACAAAGATTAGCATAAAATTTCACTATTTTAGCACACATATAAAGTTATAAAAATGGTAGCAACAACCAAAAATATGTTTTCCAATTAATTTTATTAAGAAAAAAACATTAAAAACCAATAAATTATTTCATCAAATAGAAGAAGTTTATTTTTATATATTAGATGAATTTAAAAGTGTGGAATTTGAACTATAACTCCCTAGGTAAATAAAATTTATCACTTGAATATATTCAAGAGTACCTCTAATTTTTTATTGTGAAATGACCCTTTGGATAACAAAATTCAAAAACCTACAAGATAAATAAACTGAGATGATATTATAAAAATTTAAAGATAAAAAAGATAATGAAACAAAAGATGATAGTTTAAGAGAAGTGGAATAAAAGTTCTTACAGAATAATGATCCTATTATACTTTTCGAATCAAAATATTTCTTCTTCCAAAAGCATGTAAAATATGCTCTTCAGCACTGATAATAAAGAAATTAGAAAGTACATGCATATATTATTTTCTAGAAGAACAAAAAAATAGTAATACATAGAAATTTGTGTTTTATGAATTGATTATGGAAGTAAAAACACATTCAATCCAAAGAATTTATAGGGTACTAGGTCATGGTACCAATTCAGTTTTAAAAATTATTTTTAATGAAATGATTTGGGAAATCACTAACTCTCAATTATTTAATACCAAAATCAATTCAATAAAAATGTATTAAAAACTAGAGTAAACCCACATGAGTTGAGTTGAAAATTCATTTAATTTTTAATAATAAACAAAACAAGCACGTATGACACTAATTTAAAGCATGCTAGTAGTTCTATCAAAGCCTAAAAATATAAATAGTAAAAATATTTAAATATAAAACTCCCCCTCAATTATTTTTCATCATGCAGACTAAATTAAAGTTCTAAAAATTTAGGGTCCATGGATATAACCATTCATTACTTGGTTGAGTACGAAATAACTAAAAACTATAATCTAGATTCTATGGATGCGCTGCCACATTGATTTATTAAAATAAACAACCAAAAATGTATTAAAAAAAGTAATGAAAAAAAGAAAAACTAAATAATGAAAACTATTGGGATAACCCCCTAAGGGGTGTTTTGTTTTGATTTTACACAGCCATAAAATCCTTAGTTCATCCCCAATTTGATGGGGGTGTGTCTTCTTACTTAGAAACCAAAAATGTTTTTATTTCCCATTTTGTGGAAAATTAATAGCTTGTGGAATTCTATATAATCATATTCCTTCAAGTAAATATCTATAGAATTATATTACTTTAAAAATTGTTGAAACAGAAAAAAATAAGGGTCTTTCCCCTCTTCTTCATCTAGAGGATTGATGAGTATAGGTTGTGAGAATATTACTCTTTGATGTGATTTTTCTTTTGGTACAGTCTCCACTATTAATTATTCTTTGACAATAATAATTTTATATGAATCCTCTTTTTCACTAGTATGAAACTCCATGACCTCCTCATGCTCTAAAACTGTTTCCATACTCATATTTTCAATCAAATCTATGAGACCTAAATGTTTCTTATGAGGTGAAGTTTTGATACTTTCAAGGCTCTCTAGAAAATCATAAATTTAATCTAGTTAATTAGAACTTATTTAGGGAGAATAAATGTGAATATTAGCTTCATTATAATAAAAATTGAATAAAAGAATATCTTCTTCCTTAAAGAGAACAACTGGCTGAATTTGTATAGTTTTCTCTTTTGTTATGAATTGAATGTGCTCATGAGAGTAATTTTGGTTAAGTAGTTAGGTAGTCAGACACCTCTAGCCTCTCCCCAAAACAATCCACTTTAGGTGTGGTGTCTTCTAAGGAAAAGGATAAGGGATTGTGTTCCTATTTAACCCTTAATATTATTAAAAAATCATAAGAAAAATTTGATAAAAAATCATCAAATTGAATATAGAAAAATATTTTATCTTCCTTATTTTATCCATCTTTAAAAAATTTGCACATCCATTATCCTACTAGACCACAAAAAAGTCCTAAAATATAAATTATGGGGTTCCAACTTGGCATCTAGGGGAACATCAGGTCCAAATATTAGAAGCTCTAGATTTTTCTTTCTTCTCTTAAAAAATATCTCTTTTTTACTCATTTTCTCATAGAATCATCTTGTATTGGTTGTCACAACCCGTCCCCCGGGACCCGTGTCGTAACTACCCCAAGCCCGCCTTCCATAGGCCAAGGGCTAGAAACTAGAACCAAAGGTGTAATTCCCTAAAACTGGGAAGGCATTGCCTTTATAAACTATAAAAAAACACAATAGAGCACACGACTGGATAAGAAAAACTAAGTAAAACTGTATAACAAAAGAGTACTGAAAAGTAAAGGGACTGGAAATACAAGTCCAACTGTAAAGTACAAGGAAACTAGAAATACATGTACAACTCAAGAAAGGAAAAACATATGATGGGTCATCCTCTAGGATTACTACCTGAAGGATAGGTACAAATAGCCTCCTCAGCACTCCACGTCCGTCAGTCTCCTTCGTGTACCGATTCGTCATAAGGTCCACCTCTGGGTACCGTCTATTCCTGGTACTCTCAGCCTCAGTTAGCGATGTTCATCGTCTGCATCCAACACAACGAGGTGTGGGCATAGCCCATGCAGGGGTGAGTATAACGATACTCAGTAGGGACCCCGAGACCCTCAAGGTCTCACAAAATCCAACAAGGATAAACCACAAGGTAATGATACAATCACAAAGTATCATCCAACCCTACTTAGGTATATGCCCATATATATACCTAAGTAATAAAATACAATTCGGCTCCAAATCTTGAGCCCAAGCACAACCCGTTCCACGAAGGAAGAAAGATAACCCATTGATAACAACACGGAGTCAAGGATCAACTCACACAGGTATACAACTTATGTATAGAGATAGAGATGATTAGATGTAGCCACTGAATCATCTACTCTGTCGAACCCACGTAGGATCCTAGTACAGTAATCAAAGCTTTCGAACCCACGTAGGATCCTGGAATAGTAGTTAGAGCTGTCAAACCCACATAGGATCCTGGAACAGTAGTCAGAGCTGTCGAACCCACATAGGATCCTGGAACAGTAGTCAGAGCTGTCCAACCCACGTAGGATCCTGGAACAGTAGTCAAAGCTGTCGAACCCACGTAGGATCCTGGAACAGTAGTCAGAGCTGTCAAACCCACGTAGGATCCTGGAACAGCAGTCACAGCTGTCGAACCCACGTAGGATCTTGGAACAGTAGTTAGAGCTGTCGAACCCACATAGGATCCTGGAACAGTAGTCAGTCCTCATAATTTCCCTTTATCACAAAGCAGCCAACCTCAGGGTTCCCACACAAAGCACGCTTGATTTTAGGAGGGTTCGCTCCGCAATCCAAGTGTCTATACATAAAATACCACAAAATCCCAATTTTATGTGTCTAGAATATCAGTCTTGTCATAATAAAACCAATGCGATAGATGGTACATCAATCGGACGCCCGATCTGAGAGTTATTAGCCTTTTAGTCTTGGGGGCCCGATTGGATTCGTTCACGATGCAACCTAACCGTATCTCAACTATACCCCAAACTCTAGTGGGGTATACTCAAAGGGACCTTCAATCTCCAAGATTACCAGCATTATTAACGGTTTTTCAAACGGACATCTGTTGCCAAAGATATGGCCAAAAGAAAGTAAAGGGACGGTAGTAGGCTTGGGTCTGGTCCGACCCGGCCCGACCCGGTTCGAATCGACCCGGCCTGACCCGTTGGGTCCAACCCGGCCTGTTGGGCAGGCCGACCCGTTGGGTTTAGCCCGGCCCGTTGGGCCAAGCCCAGCAGGCCGTGAGGGCGGTTCGACCTAGAGGGGGCCGTGTAGGCAGCTCAGCCTGGAGGGGGCCGCGTAGGTGGCTCGGCCCGGTGGCGCATAGCCGGTTCGACCCGGAACCCCACGAGGGGCGCGGTTCGGGTGGCTCGGCCTGAGAGGTCGGGGCTGGTTTGGGTGGCTCGGCCCAGGAGGCCGAAGCCGGGAGGCGCAGGCCGGCTTTTTTCGACTGGGGCGCACGAGAGGCCGGCGGCGGCCGGGAGCTGGGCGGCGTGGGCCGGCGCGGTTCGGCCGGGGTGCTCGGGAGGCTGGCAGGCAGTCGGGTGCCGGGAGGCACGGGCCGGCGCGGTTCGACCAGGGGGTTCGGAAGGCTGGTGGGCAGTCGGGTGCCCGGAGGTGCGGGCCGGTGCGGTTCGGCTGGGGTGCACGGGAGGCCGGTGGCGGCCGGGAGCCGGGAGGGGCGGGTCAGTACAGTTCGACCATGGTGCACGGAAGGCCAACGGCGGCCAAGAGCCGGGAGGCGCGGGCCGGCGCAGTTCGACTAGGGCACTCAAGAGGTCGGCGGGCGGCTGGGTGCCAGGAGGCGCGGGCCGGCGCGGTTCGGCCGGAGCGCCGCGAGTGCGGTGCTGGTTGCGGAGACCACGGGTAGCACGATTGTTGCCTGTCTCCTTCATCGCCTCGTCGTTTCGTCTCCATGCCGAATAACATCACAAAAGAGATCGACGGAGGGAGTCGGGCCATGTTAGTTTGGCCCGCACCCTCCACGTTTAGGGTGATAGCAATCGGTTCATAAGAACAAAGCACAAAAACCCACCCACAAAAGGAAAACACCCTCGTTCTTCATTTTGAAATAAAGGAAGAACATGGAACTTAAATGAAATTAAACCCCTACCTTGCTCGTAGTTCGTCGACGGATTCACAAGGGAGAAGACGGATCATTGGAAAAAGACGGACGTCAGTGTCGTCGGTGTTTTCCTTGATCGTCGGTTTGTGCTTCGGCTCGTCGTAGTCAGAGACGTCCTATGTCGAAGGAAGTCCCGAGGAAGAAGGTTGAAGTCGAGGTCGTTCTTTGTTGGGAGAGCGTTCTTCATCAGGAGAACTTTCTTCATCGGGAGAACATGTTCTTCATTGGAGAGCGTAATCTTCCAAGTGTTGGGTGTCATGTCACTTTACCAGCACTTCGTCGCTTGGTGAAGCTGTCCTAAATCCTCCTCCCAAGCTCCATATATATAGAAGAGAGGGAGAATTAGGTAACGATCGTTGGAATTTATTAAAATTCATTTATTAGGAACCTTTATAAATACCAACGACGTTGTTACTTAATTTAAAAAAGGGCAAGACAATTAATTTACGCTGGCGCAATGATGTGGTGTGTTGGCAAGATTAATGGTATGTGTGTTGGCACAATTAAGGTGGAGGAGGTCAAGAGGCTCTCCCTAATTAATTGTGGGGGTTGAGGGTTTCTCCCAATTAAAGGGGGGTTTCAAGGGGGTTTAATCCTAGGTGGTCCCCACTAGTGTTGACTCCCCGGGGTCAGTCCAACACAAAGATGATCTGCAAGGTCGCCCGTACAATACCTCGAAATGTGCTATCTCAATGGGGGAGTGATGGATGTTGTTGTATGCGAACTCCACCAAAGGCAAGTGATCCTCCCAACTGCAACTGAAGTCGAGGACACAATCACGGATCATGTCCTCGAGGGTCTGAATGGTCCGCTCAGTCTGGCCATCCGTCTGAGGATGGAAGGCAGTGCTCAAATGAAGCTGTATTCTGAAAGCCTCTTGCAACCCCTTCCATAGATGGGAAGTAAAATGTGTGTCACTATTGGAGACAATCATCGAAGGTACTCCATGTAGCTTCACAATCTCCTACACATAGAGGCATCCCAAGCTCTCTATTGAACCCTGCTCTCTGATCGGTAGGAAGTGGACCGACTTGGTGAGTCGGTCGATGATCACCCAAATCGAGTCATGACCCCTGGATGTATGTGAAAGTCCTATCACGAATTCCATGTATATCTCATCCCAATTCCACTCTGGGACCTCTAAAGGCTGAACCAAGTCTACTGGTACCTGATGCTCCACCTTCACTTGATGACAAGTGAGGCATCGACAGACAAACTCTGCAGCTGATTTCTTCATTCCCGGCCACCAGTGCTGTCATCGGAGGTCCTGGTACATCTTCGCTACTCCTGGATATACCGCTAGAGGGGATGTGTGGAACTCCCTCAACACTTCCTCTTAAAGTGTCACTGGTACCATGGTACGTCCTCTGGAGAGGATGACGTGCTCCCCACCTTCAGAAAATCCATCAGGTGTCTGTCCTATGGATATATGAGCACATCGTGTCTCGAAATCAGCGTCCTCATGGTGTGACTCCCGGAATCGTTAAAGAAGTGGGGGAGTGACTGTAAGAGACTGAAGAAAAGCTACTCCTTCTCGATCCAAAAAGGATATCTGCAAAGCATCTAGTTGTTCTATCGCCTCACTCAGCAGATGTAGATCAAACCTTCTGCTGAGTGCGTCTGCTACCATGTTCCCCTTCCCAGGAGTATAGACTATCTCAAAGTCAACTTCTGCTTCCACGAGGGTGATATTGGCCAACTCACGAGTGATTGGTTGCACCCTCCTATGCATGATTTTATCATGTGCTTCCTGGGTTTCCTTTTTCGCTAACCAAGGAAAACCCCATCCCAACGTTGTAGATAAACCACAACCTATTTTCCTAATATAGTCAATCTGAGTGTGAACTGTGGATGTCAAGTCCAAACCCAAACTAACATCGTAAGGCCTCGACGCTACCACCAAGAGGTTCCAACTAAAACTCTCACCTCAAGGTTCAGATCACACCATCGGCGTAAGTTTGATTATTGAGTCTCCTCCCAAAGGTATCTCCAGACGTGAGGGTCAATTAAACGTTTTAACCGGAAACTCTAGGTCTTGGACAAGATTCTTGGAAGGAAGGAATGATTGGTACTTATGTCTATTGATACGACAGCTAGTAGTATACATAGACCATGCCTCGAAACATTCCTAGAGCCCTTGGATCTCATTCCTTGACTTCATGAAACTACTCTCTTCCCCTATCCTCCAACTCCCTAAGCCTGGTGGGGTCCACAAAAAAAGGGGTGGTTGTAATATGTAGAAAAGTACACCACCTCATGCTGCTCTCCTAGCTCTACTTCCACGTCTGCTGCCCTGCATACTCATCTGTCCCTAACACTTCTTCTTCTTGAAACATTTTACATGCCCAAGTCTATGAGACTCGCGCTAGTTTCCTGCTTTCCCACTGCTAACATTCACTGGCTGTATCCGCCCAGTTAAAGAATATTCAACCACAAAGGTTCTCTCTAGCATCCTAATATAAGTAGGAATGCATAGAGGAATAGTGTTGGCTCGGATGTCCTTTAAACACACCTCTCTCAGAAGTTAGAGCCCTGAAGCACTGATCATATCGTATTCATCGAGTACCAGGAAAGATCGGTACACCTTGATGAATACTCAACTACCGACATGTCGTCCTGTCGAAGCTTTAAAAGTTCTAGAGAACTCTCAGCCACCTCCTCGATCCATTCCTCAGCCGCCTATGATTCGGGCTCACCTCATAACCTGAGGGGTATATGATGCTGAAACACGCGTAAGGCACTAAGCCTATATGTGTCCTCTACCAATACTTCTAGTTGTAACTACTGACCAACGGGTAGTGATATAGCTGTCACACTACCCGAAGGTACTATCTCGGTAAACGGTCCACATACCGAAGCCTCATAACTAAGAGGACCATCCTTATGGTCACTCATTGAAAAAGACTAGCAGTTAAGATCACCATCTGCTCTAATGGTGTCTCAACTAGACGGGAAACTCTAGCAATCGCCTCCATCCAGCCCTCAACTACGTGGGAATTTGTCTCACCTCGAAACATCAGAGGCCTCTACTGCTGTAACTCGTGCAACGCGCTTAGTCATCATGCACCGTCTGCCAGTGTGGCTGGTGGTATCTTCTTCCCAACGGGTGGTGGTGCTGCTGGTACACCACCTGAAGGTGCCAACATAGTAAGAGGGCCCTGCACCAGAGCCTCATCACTCGGTGGGCTATCAGTGCGTACAAATCTCGGAACTCTAACTGGATATTTGCATAGAGTCATCCCAAAAGAAATAGATTTGAAACGGTCAAAAGATTATACCTGGTGAGATGACTTAAGAAATAACAAAGAAAACACACACGCAATCAGTGTTTTTATGCACTGAGTCGGAAATCAGAAGTCAGGGTCATGGTGTATGGATACGTTGACTGTCGCACCAACACTGGACTCCCTAAACTGAAAACCACACTCACTATACGTAACACTATTTCTTAATAGAAAAGATCAGAGTCCTAAGTTCTACGGTAGAACCGACTCCTCGGATACCAATTTGTCACGACCCGTCCCCCGGGGCTCATGTTGTGACTACCCCAAGCCCGCCTTCCATAGTCCAGGGGCTGAAGACTAGCACCAAAGGTGTAATTCCCTAAAACTAGGAAGGCATTGCCTTTATAAACTGTAAACAAACACAACAGAGCACATAGATGGATACAAAACACTAAGTAAAACTGTATAAAAAAAGAGTAATGAAAAGTAAAGGGGTCGGAAATACAAGCTCAACTGTAAAGTACAAAAAACTGGAAATACATGTACAACTGAAGAAAGAAAAAACAGTTGTTGGTTCGTCCTCCGGGATTCCTACCTGAATGGTAGGTACAGATAGCCACCTCAGTACTCCACATCCGTCAGTCTCCTCCATGTACCGATTCGTCGTAAGTTCCACCTCCGGGTACCGTCTAGTCATGGTACTCTTAGCCTCAGTCAGCGTTGTCCATCGTTTTCATCCAACACAATGAGGTGTGGGAATAGCCCGTGCAGGGGTGAGTATAACGATACTCAGTAGGGACCCCAAGACCCTCGAGGTCTCACAAAATCCAACAAGGATAAACCACAAGGTAAGGATACAATCACAAAGTATCATCCAACCCTACTTAGTTATATGCCCATACATATACCTAAGTAATCAAATACAATCTGGCTCCAACTCTTGAGCCTAAGCACAACCCGTTCCATGAAGTAAGAAAGATAACTCGTTGATAATAACACGGATTCAAGGCTCAGCTCACACAGGTATACAACTTATGTAGATAGATAGAGATGACTAGATATAGCCACTGAATCATCTACTCTGTCGAACCCACGTAGGATCCTGGTATAGTAATCAGAGATGTTGAACCCATGTAGGATCCTGTAATAGTATTCAGAGCTGTTGAACTCACGTAGGATCCTAGAATAGTAATCAGAGCTGTCGAACCCACGTAGGATCCTGGAACAGTAGTCAGAGCTGTCGAACCCACGTAGGATCCTAGAATAGTAGTCAGAGCTTTCAAACTGACGTAGGATCCTGGAACAGTAGTCAGAGCTGTCGAACCCATGTAGGATCTTGGAACAGTAGTCAGTCCTCATAGGATCCCTTTATCACAAAGCAAACAGCCTCAGGGTTCCTACACAAAGCACGCTTGATTCTGGGAGGGTCCGCTCCTCAATCCAAGTTTCGATACATTAACTACCATGAAGTTCCAATTTGATGTGTCTAGAAGATCCGTATTTTCATAAGAAAACAAACGCGATATACTACGCATCAATCAGACGCCCGGTCTGAGAGTTATTAGCCTTTTAATCTCGAGGGTCTGGTTGGATTCGTGCACGATCCAACTTGACCGTATTTCAACTATACCCCAAACTCTAGTGGGGTATACTCAAAGGAACTATCAATCTCTAAGATTACTAGCACCGATGACGGTTCATCAAACGGACGTCTGGTGCCAAAGATATGGCCAAAAGAAAGTAAAGGGTCGGTAGTAGGCCTCGGTCCGGTCCGACCCAGTCGGACCGACCCGGACCGCTGGGCCCAGCCCGGCTGGCCACGAGGGCGGTTTGGCCCGGAGGGGGCTGCGTAGGCAGCTTAGCCCGGTGGCGCGGAGCCAATTCGGCCCAGAGCACCGCAAGGGGCATGGTTCGGGCGGCTCGACCTGGGAGGCTGGGGCCGGTTCGGGTGGCTCGGCCTGGGAGGCTGGGGCCAGTTCGGATGGCTTGGCCCAGGAGGTCGGATTCGGGAGGCGCGGGCCGGCGTGGTTTGGCCGGGGTGCACGGGAGGCCGGCGATGGCCGGGAGTCGGGCGGCACGGGCCGGTGCGGTTCATCCGGGGCACTCAGGAGGCCAGCGGGCGGCCGGGTGTCGGGAGGCATGGGCCAGCGCGGTTCGGACGGGGCGCTCGGGAGGCCGGCAGGCAGCTGGGTGTCGGGAGGCATGAGCTGGCGTGGTTCGACCGGGGTGCACGGGAGGCCGGTGGCAGCCGGTAACCGAGAGGCGCGGGTCGGCGTGGTTCTTCCGGGGCGCTTAAGAGGCCAGCGGGTGGCCGAGTGTCGGGAGGCACGGGCCGAAGCACCGCAAGGGAGGTGCGGGTTGTGGAGACCATGGGTAGTGCGATCGTTTCCTTTCACCTCTGTCGCCTCGTCGTTTCATCTTCATGCCGAAGAACATCACAAAAGAGATGGACAGAGGGAGTCAGGCCATGTTATTTTGGCATGCACCCTCCGCATTTAGGGTGATAGCAATCGGTTTATAAGAACGAAGCACAACGACCCACTCGTAAAAGGAAAACATCCTCATTATTCATTTTTATATAAAGGAAGAACATGGCACTTAAATGAAATTAAACCCCTACCATGCTCGTAGTTTGTCGAAGGAGTCGCGAGGGGGAAGACAGATCGTTGGGAAAAGACGGACGTCGGTGTCATTGGCGTTTTCCTCAATCGTCGGTTTATGCATCAGATTGTTGTAGTCGGATACGTCCTACGTCAGAGGAAGTCCTGAGGAAGAAGGTCAAAGTTGAGGTCGTTATTTGTCGGGAGATCATTCTTCGTCGGGAGAGCGTTCTTCATCAGGAGAACACATTCTTTGTTAGAGAGCATAATCTTCCAAGTGTTGGGCATCGCGTCACTTTACCAGTGCTTCGTTGCTTGGTGAAGCCATCCCAAATCCTCCTCCCAAGCTCTATATATATAGTAGAGGGGGATAAGTAGGTAACGATCGTTGGAATTTATGACGGTTCATTTATTAGGAACCTTCCTAAATTCCAACGATGCTGTTACTTAATTTAAAAAAGGGCAAGATAATTAATTTACGTTGGCGCAATGATGCAGTGCGTTGTCAAGATTAATGGTATGTGTGTTGGCACAATTAAGGCGGAGGAGGTTAAGAGGCTCTCCCTCATTAATTGTGGGATTTGAGGGTTTCTCCCAATTAAAGAGGGGTTTCAAGGGGGTTTAATCCCAGGTGGTCCCCACTAGTGCTGACTCCCCGGGGTCAGTCCAGCACAAAGACGATTTGAAAGGTCGCCTGTACAACACCTCGAAAGGTTTCATCTCAATGGAGGAGTGATAGCTATTGTTGTATGTGAACTCCACCAAAGGCAAGTGATCCTCCCTGCTGCGACCGAAGTCGAGGACACAAGCACGGAGTATATCCTCGAGGGTCTGAATGGTCCGCTCAATCTGGCCATCCGTCTGAGGATGGAAGGTGGTGCTTAAACGAAGCTATGTTCTAAAATCCTCCTATAACCCCTTCCATATCCGGGAAGTAAAACATTTGTCACGATCAAAGACAATCGTTGAAGGTACTCCATGTAGCCGTACAATCTCCTGCACATAGAGGCATCCCAAGCTCTCTACTGAACCCTGCTCTCTGGTCGGTAGGAAGTGGGCCGACTTGGTGAGTTGGTCGATGATCACCCAAATTGATTCATGACCCTTGGATGTATGTGGAAGTCCTGTCATGAAGTCCATGTATGTCTCATCTCACTTCCACTTTGGGACCTCTAAAGGTTGAACCAAGTCTGCTAGTACCTGATGCTCTGCATTCACTTGCTGACAAGTGAGGCATCGAGAGACAAAATATGTAGCTACTTTCTTTATTTTTTGGCCCCTTTACTTTTCAGTACTCTTTTGTTATACAGTTTTACTTAGTGTTTTGTATCTAGCTATGTACTCTGTTGTATTTTTTTATAGTTTATAAAGGCAATGTCTTCACAGTTTTAGGGAATTATGCCTTTGGTGCTAGTCGTCAGCCCCTGACCTATGGAAGGCGGGCTTGGGGTAGTCATGGCACGGGCCCCGGGGTATGGGTCATGACATTGGTAGTTGGAGTGTTTCCTTTCTATACTGATCTTGTTGAGTTGAATTGGAAGCTATAAATAAATTCATTAGCTTCTCAATAGATGTAAAAAAAATTACAATGCATTTCTTTATTATCATTCCTTGTGTCCAATATGGGAATCCTTACAATGATTGTGTAATATCTTATGCCTAAGAAGAACCTAACTATGAAAATGTCTCAAGAATTTGTGTTTCAATCACTATTTTTTGATATAATTAAAAATAAAGTAAAAAATCACTAAGATAAATTTGTCTCCCTGACAACAGTATCAAATTTTGGTTTCCTTTCATATGAACTATCAATGATTCATTTATATTTCCCTAGATATAGAATATTAGATAACCTAGGGATTGATATCATGGAGTTAGTGTGTTTATCCTAGTGATTCTTCTATAATATTATTTAGTTTTGATAATTTTGGAAGAGGGAAAATAAAACATGAAAAAATGATGAAAAAAATGAAATAAAAACTAGAAGTATGAAAAAAAGAAAGAAAACAAAAAAAATAAGAGCAGAGAAGTTAACAAGAACAAAACCAGTTCCTAGTTGTTCAACTTTTAACTTCCTATCACAACTTTATGAAAAAAAATAACCTCTAATACTCAATATCACTCAGTGTATAAGATGATCTCTCAATCCACACACTTAGCTCTCCAAAATAGTGAACAAAATGGCATGGAATGTCTTTCATACAAGAGAGTTCCCCAAAATGTGAAAGGAAACACAAGATATAATCACTTTTCCATAGTAATTCTTCAATACACAAGTGATATTAACATGATAACTCAATTCACACAAACTCACATAAAATCACTCTTTCATATGAAGAAAATAATGAAGAGGAAAATGATTAAGGAGAACAGTTTATAAAATATATCGTTTGCATAAGCATGCCATCGAATCTCCCTGTTTCACCTTCAAATTATGCCAAGAATGAAAAATAATATTATGGTAAACATGATATTCAATATCTAGGTAGTTTTGAGATTCATATCTTGGAATATATTCATGGGTTATCCATCCATGTAAAACAGTCAAATAGGAAAGGAACTCCACATGGAAACATTCACTGTGTCTTTGCATCATCCCAAAGAAAAATATATTCAGACCCAGTTTTTTGGCTATGGTCGGTGACTTGGTAGTGTATTGAATACTTTTAGAGAAAACTAAAATATTTCACAACCTTAGTTTTAATAATTCCCTAAACTTACCTTATGAAAAAAAATCTAGATGATTTATGAGAGTTACTCTAATAAGAATTCCATGCCTACCCTTCCATTACTGATGTAACCAACTCAAATTAATCCATCTAAATCTGCATTATCAAAAAAATAGTTCTTCAATAAATTGTTAAACTTGATTGAGCATCCCAAAACTGATATACCCACAACCATAAAATCTTAATCAGCTAACTTGACTTCGATCTCCATTTCCATAGTGCACACTCTAGCCAATTCCTATTTCATCATGTCAGGTGAAGACCCAACCTTGGTCCACTCAAGCTTCAACACTTAAACTTGTACCCAATCACCTATAAGATATGATAAAACTCTTCTAAAAAATACATCAAACCTATTTCTTCCTCAATGGTGATCAAACAAACACCTGGCATTCACCCCAATTCAACCTCAAAGCCATAACATTGGAAATGATGAGGCACCTCCATCTTCACACTTACAACAATAAATATAAAGAGAGAATAAAAATACCTTAATGTGATTCAAGTGAATATATGTCATCATCTTAGCTCATGTTCTTAATATTTTAGCTCAATTATCTACCCTCAAAATTAGAAAGGATTATGATGTTTTATCATCCACCTTTGATTGTGTGGTCGAATCCCCATTCTGAATTTCCTTGTATCACACTCAACCCTAGTTATTTTATGAATTATCACCTCAATGGTTCATCCAACTTTTCTGACATGATGAGATTCATTTGGTTTGTTTCATGTTGAATCGTATTTAGCCTGTCCTAGGAGAACTCACTTGAATCATAAATGGAATATTCATGTGAAATCATATCCCTTTCATCTGAGCCTAGTGAATTTTCAATCTTGGCCAGTTTCCTTTGTTTTGGATGGCATCGGCCTCATAAGGCATCAAGATCAACTCAGACTCAACCTCAAATTGATCTTCTTCAACAATCCATGATCAATCTTAGTCTTATATGCGCAAGGAATTTGATTTCAATGGATTTTGTTTCAATTTTGGAAGTGCCTCACATGAATTCAAAGTATAAATTTTTATGATGCTTGGCCAAAATATCATATGAGTACAGAAATATCCTATGAGGAAATGGTGACTCGTCTTATGAGTTAGCATCAAATTATCTTATGGGCCTTTCAAATTATTTCCAAGTAAATAGTCTTATGGGTTTCCCTAGAAATATCATACAATTCATACTTCCAAAAATCATATGGGGCTACAAACAAAGACCAAAATCACAAAAAAAATTGAAGTGATACAAATTATTTCAAAAATAAAAAAATCCTCTTCAAAAAAATAATAAATGAATTTATAGCTTCAAAATAATTTTAAAATATGTCCCATTAAATTATATTTGAAATTCCAAGACCTAAAACAATTCTCAATTCCTTTAGAGAGATGCTTTCAACAAATTTTTTACTAAAAACTATTAAAATATAGTTCTTAAACATATTTCAAAATTCAATCAATGAACTTTTATCAATTAGGAATATAAAATCATAATTTTCAATAAAAGTTTCAATGATTTTAATTTCTATACAAAGTCATCAATTGTCAATTATTTATCATTAAATGTCAATATAAACAAAAAAAATCATTAGAAAATCAATGAATGGATGTTGAAAAAATATATAAAAATAGATCCACATCAAATTCTCCCACACTTAAGATATTTATTGTCCATAATCAATCAATTAAGCAAGTTTAGTGGAAAATAATAAATATCAATAATGAAAAACTGAAATGCCATAAATAATTAGTCTTCAAATGAATTTTCCCCCATGGACTCTCTCGTTAAATGTGATTTCCCTCCTAAAATTTAATGGATTCAGTGTAATTTTGGTTTCAATGTTTAAAAAATTATTGAAATTAAAAAAAATGAATCAGACACACATCAATTTTCATCCAACTAAAACTTTGAAACATCTCTTTACCTCCAAGTGAACTAGATTACATAATTAAACAAAGATTAAATAAGCGCAATTGAATTCATTTATGAGAATTTAAAAAGAATGAATAATTAACCCATAAATAATTTAAAAAGAATAAATAATTAAAATTTCGACTCAAATTAGGATTTTAATTTCTTAGTCTATTTGGATAAATATCTTATGATTTTAATTTGAATCAAAAGGTTCAAAGTTGATGAAAATTGTAAGATATAATCCCAAAATTTTTCTAAGAGAAAATTGTTTCAAGTGGGAAATAAAATGATGTACTTAATTAAATCCTTAGAGTAATAGAATTTAACCTCGTCAAAATGGCATAACAACCTTCAATCGTAAAAAAATCACCCATTAAAAAGGAAAACAAAAGCTCTAAAACAATCAATTTGGAAAATATTTAGAGGTTTTTAATGTGTATAGTATTGAATATATCTTTTCATATTAATGACCTCATCATGTGGATACATAGATAGCCACACACTAGTGGCCCAGGTTTGATCCCCAAAAACGGTGTGAACTTTTGATACCCTATCATCTAAACTTTCAAAGATTCATTCATTTTTTCCTAGATATATCACAGTGGTTATACCAGGGGTCAATCTCAAGGAGCCAATGTATTAATCCGAGTGATTCTTCTAAAATAATTTTTTTGTTTTTTTTATTTTGAATGAAATAAAGGAAAACATTAAATAGTGATAAAAAATAAAATGAAAACAAGAATTGAAGAAACAAAGGAAGGAAATAGGAACATAAAGAAGAGAATAAAAGTCAACAAGAACCAACACAGTTCTAGGTTATTTGAATTTTTTTTTGAATATCATTGATCTACTGAAAATTTTAATTATCAACACTCAACCTCACTCAATCCATAATATGATATACCAACTCACACACTTCTCTCTCCAAAACAGCAAACAAAGTAGCATGAAATGTCTTCCAATACATGAGAGTTCTCTAAAATGAGAAAAGAAACACAGGATCTAATCAATTTTCCAAGGGATGTCTTCCAACTGAAAGCAATCTTCATGAGATAATTCAATTCACACAACCTCATTAAAAATCACTCTATTGAATGAAGTAAATTAAGAGGAAAAAGATTAATGGGAAAACAATATCAAAAAGATCATGTGCATGAGCATGCCATCACATTTCCATACTTATCCTTAAAAGTCTACCAATAATGATAAATAAGGTGATGATCAACATGATATTCAATATCTGGGTGGCTTTGAGCTTCATATCTAGCACTAGATTTTTGGGTAAGCCCTCCATGTAAAACTAACAAAAAGGAGGAGCACTCCAAGTGGAAGCACTCATTGTGCCTTTTCATAAGCCCATAGAAAAATATATTCATACAGGTTTTTGTTGGTTATATTTAGTGACTTGGTAGTGTCCGGATGCTTCTCATAGAGGCCTCAAAAATCATACAACATTAGCAGTAATAATTCCCCAAACTTTCCTTATGAAAAAATAATCATTCTAATTTCTAACAGCTCGTTTAGCAGCGAACATTTGAGAGGAAAAGAAGGGATTTGGGGCGATTGCAACTGATTTACCTCATTTAGTGAGGCAAAACCGATGGAGATATATGTTAGGTGTAGAACTGGGGAGAAATTGATTTCTCTCCAACCCCTAATTTTGAATAATCCCAAAACCAGGATGATTCTGACAGAAATCATGCGTCTGATTGAGATATTTTTTAATTTCCTGTACTATCCTTGTATGTCTATATAAACATCCACTTCAGGCCTTTCATTCCTTCACCAAGCTACCACATCATTCCTCTTCAACCTGAAGTCATCCAGTTCCTCTGACGGTGCAAAAATCATCTATTGGTGTTCCATTAAGTTACGGCGATGTCCCCCTTCATGTTTTTCATCATAATCAATTGACATTATGATTCCCATTGTTGTTCCCCCTTCAGCACTACTGTTATTATCCTAAAATTAATTCCCCCCACTATTCGGCTACCATTTTTCGGTATCCTGTTTCATACCGCCCACTTCATCTTCATCAGTCCCCAGCTTCCACCTTGTGCATTCTTATTATAAGTAATTCATTTTTTTCAATTCTTATATTTTGTTTTTTAATGATATATTGATTTACAATTGGTTTCTTTTTAGATTAATGATTTATACTTGCAACTTTTTTTTGCAGTATATGGTTACTATTTAAATTATGAATACATAATTTTTTTATAGATTTATGTAATGTACATACAAAGTCATACAGATTGCAATGAGTATAATCAAAAAAAATGCATTGCAATGAACAACTTATAATTATTTTTTGGTATATGAGTCATATTAATTTATATATTGTTGAAAATTTCACAATATCAAATTTTTTTAATTATTGTTAATTATATTTCATATTTGTGCTATAGGTTTGTCATAGATTTATTATTAGGTTGTATTATAAAATTCATGATTTATACAAATAAGTGAATTTATGGATAATATTGATAAATTATTTAATTTAATATTATCATTAATATAATTTTTTGAATACGATGAACTATTTATATTATTATAAGAAATTTATAAAAGAAATATTATATTTTTATTCAATATATAATATTAATATTGAAAAATAATTTTATAAATAATAGTAAATAAAATGAAATACATTATAGGGGAGTAAAATAATTTTTTGTATGAAATTTCAGATATTAATTTTCAATAGGTCGAACTCCAATATTCTTTAAATTATCAGTTATGTGTTAGATAAATCAATTATCAAAAAACAACACCAAATATTATATTGTAATTTTTATGAAATGCATTGATTAATATATTTTTTTATACATGTTAAATGGTGATTAGAATTATGAAAGGTGATATGTGAGTAGTATAAATAATGATATTGGATTTATATAGTTTATAATATATTATATAGATTTATTATTAGGTTATATTATAAAATTTATGATTTATACAAATAAGTGAAATTATGGATATTAGTAATGCATTGTTTAAAAAATATTTTTTATTTAATATAGAATATTAATATTATAAAGATAGTTTTATAGGTTTTATTAAATAAAATAAAAATATTAAAAAAGCTAAAAGATAATTTTTAATATGAAACATTAATTATTTATTTTCTTTAAGTCATATTTCATTGTATTTTAATTATCAATTATATATGTGTGTGTGCGTGTGTTTTCATTAAATAAATTGTATTGAATCATTTAAAAAAATTATAGGCCTAATGGATCAACATGATGGAGCATTGAGAAATCATTTGATTAAATGAGATGTAAGGCTAAAGATAGTATTTGTTGAACTAATATGTTATGTAATGGACTTTTGGTATTCTCATAAAATTGATCATCGTAAAAAAAATATAAAAACCACTCTACTGATTACATGGAATGCAAAAATGTTTGAGTTGAACTCATGGATTAGCTTAAATGTGACAAAGATTGTCGTAATATATTCGTATGGAGCCAAAAGCTTTTACAAATTTGTGTTCTATGCTCTAAATACATTGTGGTATGAAACCAAAAAAGTATTCAATAATTGAAGAACAAGTTGAAAAATGTCTTTATATTATGTCACATAATGTAAAAAATAGAAACGTTCCCCTTTTTTGTCGATCTAGTGAAACATCAAATAGACATTTTCATGGTTTCTTGAGAGCTATGATTTCATTATAAGATAAATTCCTTTTCCAACCTAATGGATCTGAAGTTTTTTCCATGATACCCAATAGTAGAATATTTCATCCATAATTTTTAAGGTACATTTTTTTTTAATTTCAATTCTTTTAATCTTTATATTTAATAAATTTATCATAGAGTACATTAACTGATATGACTGTACAGGAGCATTGGATGAAACACATGTTTGTGTCAAATTTTATAATAATGATGCACCAAGATATCATGGTAGAAAAGGTTATCCAATAATTGATGTCTATGTGCATGCACATTTGATTAAAATAAAAAATTATTATTTTTTGATTTGTTATAAAAAAGGCTATAAAAATAATTTTTTTAAAAAGTTTATTTATGCGATTTAACATAAATTGTTGATGATGGGTAGACATGGTGGTAGGTGTGATGTCTGTGAAAATCTAATTTATGGTTGTTTTTTATCTTGGGAAAATATACTCTTTAATCTTGTGTGAATTTTATTTTTTAACGATGGTTATTTGTGTCATTTGATTCAAAAAAATATTTTTTTAAATTGTCACCAAACAAGATGGAACTAAATAAACCAAATATACTATAACAGTTACTCACACTTCCCGGCCTACACTTCGGTTAATGATCGAATCAGGTCACCGTCATCCATTTGAATCTGCATCCTCAACAAAACAGTTCTTTATAAAATGACTATGCTTGAGTGAGTGTCCCAGAACCAAGAGACTCGCGGCCACAAAATCTCAACCAGCTAACACGACTTCAATCTCAATTTCCACGGTGCACACCTTAGGTAATTCCCTCCTCATCATACCTGGTATAGACCCGTCCCTGGCCAACTCAAGCTCAGGCACCTAAACACGCAGTTACGGAGTTTTTTTTAATATATTTTTAAAAAAAATCAAAAAATGGTTAGGTCGAATTTTTTTTCAAAATGCCCCTCAAAGGCGGCATCGCAGATGCCGCCTTTGCATTACGGGTGAAAGGCGGCATCGCGGATGCCACCTTTCCACTAGGGTTGAAAGGCGGCACCCGCGATGCCGCCTTTCCCCTAAGAAAAAAAAATTGAAATTTTGTTTTGTTTTGTTTTTTTTTATATATATTTATATACATAATTCATAAAAAAAATATTCAGGAGGATTCCGCCTTTCACCTAACAAAAAAAATTATTAGTTTTTAAAATTTTGTTTCAAAACCGCCTACTTGAAAGTTAAAAATGTTTCAAGTGCGTGACTTTGAAAGACTATAAAATATAAACCATAAGACCAATATAAACGAAACTGTAAACATTCATTAAACATATAACCAATTGTTGTAAACAAAAATCATTTCATAACAACTATTCATGAAAAATAATTTATTAGCTTTCAAAACCGCCTACTTGAAACTTATAAATGTTTCAAGTACGTGACTTTGAAAGACTATAAAATATAAACCATAAGACCAATCTAAACAAAACTTTAAACATTCATTAAACATATAACCAATTGTTGTAAACACAAATCATTTCATAACAACTGTTCATGAAAAATAATTTATTAGCTTTCAAAACCGCCTACTTGAAACTTATAAATGTTTCAAGTACGTAACTTTGAAAGACTATAAAATATAAACCATAAGACCAATATAAACAAAACTTTAAACATTCATTAAACATATAACCAATTGTTGTAAACACAAATCATTTCATAACAATTGTTCATGAAAAATAATTTATTAGCTTTCAAAATTGCCTACTTGAAACTTATAAATGTTTCAAGTGCTTGACTTTGAAAGACTATAAAATATAAACCATAAGACCAATCTAAACGAAATTTTAAACATTCATTAAAAATATAACCAATTTTTGTAAACACAAATCATTTCATAACAAATGTTCATGAAAAATAATTTATTAGCTTTCAAAACCGCCTACTTGAAACTTATAAATATTTCAAGTACGTGACTTTGAAAGACTATAAAATATAAACCATAAGACCAATCTAAACGAAACTTTAAACATTAATTAAAAATATAACCAATTTTTCTAAACACAAATCATTTCATAACAACTGTTCATGAAAAATAATTTATTAGCTTTCAAAACCGCATACTTGAAACTTATAAATGTTTCAAGTACGTGACTTTGAAAGACTATAAAATATAAACCATAAGACCAATCTAAACGAAACTTTAAACATTCATTAAACATATATGAGTCAACCCTGCATCAATAGGATGCACGGTGTCGCTAGTATCACATATATCTATAATTTTTGATGCATGAAAACATGTTATATCTCCTTTCATGGAACAACGAAATCCATTCCTCCACCCGCCATGTCCATATCCATATCAACATCTGGCCGCATAAGGGTATGTTCAAAGATATGCCACATGAAATTCTCATACGTTCCCATTCCTGCAAATATCAACCCCTTCAACGCCACCATGCATCCAACCATTATAATTTCTTCTACAATTTTCACCCCATTTCTGCACGTCCTTTTGATCAGATGAAAACACCAATGATTCCACATAGCCCATTGAACTCTTCATCACCAAATATTTATCTTTTATCATCTTCAAAATTTCATTGTAGGACCTCCTTGATCTATCCATTTCAAACACTCACATGCAAGTATACTATAAACATAAAAACCAGTAAATTTTCAGTTTTTTATGTTTATAGTATACTTGTATGTGAGTGTTTGGAATGAATAGATCAAGTAGGTCCTACAGTGGACTTTTGAAGATAATAAAAGATAAAGATTTGGTGATGAAGAGTTCAATGGGATATGTGGAATCATTGGTGTTTTCATATGATCAACTGGGTGTGGGGAAATGGGGTGACAATTGTAGAAGAAATTATAATGGTTGGATGCATGGTGGTGTTGAAGGGGTTGATATTTGAAGGAATGGGAACTTATGAGAATTTCATGTGGCATATCTTTGAACATACCCTTATGCGGCCAGATGTTGATATGGATATGGACATGGCGGGTGGAAGAATGGATTTCGTCGTCCCATGAAAGGAGATATAACATGTTTTCATGCATCAAAGATTATATATGTATGTGATACTAGCGACACTATGCATCCTATTGATGTGGGGTTGACTCATATATGTTTAATGAATGTTTAAAGTTTCATTTAGATTGGTCTTATGGTTTATATTTTATAGTCTTTCAACGTCACGTACTTGAAACATTTTTAAGTTTCAAGTAGGCGGCTTTGAAAGCTTATAAATTATTTTCATGAATAGTTGTTATGAAATGATTTGTGTTTACAACAATTGGTTATATGTTTAATGAATGTTTAAAGTTTCGTTTAGATTGGTCTTATGTTTTATATTTTATAGTCTTTTAAAGTCACGTACTTGAAACATTTATAAGTTTCAAGTAGGCGGTTTTGAAAGCTAATAAATTATTTTTCATGAACAGTTGTTATGAAATGATTTGTGTTTATAACAATTGGTTATAAGTTTAATGAATGTTTAAAGTTTCGTTTAGATTAGTCTTATGGTTTATTTTTTATAGTCTTTCAATGTCACGTATTTGAAACATTTCTAAGTTTCAAGTAGGCGGTTTTGAAAGCTAATAAACTATTTTTCATTTCCATAGACATAAAACATATAAATGAACATAAACAATCAATGTCTATGTCTACAATGAGGAGATCATGTCCCACATGGTGGTCTAACACAAATAATTTCATAAAATATAATTTTTCATTTCTATAGACATAAAACATATAAATGAGCATAAACAATCAATGTCTATGTCTACGGTGAGGAGATCTTGTCCCACATGGTGGTCTAACACAAATCATTTCATAAAATATAATTTTTCATTTCCATATACATAAAACATATAAATGAGCATAAACAATCAATGTCTATGTCTACGGTGAGGAGATCCTGTCCCACATGGTGGTCTAATAATAGGACGTTTGCGGCGAGATCTCTAGGGAGTCTGATGACCTGGAGAGGGATGGTACTCGAGCACTGGAATGTCGACTGTCATATCCTCCACCTTTTTACCAGTGGGAGAAAATGTCAACTCCACCTCGTATGGCCCTCCTGATCCTTCTCCCACCTCGATGGTAGAAGAACTCGGCATCATCACAGTGGAGAACAAATCATATGGTGGTGCTATACCCCAACTCTGCGATGGGTCTGGAGCCCAAGGCTGCGATGACTCTAGACCCAACGACTGCGCTCCATATGGCCCCCACAATGGAGAAAACTGAGGATATCTTATAAAAAAGGATGGATCCCATGACGGCTGAGGCACATCTTGCATCGGCTCAGACTGGACTACTAGTGGGCCGACCTCTGCCTGTGGAACTAGTGAGGCCTGACGTGCAGAACGATGTTGTCTACGTCGTCGTGGTCGTAGCTCCTCAGCACCAGTAGATGTTGCAGGATCTTCTTCTGCGGTAGGAACCAACCGTCTCCGTGTCGGACGCTCGAAGAGGTTCTCAGCAAACGCATAGACAGATGACCTCAGCTCCAACGCTTGATTATGAACGGATTCCTGGCTGAAGACTCTATCCTCAGCCTCATCACTCATATGAATAAGTCTGTATGTCTGACTCTCCTATAAACAGATTAAAAATGAATTAGAAAATAACTCAACAAACATAGTAATATAATTTAATTGACTTACAATCGTATGCATCTCTCTGCTGGCTCAGGTAAGATACAGTATAGACTTCATTCTATACCATGGATCATACTCATGTTGCGCTGAAAGAGAGACTGCACCGTAGGAACTCCCTGGATGTGAAACTCTGCACGTCTGTGCTAACAGTCGAGAAATATAGCATGTACTCGATACCAGTCGTCATCCTGCCTCCCTGTCAACTTCATCCCATGAAGTTGATCTGTCTGCCTCGGCGGTAATGGAATTCGCTGAGTGAAGAGAAATTGGCGCATGACTCTGTTAGGCTGGTGTCACTCAACAATATGAAAGTGAATGAGTGTCACTACGACCGTAACATCGTCAAGACCAACCGTGCAGTATGGAGGCAACTGGTCCATAACAGACCAGTATGGAACCCATAAAATTTGAAATAATATATTAACCTTGTTAGAAAAACTGTTAACTAAAACAATGATGTTATTATTAAATTTGTTATATAGTTATAGATTGTATATACATACCTGATTGGGTAAGAGAAAGTCCAACTCGAGCTGATATATGGCCAAATCGTGTCTCGGAATCGCATTGAAATTGTGGCGCTGACACCACCTATAAAATACAACATCGACAGTGATAAATAATGAGAAATTAAAGTCAATAACTTGTAGTAGCATCAGAAACTTCTAGAAATGAGTGATCATACTAGTGTCCACGCGGCGCATCATGCAGCACCGCCTTCTCGACCGACGGACCAGCAAGATCAGGGCAGAATGCGGGGATGTGCTCCCATGCCCACATCTGAATAAGGATGACGCATCCCCTGAGGCATGTGCTCTGCCTATCAGATATCCTGCATAATGCTCTGTATGTGTATGTCAAGCAGGCGGATCCCCAACTGTATATCCCTGCCTGATCAAAATCCTCTAGCAGGGGTAGATACATCATGTGCACGTGCATCCCTGAATGATCCGTACACATGATCCCTCCAATAATTCGTAATATATATGCACGTGCATAACGCATCACCGTCTGCTCGTCAGCATCATCAGCTAAAACTGGAATCTGTGACTCCATTCAAGACATGGATATCGATGCTCCATCAGTAGCACTACGATCAGACAAAATGTCAACGCCTAACAAGCGCTGAGCAAGGTCGGGCCAAGCTGCCCGAGTGGATCTAATAACAGGTCTCCCCTGGATAGGAAGACCAAGAAGCACAGCCACATCCTGGAGGGTGATGGTCATCTCTCCCTCAGGCAGGTGGAATGTGTGTGTATCTAGTCTCTACCTCTCCACGAGTGCAGCTAGCAGGTGATGGTCTACAAATGTAAAATCGGATACTGCAATACCATAGAAACCAACACGACGCAAGTATGGTATAATGGCAGGAGGAGGCTCTGTGTGATGAAAATGGTGTGCTCGACGCACCCTGATCAATCGATCTGGACCACCCTCTATCACAACCTGTGAACAATGGGTAGCCTGCTAACTGAGTAGTATGGCGTCAGTCATCTGCATATAAACAAATAAAGTTTTATCAAGGATTCACATCATGGATCATTCACGACCTATAAATGGTCTGTCTCTAATCTATGTTGGATGAATCATGATTTCACTTTGTTTTATAAATTGTTTTATAAAATAATTGGCATGAAATTTTTATTTTCTGAAAAGGGTTTTTGATAAAATATGGTTTCCCCTAATTTTGGTAAATAGAAGGGTGTTTTTAAAGAATTGTGAAATAAAGTGTGAACTAGTTTTCAAAGAAAGTTTTTATATCAAGAAAGGTTTTTTTGTTATTTTTGAATGTTATAATGCCCTTTCAAAATGATTTTATGTATATCTCAAATGTGATCCTTGGGTATACAGGTGGAAGGTGTAATACTAGGGCTCATATTTTGATATTGTAATAGAGTTCACTTTTTTGGGGTGTTATTCTATTACTAGATAAAGATTCATTTGTCTCTATGACTTCATTAACAATGTAGAAGGGTTCAATTTCTGGGGTGCTCCTTTATTCCCTAGAACTTTATGCATGGGTTATAGGGATTTGTAGGGCACATTAGTCATATTGATATATGATTGTACTAGACAATCTGGTCATATGTTTCATGATTATTTTCTCAATCACATAATGTTTTGAAACCCGGTGTAAATGGAATATGTTTTTGGGCTTACGGCTCATGTTTTCAATTTTAGGATTTAAAGATTAGGGTTTCACATTTTACCTTTTGGAACTAGGCTTTTGGATTTATTTTAATGTTTTATGGTTTAGGTTAATGATTTGAGAAAATATTTTCAAGATTATGGTTTATATTGTTAGGATTACGATATAAAAAAGATGTTTCTGTGTTTACAGTTATGATTTTCAGTTTTGGGGGTTAGAAAATAGAGGTAAAATGAAGAGATAACAACATAAAATTTACAATATGAGAATCTCACAATAACGACAATACATCATTGTGGCTTAGAGTGTGAACTCAACCCAACAATGTTAGAGCATTATTTCCGATCATGACCTTCTTGATGACATATGGTGCATCTCAAACTCTGTCTTTGTTCTTGAGGTCAGTCCATCTCATTTCACATCCTGCTGGCCTTCGGTCTCCCACGAGGACGCAACCGATTCATATCAGGTACCACTATTGGTTAACCTTTCGGCATTGAGAAATAACAAAACTCGCCAATAGGTGTCCATGGTGTAGCGTAACAGTTAGCAATGGTGTTCATCCAGTACACTGGATCAACATATGCTTCCCATGATATGTTAATAGAGGCACATGTTGCGATGAGATGTGAGCATGAAAACCATAAGGCCTGAAAGCTTCCACATTGACATTGCCTCGTTTCTAGTAATACCACCATTTTTCATCAATGTTATTTGTGGTGGGGTTCGACTTCTCTTAAACTTCAAATCGAGAGTCTTCTCGTCGAAATAGGCATACTTGATAATCAGAAGCTTCTTCAATATTCTTTTCAATCTCTCGTTGAAAATGTCTTTCATACGTTAGCCCCTGATTTATTCCATCTGATACTAGTTTTTCTCTATCAACAAAGTACTTCACGCAACGATATAATGTCTCCTGAACTAGGCCAGTTATAAGTATCTTGCGAATCCCTTTGAAGAGACCATTGATGCACTCTACAATGTTGGTGGACATGTGTCCATACCTATTCCCCCCATCATATGTCAATGTCCATTTTTCTTTTGGAATTCGCATCATATAATCGTAAACTTATTCATTAACCTGACAAATTTTTTCGAAACGTTCTTCAAACCATCTTTGATCGGACTCATATGCTACACAGAATAAATGATATTTCACATATTTTGAATTTATCTTTACGTTGATATACAAAAAAATAACAAATACAATGCGTACCAAGTCTGGTGATTGCCTTCTTCATCGGTCTGTTGTGGAATTTTTTATGCAAGTTGTTAGCAATGTGTCTAATGCAGAACCGATGATGTGCATTTGGGTAATGCCATGTATGAGGATCCACATTGATTGCCTCATTAATTGCCCGGTGTCGATCAGATATCAAACAAACACCCTGAATGTTGGGGAAATGGGTGTTGATACATGCAAAAAACCAACTCCATGATTCATACTTTTCTTTCTCTACAATGGCAAAGGCAAGCGGAAGAGGTGAACGGTTTTCATCTTGGGTTGTCGCAATCAACAATACGCCCTTGTATTTTCCATGCAGAAATGTTCCATCAATCTGAATAAACTGTTTGCAGAAACGAAAGGCGGAGATACAGGGAAGGAATGCCCAGAACAACCGATTAAATTGAACACGAGATGGATCACATCGGTTATCGTGAGACACATGTTTGTTTGTATCCAGATGAAAGACAACTTAGTTATGATGTCTCGGTATGGCTAGCAATTGTGGCAACACCCGATATGAGTCATCCCAATCACCATAGACCTTCACAATTTCCTTTTGTTTCGTCTTCCATGCCTTATTATAGGATATCTTATAATCGAATGTCTGTTGTATCATCTCTTGCACAAGGGCTATCGGAACATCTTGACATGTTCTAATCATCTCAACAATAATGTATGACACAAATTCTGCATCCAATGAAGTATGATCTTGTGTCAGGCTTGGCTGAACGCAAGTATGAGCTGCCTCAATCCTCGAGATTCTCCAACCTCCAAATGCAATGTCCGAAATCGCCCTCAATCGAAATCTACAATCATCCTCATACTTTTCACATCGTATGTCATATTGTCTACGATCTGATTCGTAAACTAAATAGCTACAGTGCCTCTCAATGTGAAATCTCTTTAGCGTATTTTTTAATGCATCTTTACTTGGAAAATTCCTTCCAACATATAAAGTTTTGTCCATCTCACTAAACCTATCTCGTATAACTCCGGGAAACTCAGTTGCCGGTGTGAGGGCATTATCTTCAAATTCAGGCACACGTGTCATTGCTTCTGATCAAGATGCAAAGAGCGGTGGATGATTTATTGTAGGTCGAGCATGTTGTACAACTAATGCATTTCTCGATACTTCCGTTGTTCCTTCCTCATCAGCACTATTATCACCATCTGTTTCATTATTACGAAACTCCTCATCAGATGTCGGGTTAACATGTATATCTGGGAGATCAAGTAGGTAGTCCTCTGCATCATTTGGAATAGTCTCAACTTCATGGGGCAGATTATCTTCAACGACTCTTGTAAGTCTACATCTTTGTACAATTGGATGTTGTTGTTGTGCATTAAAAACATCAACATATAACTCCATCATGGTACAATCCGACCGTTGAGAAAACAAATTAATTGTTTAGATTCATTGTGCATCATCAACCAATGGACAAGCTAGATGCCACAATGTTGACGGGAACTGCAAATGTCTATAACTTATTGACTTGATCTTCTGATCGGGTCCTAGATTTAATGAGCCATGAATTTTGTCTTGAAGGTCACTTAGGGTTACGCAATCAGTTGTATTAACCACTATTATTGGTTGTGTGTCGTAAGAAGCTCCTTGCTCAGTTTGAATAACCTCTCCATAGCAGTACACACAGACAAACATTCCGCTCTACGTAAATAAAGTTTTCTGATCAAGATTTTGATAATGTAAGTGACATTCAGAATGATGGTTACCAATATAAGTTGGATTTTATACTTTGAAGATGTAATTAAACTACTTATTAAAAATAAGTTGGATTTTACCTCACGTTCAAATAATAACTATTACTTCTAAACTATACAATCTTTATGATACTTAAATTTTAAAAGATCTTATATCGTAAACTAAGATATTTCTTAGTACACTTTCTAATTAGTGAGTTAAAATATAAATAACATCGAGTTAAAAAATAAATAACAACATGTTTCGAGCTTATAGCCTTTCTTGCAGTGAATTGGATATCAAAATTTCAAAAAACCCATTGTCACATGAGATTTCTGAAATTTTGATATTCAATTCACTGCAAGAAATGCTATAAGCTCGAAACATGCTGTTATTTATATTTTAACTCTATGTTATTTATTTTTTAACTCCATGTTATTTATTTTTTAACTCTACTAAATTGTTGTTTTTTAACTATGTTGTTTTTTAACTCTATATTATTTTTTAACTCCATGTCATTGAATATCATTTGAACTATAGTTTTATTTTTAACTCTATAATATTTATTAATTAATTTCTAATTAATTATTCCTAATAATAACTATCAATATCATTACTAAATTGTTGTTTTTTAACTATGTTATTTTTTAACTTCATATTATTTTTTAACTTCATGTTATTGAATATCATTTGAACTATAGTTTTAATTTTAACTTTACGTTATTTATTAATTAATTTCTAATTGATCATTCCTAATAATAACTATCAACATCATTACTAAATTGTCGATTTATCACTTCTTTTCTTAGATATTTTAGTAGTTTATAAAGAAATATGCATATCTTAAGCATATTTTCCGGGAGTGTCAAACCAGAATGCAGCAAGACCCGTTGTCGTGCACAAGTTCCCGTTCGAGTCTAGCTCAAATTGGTGTTTTCGGGTTTTTCCCCTAGGTACATCTGTGCCAGAGCCACATTCACTTGTTTGTATCCAGACAATGATTTGATTGCTTAGATAACACAGTCTTCATGCTACCAAAATTTCATTAAAAGAATCCTAAATTAATTTATACTAATGACAATTATAATTCCTAAATATATATAAACAATCTAATAAACAAAAAAATTTAAAACCAACTAAACTATTAAAGATTTAAAATATATAACTATAAACAATTCAACTAAATAAAAAACATTAAAATTATAAAAATATTTAACTAAAAACAATTCTACAAAATAAAAAACATTAAATTAAAAATCATACCTCTTAAAAGCTTTCCAAAAATTTCAAACCGCAGAACGCCGTCACAAAAGAGAGAAATTGAGAGATAATGGATGTTTGAAAGTGAGGAGAAGGGGAGAGGGCGCTGCCCTTTTATAGGTCGCGGAGGCAAAGGCGACACCGCGAGTGTTGCCTTTGCCACGTCACCGATCCGCGCCGGCAGTGCAAATACATCATCCGCGATGTCGACTTTCACCCGTAATGCAAAGTCGGCATCGCGGAGCCCGCCTTTGAGGCGCATTTTGAAAAAAAAAATCGACCTAACCGGTTTTTGATTTTTTTTTGTAAAATGTATTAAAAAAAAACTCAGCGGTTAGGCATTTCCAGGACATAAACACCTCCCAAAAGTCAGAAAACCCACATCTTCCTCACCAGTAATCAAACGAGCACCAAGCATGCACCCCCAATTCGACCTCAGAGTAGTAGCATCGAAATCGATGACGCCCCTCCGTCTTCACACTTGCAACAGGAAACAACCCCAATGAAGAAAAATCCATTGACACGACTCCGGGGAATCATCGTCATCGTCTTGGTATGTGTTCTTCGAATTCAGCCTTAATTCTACGTCTTCAACGATAGAAAGCCTTATGTTGGTTCATCATCTACCTTCGACGGCGTATTTGAACCCCCAATCTTAAGCTACTTTTCATTCGTCTTTGCTGACACGATGTGCTTTGTTTGGTGTGTTTTTCTTCGAATCGTCTTTAACCTATTCCAGTCAAACTCATCTGAATCACATCTGGAAACATCAGGTGAAACCAGATCACTTTCATCTGAACCCGGTGAACTTTTAGTCTCGATCGGTTGTCTTTGGTTCGGTCGGCGTCGACCTCGTGAGGCATTGATCTTGACTCGACCTTAGCCATGGAGTGATCTTCTTCAACAAGCCGCGTTGGGTCTCGGTCTTCCTTACGCAAGGTCTTCGATTTCCATGGCATCAGTTTCAAGGCATCTTCATAATATCTTACCAATCTCACTTATTCAAATCTTTACAAAGTAAATAGTCGTAGGGGCCACCCTTGGATATATCATATGATCCGCACTTCCAAAAATCATACACAAATATATGAGACAATTTCTTTAGGGCAGGTACACAGAATATAGTTTATAGTATCAATTGGTTCATCTTATGAATCCTCAGAATTGTAATCATCCCCATAGATACATGGTTCTTCAGAAGGAAAATTTTGACAGGATATTTTTGTTTCCTTCTCTTCATGTAGAGATGATGAGACGACCTACACGGGGCAGTACTATTTTCCATTTCTTTGGTAGTTGATTTGGCCATTAAATCTTTATCTTTCATGCACATTCTTTATTTGGATTGTTGCATGAGGAAACTAATTTTCCCCCCTGCTTGGATATTTGGGTTTTCTTCTTTTCACAATCTTCATAAAGTGATAACTTATTAATAGTCGTAAGAGAAATACTATCACTTTGATCACCTTTAAATAGTGGAGAGATCTCTTTATTTGATGAGGCCTTTCTTAACTTGTTTCCACCCCCCTTCTTCATGTTCTTTAATTTCATTGCAAACATATTTTCTATGACTTATTTGATAGGGAAATCATAGGATTCTTGAAATCTGTAGCTCATAAAGACTTTCAAAAAGAAATAGTCAATTCTTAAAATAGAACTTCAAATATGAGAATCCATTAGAGGTGCGACCTATACTCTTGTACAAATTATTCAGATCACATTGGGATGTTCCCACACTAAGAGGGGGGTGAATAAGTGTTGAGTGTATTTTAATCCAATTTAATATTTATCCCTTAACTACCACTTAACTTAATTACGTATTGGACCCCTATCTCATTATCTCTCCGTTGGTTGGTATGTAGATGTGGAATAAGAAAGCAACATAGGGGCACTAGGGTTTGTTAGCAATGTCCACCTCCTTTCAGATGACTACGTCCTGGATGCATCATGGTTTTCATCACACATGCATAGATTCCTTCTTATTAGCAAAAGAAGCCCAGGAAAGGTTATGGCCTTGAACCTATTATTTGGGCACTGACCATGTACAAAACTTGAGAGAGCTTGCTATCCCTTTATACAAGAGAATGGGTTAGTACTACCGTTGAAGCAAGATTACCCGTGATGGCTTGAGTCTGTCCTGTACTATATGTATTGAACTTCTTCCTATCACACATCAGTCTATTGGATACCTCAATGTTATTCTGACTTATATAGTAGGATGTTATAGGCTGGCTCTCTCAGAATTCCGTCTTGGAATGTGATCAGCAGCAGTGCACCTGAATTCTCTCTTCTTCTGGCTTCTATAACGAATGAAGGATGTAGGGTGGCTCTATCAATATTCTCCTCCTCCTTCAATGTACAAGGATTAATGCTGCATTGAAACACCTTCTTCTTTCGTCGACTTAGATAATTTTACAGCACGCACAGAGTCAGTTTTTATCTCTCTCTTCTTTCGACTTTCACAATTATGCACAGTCAAGAACATATCTCTCCTTTGGACTTGTAAAATATCTTTGGTGTTTACTTGGTCGAGAGTCTCTCTAATCTTCATCGACGAACACATATATTTATTTAGAATAGTTGTAGCAGCATCAGAACTTCTATATGTGAGAACTCCCTCAAATCTTTCTCTTCAATTCATAGAATCCTCACACCGAATCCCCATTCAAATCTTCTTGAATGTTTGGTTGAAGACCTGACATGTTTCCTTGTGATATTCAAATATACTGGCATTCTTCCTTATTTTAAATTCAAGTCTTTTGCTTGATATATCCACATAAGCATGGTGAAGTGGCTCTTGTAGTATGCGGTTTGGAAACCTCCTTCGTCACTATCGCACGTGCTGGCACCATCTTTTACAGTGTGGAGATCTTATCTCAGCACTACCAACTTCTCCCTTGGATGGTTTATTCCTTTCGATCTCAGCTTGAGTCGTGATCATGATTTTGATCAAGATGCATGATACATGAATAACATCACACTTCTATCATCTGAAATTGGATTATCTCTTTAGCTATCGAAATTTGGAAACCTGCAGAAATTCAACCAGTACATATGCGAAATTTTCTTATGTGAATTTCTATTTGGACATATTATTGAATTCCCTTACGTGGATATTCACGTATTAGAATTCGGATACATAGTGCTCCTGTCAAATTCGACTACATAGGAAATTGGCTACGCGACTTTCCATTCATATACATGGGACATTTGGTTACGCAACAACATTTGGCTTTGTGGATCTTCAAATTTTCCTACGTAGCAACATTTGGATATGTCATAGAATTATATTATGTCGGCCCAAATGCCTACATGAATTTGGAATTTGCATACACAACATCATTTAGCTACATCGTCGAATTTGCAGACGTGAAGACTCAGATATGTGGATGATTCGTCTGCATAGTTGAATCAGTTGTGCGGATCTGCATATTTATGGAAATCGCTTATGTGAATCTGGTAAATTCTAGATTTCACTCAAAACTCATTAAATCCTCTTTGGATGACTTCCAAGCCTTCTCAACCACTTCAACACTTCCCACAGATGTTGTAGACAATGTTCCTTCAACCATCAACACTTTCATTTTACATGTAGAGCAGTTCAGCAACTATCAGACTTACTTCAAATGAAATTAGGGCTTCTTTAAATCTAGCATTTTTAAATCACTTCAATACATCATATGATGAGTCTTCATAGTGTCCTTTAAGCACAATAAACCATGGATGAATTCTTCATTGCTTAATCTTATCCATATTGAAGAGACCATGTGGATGATTGATGGGTGTGGTTGTATTTTCTGTCAATATATAATATGGAATCAAAGTCAATGTATGATGAAGTTCTCTATGATTAGTGATTAATCATGGAAAGAGAAATATGAAAAGAGTTTTAGAAATATTGAAGAAGTTTGGCGATGATTCATTGAGGATTGTTAGGATTGATAAGGATTCATTGAATTTCATTTGGTAAAATAATTCTCCATGTTAATATCTAACGATTGTTATGTTATTCTTTAAATATCTCAAAGGAACGTGTTAATTGAAAAAAGGAGATGACACATTGTCTACAATAGGATGTTGTGAAGGAAGAGTTTGAGTTGATGAATTGAAGTTGGAAGGCCTTTGGATTGATCCTGAGGTATTTTGTGAAGGCCCTACATGTTTTTGAGACAAATTGGCTAGATGTGTAAAGGTAAGGAGAACATTCTACTAGCTGCATAATGGTAAGTGTCACTTTGTACAGGCTGTATTAATGCACTAGGTTAATAATATGTTGTGTAAGGATATTCGTGCCTTACGTAAGGGTATAATGATAACCTCCGTAAGGGTATCTGGCTAGTGTAAAGTTAACCAAGTGTTACGTAAGGGTAATGTGTAACTGACACTGCCTACATAAGGGTAACTATGTAAGGGTATTGGGCTTGTGTAAAGGTAACTAGGCATTACGTAAGGGTAATTTGTAACTTACACTGCCTATGTAATGGTAACATCATATGGGTAGCAGGCTTGCATAAAGGTAATCAAACCTTACGTAAGGGTAATGTGTAACTCGCACTACCTACGCAAGGGTAGGTCGAGCACCGCATAATGGTAGTCGTCACTGTGTGATGGTAGGTCGAGGCCGTGTAAGGGTAGCTGTGAGTTTTGATACACTGTGTAAAGGTCATTCTGGTACTGTGTAAAGGTAGGCTGAGGCTATGTATGGGTATCTGTGAGTTCCGATGCACTACATAAGGTTCATTATAGATTTATTATACTACCTCTAGGCTTGCTACCATTGAGATGATACTGCCAGACTTGCTACCATTGAGATGGTACCACCAGGGTGCCACCGTTACTTTCTACCGATGGTCTTGCTATCGTCAGGTGCTACCGCTGTGTGCTAATATTGGTCTGCTTCCTCAATCTACTGCATGAGTTATGAGTAACCTACCGTGAAGAGGAGATACTGTAAGAAAGAGTTTTCACTGAAAAAATGAGCATATGAGATAGTGCTGTGCTTGGTGTAGATGAGGAGACATGCCACATATAAGATGTCTAACATGCATTAAAACCAAGAAAAGAATACAGTTTCACTTGCATGCTTATAAGATAAGTGAAATAATAATATCTCATTATCCAGATATGTGTGTCGAGTTTGAACCAATTGAGATTAGCGGAAGGTGAGTGGCATTCATGCACATTGACCTGCATGAATCGAGGAGCTCAAGCCACGTTTAGAATTGTTTAATGGAAAAATAATGCATACCATTGGTATATGCATAACACGGAGAAACAAACAAAGATTGCAGGTATTTAAGAATCAATGAAGAAGTTGGATAAAAAATGAATGTATGCTCCATGTTTGATGCATGCTTATGATGCATGATTGAGCACATGAAGAAATAATGAGATTTCGTTTATTCATTAACCCCTTGAAGAAGAAAGGAGGATACCTAAATTCCATGGTTAATTAATGTGAGTAATTATGGAGGAATTTGGAGAATAATTTTCATAAAATTAACAAGGAATTATTATGGGTTATTGATCAAGAAATATTTCCCATATTTATTATTTCATTATAATGATGTAATTATGACATTCTTTCAACGATACAGGATCGTGATATATGCTGAAATTTATGACAAGAAGACCCCAGCCTGTCGGGTATTTATTTAAAGAATTATTCTGGGACATTCAACATGAAATAATGTCCAAAATAATTGAGGAGATAATTTGGGAGTTAATTACCAAATTAACATGAGTAAAGTACCTGTTGTTGATCATAGTGGTGTTTCCTTATTCATGGAAAATTACTATGATAATAATGAGGATCATATTCATGATATTATTTTCATGAATAAAAATGATATATGCAGGTGACGAAGAGTTCTGTTGAAAAAAATAGAGAACTTTTGTGATGCGTGCAAGAGATTTTTTTAGAAGCCCGATACATCTTTGTATCAAAGAATAAAAGAGTCAAAGCTGGGAAATTCTAAAAAAGGTGATCATTTCTTCCTGAGCATTATACAATTGAGGAAGAAGGTAACATGGAGTAATTTTAATTCAACATGCAATGATTATTCTGACAGTGAGTTGAAATAGCCGGACTAAAAAACATGCAATACCACTGACATTACTATGGATGTAAAAGAGCTTTTTTTTGAGAAAGAAGATCTTATTTGATTTAGTGACACCCATGAGCTAACCTGAAGATCTTATTTAGAAGTTTTTTGGATATCTATTGAAAAACTAGTGGTACCAGTATAAACAACACCATTGTAGAATTGGAGGTACCAGTTCCTGGGAAGTGGATGATATCTACACGACACTTACGTGCGAATTGTACATCACTTGTAATCACTACAATTTTATTGATAAGAAAATTAGTGAAACAACCACCACTTGATCATGAAAAGGAGTAGGCTTTCTCATTTAGGCCGAATCTTGTAAAATCTACGTGTGCTATGGTTTCTTTTATTATCTGCATTACACGTGCATATGATTATTGAGAGTGCATATCAAATCACTTCCTCTCAACTATGGTAGAGGTTCGAGAGTAAGAGGGGATAATTGACAAGAAAACAAAACCCATTAAATGTTGGGTATACTAATTCACCCCCACCCCTCTGAGTGTCCCAACATGATCTATCTTGGCTCTATGCATATTCCATTCAGAAAATCTTTAAAAAATATAACCAACAGTTCTTGAAGATGTACATAGTAGCTGTACATCAAACTCTATGCAAACTGATATATACAATGCTTTCTCAGTTTAGCACCTTTCATATCTCCATGAAGATCAGTACATCAATCATCATATGTAAAGGATGTTTCCTAGAAGCTATCCAACAAGATCTTTAAGGACAGTAGCAACTATTTTCATTGTCATCAAGTGATTGGAACCTTAATAGTATAATGGTAGCACCACTATTGTCATCATTTCTACTTGAATCAAATCAAGATATGAAACACCAAGCAGAGAAGATTCATTATGCTTATCATTCCTTTTCCATATAAACAATTACATCACTTCCGACATTTCTTCCATTGTCATATATAAATGATAACGGCCAACTTCTACAATGATTATTGTTATCTCCTTCACCATACAACAAGTGATTGCAGTGACACTTCCAAGTTACTTCTCGACATGCTTGGGTTCAACACATTACTTCCAAACTGTTCTCTTTAAGCATATTTCCTTTTTTATTGATATAAAATACAACTCAAATACTAAGTGAGTTCATCATCACACATAAAAAAAATACATCTTCATGGTTTCATTCATACTAAGTCCTTCACTCTCTCATAACCAAAACAATTAACCTTAGAATACAGGGATGGTATATACATTATTTACCCAACTCTCCTATATACTCCAGAGAGCACAATTCTAGGAGAAGATTCAAGCCTTTTCCATAATTTACCCAATAGTTTAGCCTTTGCTTACTATGATGGTAAATGCACCGCATATCTAGGTCACATATATCCATCCAAGGGGAAAAATCCAAAGGATATCAATCCTTTTCTGTACATTATCCAATAGGTTAGCCTAAACCTAAAGTGATGGAGAGGGAATTTCATATCCAGCTTGCCTATACACATTTGGGATCACATTCCTTAGAGACGATGGATGGATTCAGCCACTTTTTCATTGAATCAATTATTTTGATATTATGATTCACCGGATCCATTTCCATTGATTGTTAAGATTGATTCAGTTACTTTGATATTACATCCTTTTTTGTAAGATAATCATAACCAACATTTGATATGATTGAAATTTCAAAATTCAATAATTGTTAGAAAATTGAATGTTCTCATTGATTAAACAAAATGGGAAGGAGAATCCACATCCTAGAGTCTCTTCCTAATTTCTGATTAAAATTATAAGAGAATACAATTTAAATTATGTTAGGACCAATAGGAGCCTATATATCTTGAGAGGGGGGGTGAATCAGGGTATGGATATTCTTTTTAAAAATTCTACCTGCCCCACTGGATCTTGACCTCTTTATTACAAGGGTCACATTGTTTGCACTTGTGTGTTTATTATGAGCACTTCTTTTCTTCTTTATTTGATGATGATGCTTTAAATGCAATGCAGGGAAGTAAGCACACAAACACATAGATTTTTACTTGGTTCACCCTCACTGGGCTACGTCCAAGGAGCATACAACAACGATGTGCCGCTGTACCAAATCCACTAAAGCACACTGCTGTTTATAAGGTTCGGGCTAGATCACTTCTATGCCTAGGCTCACTGCCTTTACAAGGTTTATGGTCAGCTCACTGCTTTCCCAAGGGTCACTCCCTGTTTCTCTCTCTCTGGCTCACTACCGGTGGAGAGGATCACCTTTTTCATCTTTCTTTGCTCACTGCTCTAGAAAGGATCCACTCACAGTTTATAGATCTGTAGGTCTCTTCATTATCACTAATGAATACATCCTCTGTTGTATGTAGATGCTCTGTTGAAGTCCAGCTTTCATCCGTAGATGAATCTCACTTTGCACCGAAGGTATCGGAAAATCTTCCAGCTTTCACGCAGCCCTGAATCATTGCCGTGCTTCAACAATACCTGACACCCTTCTCCAAGCCGGCGCGCAAGTCTCGGCGCGCAAGTTACAACTGACGCGCAAGTCCACCTCAACCACTTGCGCGGCACAAGCTTCTGCAACTCCAAACTTGCGCGACTCACACCCTTTTACGCCCAAATCGATATTGGTGCGCAACCATCAACTATCACGGTTCTTCAAAACCTAGCGCGTAAGTGTCACCAAACCACTTGCACGACACCCTCTTCTTCAACTCAAAACTTGGGCGACTCCCTTCATTTTTCACCCAAACCACACTGGACGCGCAACAAACAACTGGTGCACAACTTCTACTTGCGCGACCACACCACCACTTGCGCGACCACCGCACCTGCGCGATGAGAGCTCTGATTTTCTCTAAGTGTTGAACTCTTCACTGAATGAGGAGGGGTCGACCTCTATTTATAGGCATTTGGACATCATGCGCGACGGCGCGCAAGTCTCCTCTCGGCGCGCAAGTCTCGGCGCGCAAGTCCATGCCGCGTAAGTCACATGCACGACCAACCCTAAAACTTGGGCGCCCCTTTTCCCTTTGCTATATTTTGATGTTCTGATCTTGAAAAACATATGACGTGCAAGTTTTCTCTACTCCAAGACAACGACGCGCAAGTCCTTTTGTCAAAACCACTTTTCTCCATTTGTCGATTTTCAGGCCCAAAAATTTGGCAAACACTGGAAAATGGCGCCACCTTGTATCTGCTTCTTTTGTACCACCTCCAGATCATTTATTCCTTTGTCGACATTCTTGAATCAAACATGGATTGTTAACCACAACCCTTGAACTCGACATGCCACCATGAAATCTCTTTTATCAACAAATTTGTATGTCATAGTTTGCTTTGTTCAACAATCACAACACAGAGACCCACTTTGTTAACAAACACAATCACCTTAAAAATGCTTCAATGATACATTGAGAGATTTTTTCCCAACAAATTCCACTATAAAGAACACTAATTTAATTATCAGGGTTGGCTAACTGATCGCTTTGAGTCATCAACAACTTGAAAACGGCAGAACAATATCTTTTCTTGAGTCACCTCACAAGAAAGAATCTTCTCATCCTCGGTAGTGGCATTATTTTCTACATCTTTGTCCTCTTCAACAAATCTCTAGTATTCTTTCTTCTACTACTCAACATCATCAAGTTGTTGATAGAGGTGTCATGTTAGGGCCATTTCTTCACCATCCATTTATTATTTCTCAGTTTCCATTATAGCCTTTTGGGATAAAATTCATATTTCCATAGACCATAATTCTGCAGTATTGACCACAATTTGAATTGTTGAAAGGTTTACGAGAATCTCATATGCTTACTCATGTTCATTTACTATTCAATTTATAGTGGCATGGATTTCATGATAGTTGAATCCACTATACCTCAGAGTGATGAACATATAATGGATATTGGGTTGTTTTTAATGCATCTCTTCCATATGAGACTTGGAAATTAAAATCCAGATGTCCTTCCACACCATTTGCTTCATTATTAATTAGAGATAAAGTGACTGAGGATCTAAATTGGAGTACATTGGGGAGACTGTGATGATATATGCAAGTGATTCACTCGTGGAGGGTATGAAACCATAATTTTTGGAACTCTCTAAAATCTTGGGTGATTGGGATACCCAGGTTGAACATTCATCCATTTTTGCTCAATGGCTTCTGATGGTTTCACTGCAATTGACCTCAAGAATATGTATATGCATCAGTTAGAAAATCTGAGATCTTAAGATGAGTGGTATTAGAATTTATCTCATTGTTATGGATTCTAATTTCTTTTACTACTATTTCTCTGGTGGGTGTTCTGGTATGAAAATCATCCATTACCGACACTATTTTTCCAGTTGCTTTATTATTTTATGCAAGAGAGATAATCTCACTTGCCACCACCATTTCAATGGTTGGGATGATCTGTGTGCCTTCACTAGGTGGGCCTCTTTCAGAATCCTCAACCAGTGACATAGGAAAGCTCGGAGGGTCTACTAGTAACCCTGAGTCATGAGTGATAGAAGATTCAATTCCTGAGGGTGCGATAATTATAGTACCTCATTCTAAAACACTTTTATGGAAATTTTATATTGATATATTTGTTCAAACTCAAAATTTATGTCAAATTATAATGTTAGAATGCGAGAAAGTAGTATTGACGCTGGGAATTATGTTTCATATTGTATTTATTAAAGTTTCTAAACTCATAGAAGGAAGTTGAGTGATCTTGGGTGTTTATAAATAGGATCTATCTCTCCCTTCCCTCCAACTCATCAAGCCTCACCAGTATTTTAGGACCTGTTATTAAAATACATAAAGAGCTACCATAAAACTTTTTTCAATATAGTCAAACACATGAATTCAAAAAGTGGTAGGAAAGATCAGTGTCAAAGCCTCCCTTTCCATATTCGGAGACCCCATGTGAGCTCCATGCATTTCTCACCTTATAGCGGAAGGCTTCATGGTCATTCGTGGGACTTCCTCTTAAATTACTATATCCTCTTAATAAAATAGGCATCATAATAAGATTCTAAAACTTCATTGAAAATATTAAATGCCTCAACTCTGGGTATTAAGAATTCCCTTTCAATAGTTAAAAGCTCAAGCTTAGAAAACTATAGTAGGTTGTTGATTTTTTGGGAAATATAATCAAAAGAAAAATATTATCTTTTTTAAAAAAGGGAATTTCCATGTGTGGTCTTTTTGAACCCTCCACACATGGAAACCCCCCTTCCCCACGAAGAGGCCACTGCCCTGAGGTAGAGCCCCAGTCGGAGAAGGAGCCGCTGCCAGCCGAGATGACAGAGCGTTTTGGAGGGTAACGACCCGATCGACGATGGTTCGTCATAGCGATCCGTTAGCCATTGGGCCTCACCTCATTTTGCCCGCCCAATTGAGACCGGGCGACCCGACAAGGTGGGTGGATTCCGAGGGAGAGGCTCGTCCCGAAATCGGACTCCTAGGATTCGAACCCTGAACCTTCCAAAGAACGACGTGTTTGTACCGCTCACCTTCACCACTGCACCACCACCGAAGTGACACAAAAGAAAAATATTATGTTAATACCTGAATAAGTAAAAAAGAAATAAGTCTAATTGGGGGAGGGAATCTAGTTTACTAGAGAATGATTCATTACCCAACGAAACACGTTCTACTATCTCGTTATCAAGACTTGCCTCATAAGGTTCCTTCTCTGAGAAACATGATGTTGTAATCATAAAGAGGTGAGATATCCATATCTGAACGAGAATATATGATTAAAATTTAGATACCAACCCCTCTCACCTATGTGAATACATGTAGCCAATATGTCAAAACTTCACCAGTGCCAAATCAATACAGTGGATCCTACCCCTTCGCTATTAAAATTTCTTGGTAGCCTGGAGACACATCCTCTTCCCCATGTTTTACTAACCCCACTGCACTACCTATTAGAGTGCCACCCTTAGTATACTCATGAAATATTATTGGTTCCTTTTCAACCTCCATCCTCTAAAAATAGTATGGAGTTAGACACATATGAGGTAGTCTAAATTGAGGAATATGTTTTCAAAGAGTCTTCAACATACATATTCTAGGTTGAAAAAGCTGTTCCATTCCTTGTAAACTAATTGGTTGATCTCCTCTTCAATATTTTCATTTTCTATCATTTCTTGTACGCATCTTATGATTAGGGCCCTATCATCAATGGCATAAACTAGCATCTTTAGCTCCCTGATTCATAAAACAACCTTTGTGGGATTATTTTTGTGGTTGGTGTCAGAATGTGATTTCAGATTACCTATATGGGATCTGCACCCCACCTTGGAGTATAACTCACAGATCTTCAACTATATTGGATGTTTCCCAACTATCTCTGAAATAATAATCCTTAACATATATATAACTCAGATAGATGACTCGAGGCTCCTGCTAAGGACTAGAAGTGGTTTTAGGCTCCATTATCTTCAACTATTTGTATTCTCTCATATCTTCCATTGAAGAACTTTCACACCACCTCTGACATTAGGACCTCACCTCAGGCTCATGTTATGTGAGTTCTTAAATCATGTTTTATTGGAAACCAATGAGTGAATTTACTGTAGATAGGATGATATGAAAACATGTAAGCATGTATATTCCCTGGTACTAATCCGATGACAACATTTGATGGGGGAAATCTAATTTTAGCATGGGTGGTTTCCAAGGTTATCATCAACCACAATTATCATTCCAGCATAGGGTGTTGCTCTATCCTTACATCTATAGGTGGTGCTGACACTTTCCATTATCGACTTAAAAATTGATGTGAAAACTCATATGACACATAGGCTTCCAAAATGACATCACAATCTACCCACATCGATAGGTTTCCATCTCTTATAACCAGTATGTATGATCTCTTATCATATCCAGTAGGGCCATCTAATTGCCCCTATCTGGAATTATCTATTGGGAAATAAATTGAACTCTTAATGCATCATTACGATTTGATAGCGTTGAAATCCTTCATTTAGAGTGGTATAATACCCAATACAACCTAGATGTATGGCCTAGACCTACACCTTGGAATATTAATAGGGTTGTGAAGCTCATATGCTTTAAAGTGTGAAGCTACCCACCCTCACAACACCTGAAATGACACTAAAATACAAAATAGATATTTTTAGTTATATATATACACTAGAAATTGATGAACCTTATCTATCTTTGGCACCGCTAAATTGATAAGCTCTCCCTCTTCCAACTTATCATCCATTACAAATGTGATCAGTCTTACTCCCATGTGCGAATCATGGATTATTAGCATATACCCACTAAGGTACATCATGAGGAAGTCGAAGAGGTGATTTTGGGGATCTATATTGAGTTTGATATGGTAATCCCAACCATCATATTGGGCCCATTCCAGTTGGGCCAATAGGTGTCCGAGGTTCACATTTTCTACATTTTGTAACATACAGGTGGGAATTGTGATGTTGTCCCGTCACCATGTTTAACCGAGAATACCTTCATCCAGTTTCTAATGTTAATGTCTCTCTAAGGATGGGGATCCATCCCCATACCATTTATGGATTCTCTTAATGGAGCCTGATCTAAAGGGAGAATCCATATCTAGAAGGCTTTGTATATTTCCACCACATTCAATTTATCCTTGAATTTAGTACATTTTTTTGAACCAAATATACTGACATACATTGAGACTTGAACCTACCATTGAGGCAGAAATCCTAGCTGATATTCCAAACATGGAGATAATTGATGATCTCCAAGCAGTATATAGATGTGTAGCAGTGTTTATAAGGATCCATAATATACTGTTGATTGTTCAAAGTTGCTTTTAGTGCCACATAATTTTGGCTTGATCGGCGGGAGCCTTCTTAATGTATGCACCTCTTGATGATATGTTGGATACATCAAATTTCATGTATTGAGTAAACTAAGAATTAGATAGATTTTCAACTGGTTAGGGCATGCTAACATCAGTCAAAAGCCAGTGGCCATATAAGGGTAGGAAATCTAAAAAATGACAGTTCAAGTGATGTGCTGGTAGAATTCGTGAAAGATCTGATAAATATGGTCTACACTCTTGTCCCTACTTAACATCACTGATCAACTGGTCAATACGAGCTGCAACAACTTCATAGAGAATGGTAGTGGAAGATATGGCCATTTTATTTATGGATATTGAAAAAGTGTGGGTTAAAACCATATAAAATAGAAGAAAGTAGAATGGTGTGCAATGATGGATTCATGAAGAAAGAAGTGAAAGATAAGCGGGTGAAAATTTTAGTGTCAAGTTTTCTCCCTACTTTGTCACACCCAGGTGCTTGTTCTCTAGTGCCCATTCCCTGTAATTAAAGACTAGGAGATCACATGCAAGAGTTCATGCCCATACACTCTTTCTAAATCACTCATGACCAGGAGTTTGTTCCCTATCACTTGTGCCCTATATTTAAATAAAGAAGCACCCATACTTATGCATACACTCTTTCCAAATCACTCATGACCAGGAGCTTGTTCCCTATCACTTGTGCCCTATATTTAAATAAAGAGGCACCCATACTTATGCATACTGAGAAATTAACCTGGGTGGAAGGAGTGATCTTCATCTACATGATTTTCCTAGGTTTTTGGTGCATTTTTATTAGGCGGTTTCCCTATTTATAAAATAATACTACATGTTTTTGATGACACACATTAGTGTTCAATACTAAATCGGGCATGTGCCCATGTTTGGACCTGTGTGCATGCCCACATTCCCAACTACATGCACGCCTACATCTTGAATACGGGCACATACTCCAAGCCAAATTCATGCCCATATATTCTCTACCATAGAATTTAATCCTCTTTATCCTGATCAGATCCAATTATATGGGGGAAGTTTGTTGGAGATCAAATTTGATTGGAAGGAATTTTCAAAAAGCTCTAAAGGGAATCATGGACTTTTCAATTTATTGAAGAATACCTAGACATCCATGTCACATTCCTTGTTCACTGATTTCTTATCCTACAACCGATCCACTAACACTATTTCCTATGCCCAGTCACTGGTGTTGTGTCCCATGCCCTGCTCATTGCCTCACCATGAACCCTCTTCAAAGTAACTCCGCGCTGAGATTATTACTAACTGTTACCTCAATTCCCAACCCTCCTTGACTATATTAGGACTCAAACTCCCATTTACGGAGAGAAGAAATCCTATAATAGAATCAATTCACATAAAAAATCCATTTACACATCAAGACCTTCTATGCTTCCCCTCAGGTGATTTTTTGGGTCAAAACCATGGAGAAAGTAATGGAAATAAAGAAAATTTATATCCTATGAATGTTGTGACCATCATAAGAGACCACTTCATTTAGGTCACCATCAAGTCCTAGGTGAAGTAACCTTTACAAGAGGTGTTACCAATGGATTAGAGCTTGTCTTTGAATCACCCAAGATATCCTTCAATGAAACCAAACCTAATTTTCACAGGATATATCTAGGCTCCCATTCACATAGGCACCCATTCACATAGGCACCTTATCCGAGATCACATTTAACCCTTGTTATCTCTTCAATATTGCACTAAGATCTTTGCCCTTAGATCTAGACCCAGTTTATCTTACTAGACGCCCACTTACCTAGCTCACTTCATGTGGTGCATATTCACCTAGTTCACCATGTTGGGCATGCCTTCACCCATATATCTCACTATGGGTCGCATGTAGCTTCCAATATTCCTCTATCATGATACCCATTGGTTCTCATATAAAAAACCATGCTCGACCTAAATTAAACATATCTATGTTCCCTTTTCACCTAGGTTAACTACTTTGGCTAAATTAGTTTCCTAAAAGACCTTATCAACACTATTTTACGCAGGACAAACCTTATATGAGCCTCACCCACCAAGAACTATTCTAGGGCCTCTTAAAGTACACGAGTTATGCACATTAGCATTATCCTTTCTATCAATGTATCCCTTTTATAATACATATCATACATCTTGTAAGTGATCTCTCAATTGTTGTCCTCCCTAACCAATAGGGTCCTTAGAGTACAGGAAATTATGTATTCCCTTGAAAATGAGGATCCCAATCCTTAGGTGATTAGTTGAACTCTTCCCAGCTCATGACACTCATCATGACTACTTTACATTGGACCCCAAAGATCTTAGGCATCCATTCAGTTTTCTTTTGTCAACATAATTAGCTAAAGACAATGATGTGCCAGTAATCTAGTGCAAGTCCCAACCTACCTCCACTTGAATCACCCATCAGGTTAAACAAGAAAGGGTTTCTCGTGTACAAGTCCCATACAAAACATTTATAGGTACCCTTAACCTAGTAGTCTATTTCAAAAGAATCTTCTAAAAATAGTTTCTTGTCATATGACCTTAAACTATAAGACATAATGGTCCTAGATGCCAGACCTTAAAAGGCACTTCATTGGTAATAGCTACATGACATTAAAATGTACTTCAATGGTAATGGATTCACAACCTTAAAAGGAAAAACATTGGTTCTGGTTTCACAACCTTAAAAGGTACCACATTGGTCATGGACGCATTACCTTAAAAGGAATTTCAACAGTCTTGAATGCATGTCCTCAAAAGGAACCTCTTTGGTGATGGTTGTGTGACCTTAAAAGGAACTTCTATTGTTCTTATCATACGACCTTAAAGCGTATGATGGGCCTCATTAAATGGAACCGAACTCTGATGGTTTTCATTCCTTTCATTGGGATATATAGGAAGACCTTATCATGGGTAAAATCCCAATTCAATAACACCCACCACCAACATGGATGAAAATCAATTTTGGAATGCCTAATTGTGTAGCTTTAAACCACAAAGTGTAACCGACCAGTAAGTGGGGATATGGAGAACCTCTCTTATATAACAATAGAGAATCTTTGATATATACATATGTTTTCATCGATCCATGGTATTGATCAGTCACTCTCATAATAAATGCAACTGACACTGTTAGCAGGATGTATTTTGAGGCACCCCAAAACCGAACTCCTAAGTCTGGTTTTAGAAACCCATACTCTACATACCATCTTTCATACTAAGTGAGATGAACTAGACTAAAATTTCATATATTTCAATATTTTAAACATGTATAATGACACAATACCATAACCTAATGGGTTTTTGTACTTGGAGATTAGCTATATAAACATCTAATTGTGAACATTTCTCTATAATCACACCAAACTAGACCCCCTTATAGACATCTCCTAGGTTATACACCTCTCCAGGAATATAGTAGATTAGAAAGGAGTGATCTCAAATGCTCAATAAGAGAAACTTATTCGCAATTCATCAAGATTTGGATCATAAACATGTTAGAAAAAACATGACCATGTGAGAAATATATTATTAAAAATTATATGGACCAATAAGAGTTGCCCATGTAATCTTAAATTCTCACATATTCCATGGATTAAGACCGAAGAAACATCAGATAACAAACAAGAGCTTTAGATCATAACATAAGAATATAATGAAGAAATGTGACATAAGACTAAGCATAATAAATTATAACATTGTGAGAAAGACTACAAGTAATTATATCCAACAAAAATCTTATGAAAAAAGATACCTAGAATCAGGTCCACATAATAAACTTATGAACAAAGCTATCCACAATCAGGGCCACACAATAAGAATGTGAACACAACAAGAATGTGAACAGTGATATCCATAGTTATTTCCGCACAAAAAACATATGAACAAAGCAATCAAAAATCACGTTCGAACAACAATATTAGTATAATAATGATAATTTTTTTATATTAATTTTGTTAGAATATTTTTTAGGAGGGTGGATGAGAATAATAGAGAAGAGAAAGTTAGGGAGTCGATAATACTCATGTTGAGAATTTGAGTCATCTCTTCAAAGACCTCTTGGAAATAGAGGTCTTAGAGAAATTTTATTCTAACAAGGGATTCCAAATGTGTAATTGGATTCAAGATGAATTTTAAGGATGAGTGTGGCTTGAAGATGTAGTATGTGAGCTCCTTTTATAAGTGAAAAAGGACTTTTCTTAGGAAATGAATTGTAGGTGAGGGGAAAAGATGGAATAACATGAGAATTAGTTGAGGTAAGGATAATGAGACATGTGGGTATGAATTTAAAACTTTAAAAAGGTTAAAGTGCTAGGATAAATTAACAAAATTTAAGCCACATTAAATTATTCACGTTTACCATTATTAACCATGATTAAAAATGTACGATGGTAATTTTTTTTACTAAAAATATAAGATGAAACATATTAAAAAATTTTGATGCTCTTATTAAAAATCTAGACTCCATTTAATCTAATTTAATTTCTAAATATGAAATTTCTTTCTTTTTAATTAAAACATAAGATATAGAAAATTTATTTTTATAAAAAAATATCTTTTTATACATTAAATGTTTTTTATTCTCATTTCATATTAATTATTAATTAAATGATTGTTAGTATAATATTTTATATATTTTAAAATAATATTAGTGTCATCATTTAGAATATATTAATTTAATTTATTTAGATAAAAATTACACAAAATTTATGAATACAATTTTTTGAAAATAACTCTTACCATTATCCTGGTAATTAGTTTTGATCACGGTAAATTATTTTTATGCCTAAAAATAAAATTTACCTAATTTTATAATTATATATTGTTTATTACAAATATGGAAATAATTTTATATAATTCAATTTCTAAAATAGATATAAAAATGATTTTATAGTAATTGTGCATAATGTATACACACAATTTTAGGATGAAATATATCTTGGATAAAATGAATTCATTACATTCTTAGTAATAACTATTGTATGAATTTTAACTTATTTTATTTAACATATTATCAATAGATTTCATCAAAATACTTATTTAAACACCATATAATAAAATGCATAGTGCATAAAAATGCAATTTTTAGTAAAATACATTTTTATACATAAAATAATTTTATTAGTTATTTATCTACACTAATTGAATTATATAAACACATTAATATTAAAAATGGCCTTTATTTTTCTTTCCACATTAATTTCATAATGTGGCTACCTCTATACTTTCCAACTTGAGAACTACATTATCATGATTATATTTATTACTTTATAATTTTATCATAAAAAATTATATCACGATTCATTTTCGTTCAATGTTATGTGTGAAAAAATTTACTTCACATTATATATTGCAGAAAAATATACAAAAAACTCAAGGTGTAATATTTTTCCTTCTTAAATAAATCGTGTCATCACAATTTAAATTATTGCTAACTATTGAAAATAGATAAGTGTATCCATAAGGATTATATAATTTCTAATGAGATATATGACTTACTATCTTAGGCTGAGAAACACATCATTTTCCATCATAATATTCATATCCCCAATATTTAGTTTCTCTCTAATATATTGATCTAAATAATCCAATGGTTTGGGTATTAAAATTCATATAATGGAATTAATTTTTTCTAGAGAGTTCATAGTCTTCCTTGTACTGATAGAAGATCATAGGTTAATTTTGAATATGAATTTTGATTTCCTTATTTCTATAATTAAAATGGTGACTATGTGGAGATATCCAATCCATTTCCAAAATCATATCTAAAGGATAATAAGATCCACATGAATCACATTCACATAAACACCACTTTGGATATAATAATCATACAACCATATGTTTACTTAATAATTCAATATCAAATCATTGGGGTGGTGATTTGATGCTCTTAGAAAAGTTCCCAAAAATATTAGAGTAGATTAGAACCAGAATCTAATAAGACATCCATAAATTTGGAGTAGAGGATAAGTGTACCCTAATTATCCCGATCCATTACAGTGGTAGTCACAACACAAGCTCTTTATTGTTCCCTTGATATTGGAGGTTGTTGAGGCCTATTTTCCTTAACTCATGGGTTAGGGCATTTATTTTCACAATTCTCAATCTCTATACATTTGAAACATTGAAGAGTTGGTGGTGTATTCATTTAGACCTTTTTACCTTTCATTACATTAACCATCCTCTTCACCCCCTTTGACAATCATGATCTCGATGACCAATCATTCCTCACATAAAATATATTCATGTTCCCTTTCGACAATCACCTGGGTTCTTCGTCCCATATTTTTTTTCATTTATGCTATTGGAAATTTTTCCCCATGAGATTTAACATTCAGTTTCCATGGAACTCCATCTTTCTTTTCCTATCCAACTTCCATTTACACCTTAAGCGAGCATAAAAAAATCTCCTAATAGTTACCAAAGTCTCTTATAGACAATTCCTTTTGAAGGCTTTGTTTTATTCCACTAAAGAATCACTCAATCTTCCTTTCAGGGTCAGTAATAAATCTAGAAGCATACCTCACAACTCTTGTGAAATTTTATTTATAGGTGCCAATGGATTCATCTTCATTTTGTTTCAACTCTTGGAATTCTCTCTCCATTTGCATGCAAAGAGTTTGGGGAAAATATTTAGTGAAGAATAATTTCTTGAAATCCTCCTATTCTATAGAGTCCACTTCATCTTTTTTTTAATATTATTAATGAGGGTCAACCATTAGTCAACCTCACCTTCTAAACACACACAACTAAGACAATCTTTGCATGCCTTGAGCATTATAAAACATAAAATATCTTCTCTATAAAATTGATCCACTGCTTAGTAATTAGTGGGTTGGAAGAAGCACCAACATAGGGTGGATGTTGATGTATAAAACACTTGATAACATGTTGCTCCTTCCTTGGTGCGCTACGAATTTCAACATGGTTTTCATTATTATCCATATCTCGAGAGAGTTGAGTGAGAATCTCTATAAGATTTTATACTCCCAATCTTGTTTTATTTCTAAATGGGATAATCATCACATTATCCATCACACCCACTGTTAATTTAGTTTCTCCGTACTCAAGCCATTACTTTTGTAAAGGGAAGTTAAAGATAATAATTTGATAATCTTATAAAAATGAAAACTATTAACATATAAGGAATAAATCAATGGAATATGGAACCTAACATATAAATTTTTGGTTTTCAATCTAGTTTATTCATTGTCTATTTCCCATTAGGTTATCTAACCATTCCTTAAAAATGTGCTCAAATTCATCATAATGGTTCGAAAAGAGCATGTGAATCACCAAAACATATCCCATGGGAGTGTCAAAACCAGTATATAGTCAGAAATATTTTTTGTGAAATAGATTAAGATCGAGTTAATACCTAATAAGTATTTTTAGGGTTATCACCCCTAGGTATACCTATGTTAGTGCATGTTTCGACTTTATTGTATTTGTATAGAGATTTTATTGTTAAGAAACTGCATAATATCTACTTTACCAAAACTTTAGGATGTTATCTTATATTTAGAATTATCCCAATGATTTTATTAAAGTTTTCTCATAAAAATAACTAAAATAATCTTGAAAAATAACTAAACCCCACTCTGATACCAATTGAGATGCCCCAGACCCACACTCTCGGGTCCAGTGCTAAAAAAACATATTTTACATACAAGATTCAATACCATGTGAGATTAAGTGAGCTAATATTACATGAATTACAACAATTTAAACATTACATCTCAAAATAATCACACAATCCCAAAACCCAAAGGTTTAATGTCTTTAGAGATTAGCTACATAAAAATCATACTGTGAATATTTCTTCATAATTGCACCAACTAGATCCCCTTCTAGACATCTCCTATGTTATACTCATTTTTATAACTTGGGGAATGAAAACCATAAATAAGGGGTGAACTCAAATTCTCAGTAAAACTTATCAATATGTCATCATGGTTTAGATCATAAGCTTGTGTGAAAACTTGAGAAAGAGAGAAATATCTAATTAGAAAGGGTATGGACCAATAACATTTGTCATATGTAATCTCAAATTCCGAAGCCTATTCCATGTCTTAAGAGCGTGGAAACATGATACAATAATCATGATCCATGGATCATAACATAAACATGTAACGAAGAAATGTGGCATGAACATAAGCATAAAAAATCATTACATTATGAGCATGACCATTAGTACTGATATTCATGAACAATATTTGGAACAAATATGCCTTAAATTATATCCAAATAGAAATCTTGTGAATAAAGCTTTCTACAATCATTTCCACACAACATGCTTGTGAAGAAATCCATCTGCAATCATATCAACACAACAAACTTATGAACAAATCTATCCACATTCATTTCCACACAACAATGTCATTATCTCATGAGACATAATACCTTATCCAATGCATTGAAAGGTTATATAAGACCCTACAAATTAACATCCACACATATGTGTTTCATAAGATATCAATAATTCATCATATCAAGAAAATATATGTAAAGAAAATGGGTTTCACACCATTTCCAAATGGTATCTTGTAACGTGATATCAAAAGTAGACCGACTAATACAAAAAATACAATCACCCAAAGGATTATTTCATAATAGATTTTGGAGGTTGATTAATAAAATATTACTCCCAAATATATGGATATTTTGGAGATAAATAGGAAAATGGAAGTGAAATCACGATTTTATAAAACATTTGTAACATTATCGTACAAAATGTGATGTTATGGGTCTCTTTCAAAAGTTGATTACGAAAATTTGTCATGAAAAAATGTTTAAACACTATTTTTAATGGAATATAAATAATATTACATTGAAAAAAGACAATGGTTTTTTCAGAGGAAATGTGAAGTGGAATATAAAACATGAGATCATGGAAGGAAAAATCTTTAATATTTTAAAATATATTTGTTGAAACCCACATCATAAAAAGATGAATAAATATTCCATTTGAAAGAAGGGGAAGATAATTATGAAGATAAAATGAAATAATAAATAATTTTATTTCAAAATTATAAAGGATAACTTTGGTGGGAAGAAAGAATATGGACATGGAAGAGAAATGGCTTATTAGAAAGGATGATAAATATTATTAACAACACCATAATTTTATGTGAAGGACTCCTCATGGAATGAGCTTTGAATAAAAAAGTAATTTTCCCTTGAGATGAAGAGAATGTAACACATAATAAAATCATAGTGTGGAAGAAACCAAGTAAATAAGATAGAAGCTCAAGAAAAAACAATATAACTCAAAGAAATGAGATTTAATTTAACAATATCCCTTTCGATTTTAATAATACTTGAATAAAAAAAATATTGGAAAAGTGGACTTGTCATGGATTTTTAAATCACATTAATTTCATGGAAGGTATGATAAAAATCATCCATAGGGAAATATATAAACTACAAATAATTATAAGATTTGTGAAAATAGCATATGTCTTGATGAAATAAAATTGATATTAGAAAAACGCTTACGGATTTGGTAACAATTTAATCAAACAAATTTGAAGGATGGATTCAGGAAAAGACTTGTAAAACCCATTGAAGAAATATTAGTTATGAAACTATGATCCAAATGGGTTCGTAATTATACCACAGAAAAGAAAAATATGTGTATAATATTAAAACACACCTCAATGAAGGGAAATTTAGACATAAATACTTACCTTAACTCTAAACTTCTATGAAAGTGCCTTAACCTCTCGTATAAAAGATATAACCCTTTTAAATATATACTCATGAACCTTATTCAAATATATTACCCTATATAATCTTTATTGACGATCATTTATTATACATTTATTTGTTAGTTATAGTTTATTTTCGACATTGGATATTTACAATTTTGATTGTTTTGTTCTTTCTTTACAATGTCGATATCGATCCTTGTTCTTTAATACTAAGTTCATCATTACTGTGTTATACAAGGCAATGGAATAGATTCTTTATAATAATTTTTAATTTTTTTACTTAATTCCATGAGATTTTTATTGACGATTAATGAAGACATAATCAATAATGAACTTGTTTCAATAATTTTTTGACGAACAAAAGTTTGTATATTAATAATGAGTTAAATACTAATTTAAAATTTAAATAAACCTAATAATTTAATAAAATATTAATTCATTAAATATATTATTAGAATCTTCCAAGTAGGGTGGTTCAGAAAAATGAAATATGTTGTTCCATAGAGGTAGTAGTCGGTAATTATACACATAAAACATTTTCATTTTCCACAAAATGAAAAGAAAGTAGAAATTTAATTGTATTTTGAACAACATAATCATGTTATAAATTACATATTTATTCATTAAATACATCTTTTTAACAACCCACGTGCGGTGATGATAAAAAATAAAACATGTTGTTTATGGAGGCGATAGTCTGCACGTAAGTAAAGACAACATTTTCATTTTTCGAATAGATGAGACATGAATAGATAATGGGTTTACCATTAATATAATAACATATTAGTATAATAATGATACTTATTTAACTATATTGAAATGGTTATAATAGTTTTGGAGGAGTGTGTATGAGAATAATAAAGATAAGAAAGTTAGGGAGTGCATAATACTCACATTGAGAGTTTCAATCTTTTCTTGAAAGACCTACTGGCAATAGAGTGTAACATCCCACCCCTCCTTATTGGCTTGAGAAAGCAGAAGGACATTACTTGGACTTAAAGCAATATCTTCAAGATGCAAAAAACTAACAATAAATGCCAAGGGCTTCAATACAATTGGAGGACGATTTTCCCTTTAAGAAATAAAACTACTCAACCAATCATGCCATAACAGAATAAACCACTACATGATGCATGATAAAAATGTAAACTCAATGTACTACCATTGATATCAAAACCAAACCATAACAAAGTACCACAGTGGAAGACTACAAATACTAAAGTATACAGCGAAAGACTGACAAACACATCCCAAAGACTCCAAATACAAAACTCCAAATCTCCCAACATGCTCCTTGCTCTAACTCCACAAAAGAAACCCAAGTATCATTATGAACCACTAGTGAAGTGTGATACTTTTCCTTTTCTCATGTCCTAATAAACGATATCTACAAAAGCACCAAAGTGCCCAAACGAGGGTGAATAATGAAACTTAGTAGACTTTTCCCAAATGACTTATCTACTCATGCTAGCAGGATAGAACATTTTGGCACATTTATATAAAGAAATTTATATAAAACACTTTAAAACAGTTTATATCAGAATATAAAACAATTTCCATACTAAAACAGTTTTCTCAAAACCAACCAATTTCCAAGGAAAGCAACCAAACAATATTCTAAAACCATTACACAAGTTCCATTTTGGCATAACTAATTCCATTCCACATATCCACACATCCAACCATGCATGCAACCTGGACCTCCCTATACTTGTGAGTGGTGAGTCATCCTTTCACTAATCCATCATTTAATGAACCATTTTGATAGGGGAAAGTATTGACCCTTACCCATCCCACTAATGATGGGGGGGGGGACTTCTTACCCTTATCCGTCCCTAATGCACATGAACACACACAAACATTATTCCAAAACCAATGCCAAAACAACCATTTCAACTATTTCAATAAAACCGTATTTTTATTGAAATTTTTTCAAACAAACCATTTCATTAAAAACAACCATTTTTTTAAAACACTTTTTCACGCATCAAAACTGAACAACCATTTCAAAACAACCATTTTAAAATCAAGCCACCAATTTCACTTTCCACAAAAATACCTAATTTCCACAATCCTATAAACCGTCACCAAAGAGGGTTTCTAACAAGCAATTCATAACAATTTCACAACCAATTTCAATCAAAACAGTCATTTTGAAATCAAGCCTTCAATTTCTAAGTAGAGGAGTTGAGAGCGAAACCTCCTACCTCAGAATTTATGAAAAACATGAAGAACGACACAAAAACGCCAACGAAACCTGGTTGAATCTCTAAAAAACCTCCTTAGTTATCTTCCCCTATCATAAAAAAGGACAGATCTAACAATGATTGGCTTAAACAACCTTAGATCTATCCATAAAGGACTAGATCTAAGAATCCGAGAGAGAGGGAGAAGTAGATCTAAGAAAAAACGTCAAAACTATCATAAATGATGACTTACTGTGAGAATTAAGCTTCAACGCACCAAGGAACGCCTTCAGATTGGCTTTGGATCGATAGAGGAAGCCTCTACTGCCATTGGGAGGAAGGAATCTCAAGTTAGAGCCGATTTGGGGGAAAAACAAGGGGTTAAAACATATTCCTGACCTAGATCAACAATTATAGGATCTTGTTTTTAAACTATTCATGATTAGTCACACAATTAGGAAAACCGTGCGCTAACCGTGCGCCAACCTTTACCTCAAGGGGGACTTTGCACGATTGGCCTGCACAATTAGACAAATCGTGCGTCAACTGTGCAAAAATCCACTGTCCCACATTGCATGATTTCTCCTAGTTGGTCGCACGATTTGGAAAAATCGTGCGCCTACCCAAGTGCCTTCCCCTTAGCCCCTATCCATTGTCTGTGGTTTCATGTAGGAGTTTCATGGTTTCCAAAAATCGTGCACCAACCATGCATCTATAGAAAACCCCCCAAAACATTCCAAAAGTCTTCTAAGCCCTCTCAAACTTTACCCAAACATTTTACATACTTAAAAATCATAAAGAAAGGGTTACTTACTTGAAACTGGTGGTGCTATATTCTCCCCACCATTGGCCTTTCCGTCATCGGAAAGTAGAAAACCAGCATTGCCCTGGAAGATTTTTGACCATAGCTCTTTTATTTCCTTCTCCCGTTCCCAAGTCTCTTCCTGAATTTGACCATGTTTCCACAAAACCTGCACTAGACTGATGTTTTTTCCACACAATGCTTTCTCTTTCCTAACCACAATTCGCACTGGGATATGTACCAATGAAGCATCCGACTCTAGTTCAACGTGATCCTATCGAATTACACAGTCAGGATCAGGCTAATAATTTTTCAACCGAGATACATGAAACACATTATGCACAACACTGAATCGTGGTGGTAAAACCAACCGATATGCCACCTCATTAACCCGTTCAAGTATCTCAAAAGGTCCTATGTATCGAGGAGATAACTTTCCATGTTTTCCAAAATGACGATGTCCAAGCCTTGGAGAGATTCTCAAGAACACATGATCACTCACCTAGAAGGACAACAACCGTCGATGATGATCCACATATGATTTCTGATGACTCTGAGCTGTCTCCATCTGTTTCTTGATCAATTGAATCTTCGCCATTGTTTCTTATACATGGCTTGACCTAACTAGTGAAGTCTCACCTGTTTCCATATAACAAAGTGATGAATGATAATGAAACCCATATAATTCTTTAAAAGGATCCATTTATATTGAGGTTAGATAGCTGTTGTTATATGAGAACTCCACCAACGGTATGTGCTCTTCCCATGAGCCACCAAAATCCATTACACATGCCCACAACATGTCTTCCAACGCTTGTATCATCTGTTCGGATTGTCCGTCCGCCTGAGGATGATGCGTCGTACTCATGGTCAATTAAGTCCCATGAGATTTCTATAAGGATTTCCAGAAATGGTACCTAAACCTCAGATATCTACCTAACCCTATCAAAATTGGTATGCCATTCCTCTTTACCACTTCTTGGATATAAAATTTTGACAAGTCCTCCACCATATGAGATTCACGAATAGGGATGAAATGAGCTAACTTTTTGAGATGATCCACTATCACCCATATGATATCATGTTTTCGAACCGTTCTTGGGAGACATGTTACAAAATCCATAGCTATTTGTTTCCATTTCCACACAGGAATAGGTAAAGATTGCAACATACCTATTGGTAACTGATGTTCTGCCTTAACTTGCTGATAAGTTAAGAATTTTGAAACAAAATCAGCCACCTTCATTTTCACACCGATCCACCAAAACTGTGCTTTCAACACCCTATACATCTTTTGTATTCTAGGATGAACAACCCATCTTTAATGATGGTAAGCATGAAGAAGTTGTTCTTGACAAGACATAGGTACGACCATCCGATTTATGAACCACAACACTGAACTCCCATCCAACCTCCAACAGTCAATGGTCTCCCCACTGTTGAGTTTTGACCTCATTGGAACACATTTTGAATCATATTTCTGTGCCTCTTGAACCATATTCACCAGACTAGGAACTAAAGAAACTGTAAAGAAAACTGCAACATCAAATCGGTCTTCACATTCTAAGTTCACATTAGCTATTACTGACATCAACTGCCACCGATGTGAAGCCACTTTTGCCAACTGAGCATATGACTTTATGCTTAATGGATATACCACCGTATTTACTTTACCCAGTGTATGCATCAAGTAAAAGTTGAACATTTGGAGATACCCCATCCATCTTCTTTATCTCAGATTCATGTCCCTCTATGAGAAAATATGTTTCAAGCTCTTATGATTCGTAAACACAATGAATTTCTCACCAAAGAGTTAATGACGCCAAGTATTCTAAGCATGGACTACGACAGCTAACTGAAAATCATCTGTTGGGTAGTTCTTCTCATGAAACCGTAACTACCTTGATCCATAAGCAATGACATGGTCTCCCTACATGAGAAAGCATCCCATCCCTGATCTTGAAGCATCACAATACACCACGTAACCTCATCCTAATTCTAGTAGTATCATGATAGGTGATAATGAAAGGCGAACTTTAAGATCTTGAAAAGACTTTTTTACATTCCTCATTCCATTGTAATGGAACATTCTTCCTTGTCAAAGCTGTTATAGGTGAATCTAGTCGTGAAAAATCACGAACAAAGCGTCGATAATAACAAAAAAATCCAAAGAAACTGTGTATCTCAATGAAATTCTTTAGCACTTTTCAAGAGATAACAACCTCTATCTTTTCTAGATCCACAGAAACACCTCTTTAAGAGATTACATGGCCAAGAAAGCGCAACTCTTGTATCAAAAAAGCACACTTTGATAATTTGGCATACACACAATGATCCCTCAAGATTCCCAATGCTATCACCAAGTGTTTCTCCTGCTTAGCCATTGTCCTTGAACACACCAATATGTCATCCACAAACACCACCACAATGGAATCCAAATATCCATAAAATATCCGATTCATCAATTCCATAAAGACCATTGGTGCATTCATAAGATCTAAAGACATTACCACATATTCATAATGACCATATCTACTCATGAAAGTTGTCTTTTGGAATATCCTCCTTCTGAACTCACAATTGGTGATATCCTAATCGCAAGTCAATTTTAGAGAACCACTGATATCCTCTCAATTTATTGAATATATCATCAATGTGTGGAAGTAGATACCAATTCTTTATTGTAACTTGATTAAGTTTATGATAATCCACACACAACCGAAGAGTTCCATACGCCTTTTTGACAAAAAAGACTGGAGTTTTGCACATAGATGTGCTAGGTCGAATGAACCCTTTGCTTTCCAACTCTTCCAAAAGTACTTTCAATTCCCGTAATTCAGTTGGTTCCATCCGATAAGATGAAAGGGAAACGTGACTGGTCTCCGAAAGGAGATCAATCGTAAATTCCACTTCCCTTATAGGTGGTAAGCCTGAGAAATTTTTGAGAAAAACATCTTGAAATTGATCAACAACAGTTGTAAAACTATTATTCCTGATCTCTTCCATCGATGCCAAAGTCAGCACTTCCAAATGGTATGAGATTGTTCCCACTGCTGCTGCCAACAAGCCCGTTGCATCTACCTTTACATTTCGGTCTCCTCGAAAGAGATGCTCGACGCCATCCTTAGTCATAAACTGACCCTTTAGGTATAATAGTCAATGTGAGCCTTGAACATAGTCAACCAATCCATACCCTGGATTAAGTCATAGACATCCATCTCAAGCATAGAGAAATCCCATATCAAATCATCTCTATTAACAATTATAGAGCATGCTCTACACAGAAAGACTTGACATTCTCTTTGACCCAGAGGAGTTTGAAGTTTTAACATTGAAGGCATTATCTCAACTTTTAAACCTAAAAAATCAACAACATGAGAAGAAATAAAGGAATGAGATGCACCCATATCAAACAAATCTTGCATAAGGGTATAATTTAAAAGAACCACATCTCTCACCGTCGATGGTCTAGAATGATCATCCACAATAACTTGCTCAGCTCCATATAATTGATTTCTCACAACACTTTTCTCCTTGTTTCCCTGTTGAGATTTCCCTTGTTGAGGAGTCATGATATTCCTGGAATCACCATGACTAGATCTGTTCAGTTGATGAGAGGTATTCTTCTGCCCTCACCCCGTCGAAGCATATAACGTCTGTGATACATGATAAGTGTCCCGAACACCCAACCACAGAGCACTATGACAACAACGTTGAAGATGCCTAATTACCGTTGTGGCATGCTCTAGGTGGTGTTGTAAATTGTCGCTTCATGTGGTCAAACGAACCACATTGAAAACATCCAAGCTAGCTCTTTGGTTTTGGAGGAAGATTCACCAATCCAACCATTTGATTTTGAGTCATACTCCCACCTTGGAAATAGGTGTCCATCTTCCACTTGCTCCCATCATTAGATTTCTCACTGTTTCCCATATGTATCAACATACTTCCTCCAGCCGTAGCTCCAGTGATGTCTCTTTCTTCCACTGTCACTCTATTAACCATCTTCGTATAATCTGTTATACAGATTACAAAAATATTTGAGCGAATCTCCCACCTCATCCCCGATTCAAATATGCATGCCTTCAAGGACGCACTAGCAGAAACATCGAGTGCAAAAAGGACTAAATTCATAAATTTATCTCCATAATCTATCATTGTGAGACTCTCATGCTTCAAGCTGAAGAAATATGTTATTCTTGCGATTTTGAACGTATGCGGATAGAATTTTTTGTTAAGTGATTCTTCAAAATATTCCCAACCAATGCCTTGGTCTAATTTTTCCTGAACAACTAAATCCCACCATTGGTGTGTAAGATCTTCCAGCATATACGTCACCGAATTGAATTTCAGGTCCGCTGGTGTGCCAATGAAATCAAATATTCGATTCATCCTATTCAACCACACCTCTGTCTTTTCTGGTTCCAAATCACCCCGAAAGATGGGTGGATTTTACTTCTGGAACTGAACAGAATGATCCACTTGCCTTGGTTCATCCCTTCTATTCCCTCTGTCCACAACCTGGAATGCTTGTAAAATACGCTGAACCAGCTGTTGGTTCACCTATGGCTCAGGTACAACCATATTTTCAGCAACTTCTTCTGGTTGGTTCCTACAACTTATATCGGGTTCCATTTTCTAGAAACACAACAACCATCTTAAGTCTCACTCTCTTGCAACTGAAGGATTAACAAATTTCAAATGCTACCACATCATACTATCATAACAAGGCTTTCCAAAATTCAACATTTTCCACATTCAACCATTTTTGAAAATTTTACCATACTTTTTAAAATCATTCCATTTTCAAAATAACCATTTCATGGTTTTTCAAAATCTCACATTTGAAAACAATTTAACAATTTTAAAAAATCAACAGTTTTATACCAAATCATATATCATTACTCATAATGAGATATGCACTCGTAGTGGAAGTTCATTTCTACAATGCATGCCATGCTCGTCTCATTGGCGAAACCCATGACAATGAGATTTCAAATCTTATAAGTGTCTCCAAAACACTTATGTATCCAGCAACCTGGTAATTTGATGTTCAACATAAAAAATTTAGCTACGTCTTTTTATGCTCTACATTTCAAGTCCCAACAATCCTACTCCTTTCTACCAACCCGACACAAAGAATAGACTATAATGAATTTCAACTCCAAGACCGACAGAACTGATGACACTTGCTCGTCAAGGACCGAACAAGCTGATACCCATTGTTCCACAAATATTTTTGGAAGGACCAAAACTAATACCACTTATAACATCCCGCCCCTCCTCATTAGATTGAGAAAGTGGAAGGACATTACTTGGCCTTAAGCGACATCCCCAAGATGCCAAAGGTTGACAATAAATGCCAAGGGCTTCAATACAATTGGGGGATTATTTTCCCTTTAATAAATAAAACCGCTCAACCAATTATGCCATAACAGAATAAACCACTACATGATGCATGATAACAATGTAATCTAACTCAAAGTACTACCATTTATATCAAAACCAAACCATAACAAAGTACCACACCGAAAGACTACAAATACCAAAGTATATATTGGAAGAGAAACCAACACAACCCAAAGACTCCAAAGAAAAACTCTAAAGCTCCCAACATGCTCCATGTTCCAACTCCACAAAACAGCCCAAGTATCACTATGCATCACTAGAGAATTGTGATACTTTACCTTTGCTCATGTCCCGATAAATGATATTTGCAAAAGCGCCAATGTTCCCAAGCAGGGGTGAGTAATGAAACTCAGTTGGATTTCCCCAAATGACTTCCTTACTCACACAACTAGGATAGAACATGTTAGCACATTTATATAAAACAATTTATATAAAACACTTTAAAACAGTTTATATAAGAATATAAAACAATTGCCATACTACAATAGTTTTCTCAAAACCAACCAATTTCCAAGGAACGAAATCAAACAATACTCTAAAACCATTTCATAAGTTCCATTTTAGCATAACTAATTCCATTCCACATATCCACACATCCAACCATGCATGCTACTTGGACCTTCCTATACTCGCGAGTGGTGAGTCATCCTTTCACTAAGCCATCACTTAATGAACCATTTTGATGGGGGAAAATTTTGACCCTTATCCATCCCACTAATGATGGGGGGAGACTTCTTACCCTTATCCGTCCTGAATGCACATGAACACACACAACCATTATGCCAAAACCAATGCCAAAACAACCATTTCAACTATTTCAATAAAATTGTTCTTTTATTAAAAACTTTTCAAAAATATCATTTCAATAAAACCAACCCTTTTATTGAAAACACTTTTTCATGCATCAAAACCATACAACCATTTTAAAATCATCATTTTAAAATCAATATACCAATTTCACTTTCCACCAAAATACCCAATTTCCGCAATCCTATAAACTGTAACCAAAGTGGGTTTCCAATAAGAAATTGAAAATAATTTCACAACCAATTTCAATCAAAATATTCAATTTGAAATCAACCCTTCAAGTTCTAAGTAGATGAGTCGAGAGTGAAGCCACCTACCTCAGAATTTATGATGAACACAAAGAATGACACACAAACGCCAATGAAACTGGGTTGAATCTCCACAAATCCTCTTTAGATCTCTTACCCTATCATCAACAAGGAAAAATCTAACCATGATTGGCTAAAAAACCTTAGATCTATCCATAATGGACTAGATCTAAGAATCTGAAAGAGAGAGAGAGAGAAATAGATATAAGAAAAACCGCTAAAAACTACCATAAATGATGACTTACTGTGAGAATCAATCTTCAACACACCAAGAAACACCTTCATATTAGCTACAGATCGATGGGGGGAAGCCTCTAATGCCTTTGGGAGGAAGGAATCTTGATTTAGATCCGATTTGGGAAAAACATGAGGGGTTAAAACATAATCCCGACCTAGATCCACAATTACAGGATCTTGTATTTAAACCATGTTGGTTTAGTCGCACGGTTAGGCAAACCGTGCGCTAGCCTCTGTCTCAAGGGGGCCCTTGCACGGTTGGCCTGTAGGGTTATAAAAACCGTGCACCAACCATGTAAAAGTCCACTATCCCACTTTTCATGGTTTCTCCTAGGCGGCCACACGATTTGGACAAACTGTGCGCCTGTCTGTGCGCCTTCCCCTTAGCCCCTATCTCATTGTACATGATTTCCTGTAGGAGTTTCATGGTTTCCACAAATTTTGTACCAACTATGCACCTATATAAAAGTACCGAAAACATTACAAAAGACTTCCAACCCCCCAAACTGCATCCAAACACTTTACATACTTAAAAAGCATAAAGAAATGGTTATTTACTTGAAACCGGTGGTGCATATGGAGGGCATGGGGAATTTATTTTAAAAAAGTCTGAAAAATGTGTAATAAGATTCTAGGAGAGGTAAAATAGGTAGGGTTTCAAGATTAATTCTATGTCTAATTTTGGTCCGAAGAGGGTGGAAATGAGATCTTTTTATAAGTGAAAAAGAGGGACTTTTCCTTGGAAATGAATGGTAGGCGAGGGGAAAAGATGGAATCACATGGATGTTAGGTGAGTTATGTTAGGAAAGGTTGGTGAGACATATGGGTATGAATTTATAACCTAAAAAATGTGTTCTATAAGGTCTTAGTGTCATGTTTAATTAAGAAAATCCAAGCCACTAAAAATTGTTCATTTTTACCCTTGTTAATCTTGATTAAAAATTTACCATGGTAATTATTTTTTACTAAAAATATAATATGATAAATATTAAAAAATTTGGAGATGAATATTATGAATTTGGAATCCATTTAATTTAATTCAAAAAAAAAAGGAAAATCAACTTTTAAATTAAGACATAAGATATATACAAAATTGTTTATGAAGAAAAATGTATTTTTATACATTTGGTGTTTTTTATTTTTATTTCCTATTAATTACTAATTAATTTTTTATAATATATTTTTTTATATATTTAAAAATAAATTAGATTCATCATTTAAAATTGAACAATTTAATTTATTTAGATAAAAATTACGCAATGTTTTTGAAGATAATTCTTTGAAAATAACAATTTTACCATTATCATGGTAATTAACTTTAATCTCGATAACTTATTTTTAGGCTTTAAAATGAAATTTTCATTATTAATCAATTTTTATAATATGATTAAAAAGATGAAAAATATTTTATCTGATTTAATTTCTAAAATTACTTAAAATTAATTTTAATATAAGCACACATAACACATAAAAACAATTTTAAGAAAAAATGTATCTTCTATGCAAAGAAAGAATTTATTACTTTCCTAGTAATAACTATTAGGTGCATGATAACTTTTTTTAATTTATTTATTATTAATAAATTTAATTTAAATATTTATTTAACTGTAGTAAAACAAAATTCATAGTGCATAAAAGGGAATTTTTGAGTGAAATAAATTTTTATGAATAAAATGATTTTATTGGTTATTTTGCTACACTACTTGAATTTTATCAGTGAATTAGAATGAGAAATGACCTTTTTTTCATTCAACATATATTTTATAATGTTTTTACCTCTATTTATACTCTCCAACTTAATGAATACATCATCATGATTATATTTAGTCATTTATAATTTTAAATTTAAAAAAATTATTTCACGGTTCATTTTTGTTAGGCTCTACATGGGAACCAAGTTATTCCAAAATATTTTATTTATGAAAAATATAATAAAAACTTAGGGTGATACATATTTCATGAACATTTCTTAATTCTATTATAGAGTCCCAAACTAGAAAATAAGAACCATTATAGGATGATCCAAACTCTCATCCTCTCAATTTCATCATATAATTAAAAGCATCATTAATCCATATTAATAAAAGTCTACCTTTCGAAATTGAGTCCAAAAATAAAAATAAAAATTGGGCATGAACACGCCACAGATCAATAATGAATAATTCACTTAAAATAGAGAAATATTTACTATAAATGTATAAGTTTTTTATATTTAATTCACATGGAGTTTTTTAGTCAATCTTTAGGTAATTATAAGCGACCAATCAATGAATTATGATGGGGTATTAAGCAATCAAAAGGTTATTATAGAAAACTAACATGAACTTTTCCATGAAGAATAACTTCTTTTGAGTTCTACTAGTGTAGCTGAGTAGGTCATTCTAGAGCTATGTGCTTGAATGAGATGGTGGAATGGGATTATTATAATAGAATGGGATATATTAAAAATTATTGTTGGGGTATGATTTTGAGAGGTACTGAAATAGGTTTTTCATCAACCCAAATATCACATAAATGCAAAAAAGGTCCTCAATAGTGTAGTATCCAGATTTCATTTAAGAGGTGAAGACATAGTTTTGTATTGGGATCAAAGTAAATACATCTATATGGTGTTTCTATTCATTATATTTAGGTAGATCATCATAAAGGCCATGGGTATGATTCATGACATCTTTATGCTATGAATTAGATAATGATGAATAGTAGTAATGGACCTCAATAGTGCAAGGTACATTTCATATTAAATCAACTTTAGCTAGTGTGATTTTTGATACTAAAGTATTATATTACTTTATCTATTCTACTATAGTATACAATATGTGAATGGATGTGAAATGTTTATCATGAGTGTTGAATATTGAAATTCCTTTAGGAAGGAAGTCCGAATTGATCAGGAAATGCCCAAATAATATTATCATTATTAATAGTTATTATTATTCATTGGATTTTCTATTATTGTACATGAATAATTTTGATGCGATTGCATGAATGGATTGGTAAACTCACTTCAAGAACATATTGATTATTATCTACAATGGGTTTACTTTTCCTTTCCTGAAGGTAAAACTTATACTTTTATAGGTGAATTTTATTTTTATTAGAGTGGCATAACATTGGATATTAAAAAAAATAGAGACATTACTTCTCAAATGATGGATATGATTCTTGGATATATGAAAAGAATATGATAATTCCATTTCTCCTCCAATTATTGAATGATTTAAAGATGTGCTTCCTAAAGAATTCTTAGACTTTCTTCTAAGATATATTGAATTCACTAATGATTAGGTACTATATACTAGAATTATATATATTACTCCTCATCTTAGGTAACCTATTGAGCTTTTTCAGTTATAAGTTTAACTGGTGGAATTAAAGGAAATGTAATTTTAAGATAAACAATTTCTCCTTGAGGTACCAGGGAGTTATTTTTTAAGAAGGAAAATTAATGTTTAATGATTTTTGCTGTTTACTGTATATTATATCAGTCAGTGATTAAAAATAGGTTTCTACTTCCCTAAAATGATGATTTTTTTGATCAATTGAGAGGAGTTTGATCATTCTCCAAGATTGATTTATGATCTATAAAATAATGTTTTTGAGACTAGAAGTTTTATTTATAATGCCCTGTAACTAAAACAATACATAATTGCCTGTCATATAACAAGGGTTACACTTTCTTACATTTGAGGATGTTTTTAGTTCAGAGTTTTAGAGAATTTGGAAAAAATATTACTTATAAAACCCTTACAATAAAAATTGGACACTTCCCCTTAATGTTTATTTTATTTAGAAAAATAGGATTCTTTATTTTAAACTAACGTTTCAATCTAAACACGTTTTCTTCATTTAAGGTGGATCCCCATAACAGAACGATAGTCCTTTCTATAGTTCCTAAACCTCATTTTTACCCTTTAAAAAACACTTGAAAATATGGACTATAAAAAAAATACCAGTAAGGAATATAAAAATAAAGAAAACATGTTAATCCATTTGATATTCATGAAACCCATATGGATGGTTGCCTATTCTCATAATAAACTTTGAGTTTAAAATAATCACTTATGTACTCTTGAAATCAACCTTTTACCTAATGTTTTTCATAAAAGTTTTCATAAGTAACCATAAAGGAAAAATAGTGAATTAAGGGGGGTTCTTGAAACATATGAAATACTTACCATGAAAACAATCATTTTACCCATAGGATATCATAAACAATCTTTTAAATCAATGACCATTTTCTTATCTTAAAAAATCAAAATATTTCTATGAAAACCACCAATAACTATTACATGAAATATATCCAAGTATAAAAATATATATAATCAAAAGGATAAAAATAATTTATTTCATAATGATATAATGAATAATTCTGTACTTCATAATCATACCATCAAAGCCTTGTGCCAAGACATCATAAACACGTCGTCAAAGCATTGTTTTAATTCATCATAAATTATTGGGTAAGCATACACCAAATACCCAAGATTGTATATATCATGAGACCTATTTAATCATGAGGGCCTATAATGGGCTCCTACCATCACTTACTAAGTCTAAATAATTCATTATATAAAATAAATGAATAATAATTCAATACATAATCAACATAAACATTCATACTAAAAACTAACAAATGAAATATTATTGTTTTCTCCAATAAAAAAATAGAACATCATGGTCATAAAGAATCCAGAGAAATAAGGTGGATAGTATCATTAGTTTGTATCCCTAGTTGAACATAAGAATCATAAATGAATGTTCACATAGATGAAGATACTATTAAAATAACATTTGAGATTTTCATTTAAAACATTCAAAAATTTCTTTTAGTTTTGATAATTTTTTTTAAAAAAATTTCTATAATATTGATAAAATTACTTTATTTAAAAAAAACCAAAGAATATTATAATTTAAGCTTAAAATAAATCAATAGTTATGGATTTTGGGAAATATGTTCATTCGGTAAGAGTTAAAACAACGAATCCTTTCACACTTTTGGTAAAAAATTAAAAGTACCCCGTTTGGAAAAAGGAAAGAAGATTACTTTTAAAACTATACAAGGAAGTCTAATATAATTGAAAATGACTGTAAAAAATAATTTAATAATTGAAGAAACACCCTTGAAAATATTATATTGAATATGGATATGGAGTAGAATGATACTCGACCAAAAGGAGAAATAAGATCGGTTTTCCTTAAAACCATATTCTTAGTCGTTTTATGTATAGATAGGAAAATGAATGGAAAAAATGTAAATTTAATAGATAAATAGAGAAGAATAAAATATATGGTGATTAAAAGATAAATAGATGATAATTTTCATTAATGGAAATTTAAACATAATCAATCCTGAATAAAAATGAAATTGTAGAATAAACCCTGACCACTTTGGTAACTTTTGAATCATGATATAATTGAAGGTGGGAAATTTAAAAGTTTTTTTAAACTGATTAAATTTCATAAAATTAATGATAAAATACATCCATATGGTATTTCATACACCATAAAAAATAAAACATGTAATGAAAATGGAATAAGTCCAAAATAAAGGGAATTTTGATGAGAAATCCCTTACATCATGTCCAGAATAATTTTTAACATTCTCTAAATCCTGAATAACAATATTATTTTAATTTTATACTTAATTAATAAATTTTTTCAGGTTTATAAAATTATAATTATTCTTTTTATTTTATTTATTACCATGACTTATTTAGTTACAAAATCAGTTAAGTTTACATCGAATGTTTTGAGGATGTTTAGTTCATAATCCCAAAAAAACTTTGGTTGGTTTACCACGGTCAAAGGGGTCATGGATATATCATCTCTAGAATATTAATAATTACATATTTATAATTTTTATAAATTAAATAAAGTTCTAGAGTTATCCATGAAAAGATATCATGAAAAACGAATCACATCATTTCATAGAGGTGATAGTCCACACATATACATGAGAGACGTTAACGTTTTTTAATGGGTGGAAGGGTAATAAGTTAAGTTATATATTATCTTTAAAAAATAATAATTACGTTATAAATAACATATATACTCATTAAATCCATCATAATAACTAGCCTTATGAGGCGGTGATGAAAAACAAAGCACATCACTTTGTAAAGGTGGTAGTCCACACATATGCACAAATGATGTTTTCTTTTCTCATATGATGGAAAAGGAGATGAATGAGGGTTGTTACATCACATTAATAAAGTTTAATTATAATATATATACTATATCATCATGTTTAGGATATAATTTAAGGAGGCAGAAGAAGAAATAAAATGAAAATAACTTGGGTTTAGAGTTATACCTCTTCTTTGGAAATCCAAATTTGGCTTACACCATAAGATTTCATACGATAGTCATAGGGGTAGAAAATAAGCTCTCTTAAGTTTAGTAGGAATATAAGAAGGTATTTTTGAAGATCATGGTCAAAATAAATGTCTCATGAAGTGTGAGGAATATGGGAGAGGTGGTTACCTTTTTTAAGGGAGGTGAGTGACAATCTTGTAAATACAAGAAATATTAATATATAATATGTTTCTAACTCATGTAAAGTGGATCAAAAGTTACATATAATCTAATATAAGGAGTATAAGGTCAAAATAAATTCATAAAATAAAATTTAGACAAGTTTAAGTGTCATTTTGAACATTTTATTTTGATTTAACCCCCTCATTCACCATGTTTAACCATAACTATCGTAACACCTTTTTCAAAATTTAAGGGTCATAAAAGTAATTTTGAAAATACCAAGTGGAACATAAATGGAAAATTAGGTATATTATATATAATTTAATAAAATTTTTAGATAATATATGTTTTTTAATATTTTATAATTATTTAAAAATAAATTTTAAACACTAAATACCATTTAAAATCATTTTCAGGACTATTCAAAAGATTTGATTTCAAAGAAGTTATGAAAAAAATGGAATCCGAATATAAAATATTTCAACATAAATTATACATTATAAGTATCCATTAAATTAATGTAACAAAAAAATTCATTCCAAACATATTACTTTTATAGTTTTTAAAATAATTTAATTAATTTTTCTATTGCTTGCATAAGCGTTGTGTCACTGTTGCGTAAGCATTCATGGTAATAATACCATATCTAAAAATTAAAAATAAATTACTTCCATAAATATTGTTTATTTATATTCAATTTTATCATTTATATTCATTCATATATTATTTCTATCTATATCCTTATCATGAAAATATAATAAGTGAGAGAGAGTGATAATTTTGGGAATTTAATTTTATTAATAAAAAATGGAAGTCATATTCATTGAAAGTGGATCCAAATTTGACCATTGATTATAATAAAATCATGGTAGGTAAATAATATTCTCATAAAAACATTAATTTTTTTTTTTGATATTTTAAGCCATTAACCCTTGATTTAATATTTTACCTGATTTTAACATTTACTTTGGTGATATTATACCATGGTTACTATTCATTACGACCAAAAATAAAAGCTACATCATTACAAAATCAAAACATGTAGATAAAAAAAATATACAGTTCATTTTCTATGATTAAACTTCCAAAATATTTATCAATTTCTTTTATTATAAGTTCATAAAACATAATAAAACACATTTTTTTTGAAAAATACCAGTTTTAAGCCTAAAAATGAATTTTTACCAAAATCATGTATAATATTGATTACCATAGAATTATTTAAATTATATTTAATAAATTATACTAATGTTACTTTCAAAAAATCCAAAACCAAATTTAAAACTGAAATTACTTTGATTAAAATTTACGAAATGACAATTTTTTTTGCAAAATTTGTATTTTTCACTATTCACCCAAAAAACAGTCGTTTTAGAAAAACCCCAAAAATTTATCTTACGATTATTTACTCATTATGATTTAAGCAATGATTCCAATTTTATAGACAACATTTTCTAAATATGGTAAAAATTAATCATGATATTAGTGCACAAAAATAAATAAAAACCATTTATGAAGATAATGATTTTTTGAAGTATAAAATGAAGTTATACTCAATTAATATCTAGTAACCACCACTCTATGGTTGTTATTTTTCTTAAAATATATGATCTTGAAATTTCATTTAAAAAATTATTATTGATTGATTAAATTAATTTATTTTCATAAAAATACATTTCTATATAAAAAAAAAATTAAGAAAAAATACCTTCTTTATTCTTATATGATTTTATTTAAAGTTGAGTTATTATTTCCAATGAATTAATCAGTATATATTTATTAAGAAAAATTTTATACATATATTTCATAATATTATTATTCTCATTCATACCTACCAAACCAATGACTAGGTTATAATGGTCGTATATAAATGATAATATTTTTATAGTATATCATGGTTTATTTAAGATCAGTGTTGCATGTGGTACACACCATTAAACATAGTATTATTTAAGGGAGATTTACATGTTGAAATATTTGGGTGTAACATTCTCCCCCTCTTATAGAAATTACATCCTCTAAATTTGAACTCGATTATCTCAAAATGAATTTATCATAACATAGTAATAAAATCCCATATAGATTTTATCGTGAACGTTATTTTCTTGGTCATGTCTGAGAAATTTATTATGCATGTACTTATATAGGAATAATACAAGAAAATGATTTTCTAGAAACATACCTTGGTAGATGATTGTTACTTTCCATATAAGTCTCAATTGATTTTTCTTCAGTTTAATTGAGTTTTAGAAATCTGTTTACCATTGCAATAGAAAACATGATAAAATTTACTTGATTTATTCCTACTATAAAAGTATGATTTCAACCTATGAAGTGCATCATCATAATCATGATGAATTTTTCATTACTGTAGCACTAAATTAAACCTCCAAAATATCAAAAGATCCATAAAAGGATGAAAAGTCACTTCTCCTATTCATATCTACTAATCAAAACTAATAATTGTCATCACAAGTTCATATAATATCCAATATGAATAAACCTTTATATGAATAAATACTACATAAATATTGAAAGGATCAATAATAACACCTAATATTCATCCTAAATCATTCCATATGTAACTATCCTTGAAACTCTTCAAAATAATCTCAACCAAGTTAAAAGCCCAAAAATCAAAAATATTTTATCACACATTCTTCTGAGATCATTTTAACATTTATCTCTAAAAAAATTTAATAACTCATAAAGTCACTTAAAAAATTATATATTACCTAATCATATAATCTCCAAAATATGCTAATCATCCTTTTAAATAACCAAAATAACCATAAAGCCACAACAAAATCATTTATACTTCTAAAAGTTAACTCAAAATTTATTCTTTAATTAAAATCCCATATTATCCAAAAATATTTCTATTTACCTTAATCATATAGTTGTTAAAATATAGTTAATTTATTCAAAAATAACATTAATCACTTAGTTAAATTATCAATTTTTAACCCCATGGTTTTCTATATGATAAAATATATGTTCGCAAAATGTAATAACCCCTTTATCCAATTAACCATAATTACCTTAACATCCAAGATCGTATTAATCCTTAAGGTTATCAATACCTTTAAAATTATTTCCACAAAATAAAGAATCATTATTCCTCAAATAAACGTTCTAAAAACACATACTAATCCCTAGGGTTGTCTTACCATAATTATCTTAAAAAATATCCTTAATCATATTAAGCTCCCATAAAAAAAACAGCAAAATGGGTATTTATGCCCTTAATCTTATGATCAACCTTAGACTTATTAACCCATAATGGTCTATAAAATTCCTAAAATATTCTCATTTGAATCATCATAACATCTAATGATATCTAAAAATTTCCTTTTATACCAACTATAATTCCCTACAACATAATCAATCCATAATTACATTACTTATAACAAGGGTTTCACATTTTTACATTTTGAGGATATTTTTAGTTTAGAGTTTTATAGAATAAGGAAAAACTATTACATATAAACCCTGAAAATAAAAAGAGGACACTTCCACTAAATGTTCATTTTATTCCACAAAAATAGGATTCTTAAATTTAAACTCATGATACACTCCAGACATGTATGGTTCTTCAAAGACATATCCCCATGATAGAATGATAGTCCTTTCTATAGTTCATACTCATCCTTAATCCCTTTGAGAAGCATTTGAAAATGTGGAATGAGTAAAAAAAATCCTAGTAAGGGATATAAAAAATAAAGTAAATCTATTAATCCATTTTAAAATCATGAAAACCCATAAGGATGTTTTCCTTTTATCAAAAAAAACATTGAGTTTAAAATAATCAATTAATTACTCTTGAAATAATTTTTTCCCAATGATTTTCATAAAAAAATTTCATAAGTAATCATAAAAAAAGATCATAAATCATGAGGGTTTCTTGAAAAAAATGAAATCCTTTCATTGAATTTTTTTACCCATTGGAGATCATAAAAAATATTTTAAATCAATGTTAATTTTCTTATCCTATGAGAGAAAAAGGCTTCCATAAAAACAATCATCAACCAGAACATGAAACATATCAAAGGATAAAAATATAAATAATCACATGGATATAAATAAATGATTTCATAATGATGGAATACATAATTTTAAATATCATAATCATACCATCATGGTCGTATGTCAATACATCATAAACATGTAGTTATGGCCTTGTGCCAAGATATCAAAAATAATTCAGAAAGAATACCCTAAATATCATACCTAGTTAATATCATGAGACCTACTGATGCATTGAGGGGTTATAACAGGCCTGGTGCATCATTTATTAAGTATAATGAATTCATTATGTATAAGAAATGAATAACAATTCAATACATAATCAATATAAAAATTAATATTGAAAACTAGAATTTGAAATATTAATATATCTCTTAGTTAATAAATGAAAAAACATGGCCATAAGTAATCTAGATAAATAAGGAGGATGGAATCATTAGAGTATATCCATATAAAATAATAATAATCATCTTTGGATGTTGACATAGATAAAAATACCTTTAAATGAACATTCAATCCTTTCCTTGAAAACATAAGAAAAATATCCTTTTCTTTTGATATAATTTTAAATAAAAAATTTATATAATATTATGATAAAAATTTTCTTTGAAAATAAATATTGAGACTAGTTAAGGTAGCCTCAAATCATGTATTATTTATGATGATGGGAAAATATGTTCATTTGGTAAATGTTAAAACAATGATTCCTTTCACACTTTTGGTAAAAAGTCAAAATTACCTCATTTGAAAAATGAGAAGAATATTACTTTTAAATATTTGTATATAAGTAAAATATAGTTGAAAATAACTTTATAAAACCATTGGATCATTGTAAAAATGTTCTTTAAAACAATATATTGAATATGTATATAAAGGAGAAAGATTCTCGACCAAAAAGAGAAATAAAGTTAGTTTTGCTTAAAAATATTTTCTTAGTAATTTTAATTTCCAAATAGTATAAAATGAAAGGAAAACATGTAAAATTCACATATAACTAGATAAAAATAAAAATATATGTATTTTTAAATGGGAATAGCTTACAATTTCTAATAATGGAAATTTAAATATAAACAATCCCGAATAAAAATGAAATTTCTGAATATACACTTACCACTTTGGTAACTTTTGAATCAAAAGATCCTTGAAGGCAAGAAAATTAAAAGGATATTTAAACCAATTTAATTTTAGTAAATGAACGATAAAATACATCTATATGTTAGTTTATACCCCCATAAAAAAAGAAAATATGTGGTGAAAATGACATAAGTATCAAAGAAAGGGAATTGAGATATGAGATCCCTTTCCTCATGTCCTAAATTGTTTTATACATTCTATAAATCCAAAATAATAAAATTTTATCAGATTTATACCTGATTTTTTTTCATGTTCATTCCATTATAATTATTACCTTCAATTCATTTATTACCATGAATTATTCAGTTACTAAATCAGTTAAGTATATGTCCATTTTGAGTATGTTCATTTTATAATCCAAAAACAAAATTAGTAGGTTGACCCTGGACTAAGGTATTATGATTACATCATATAAATATTATTAATAATGAAATAATTTTGGTTTTTATACATTAAATTTAATTTTATAATAATCTATGAAGGGCAGATAAGAAAAAAGAATCACATTGCTTCATGGAGGAGGCAATCCACACGTACACCCAAACAATTTTATCAATTTTAATAGGTGGAAAGGTAAGAAGGTAAGTATTATATTATATTTATATAATCATAATTATTTTATAAATATCATATATATTCCTTAAATACATCATAATAACCATCCGTGTGAGGTAGTGATGAAAAACAAAACTCACTACTTTGTGGAGGTAGAAGTAAACACTTATGCACAAGCAATGATTTCATTTCTCATATGAAGGAAAAATAGATTAATGGGTATTGTGAAATCATAATAATAATATTTTATCATTTGGAAGATAATTATTATATTATATTATAATGGTTAAGATATAATTTAAGTAGGTAAACTAAGAAATTAACCGAAATAACTCGATTAAGATTTATACTTATTCTTTGGAAATACTGTTTTGGCTTACACCTTAAGCCATTTTAGGGTAGAATTAGGGGAAGACCATAAACTATTGAAAGTGTATATGAAATATAGGAAAGTATTTGTGTAGATCATGGATGAAATAAATAGCTCATGATGTGTGAGGAAGAGTAGATGGGAGGTTACCTTTTATATGGGAGGTGAGTAGAAATCTTGTAAATACATGAAATATTAATATATAATATGTATATAAATCATGTAAAATGGGTTCAAAACACTATATATTCAATTATAAGGAGTATAAGGTTTAAATAAATTCATTAAATAATATTTAGACTACTTTATGTGTCATTGTAAACACGATCTTTCAGAATTACCCCTCATTATCCTTGATTAACCTTAACCATTGTAATAAATTTTCCAATATTTAAGGGTCATAAAATTAATTTTAAAACTATCATGTGGAACATATATGAACCATTAATTATTTAAGATATAATTTACCATCCATATGAGTTAATAAATATTTTTTAATGATTTTTTAAACATTAAATACCATTTAAAGTGATTTTTGGGACTATTAAAAAAAGTTTCCTCTAAGAGAATCAAGAAAACAATGGAAATTGAGTAAAAAATCTTTCACCATCACTTAATCATTACAAGTATCCAAAAAATTTATGTAATGAAAAATTTAGTCCAAAACATATTACTTTTAAAGTTTTTAATTTTTTTAATTTGTCCATTATTTGCACAAGCGCTGCATCAACGTTGCGTAAGTGTTCAAGGTGATTATATTATATATAAAAATAAAGAATAAATTAATATCATAAATATAGCCTATTTATCTTAAATTTTATTATCTATATTCATTAATGTAGTATTTATATCTATATCCTTATCATGATAATATAATTAGTGAGAGTTATAATTTTGGAAACATAAATTTATTAATATATAATGGGAAGTCATATTCATTGAAATTGGATCAAAATCATAATATTAATTATGATAATATCATGGTAGGTTTATAATAACCTCATAAACCCATATGAATATGAGTTTTTATGATATTTTAATCCCTTAACCCTTGATTTAACACTTTTACACTATTTTAGAATTTACTATGGTGCTAAATTTATATCAGAGTTACTACTCATTATGAACAAAAATAAAATCGACATCATTAATAAATATAAACACGATGATAAAAATTATGGAATCTATTTTTTCTGATTCGACTTCTAAAATAAATAAAAATTAATTTTATTATAAGTTTTCAAAATTCATCAAAAGAGTATTTTTATAAAAATACAGGGTTTTAGCGTGAAAATGATTTAATAGAAAAATCATGTAAAATATTGATTTGAATAGATTTTTTTAATTATTTTTAATAAAATGTAACATATGCGTCTTAAAAAAAATCCGAAAGAAAATGTAACATTGAAATTAATTTTATTAAAATTAAAGAAATGCAAATTTATTTTTGAAAAGTCTATATTTTTCATTATTCCCTAAAAAATTAGCCTTTTCAGAAAAATACCAAATAATTATCTTAAGATTAATTTTACATGATGCTTTAAGAAATTATTCCAACTTTAAAAAATAAATTCCAAAAAGTAGCAAAAATTAATCATGACACCCACACACAAAAAGAAATAAAATTATTTTTTGAAGAAAATTTATTTTTGAAGTATAACATGAATTTATGCTCATTCCTTATCTAGTATCCACCATTAGATTATTTTTAAATTATTTTATTAAATATATAATCAATAAATTTCATTAAAAACATCCATCTATAGTGATTAGCTTAATTTATTTTGATAAAAACTCTTTGTGCATTAAAATAGTTTTCTGAAAAAATACCTCCACTAATATTATATGATTATATTTAGAATTTTGGAGGGGAGGCTCTCTTGGGAGTTCTCTCTCATAGGAGCACCTATTTAGGGTTTGGTGGTGATGTTGAGATCTAGTTTTGGTGTCTCTTTTGGGTTTTAAGCTGTTTTCAGGGGACATATATCTGTGGTGGATTGGAAGCTCTAGAGGGCGATGGTGTAATAGAATGCACGATGGGGGCGACCCTGGTAGGTGATGGTGTAACAGGATCGAAGACGGTGGATGACGACGATATTCCTAGATCATGTAGCGGCATTTAGATCTCACAATTGAGGTGCGTTGGGGTTTGATCTCATGGTGTTTCGGTGGGAGAATGGATGTGGTAAAAAGATGTGGGTCCAAGGCGGTGGATTTTTTGGGATCTTGTACAGGAATTGGATGATCGTTGTAGACGATGGATTTGCAAGGCATTGGAAGCATCAGCTTGGTGGTGTGATTTTTGCGTGATGACATTCCTCTGATGTTTAGATATGTTGACTAAATCTGTCCGGAATGGTGATGGTCACGCTGGTATTGGAAAATGACAATGTGTGGTGGCCTTTGGTTGTGGCTCTGGGGGTTTGGTGTGGGCTTCAATGGTCTATGGATTTTTTGGGTTGACTCTCACGGGTCATGGTGATGCGGAGGTTCTCTGATCTGATCCAGATATGGTCAAAATCGGTCAACATTTGCAGTCCTCGAGGGTTCATTGGGCCTTGTGCAGGGATTATGGGGTGTCACTTGTTGGATGTCACGATGACATGGTGGAGCTCTGGCACATCGGTGCGAGCTTCAAATGGTAACCTTGGATTCCCCATTTGGTTGCGACGGGTGGTTCGGGCGGCTTGATTGCAACGATAGCGATTTTTGATCGATGCTTCTTGTGCAACTGGATGTGTAATGGATTTGTAATGAGTTTTGGTTTTTTAATGGGTTTTGTCACACTGGGCTTTTGGGTCATAGAATTGTAAGGCTTTGTGCCTCTAGGCCTATGGGCCTGTAATGGGTTTTCCCTTATCCTAGTTCAAAAGGGGGTTTTAGTTCTGTTTTTCTTTTTTAATAAAGGGGCTTTCCACCAGCCTTTTTGATATGATTTTATTTAAAATTTAGTTCTTATTTCATAGATACTAATTGTTATATTTGTATTAATAAAAAATTTATACATATATTTCTTAATATGATTATTTCCATTCATACTCACCAAACCAATGGCTAGGTTATAATGATCAGATTTAAATAATAATATTTTATAGTATTCACGGTTTTCTATACTCAGTGTTTCTTGTGGTACATGCTATTGAACACATTATTATTTAAGGGTGAATTACATGTTGAAATATTTGGGAGTTCCATTCTTGATCTCTATGAATATTACCAGTGATTTCTATATTACTTCTCTTAGTTACTAGCACTGATGCAACCTAAAACTAAGAAGAAGATAGATTTTTTTGGATGATAAATGTGATGAAACATTTCAAGAGTTAAAAAAGGATTAAATCAACAGTCATCCTTATATTACATGGGATGGTTAAGAAGTATTTCATGTATTGTGATGAAATGAGTGTGGGGTTTATATTTTTATTATTATTAGAATTTTGGGCAGTGGATTATGTTTATGAGAAAGAGAAGTTACATGAAAAGAATTACTCATCTCATGATCTTGAATTGGAAACTATAGTTAATTATATAAAATATTGGTATAAAAACATGTTTTTGAGGGGTTTTTATGTATAAAAATAAAAAAACATGAAGTTATCATTTCTATGTGGGATTTAAATCTTATTTAGAGAATATAGGTGAATTATCTATATTTTTTTAAACTTTGAGTTTATGTACACTATGTAGAAAGATAATGTTATGGTTGATGGAAATTTGAACTAAAGGGATAGACTATGATGTGGCAGTTTAGACCATGCTATAATCTATCCTTGTGTACACCACAATGCAGTGCAATACACTTTGTGGTCTATATAATTCATTATATAATTATTTTTGGAAATGATCCTATAATATAAATATGCTAAGAACTATTTACCCAATATCTTCAAAGTATTTAGAATGGATGAGTAAGATATAGGATGTTTTCACTGTAGTGTTGTTTTAATAGTATAAATGTGTAAGCCTTTAAGCTAGAGTAGGATGATTATATGGTATAATAGTCAACCTTGGTCATTAAAACTGAAAGGGGGTGTCCCGAAGGAGGAGAAATGTGTCCATATGAGATTTAATTCTCTAAAATAGCCAAAGGAATTTATATTTTTTTTTGAAATTCCATGTCAGGTATTAATTCTATAAAATTAAATTCATTTATTTTTAATCGTATATGATAACAAATATATATTTTAAAAATACTGTAAATATATAGGAGTTAAGGATTGATGGAGCATGTAGTTTTTATTCAAATTATAAAGAATAGTTATAACAACCCCTAAAATTTGAGGTATCTATTTCTGTCACATTTTGTCCTTAAATTATTTATTCATAGTTTTTTAGAGTATTGGAAGAGGATAGGTGTCTAAAATTGAATGTGGAAACAACAAACTAAACAATCATAAAAGGAAACAATACACTTATCACCGATCAGGCTGATCAGGTACATGATAAAAAAGAAAAACTATACAAAAGGATTTGCAACTCCAAGACACACATCATCCTGGTCTTAAAACTTGTAGCAAGATAATCCACTCAATGATAAATCCTAGGCATCATCCCATCTTATACCTTCAAAAAATGAGGGATTCTCGAGTACCCATGTGACGTGACTTGCCAAGAAAGTTGTGAGTACAACTCAGTAGGAATCCACTAATGCGGTTTAGTACCCAAATGATAAATGTAGTGTATGTGTATGTGATAAGATCATCATAAATTAAATAGTTAATACATATCTACGAAAACATATAATAATCACCAAAAGCATAGGCAAGTAATAAAAACCCAAATGCCGAGTGGTTGTGTGCTTACCTGGTCACCACAAACTTTCGAGCATTCCTTCTGTGGATCTATATTGGAAGGATATACGTAACAAATGATAGAAGTGGATTTTAATGTCCCCGGCCTATGTCACACCCCGACTCTTGAAATAATTTATTTTATTATTGTCTTTGAATATTATTGTTGAGGTTGGGGCTAAGCCCCGATTGGAATTTTGTGTTTTTTATGATAAATGAATGTTTTGGGTTTGACAGTGTTCGATGCATGGGTAGAGCACAGTCAAAGCCATGTGGCTTTAGCCAGGTCACCGTGTGGCCTACCCGGTGTTCAAAAAAAATTAATAAGATGAATAATAAAGTGAAAAAAACAAAATAAGAAAAATAAATTGAAATTAAGAATTGTTTTAATAATAATAATAATGATAATATTATTTGAGATTATTATTATTATTATTATTTCTAGTATAATTATTAATTTGTTATTGTTAATAATAATAATAATAATAATAGCATTACATTAGTTTTTTAGGGTTTTCTTTTTTACCCATTTTCCTTTTCTTTTATTTCCATTTTCTTTTCTATTTTTTTTTCTTTCCCTCTTATCTCCTTCTCCCCCCTCTCTATTCCGTCATGACTCTCCCCCCTCTCGCCTATATGCTTATCCCCATTGGTCAGTGCCCTACTCTCCTTCTAGTGATCTCGTTCTGGCACCTTGCTTCCCCTTTAGTGACCACATTCTGGTGCCCTAATCCCCCTCACGCCGCCCCCTTATTGACCGAAACACTCTAGTGACTCCCCTTATCTAGAGAAGACCCCCTTTGGAAACCCCCTCCTCACACAACTAGTCTCCCGAACCCCTCTCTGGTCCTCCTCTCCCTCCGCTGTAGGTGCGTTCTACCATAGGTAATCCTCTTCCCTCTTTCCTTAGGGTTTTGGTTTCTCTATGGCTAGGGTTACTTTTTGTTTAGGGTTTAAAGTTGAATTTTTTGGTTCAACATCTTGAATTAGGGTCCAATTTGGTTTCCTTATGGTGCGGTTAAGGTGTGATGGGAGTTTCACACCAAATTTTGGGGATTTATACACCCGAGGTAGGTGTTTCCATGTATAAACATTATTTGGAGAATTATTTTTATTTATTAATTAATTTAGTATGTTCTTTGATTAATACCTATGGTGAAAAAGTAGTTTTTGAAAGAGTTTAATATGAATTTGATTTTTTAAGTAGCATGTTTATGTGAAATGGGGTGCATTTTTTGTGAAATCCCATATTATGTCACTTGGATGTGTTTTATAAATTGTGTAATTAGTTTATTAAATTATAAAAGGGATATGAATTATATTTTGATGAGGTGTTGGTGTGTGTTTGATCATAAAAGAGGATTTTGAGTGGGTTTTTTTGTGTGTACATCCATGAAATACTTCTTAGAATCATTTTATAATTTTTTCTTAATGGTTTATTAAATTATTTAGAAGGTGAAAAACATGTTTGCAGACTGTTTTGGTGTGAGTATGATTTTAAAATGGAAATTGGGTATGAAAGTGGTGTTATGTGACATGTGTAACTTGATTGAGCACAAAAGGTAAGCCCGAGTATCTAGGTGGGCGGACTAGGACTAGTATACTTGTTATTTAGAAGTGGCTGTGGCTGGGTTTCACTTAACAGGATTGACGATGATAACACTAACTAAATAATGATGATTGATTGGAGACCACTAGGTTATGAGTGTGTTTCCTACTAGTGTCTTGTTCATGAGAATGCAGTCAGTCATGGGTTCTATGTTACATTTCATCAAGATACTATGTACCTTGTGTCCCATTATTAGCTAGTGCCTAGGGGTGTTTCCCATGACTAGTTCTCACTGGTTATATCCCACTCATCGTTGGCATACAGTATGTTTCGTTGGTAATTTCAGCAGTAAGTGTTCTTTCTTTAAATTTTCTTATTCTTTAATGTTTCTTAAAAAAAGACATTTCTCATTTAAATTTGATTTCTTTAAAATTTTTACTAGCATTTACTTTTTATGAAAACTTTCAAGCTATTTCTCTTATAATGTTTAGAGAATGGAATCTTTTCTTGGGTTGCATACTATTGGGTATTAGCTCACACCCTTCTTACACATTTGGGGTGTAAGTATATTTGGTAATGTTTGATACAGGTAAGGGTAAATCTTATGGATATGGCGGTTTAGGTTGTTATCGATCTTTCGTGGGTGGTGTTGTGGTGGTGATTTGAGGGTGATGCCCTTTCCATGTGGGGGTTTTCGAGTTAGTATTGTGGTTCCTTTTTGTTGTAACATTTTCAGTTTTGGTTTAAACTACGTAACTCAATTCTCAAAAATTGTTAATGATTGTTTGGTTTGGATTTTTAGATTTAGTTTTCTAGTTATTGTTGATTTTTTTATGCTTATAAAATTCAGGTAAATCGTTCCCAATATTTATTTATGATACCTGAGCACTTGTGCCAGCTTGTGTGGATAGGGGACACCCTTCAGGCCTTTCCACAGACTGGGTCGGGCACTGACTCGAATGACGACCCAACTTGGTTCGTGAAAAAATGGTATCAGAGGCAGGTTAATCTCTTTAAGTCATTTTATTTGGGATGAGTCTAGTTAGATAGGATCTAGGACTATCAGGGCTCGAAGTTCTGGTTGCGAGTAGGGTACCTGGCTAGCACACCTCATGACAGACCTCGAGTCGCCATGGGATGTTGAGATCTTTATCTGACTTCTCTTCCAGGTGGGATGTGCAGGTTGCAGACTGTACATGGAAAATGGCTAGAGGTGAAGTGGTTTCGTCATTTCATTGTCATGACAAGTTTGATTTATTTATATTTGAAGTGATTGTTGATATTTTCAGATCTGTTTTATTATGTTTTTTCTTGCGACTATTGCTTTTTGCAGCAACATGCCTCCCCGGTGAGATCCCTTACACCCATGGGAGGAAGTCGAAGAGAGTTCTCCCTCACCGCTTGATCAGAGGTAGGTGGAAGCTGTGGTTTGGGCTATTTAGACCCTAGGAAAGGGTTCATCTCCTAATCCTGCTCCAGTCAGATAATATGAATCTGGTCGTTGGAAGGACAAATCACATGAGTTTCTCAAGAACAAACCCCCTTTATTCCGAGGTAGCATGGAGCCATAGGAAGTCGAGGAGTGGCTTGATAAGATCAAGCGCATGTTTGATTTTCTTGATACTTCTGAAGAATTCAAAGTAAAATGTGCCTTGTTCTTGCTAGAGGGACCCATTTTAAGGCGGTGGGACTCAGTGCTTCAAGCTAGGAAGAATGAGCAAATGAATTGGAAGGACTTCAAGGTGATCTTCAATGACCAGTATAGTCCTAAGGTCTTGGATTATGCCAGATCCTAAGAGTTTATGGATCTTGTTTAGGGGGACTAGTCAATGATGGATTATGCCAACCTATTTGCTGAACCGGTCCGATATGCACCTAAAATAATCTCCAATGAACAAATAAAGGTTCATAGGTTTGAAAGGGGTTTTCGGTTGAAGATATATTCTTAGGTATTCATATTCAAGATGAAGACCTATGCTGAGGCAGTTGATCAGACTCCTATGGTGGATATTGACTGTAAGAGAAGGTTTGGTTCCTTTGGGGCTATGTTAGTATTGGGCAGTGATAGTTCATCTAAGAAGAAGAGGAAGAAGGATGAGTAGGGGAAAAGGGAGGTGGTAGTTCAGGCTATCCTTCTAGGAAGACTTCATCTGTGGCTTCTGGTGCAGGGTCTATTGTGTGTCATCGGTATGGAAAGGAAGGGCACATCCAACCTGTATGTACATATCCTCCTAGGACCTATCATTGATGTGGAGTTATGGGACATCTGTAGTGTTTTTGAAAGGTGGAACACCCATATCAGAGTGGGGAAAGATCTGTGGATTCTAGGGGAGTGTTAGTTCAGTCAGAGCAGACCAAGACGGTGGGATATTAGGTTGTTGGTTATGGTGGTAGGTCTGGATCATCTTATGGGGAGATCCAGAGCAGGGCAGATCCACAGGTGAGCGATCGTTCTCAGGCAGGGACTAGGCATCTGTATGCTGTGGATCAGGAACCAATTGGATCAGATGTAGGAACTTTGACAGTTTGAGGTATCATCCTGATTTCATCTTCTATAGTAGATATTTTATTTGATACCAATGCATCTTTTAATTTTATCTATTCCCATCTTGTGAATCTTATGAACTTACCAACTGAGCTGATGACTTTTTCAATGGAGTTGGTAACACTGTTGGGTAAGAAGAAGGATCAAGGTATCAGGTTCCCATTTTGTGCACTCTCCATGTTAGGGGTTTATATGGAGTTGGACTTCCTGGTCTTGGATATGGACCTTTTTGATGTAATTCTATTCATGGATTGGCTAGTGCACTTTTAAGCACATATCATTTTCTATAGGCGACGAGTGAGTTTCATGGAACCTTATGGGAGTCCTTAGCTATTTCTTGGGGAATGGGATCCTCATTCGGGTTGTGCAAGACCTCCACTCATAGAGTTGGGAAATATTTCTTATCAGTTACCATCACATGTGCTAGAGGACGATGGTGGTGCTCCTCAGGGTATATTACCCCCCATGGTTAATGAGTTCCTAGAGATATGTTTGGATGATTTTTTGGGCTTACCCCAAAAGTGGGATGTGGATTTATTGATTGAATTGGCACTGGGAACACAGCCGATATCACTTCCCTCATATTGTATGGCCCCCACCGATTTGAGGGAATTAAATATACAACTGTATGATTTTGAATCCAGTGGGTTCATTCGCCCGAGCATCGCTCTTTGGGCCACTCTTGTTCTATTCGTAAAGAAGGCCAATGGATCTCTCTGATTGCGCATCGATTATCAGAAGCTGAATAAGGTAACCATTAAGAATAAATACCCTCTTCCCTGAATAGATAACTTGTTTGATCAGCTAAAAGGGGAAAAAGTGTTTTTCCAAGATAGAATTGCGTTCGGATTACTACCACGTCAGGGTGAGAGAGGCAGACATCCCGAAGATAGATTTCTGAAGTAGGTATGACCACCTCGAGTATTCGGTCATGCCTTTTGTATTAAAAAATTCTCCAGTATTTTTTATGGTTCTCATAAATAGGGTGTTCCACCAATATCTTGAATCTTTTATTGTGGTATTCATGGAAAAAATCCTAGTTTACTCTGGATCTGAGGAAGGGAATGAGCATCATTTACGGATCGTGTTGGGAACTCTATGGGACCATCTCCTTTATGAAAAGTTTTCAAAAGCGCACCTTTTGAATTAGGGAAATGAAATTTCTAGGCCATGTGATTTCAGTGCAAGGAGTTTTAGTAGAACCTGAAAAGATTAGTTCATTTTTTCATGGGAATAGCTGAAGAATGTGTTCGAGATCATTATTTTTCTAGTCCTGACAAGTTATTACATGCGATTTATTTGGGATTTCTTGTGGCTTGCTTCCTCTATGACCGCACTCACCTAGAAAGGAGTGATTTTTGAATGGATCCCGAAGTGCCAGACAACCTTTGAGGAGTTAAAGTGGATATTGACTACTGCACATGTGTTTATCTTGCCTAAGTTTGTGAAGGGATACATGGTTTATTGAGATGCTTTAGGTATGGGCCTCATGTTTGTGATCATGAAAGATAATCATGAAGTGGATTATGGTTCTCACTAACTTCAACTACATGAGAAGAATTACCTGACCCACAACTTGAAGTTAGCAGCAATGATGCATGCCCTGAATAATTGGTGCCATTATCTTTTTTGAGGAGAATTTTTTTTCTATTCTGACCATAAAATCTTAGCCTACATCTTCTCCCAAAAATATTTGAACTTTAGGCAACACTGTTGGATCAAGTATTTACATAGGTTTGGCTTTGATATCATCTATACCTTGGGTAAGGGTAATGTGGTAGATGACACCTTGAGGAGAAAAGTTCCAGTGCATGCTTTGTTGAAGTCCAGTGATGAATGGACCTTGATGGGGCTATTTTACAAGATGCACCTAGAGATCAAGGATTATAGTGAAGGTGCATTCTTGGTGAGTGTTTAGTTGACACTCTCTCTTCTAGAGTTAATTCAGCGAGAGCATCCTGTTGATGAGCTGTGCTAGAAGTCCATGCAGTTCCTTCATGGTGGGGAGACATTTTCATATTGGTCTTTGTCTCCTGAGGGAACCTTGTTCATTAAGGGTTGTTTCATGGTGCCCTTGTCTCTAAGGAAGGTGGAGATGCAAGACAACCTCTAATCATAGTGGGCTATACATCATAGAGATAACAAAATGTATTATGATGTTCATCGGTAGTTTTGATGGCCAGTTTTAAGGTGGGACATAGCTGATTTTGTATCAAGGTGTTATACACGTTAGTAATTAAAAGTAGAGCCTCAAAGGCCCTTTGGTTTGCCTCATTCATTACCCATTCCTACCTAGAAGTGGGATGATGTATCCATGAATTTCATTGTTGGATTTACTCATAAACCTCGAGGAAAGAATTCTATTTGGGCAGTGATTGACTGTTGACTAAATCAGCCCACTTCATTCCAATCAGAGATTCAACAAAGGTGGATGAGATGGGATGACTGTACATTTAGGAAGTGGTCAAACTTCATGGTGTACCATTAGTGATTGTTTCTGACAGAGACCCCCGCTTTACCTCTCAGGTTTTGGATTTCCTTAAAAGGGAATTGGGGTCGAAAATTAATATGAGTACAACATACCATCCTCAAATGGATGGTAAGACAGAGCAGGCAAATTAGATTCTAGAGGACATGCTTTGTGCATGTGTTTTGGATTTTAGAGGATCATGGGATATCCATTGTGGATTGGTCGAATTCAATTATTATAATAGTTACCGATCTTTAATTTGTATGGCTCTATTTAAGGCACTTTATAGTCATCCATGTTGGTCCCCTTTATGTTGGGATGAGGTAGGCGAGACCTCAATTTTAGGACTGAGTCTTGTGCAACAGATGTCTGAAAAAGTCAAGTTGATCAGGCAGTGGTTACAGATAGCTCAGAGTTGCCACAAATCTTATGATAATTAGAGGTGTTGAGATATTTAGTTTTCTGTGGGTGATCGGGTGTTCATTAAATTGGCCCCTCACTTGGGTCATCGTCATATGGGAAAGTAGGGAAAGTTAACACCAAGGTATATCAGACCTTTTGAAATCACCAAGCGGATTGGAAAAGTGGCATACATGTTAGATTTACCTTCTTTGTTGACATCAATTCATGATGTATTTCATTTCTCTCAATTGAAGAAGTATAATATGGATCTGTTCCATGTGTTGAATTGGGACGAGTTGGAGATAGAGTTCGATTTATCAATATTCAAATAGCCAGTGCAGATAGTGGATTGTCAAGAGAAAGTGCTTCATGGGAATTTTGTTCCATTGGTCTATATCCTTTTGTATCATGGGAATGATTTGCATGAGACATGGGAGAAGAAGTCATGGGTTGAGCAAGAGTATCTATTTTTATTCTCCGATCAAGTTTCGAGTTGACTTTCTAAGGGTAGAAATTTTTCATGGTGGGGATAATTATCACACCTTGACTTTTAAAATAATTTTATTTTATTATTTTTGTTACCTTTGAATATTATTGTCAAGGTTCGGGCCGACCCTTGATTGGAATTTTGTGTTTTTACTGATAAATGAATGTTTTGGTCTTGAAAGCATCCGATACACAGGCAGCGCATGGTCGAAGCCATGCGGCTTCACCCAGGTCACCGTGTGGCTTGGACGATGTTAATTTTTTTTAATAATATGAATAATAAATTGAAAACAAAATAAAATAAGAAAAATAAAATGAAATTAAGAATTGTTTTAATAAAAATAATGATAATATTATTTAAGAATAATAATATTATTATTTCTAACATAATTATTATGTTGTTAATAGTAATAATAATATTATTATTATTATTAGGATTACATTAGTTTTTTTTAGAGTTTTATTTTTTCCCCATATTTTTCTTTTCTTTCCCTTTTCTCTTCTATTTTTTTTCTTTCCCACTTCTCTTCTTCTCCTCCCTCTCTCTATTCCATCATGCCTCTACTCCCTCTTGCCTATGCACTGCTCCTCCTTGGCTGGAACCCTACTTACCTTCTGATGACCTCGTTTCGGCGCCCTTCTTCCCCTCTGGCGACCTCACTCCGGCACCCTAATCCCCCTCGCTTCACCGTCGCGCCACCCCCCTTCTTAGTCAGAACTCTCTAGTGACTCCCCTTCTCCGGTGCACCTCCCCTCTGTCAACCCCCTCCTCATGCGGCCAGCCTCCTGGACCCCTAGCCACTCCTCCTCTCCCTCTACTGCAGGTGTGTTCTACCCCGGGTAAGACTCTTCCCTCTTTATTTAGGGTTTAAATTTTTCTACAGCTAGGGTTTTGTTTTGTTTAGGGTTTGATATTGACTTTTTTGGTTAGATCTCTTCAAATAGAGTTCAATTTGGTTTCCTTGTGGTGCGATTAGGGTCTAATTGGAGTTTGGCACTGAATTTTGAGGATTTATACACCATAGATAGGTGGTTCCATGTATAGACATTATTTGGTGAATTATTTTACTTGCTTAATTAATTTACTATGTTATTTGATTAATATGTATGGTGAAACATTAGTTTTTTAAAGAGTTTAATATGTGTTTGATTTTTTTAATTAGCATGTTTATATGAAATGGGGTGCATTTTTGGTGAAAAACCATATTGTGTCACTTTTTTGTGTTTTATAAATTGTGAAATTAGTTTATTAAATTATTTAAGGGATGAAAATTATGTTTTTATGGGGTTTTGGTGAATGTTTGATCATAAAAGAGAATTTTGAGTAGGTTTCTGTGTGTAAATCCATGTGATACATCTTGGAACCATTTTATAAATTGTTCTTAATGGTTTATTAAATTATATAGAAGGTGAGAAACATATTTGTGAACTGTTTTGGTGTGAGTATGATTTTTAAATGGAACTTGGATGTGAAAGTGGTGTTATGTGACATGTGGAACTTGATTGAGCACAAAAGGGAAGACCAAGTATCTAGGTGGGTGGACTAGATCTAGTATGCTAATGATTCAGAAGTGATTGCGGCCCAATTTCACTTAGTGGGATTGATGATGAAAACACTAAATAAATAATGATGATTGATTTGAGACCACTAGGTAATGGGTGTGTTCCCTAATAGTATATTGTGCATGAGAATGAAATTGGTCATGGGTTCAATAACACATTTCACCGAGATACAATGTACCCAGTGCCCTATTGTTAGCTAGTGCCTAGGGGTGTTTCCTGTGACTAGTGATCATTGGTTATATCGCACTCATCGTCGGCATACTGTAAGTTTGGTTCGTAATTTCATCAATAAGAATTCATTATTTAAATTTGTTTCTTCTTTAATGTTTCTTTCTAAAAAAACTATTTCTCATTTAAATTTTCTTTCCTTAAAATTATTACTAGGATTTCCTTTTTATGAAAACTTACAAGCTATTTGTCTTATAACTTTTATAGCATGAAATATTTTCTCTGGTGGAATCCAGCTGGGTGTTAGCTTGCACCCTACTTACACCTTTTGGATGTAAATATATTTGGTAATGTTTGATACATGTAAGGGTAAAGCTTATATATATGGTGGTTCAGGTTGTTAGCAATATTTCATGGGTGGTGTTGTGGAGGTGTCTTGAGGGTGATTCCCTTACCATGCGGTAGTTTTTGAGTTAGTATTGTGGTTCCTTTTTGTTGTAACCTTTTTGGGTTTTGGTTTAAACTATGTAACTCAATTCCGAAAAATTGTTAAGGCTTTTTTTGGTTTAAATTTTCAGATCTGGTTTACTAGTTATTGTTGGTTGTTTTATGATTATAAAATTTGGGTAAATCATTCCCAATATTTATTTATGATACATGGGAACTTTTTCTAGCTCGTGGGGATAGAGAACACCCTTAGGGCCTTTCCATGGACTGGGTCGGGCGCCGACTCAGATGACGACCTAACTTGGTTTGTGACATCATAGCTCTCCCTCATGTGACTAAGATGGGTAGTTACGTGGCCTTAAGTGTGCATCCCCACATGTCAAAGGTTTCATACTAGCTTTGAGGGTCTAATTAATATAGTGGGGAGGCTATACCCTCTGGAACGAAATAACAATCATAATGAAAATATGATAAATCAATAAGGACATATACTCACACATATGGTAGAAGAATACCAAAAAATATAAATAATAATAATAAACCACATCATGCCATACCATATTTCAAACTATATGTCTTTATGGGAGTTATAAAAGTAAAAAACTAAGAAAGTCTCTATAAAATATCCAAAAATCCTAGTCATAAAATCCAAACTCAATCCCATATCCAAGATCCAATCTCATACTGAAAATAAAAAAATTAAGTTTAGGTCCCCTTTCCCTTTTCCGTCATCGGTTCCATCTCAGACTCATTCTCAAGGGTGGATCTATCTTGTTCGGTGTCCGTAGCTTCAGATGTGCTTCGACGGTGAGTAGTTGATGGCGCATTGGCTCTTCCCCAGCTACCTCTTTTGTGCTCTGAACTCGCGATCAGCTGTTCCCTTCCTAGTCAGACTGGGAGCATCCGATTCAAGGAATTTTTGGGCTTTGCAGTCTGGCGGACATGGATCTCCAAGTGTCTCCCTCTTCTTTTAGGGGTTTGATCCCATTTCCTCCTCAATCTCTGTTTTTTCTCGTTTTCCCTAGGGTTTTAATCCCAAGTTCTATTTCGTATTTGGTTCCTTTCTTCGATGTGGCATTTAGTATTTTCGGATGTTTTTGTGTTTTGTGTTTTTTTGATGGGTTTGGTCCGATTTGCTATTGGTTGTTCACTGCGGGTGTGGGTTGTCGGTGTGAAGGCTTCGGTGTGAGTTTCTAGAGCGGCTTTCCGGTTATGGATCTTTTTCAGCAGTGGGGTGGGTTCCGGTGGTGTCTTATATGACACCAGGGTATTGTGGTTTGGGATGATGTGAATGGCGCATCAGGGTGTTTTGCTCAGGTGGCTCCTGTTCGAAGTCTAATAGTCGTCAACAATGGTGGTGCAGTGTCTCTATCAACACATTTTTTGTTTCGAGGTTGACTGTTATGGAGGCGAAGGTGTTGGATTTCTTCTGCATCGACAGTTCCAGGGTTTCTTGCTATTGTTTCGGCCTGGAATCGCCCGTTTCATTCTCTGCTCTAGATCTAGAATTCCCCTACTATCTCTGAGGTGGAGCTACACAGAGGATTTAAAGGGTCTTTGGGATGTGAGCTCGAGCGGGTGGCATTGGGATGAAGAAAGTGAAGACGACTCATTTCTTGGTGGCGTAGATGTGTTCGGCTCCAGAGTTGATGATGATGGTGGTTTTCAGTGTGTGATCTATGGTGATAGAGGGACGTGGGCTGGCTTGTGGACTAATCATGGTGGTGTTTGATCGATTTTAATTTTGAGTTATGGAAATTTTCTCACGGTTCTTTGAAATTTTAATTTTCAATGGGTGGATTTTGCCGTGGTTGAATTTGTAACATTTGGGTTTGTTTTGGTTCACACTTACCCTTTAAAAGTGTCTTTTAAAAATAAAAAATATAGATTGTGGTGGAAAAAACAATATGAATTTCCAATATTTTATTATCTTTCCTTGGAAGAATCACCCATATCGTGTCATGTAACCAAAAATCTCACACTCAAGAACCAAGTAGCCAATAAATATTGGGATCTATGGGAATTACCATACTATATCCTCTTATATATTCATCAGGCACAATACCACACCAAGGAAAAAAGTAACCATGACATATTGGGCTCTGTTTGAATTCCCATTCTTGATCTTCTTATGGGTTCCCATGGAGCAATACCATACTAGGGGAAAAAGCATCACATGTCTTCGTGTAGATTCCCATGATAGGGCCGCTTATGTGTTGTAATGACATCTAAATCTATGAAAATTCCCATTTTAGAACCAATTTAATGTTGCAAAATCAAATGGAAACAAGAGAAAATTCATTCCAATATATCAAACATTACAAACATTTGGTCATATGTCACATTGTTTAATTTATCCAAATTACCAATTATCAAATATTTAATTCCATTATGCAAAGTTATCAATTATCAAAATAATTATAAAAATTTAATTTCACATATCAATTAATCCTAATTACCATTCTAAATCCATTATATCCATATTCCATGATGTTATCATGCCAATGCCTATTACATGAAAATTAACCACTTTCAAGACAAGTGATTCTTTAACAATCCAAATACCATAATTCACATGGTAAACCAAATAAAACTTATTAATCCAAACCATAAAATATTCCCAATTCATCATAGGTCTCTAGGTTCATTCATTCTAAGTTCCAACCTAGGGTCAATGTTTAGCACACCTGGTGGTCACAAGTCCCACTCTCAATGCCAACGGACCCAACTAGATCCATGAAAGGTCTAAGAGTATGGTTTCATCAATTTTAATAGGTTACCAATTAGTATAGGTCACACAAATGATATGACATCATGATCACACAAGTTCACATACTAGAGAAACACATTAGATTATAAGGAGTTGTGTAAGACCTCCCATCTCAAGAACATATTAGAAGAGATCAACAAACAAGTTTTTGGATCAATGTGAGACATCATGATCCCAAATGTAAAATTATTGACACACACTGTCAAATATATAAAAATAGGATCCACGAGGAAGACAATATGGAAACAACAATTCTAATAAGAACTCACCATTTCAAGTTGTCCCAATCAAACCATGGATCGAAGAACCAATGAAAGTTTTAAGAGAATCCAAAAGAGCCTTAAAAAACCTTAAAAATATGTAAATTATGAATTAGGTTAAATAAGGTGTTTAAAATATATTGGGGGGATAATATTTATCCCCTTTAAATTATAGTGTAGCCCGATGCCACCTTCTAGTCGATGGTGTCCTCCAATGTGCCTGTGTAGTTGGTAACCCCATCTACTGGACAGTGGATTGCACCAGCTAGCTGGTGGCACTGTAATATCTTCAAAACTATAAGACACATCTTTCCTCCTACTAGAACAACTTATTGATTCCTTTAACACATTTCAAACCTTATTTTACACATGGAACAAGAATCTTTTACAAAGGTTTAGAAAATTTTAAAAAAATTAAAAGAGGTTCATCCAATTAAATATAGTGGAATATACCTAGGAAATATAGGATATTATAACCTACATCCCATATAAATGCTCATCCCCAAGATATGCTACCATGCATCACTATGGGGAATCTATTAACAACTCGGGCCACTGCCCACATAAATAACTCCCTATCCCATGTCCCCTCATAAAATAACCTATGTTTCCACTAAAATCTCACAAGAGGCATATAATTCCCTCGTAGATTCTTCTCACTGCATTCCATAATATGAATTATATTATCCTCAAAGGAAACATCATAATTAAGCTCAAAATCATTAATATCTATCATGTAAGAAGGTCTAGAGTGATATCTTTGAAGCTATGTCACATGAAACATGTCATTCATTGAACTGCATCACTATTAAAGATCTAATTGGTGTGCAACTAGAATGATTCACTCCACTATCTCAAATAGCCTGAAAAACCTATATTCTAGATTTCACTATTTTGGGATATAGTGCTTCCCCAGCCCAAGTGACACTTGAAGAAAAACCTAATGATAAACCTCAAAAATCCATAGGTCATATTTGATAGTCAATATATGATTTCTACTTACTCTATAAAGTTAGTAACTGATTTCTGATCAATTATACCTACTATGATGTCTTCTTCATGATATTATGTCCAATAAACACTGACTCACCTTCCTCTAACCAAGATAAGAGAGAATGGCATGACCTTCCATATAATTCTCAAAGAGTATCCATTTTCATCGATTCTTGGAATCTATTATTATAAGTGAACTTCATGAGTACCAGATACTACTCTCAAGAACAATCAAAGTCCAAAACATAGGATCATAACATATTGAATAGAATCTAAATCATTCACTTAGATTGGTCTCCAGTCTGAGGATGAATGGTTGTAATCATAAGGAACTATGATCCCAATTCTTTCTGAATTCCCTACTAGAACTATGATGTGAAATGAGGATTTTGATTAGAAAGAACTCTCATTAGAATACCATACAATTGAACTATCTCTAAAACATAGATATTACCTAGATCATTGATGGTGAAGGTCTTCCTAATAAGAAAAAATTGAGCTTCATTAAATAGTTTATCCAATATAATCCATACTAAATCATTTTCAAGGATTCTTGGGTAATCTGATTAATAAGTTCATGATGACATCATCTAAATTCCAAAATGTAATGGGAAAAGAATGCATAAATCTAGAAGGCCTCTAATTCCTGGCCTTTACTTGATGGTAAGTGAAGCATCATTCCACAAATCCCACTATCTCCTTCTTCATCCCTATCCACTAGTATTTTCTATAGATATCACGATATATCATTATCAAACTGGGATGTACCTCCTATTTGGAAGTATGAAATTTTACCATCAACTTCCCATTAAAACCTATAGTTACCCAGATATGGAAATGGACAATAAGAACATCCTCATTTCCAAGAGTCCACCTTGATGGTGGCTTCCCACCATATATTCCACCCCTCGGAGCTAATCCCACTAGATCAGATAACTTCCATATCTTGATATGATTGACTGAGTTGTCATGACACATAAAATTGATTATGATTTTAAGGTTGATTTATAGTATAGGGAAGACCCTAGTTCATATCTCAAAGATAATTGGATATTTAATGTGTGTATTTTAATAAAGATTACTAAAAGAGGGGGTGGTTTTGAAAATTGTTTTAAAAATTAAAATAACTTAATTAAAGAGTTTATTAGTTGACAAATAAAGGTGGTGTTTTAAGAATTATGAGAGAATGATATCCTTTCAAGTTCACTACACATCTTGTATTGTTCATTGTTCTGAAAATTTCACATGGTTTTGTTTAATTATTTGGTTGAGGGTGGTCAAGAACTTGATTCCCCTCTTACCCCTTAAAACGATGCACAAAGAAGAAACTCTTGACACAATGATTGTGTTGTCAAGTTTTGGTCCTCAATCATAGAATAAGGGATATCAAATCATACTAAAATATCATTTTATGTGTGAGAGAGAAAGGATCATTATGTTGTCCAATCAGAACAACCCAATATTCCCACTTGAAATCTCAACCCAATCAGTGTTTAAATAAAAAGAATTTCACTTAATTATATCAAATGAAATTAAATAAGGGGAGAATCATGTCAAGATAATAAATAATTGATATATTTAACACAAAAATTACCCAAAACCAATAGAATAATGAGTTCTGTAACTCCCTCCCAAGTGTGTGTAGCTCCCTCAAAATGATTTTCCACCATTTAGCTTGCCATCAAGAGGATGATGAGGCTCGGGTGGAACTTTTCCTTCATAATTGATCCCCATATGAGGATAGGGGTCTCCAGAAATTCATTTATGAGGAGAGATACTTATTTGGGAATAAAAAATGGAAGATATTTTCTTCTGGTTCTAACTTGAAAATGAAGAGCCCAAGGATCCATTTTATAGGAAAAGTTGAAGGTGGTTTTGGGCACACAGATTTCTTAAAACCAATTGGACCATTGTCTTCAGTGGATATAAAACCTTACCATTCTTTTGGTAAAACTAAAAAGTTGTTTCCAAACCTCATGAATATCTCCACCAATTTTTTGGATTCATTTAGACACCTAAAGCTCAAGATATGGATAGATCACCACACACCACTTTTGACTTTGTGCATATTTGGTGTGTTGGATAGATCAGGTTGGTTGGGCCAATTAATGGCCGAATTGGGATTAGGTTCTTCCATATGAAATGTATACTACTAAACTTTTGACCATATCACAAAATTTAATCCTATTTGGATTCATGGTTTAGTAACAGTGTGTGGTTTAGTCCATTGGTGTGCTTGGATCCTGCGCAGTTTGGCCCTTTTTTCTTGGACATCATAATGGGCCCTCCAAATAACCTCCACCTACAATGTAATTATCAAAAAAGTAACATTGAAATTTTTAAAAGTGATAAAAACAAAATAATTTAATCAAAAAATAAGTGAAATTTGTTATTATTTTTATAATTTTCAAAACAAAACTAGTTTAACATAGTGGTGTAAGGGTGAAAATGAAACAGTGAATCATGGTGCGATCACTGATCTAGATGCATGGGAAAAATATATGTTGATGTTAGAGTTTCTCACCACTAGGAATCCTGAATATTCAAATTCATATCAATAATGAGTTCCATAATCCTTCACTCATCATAAGATTCTTGTACTACCTCTGCCTGTTTATTCTCACTCAAGGAACCAACAATGATATTTCCCTTTCCTATAGTGTATGCCAACTCAAAATCAATATAATACATATACTTGACCCACCTCCTCTACCAAAGGGTTATGTACCATTGAGAAAATATGTACTTGAGGCTCTTGTGATCTGTATAAACCACAAAAATCTCACCCAAATGATAATATCACCAGTATATCATTCCATTTACCACCTTAGATAACTATAGATCATTAGAAGAATAATTCCCCTCATCTAACCTCAATTTTTTTAATCCATAAGAAATAACTCGACCCTCCTATGTCAAAATATATCTAAGTATTTCTCTTTGACATGTTTTAGAACATGGTATACTCATTACTTGGCTTAGGTAAGGTGATGATTGATGTTAAGGTGAACTTTATCTTCAATTTATGGAAATACATATTGCAAGCATAACGCCAAAAAAACTTCAACCCTTTATTGTTCAGAAAAGACATTATTTATTCCAAGAGGGAAAAGACTTGGATGAAACACTAGAAATATCCTTCTAGACCTAGAAATCTCCACATCACAAATAGGTTCTTGGGTCTCTTCCAAGATACCATGTCCGACACCTTCTTTGGGTCCCTTGAAACTACAACCTCTAATATAATCTGATCCATGATGTTTTCTTTATCAATCCAAAAGTAACATTTAGATAGTTTGTCATATAGTGGATTATCTCTTATTATACTCATACGATGTCTTAATATTGGGAATGATCTTCTCCAGGCATGGTGTAAACCAATATATCCTCAAAAAACCATCAAAAAATGATCTAGAAATGGATGTGAGATCTAATTCATCAAGTATATGAATAATGATGATGTGTTTGTCAGACCAAACAACATTAACATGAATTAATACAATCCATACATAATCCTAAAATTAATCTGGGGTATATTAGATAGTATAACCTTAAAATGATGGTAACCTGACCTCAGTCAATCTTAGAGAAAATTTGGTCTCCTCTTAGATTATTGAAGATATATTAAATTAATGAAAGGAGATATTATTTCTTGAACATCATCTAGTTTAGTATTTAATAATCTATATACATACACAAAGTCTCATAATCCTTCTTCTAAAAAATCACAAAAGAACCCCACAGTGAAGTACTAGGCCATATAAATCATTTAGCTTCTAAATCATATAACTTCACTTTCAATTCTAGAATCACATATGGTTACATCCTATTAAGTGGGATAGATACTAGTTTAGATCTCGAAACTAACTCAATAGTGAACTTGATCTCCCACCCTGGTGGTAATCTAGAGAACTCTTCAAGAAATATTTCTTCAATGAGGTCAACTATTAGTGTAAAGGTACTCTTTTATAGCATTCCATCATCTAGAACAAGGTTTGATAACTAGTCCATGATATAAGCTAATATTCATTGAATTGGTCTTGCATGATCAGCCTAAATATCCCATTCACCCTAATTAATATAGCTTCCCCACATTGGAGATAGAAAAGTAACTCTCCTCTGATAACACTTGATATGATCATGGTACTAAAATATATAATCCATATAAAGAATCAAATTAAATATTATATTTTTTATAAAAAATGTCTCTTAAATGAAAATATAGCCACCAATTTTAGAGAACACACCTTCAGTGTTTGATACCCTTTAATCTCACCCCAAATAGTTTTTTGATGATCATAACCCCATTAGGGATCTTCACAACCAAACCCAAGTTGTTGGAAAATTTTGAAGATATAAAGGAATTTTATGAACCTATATAAAAAATGTTGGAATGTGTAGATGGAATAAAAATTAAACCTCTAACAATAGATGATCATGTATCAAGGATGGTAGGATTAGACTATATAATAATCATTTGAATCTCCCATATTTTATGGGATCCAGTCTAACTCCCATTTGATACTCCTTCCAACTGATAACACGTCTCCTATGTTGGGGTACTACATATCCTACCTTGGCCCAAGCAACTAGTGGAACTATAACTACCTATCTACTACCAGGAAGATGATTCCTTCCCAGATTATAGTCACTTCCTTGATCCCTTTACACCTCTCAATTGTCAAGTGCTCCTATAAATCCTCTAAATATGGCCCATCCTACCACAAGTGAAACAATCCACAACCTGAAAAGGACACTGGTATCACATGTGGATCGCCCTACTACACTGAAAGAATTATACCTAGGTTTGACCCTGAGGTGGTTATCCACTATCCTAGCTGATCATCTGGATACTTAATTGGTAAAATCTATCACAATAGTTCTTCTTTGTTCCTAAAGAATAACTCCCTGATAATCTTATTGAGATTACATGCCTTCCACTCGGGGTCTTCCTCGGGCTCATTTCTATGATAAGAACTCAATTAATATTTCCAAATAATGTTCTCAGATAAAATATATTCACCCATGACATAACCTCATAATAAAGATAATCATGGAAGCACTTCACCCTAGATGCCACATCTGCTGCCAAAGAAGGATAAAAATGATACTGGTTAGTATAACATCCAACGTAGTCCATAACTGACATACTCCCCTATTTTAGGCGCATGAACACCCAAAACATCTCATCCCTTAGCATCTCTGTATAGAATTGGATTAGCAAATTTGATTGGAATCCTTTTCAGATTAGCTCCACCTTCTATCTGTATTTCTCTATAATGTACCACTAGTGCTTGGAATATAAATAGAAAGATTCATCATCCTCTCTATGGGTGTCTCAAGGACCTTGATGATCATCTAGATGGAATCCGTCTAGAACTCAGCTACCTAGGGTTCTATATCCCTAGTTAATGTGGTTGGGTGATACATCTGAAACTATTTCGTTATATCAAGGAACAAAATGATTAGTACCCCTCTCCATGTATCACACGAGCCACTGGAAACTATCAAGAAGCTGATTATCTATCTGGTTCCCCATAGATACCAAATGTCTTGGATTAGCTACATGAGGGGTGTGCTGGTTACCACTTTTTCGATGATTAACCTAAATATAATGCGGAGGTATTTTATATACAGGGGTTAAAACACTCCTTATATCATAGGATACATAACAAGATCAACCTTATAATTCTATAGAAACAATAGAGAAAAAATGGCACAAGGTTACGCCAAAACATGGCTTAAATAGTGAATTGGAACATCAAAATAGTTTTATTTATTATTTTTTAATTAGTAATATCAATGGATTACATTTCATAGTTTAATTAAAAATATATATCACATGTAGTAAATACACCCTGATAACAAATAATGCATGTAAATATATTTCGCATACATGCCTACCATGTTGCATGTATACACACCTCATGCCTTACCAGCCCATGAATAAAATCTCATAAAACTTTGACATCACACAACATGTGCATCACCCAAGGTGAAATAACATCATAATTATAATAAGGGAATATTAAGAATGAAAAAAACATCCTTGGAAACTTGGTTTTCCCACACACATGGGTCAGCTGCTACCATGAATAAGCTAATTGCTAAGTCCTGACACATCCAAGTCTCCTCTATAGCTTCCCCAAATAGTAAAGCAACAAAAAAAGTACTAATATATTATAAAAATTTGTAATGCCCCCCACTAGGTTCTGCCTCACATGACCAAGATGGGTAGTTGTGCGACCTCAAGTGCATCTACCTGTATTCCAGAGGCTGTCGACTAACAACAAGGGTCTAAGGAATATAATTTGGAGACTATAACATCTAGAATAACATAATAATAATAATAATGAAAATAAGATAAATAAATCAAGAAATATACTCAATTGGATGATATATGAATAAAAAAATCCAAATAATAATAATAAACCATGTCATGCCATATTTTATACCAAACTAAATTTCATTTTGGAAGTCATACATGTGAAAAAATAAGTCATATTCATATAAAGACTCTAAAATATCAGTCTTGGACTCCATTATCAATTCTGTCTCCAAGATCTGATCCCATCCAAAAAGAAACCAATCATGTATAGGCCCCCTTTCCCTTTTCTAGACCTGCATCCATGATATCTGCTTAGTTACCAAAGGGAAACTTGAACAGGTTGTGAAAAAAAAAATCAATAGATCAATACCCATGGTGTCTAAAAAATCATGCCTAAATAAATAGTGTATACAACAATAAAACAAATAGGGTCATTAATTCATAAATAAAAGAAAGATATAAAAATAACCTATTAATCGTCAAATTCTAGGTTGACACCCAGGGTTAGCCAAACTAAATTTGGTTAATCACCCATACCATCTATCAAGTAACTAGTATAAATTTCTTATGGTGGATTATCTTTTCTAGGATGAATCACCCATATTGTTTCAAGTAACCAAACATCTCACCCTTGGGCAGCGAGTGACCAAGTAATATTGGGATGCATGTAAATTACTATATGAGAGTTTCTTCTGTGTTCCTAGGACGCGAGACCATACCATGTGAAAAATTAATCATGTCATATGGTAATTTATGTAAATTCCCTTTCCAAAGTTACTTAGATGTTCCAATGGCACAATACTATACCAAGGGAAAATGTATAACATTACCCAGTTTGAATTAAAATGCTAGGGAAACTTATGTGCTGGATGAAATTAGGATCTATGTGAATTCCCATTCTAGATCAAATTTAAAAATTCAATATCAAATAAAAACAAGATCTAATACATTTAAATTTATCAAAAATACCAAACATGTGATCATATACAATATTGGTTAATTTATCCAAAAAAAATTATTGACCATTTAATTATATTATTTAAAGTTTTCAATTATCATAATAATTGTAATAATTCCATTCCATATATATATTAAGTCCAGTTACCATTCTAATGTAATTATATCCATATTCCATAACGTTATCATTCCAATTCCAATCAAATTACATTTAAATTATTTCATTACAAGTGATTTTTTATCAAGACAATTACCATAATTTACATGTTAAGCCAACTCACACATGTTAAGACAAACCATTAATAATTTCCAATTCACCATAAGGCTCTAGGTTCATTCAATTCAAGTTTAAAACTAAGGTCAAGGGTTGTCACACCTCTTAGGTTGCCACAAGTCTCAGTCTCACTGCCAATGGACCTAGAAGGATATATGGGAGGTCAAGGCATATGGTTTTATAAATTTTAGTGGGTTACTAATTAGGATCAATCATGTGTGTAGTGTTCTAGAACAATTACAAAAGTTTCACATACTAGATAAACACATCAGATAATAAGGATTTGTTTAAGATCACAAACCTCAATAAAAGAGATGAATAGATCAATGATCGCACATAAAAATCAATTTGAAACACCATGATCCCCTATAGATAGTGATTTACGCAAACCATCAAGGATGGAAGAAGATGACCCAAGATAAAGACAATTGGAAAACACCAATTCTAAGAGTAAATCACTATTTCAAGTTATCTAGATTGTACCATGGATAGAAGAACTAAGGAAAGGTGTTAGAGAATTCACAATATCCTTGAAGAAACTGAAAAATTCAGAAATCACGAATTAGAGACAAATTAGGTGTTTAAAATTTTCTTCAGGTGAGAAAATTTATGATTTTTCCATCTTCTAATTTTAGCATAGCCCAATGCCACTAGTAGGCTGGTGGAAAGCACTGGAAAACCAGTGGTTTCCACTAGTGTGTCTTTATGTTTGGGAACACCATCGGCTGGAGGAGACCCAATATTCCCAGTTCCCACTGACTGGTTGGTGGGACTCTAATAACTTTACTAATCTATGAGACAACCCAGTGGTTATCCTATGGCTCTAAAGTATCCTAAAATTGCAAGCCATCTCTTACCCCTACTAGCAAGACTACATGAGTCTCCAAAAAAAACTATGATTTTTTTACACCAGTAACAAGTCTCATTTACCAAGGTTTAAATGTTTTAACAAAAATCGAAGATTTTTAACCAAATACTTAAAGGGGAACATACCTGAGAAAAGATAGGATCTTACATCAAGTTATTTCCATAAGGCAAATCCACCAGGAATCGAGATAGTATTCCACATGGCATCCATAAGGCATTTAGGTGACCTAGATCTCAACAGTTTCAAAGCATCAATATGGAAGGTCTTCATATCACAAATCCTCCACTGGCTAAGTCACAAGCCCACTATAGCCTCACACTACCTCAGTTCAGGCCTCAAGTTCACTATACCCCATCATCGTGTCTTGGTTTGTGTCACCATAGGTTTTCATTCCCAATTTTCACCTCTCGGGTCAGGCCCCAAGGTCTCCATGCCCCTACCCTCTGTTCAGGTTCATCATCATCACCGTTGAAATTCGTTCATGCTCCCCCTCTATGGGGTAGTAATAACATGGCGGTCCACCTATTGTCAATACTAGAACAATAACTTTAATGGAAATATGATATAACACACAACATAGAAGATCATACATATATATAGCATATCATATCATTACGGGTCATGCAATCTATAAGTACATACATGTGATCATTTTGTCAAACATGGTCTATTATGATATCTAAGAACACTTATAGCATCAATAATCATATATATCACACACACACACACACATATATATAAATACATGGGAATATATTCATACACAATAGGGTATATCATATATAGAAAAAACATATCACATCAAACATGAGTATCACCAACTACACACACACACACACAAGTGATCCAAATCAACATGGGCCTCATGAGACACTCATGCTCGCACATGCAAAGGGGTCCATAAAATTCATAAAATTCATTATTGATCAAGACTCAACCATTGGTGGATGACATCAATTTAGTATACTAAGGTCCATTGTAGATATTGGTACTTTTTACAATTACATTCGACATAGTTTTTTTATTTATTTAATAATTTAGGACCATTAATTAATTAATCATTACTTGTTATTCATAACAAATTATAAATTAATAATCATTCACCCAAGGTGTAGAACCTTATATAACAAGCTGATAAAATATGCATATTACTAAAGGGTATAGTACATAGGACAACCTACCTTAAACAAAATTAAATCCCATCAAATCAATTCACAATAGATTTGTATAAGTTAACTAAGTCCATATAGCCTCTATTAATCACCATGATGTCCTACTCATTCCGATGCATTCCAAATTTATTAATTATAACTAAATTATAATTAATTAATTATATATAAGTAGTTGGGGTTTGGCTTAGTGGTAAGAAACCTATAATCCAACATGAAAAATGGGGGTTCAAAACCCATTAGGCATAGGTTACTGTAGTAGTACTATAGTGGTACTATAACAGTGGTGGTACTATAGCAATGATGTGTACTGTAGCAACAACGTACTGTAGCGAAAGTAGGACACTGTAGCGGCAACATGGCACTGTAGAAGTGATGAGTACTGTATGAGACTGTAGAAGCGCGGGTACTATAGAAGTACTATTCATAGAATGGGCCTTGGGCCAAAAAATTTGGCCTATGGGCCATGTAATGGGCTACATGCCCACTGGGCATTTGGGCTATGTAATGGGTCTCCCTATACCCAGTTTAAATAGGTATTTTCTTTGCTTTGACAATAAAATGAGGCTTCGGCCCCAACCTTTAAAAAAATTAATTATATATAAGGAAATTCACATTTCATGGTGAAAGGAACACCTGCCAAACGACTTATCGAGTATCACCTCCTAGAAAGAACCATGACCAACCACCCATGGGTGGTCATTAACATGATTATAACTTCATTCTAAGAAAAATCCCTATTATGTAGAAACAAAACAAAGATAAATTTAATATAATTAAATTGGATCCTTTTGAATATATCCAACTAAGTGATATACCTTAGTCATAATTTTATCCAATGGAGTTTGAGGAACTCCGATAATACTCCCAATTCTATGTCATAAAAAATACCTAAATTAATTCTATGATTCAATGGATAATCAATTTAATTTGACCGAAAACATAGAAGAGATCACCAAGAGACATACCTTCAATTAAATTCCCATAAAATAAACAAGTTCATCATTATAAGATTTACTTTATCTAGGATAAGATAAATCACCATAAAAAATGGTCAATTCCATGATAGTCTAGTTGAATTGATGAAAAAATATAAAATAGAAATGATTGAAATCAGAAAAGATAGGGGAAAAGTAGTGTAGAATGAGGGAGGAAGATCCTTACCTCCAACTTTTTCAATTCACAACTAGAACCACCTAAATTGGAGGAGAAATGAGGGATGGGTTCTCCAACCATGACTTCCTATACATGTCTCATTATTATGAAGAAAAGAAGGGATAAAATCCTCTTTTTAGTTAAAAAATCCTGGAAATATTTCACAGAGTGATTCCAGGCATCACGTAGTTATTTTTAAGGTTCCTCTCTTAGGCCCCATTTTCACATCCTGAAACCCCCATGCCACCAATTTAATCCTTTTGTTATCATGAAGACACTATTCATGATATTAAGGGGCTCATGATGCAACTTTCAATAGTCCTAGGCTCTCAACCACTCCTCTGATGGACTCTTAAACCCCTGGTCATCAACTGAGCCTTGAAACCCATACCAAAACATCATTTAGGGACATTAAAACTCTTAGAAACATGTTCTTATTCCTTGTTATAAAAAAAATCTAGTAAAACTAAAAGTTCAAATTTACCTATGAATTTTCAACCCATAACAGTGCGTGCTATTATAACAAGGACACCACAACACTTGTCTTCCACGAGAAGTTGTGGTAGCACACGAATCATGTCTCCCAATCTACCATGATTATCATTCAAAAGGATCTCTCTATTTTTCATTAATGAATTCCAAATGCCACCTCAAGTCCACACTCATATAGGAATACCCATCATGCCTCCATTGCACATCTCTAATTATAGACACAAGAAGCAAAGACAAATTCTTAATGCCATCCAATATTGAGACCAAGATCACCACATTCGTTGAAATTGACATGCCACTATGTATTAAACATACCCCCTAAAGAATCACGGTGATAACCACCATAGTAATCATCATACAAAACATGATTCATAAAGTCCGAATAAATTATTGGTGTAGTTAAATTTCATCATGTACGATCACAGACAAGAGATATATTAATGTAAATACCAACCCCATTATTGGTTCTGAGATGAACCGATGAGTCTCTATCGACCAATATAACTTGAACACACTAACCTTTCAAAATGTCTAAACTGATTCATAAAAATCTCAGTCATACCTAATATGATGATCTTAATGCAATTCCAACCCACCAAATTTAGATTCACATGGAAAACACCAGTTGGTACACTTCCATTTTATGTCCTACAAAGAATCTCAAGTTCATCCACTAACACTCCATAAACAACCAATAATGATTCCTTATGCCTTATAGGCATCATTAAATTGATCCAACATCCCATCCAAAGTACAAACTAACTTTGATGGAATTTTCTCAATTGATTCATCAACTGCATGCATGAGCCACACATTTCTCCACCATGCATCAACACACCAATGATTTGACTCCCTCTCAATTCGCACCAATTCTTCCATGATTTTGAAGACCACATCTTATGTGCATGTAGAGATACATCTTGATCAGACATTTGGAATTAAAAATAGAACCATATAATCTTGGATCTATTACACATAAATATTCTAGAGTAACTACGATCATCAACGATTGGTCTTACATATAACCATTACCCTTATCATAATAGATCATTTCAAATGAAACTAGGTCAATGGTCCCCACCATAGGGGTATCATCATTGTCTCCTAAAAATGCTTTCATCAGCCTACCTGAACCACAATTATTTCATCACTGAATATAATAACTAAATGTGACTATCCATTAATACCTTATTTTCAAGAAAGCACCATGAAATTTACACACCTAGATTATCTAGAATAGATTCCACTACATCTAATGATCCATTATTTATGTACACATAATTCTAAAGAATAATAATCATAGGTTATGAATCTTTACCCAAATAGGCCTTGTCCCCTTTTGTAAGATACTATTTTGAACCGTGTAATCTCTATAATGACAAACTCAAGTTAACCGAACAACTGTACCATGATCCATTTCCAATTCCATATTTCTCCACAGAGACATCTCTACTCAAAACAACTTCCTAGAATCCAAGTCCTATGAGATTCATGCGAAATGAGTAGGTTGATATTATCAAGGGTTACCTTGAATTGAATTCATCAGTGACCTACTATTACATCCTCCTTTGGCTTCATCCACAAAAGCAGAAACATTTTCAATGGTCATCTCACCACTCCACTCCACCTATTCAACCAACCCCCAACGTAACCACCACATGAATTCTAACATATAAAGGATTTACCAATATGGAATGAAAACACCACTCTTTTATTGAAAAGAGTGATTACCCCATGGGCCATGAACATTTTTTCCCAAACTCACATTACAATTTAGTTTTACTTACTATAAGTCACCCTCTCCACTATGCCTGAGCAATCTAGCACTCTTCTTTAGAATTGGAATATTTTTTCTATCGATTTTCACAATGAACCAACCATTACACAGTTGTCAATGTAGTTTGTTGAGTGTCCACACACACTCTAATACTCCTAGGTATAACCACTATGATTCTCCACTTGGTGTCCAATGAGAGTTTCATTATGAACCAACAGGATAGAAAACCCATGGTTTGACCCTCGATTCTACAAGAATCCATTAATTCTAAACCCATTCTTTATCATGAGTAATATCACTCTAGGTTTTCCAAACTCCCAAGTTTAAAGGAAATATGAAAGGCCTTTCTCTAGACCTTAAAAAGGTTACCCACATGCATAGGTAATTTTCATCATTGAAAACCACCATTAAGGAATTAACCTTGACTATCCCTTTACAAGGAATATTCTCTCATAGTTTACCTTCTTGCAACACAAGACACTAGATAAATAGTAACAAAATCCACATTCATTAGGCTATATGTTCTAACACAAAACCTATATAAGGTATCACTAGGTTTTGGACCGATGAAACATCATCTAGGAACACATGTACAGACATAGAACGATAGATTCACTACTAGACTAACCACATCGAGGCTAATAAGCCTAGTTCAGTTAAACTAAATTCCACTGGGGCTATGTTGATCACTCCACATAGGTTATATTTGGAATCATAGTTAACTAGACCAGTCTAATGGATACTCACACAAGGTTATTAATAAGAAATTTAACATATGACAACAATTTATCAAGTAAAATTTCTCCATTTATATATATGAAGACTGTATTGTCATCATTGTCATCATCACTATCATCATTTTCATCATCTTCATCACCCAGGTGCACCAAACTGTGGAATCACATGACCTGATATTAGGAGTATAGATGCATAGGGATTCAACCAAATAGATTGTCATAAAAAAATCATGCATTCAATCACATTATATTTCATTGGTAGTAAAGTTGTCGATTCCTCTATCATTAGTGCAATCACATATAAGTAGCATATATTTCATGGGATACCTACGTTCCAGATATGATGCATGAGATTCCTCTTTTTGATAAGTTGAAGAGTCTAATCCATATGAAATCATGATATTATAAATCCATGTACATCACACAAGGTGAAATCATATAACCAAAATAGTGAAAACTAAGAACATAAATTCCATGGTCTGGTAACCTAGAATACCCTTGAAAAAATGTGTTTTCAATGAACAATATAAGTTTCATCACAAGATCCAATACATTTATATTTATCCCATATACTAAATCCCCTAAATAGGAAAACAAGACAAAACTGATTAAATTTTATAACATCTCGACCTAAGTTACCATGTATGAGATAGAATTCCAGATAACTTTAAGTGAACCTCCCATTATTCCAAAGGTTGTCGACTAATAATGAGGGTCTAAGGAGGAATTTCGGGGAGACTATACCCTCAATTAGAGTACCCAATATATAATAAATAATAAAAATAATAATAATTTTATAGTTAGAGTAATAAGAATCCAAAAATATACCAAATGTATAAATGAATATTGAAACAACATACTCAATATAGTCACAACAGAAAATAATACACTGATCACTCACTAGATCAATTACATACATGATTGAAAAGAATTAAAGAATCAAAGTCTATGAAACTCTATTCCTCACCCCATCCCAGTATCTAGACTCGTATCAATATACCTTAATAAATGATAAAACCTAGACCTTAGCTAAACCTGTACATGAAACAAGTGAGGGATTCTTGGGTATTCAAATCCCATGGGTTCCAGGTAGGGTGTGAGTAAAACTTAGTAAGACACCACCAATGTGATCCAACACCCAAATGAAAAATGCAATGTAAGTAAATGTGATAAGATAAATAGAAATTAAATAGGTAATATATATCTATGATAAAATAGAATAATCCCCAAAAGAAGAATCAAGAAATAAAAACCTGAATTCTGAGTGGTCGTGTGCATACCAAGCAACCACAAACCCCTAAGTGTTCCTACTTCAGCTTTATGTAAGAAGGATAACTGAAATATATGATGAATTTGGTAAAGTGATAGCCATAAGGATTTTATAATAAGAATTGAGATAGAATTTCACTCAAAATCCACAAGGAATCGAGGTAACAAACATCTCGATAGTCTTAAGGAATCAACTCAAATTAGTCCACAAGGTTATTTTATCCCAAATTATCTATTGGTCATTCTACAAGTCCACCATGGTCTGAAAATACCTTAGGTCATTCCTAAAGGACATAATAACTTGGAATTATGTTTTAGGATAGGTCACCATAGACTTTCATGCCCCATTATCATCTATTGGGTTAGCCCACAATGTAACATCCCAAACTTTTATAAATGAAATTATTTTTTCTAAATGAGTAAATGCCTTGTTAAGAAATGAAGTTATAGAAAACACATGGACTACTTTGGTTATTTTGGACTATTATATGATCTATAAAATTTAAAATACTATTAAGAATCATAACCATTGATAATATATCCATTTTATATCCACCAATAATATTATTAAATTAAAGGTTATGATAAATTCTTTCTGACACAAACAAATTGATGGCCTCAACTAGTAGGGTTGTATCTTATGAATCCCATTTATCAAGATTTCAAGGGAGATATCATCATTGGGATTTTCTATCAACCAATCCCAAGATTATATTGAATAACTAAATCATGAGAAAAACCATTTATGGGAGAAGTTCAATTTCATTGAGATCATGACGCAAACCAAGTTTGCTAAATCACCCTATAAAAATATCACCATCGCACACCTTACCCTTAGGGAATTCACAAGCGAAATAAAGGGCTATGTATCTTGACCCAAATAGCATGAATTTTATATTTTATAAAAAAATATTATATTTATCACTTTTTAATTTTTTTTATATAAATGATTAAATAATAATTTTGATAAAAATATGTTTTAATACGTTAAAACTCAAATTTTGTTTTTGAAAAATATGTAGTTTCAATCAACACACTAATTTTGATGAATTGATGCATTTTTAAATAAATTATATTTTAAGAAAATATTATTACTAAATAATATTTATTAAATATAATTTTAAAAAGTCAAAAATCATTTTTATAAGGGTCATAAAACTGTTATAGTAAAAAAATGCAATATTTTTCAATAAATGAGGATTTTGGATATAAAAATATAAATTCTCATATTTAGACATTTGATTTTATAAAATAAATATTATTTTTGAATTCATCATGTAGAAATTGTCTAATAGTTATTTTTTCATAATTTTTGGAGATAATAATTTTTTTGGGGAAAAATTTAATACAGTATAAATATACGGTCTATATTATGACGTAATAATGAACCAAATGTGATGTAATATATTCCATAAAAGGTATCCATGACCAAATACACATTTCCCATTTAAAATAATCTTCTTTTTAAATTATTTTATTAATTCTATAACACCTTAATGAATCCTCCAAAACCAATATTATATTGTAAGGTTGTAAAATCTATTATTTATAAGCACAAAACACTTCCACATTACCAAGTGAATTATTTTAAGAAATCCAGTTCCTAAAATTATAAAATAATTAAAAAACCATGGGAAAAAACCAAGGGAAAAAACATTGGAAGGATTGTGGTTCTGATTACTTTATCATATAGAGTCCAAAACCTATGTCAGGAAAGTAATAAATAATTCTTCTCTATTTCGCTATATAAACCCACTAAACTCCCATTCTTATCCAATATAATCCCATATATCATGAATTTACTCTATCCTTACCTCTATATATCCATCCCAAGGTTCCCCAAGCTCTTAACTTAATATGCACCTTCCAAACTTTTAGAAGCGTCTTCTCAAGGTTAGAGATCCTCTCCTTCCCCTCTTTATTCAAGCACATTCTTTATGTCATGACATTTAATTTCCAATTATTCAAGTTGGGATGTATTTTTACACATACATAATACTTTACTTATGATTCCCATGTAATGAGAGTACCCTTTAACTTTCATTCAACCCTTCTATAAACCTTTATGTACACTCATTATCCTGTCGAAATTATCCTGCGATTTTCCATGCCAACCATTTATATAGTGATCACCCATATCTATTTCCACTCAAGGGTATTAACCTAGTTGTACATATCAATAATTTATTTGGGATATATATATATATATATATATATTTATCCCTAACTTCGTAATTATGGGGTTGAAATTGATTAATTAAATATTTAAGTTGTATTATCTATGTGGAACACTTATGCGTATACATGATATGAAAGTGATAGGTGGGAAAGGAATTATAAATACCTCTAATAAATTAGGTAATATTTTTATCCCATGAGATAAAATTTATGGTGCATTAGAGGTTATCATGAGCACACTATGTTATGTTTTATTTTCTGTTATCCTAGACTTATGCTTATGATTTCATGTTTTAAGTTATTGTCTCATTACTTTGTTTCCTTTATGTTATCATGATATATCATGCCTCATTGTTCAAGATTATAATTCCCAACCCTATTATATTACCTTGATATTAATTTTGGATCACATGTATTGCTTTATCTTATTTTATTGTTTTTATTCCCTTATTTGGATTTATAGATCACCCCTTTCTTATATATATATCCCCAGGTTATCCCGTGTAGTTTTAGAAGATCTGTGGAATATAAGAACATTTTACAAAATTTTTAAATGATTTTATTGTATTTTTATTTTAATTTGTTATGTCATGTACCTAATTACCCAAATACACTAGGCCTGATAATCTATTGAGTTTGTATTAAGTGTATCTTTATGTAATATATCATGAAATAAAGTGTAATAAAATATGGGTTGAATAGTTGACATCAAAGGAAAGTCTAGTTATTTTTGATATTAGGATTAAAAACTCTAGCGATAGCCTTAGGAATAATACTAAACATAGAAAAAATACATAATTTTTTTAGAGTATAGATTAAGTGTTTTATAATAAAATAAATCATTATTTGGATATTACAAGTGGATGTGAATCTAGAACATAGGTACCTAAGGGTAATAATCCTGAAAAGGGAAAATTGAGATGAACTCGATTTTCTCCTAATGCATGAAAATGGGATTTTCTACACATCTAGTTTGACATTACTAGGGTATATGATTTAGTAAATTCATAATCTCCTTATAAACCATTACTAAGGAAACAAAAATGACCATAAGAATTTATGTTATTAAATGGATCATAGATATCTTAGATTGAAACCTATAAATTCATAGGTTAAGGAATAAATTTCATTTATGAGTTATCCCTTAATGTTCATGGTTTTATATTTATGTATTTAATAGTATAATAATTATCATCTATAAGTCTATTTTGGATGAATTAATTTATTAGAACCATAATAAAATAGCGAAAGGAAGGATTATCATCCCTAGTTTCACACATTATTTAATATCATGCATGTTTAGTATAATTATTCTATCACCACTTAAAAATATGGAAATTATGTTACTGGTGAAGATAGAAAATGGGTAAATTGTTTCTTCCCAAGTATACTCCTCCTCCATTTTCCATATTTGTGTGATAAAATTTCTAGAAAACCTTATGATACTCCATTTAGAGGAACTCTATGTTATTCTAGGCATGGATTGTCTTTCCTTGTATATAGCCAACATAAATTGTCGAGAGAAGGAAATCAACCACCATATCACAAATCACCCTCTGATTCTATACCATTACAAAGAGGATGATGAATATTCTTTGGTATTATCATCTCAAGAGTGAATATTATTACTTTATCGATAATCATATCTTGATCAAAAGATTGAGACTAATGAAAAGATCATCCTGGATGACATGCCCATTGTAAGGGAATTAAATGATGTGTTTCCTAAATAATTCCCTAGTCTCCCTCCTAGATGCAAGGTTGAGTTCTCAATAGATCTCATACTTGGATCCTTACTAATATCTAAGAATCCATATTGAATGGTAATTTTTGAACTTGAGGAGGTGTGGAATAAATTATAGGAGAATTTGGATAAATGGTTCATACACCAAAGTTCTCCACCATGGGGTGCACTGGTCCTCTTTATCAATAAGAAGTATGGGTCAATGTGCCTATTTATTTATTATCAGGATCTCAACATGATCACAACAAATAAAAAGTATCATATTGATTGGATTAATTAATTGTTTGACCAACTATGTGGATCCTAGTACATATCTAAGGTGGATCTTCATTCAAGATATTATCAAGTAAATGTGAAGGAGTATATCCCCAAGACTACTTTTCATATAAGTTATCAACACTAAAAGTTCATAGTGATTCCATTTGGACTCACTAATACTCAAAAAATATTCATGGACTTAATAAATAGAGTATTTAGGGATTACCTCATCAAATTTGTGGTACATTTTATAAATGATATTTTTATCTACTCCAAAATTAAATAGGAACATGATGAGAATTTAAATACTATAAAAAATACATTTCATAAGAAGAAATTATATGAAAATTATAGTAAATTTGAGTTCTGGTTTGAGAAAATAGCTTTCTTGTGGCATGTTATCACCAAAAAAAGGATATATGTAGACACATAGAAAACTAAGTCAATTGAAGGGTGGCCCAGACCATCATCTGTGATAGAAATATATAGTTTACTTAAATTAATTGGGCACTATAATATATTTGTGAGAAAATTATCATGATTGTAAAGACCACTAAACAAGCTTACCTGGAAGGGAGTCAAGCTTGTTTGGACTGATGAATGCGAAGTAAGATTTAAAGATATGAATAAGAGGCTAATCATTACACCTTTTCTCACATTACCCACTTGTGGGGAAGTATTTTGGATCTGGAGTGATGCATACAAAAAGGTATTGTGTTGTGTACTCATGCAAGATGAAAAAGTGATAACCTATTCCTTCTGCCAATTAAATATCTATTAGTAGAAGTACCCAACACATGATCTAGAATTTAAAGCAGTGATCTTCATGTTGAAGATTTTAAGAAATAATATCTATAGGGAGAAGATGTAAATATATAAGAATCATAAAATCATCATGTATATATTCACAAAAAAGGATCTCAATATGCACTAATAAATGTGGTTAGAGATGATCAAGGATTATGATTTTTCAATCCATTACCATCCTTGGAAGGCGAACAATGTGGTAGATGTTTTGAGTAGAAAAGGATCCTGTAACCTTATCTGTGATGAGGATTGAAAGGGATCCCATGTTCTTTGACACACATAGTATGAACATGGGAATAATAAGGATATTTGTCTTATCATTCTAAAATAAATTCTAAACCATCCATTCATGAGAGGATCACTGATACCTAAAAAGATGAAAAATTTCTAAAAAATAATTTATGAATATTATGGAGTTTAAATTTTATGAAGATGGATTTATAAGGTTTGGAACCCATATATGTTTCCCATAAAAACTATAATTAAGGAGGGAACATCTAGAAGATGTACATATCCCATATTTTTTTATCCATATATGAAGAACTAATATGTATAGAGATTTAAAGAAAAACTTCTAGTGGGATAACATGAAGAGATACATTGGAATGTTTGTATCTCGATGCTTGGCATACCAACAAGTCAAGGAAGAATGAAAAAAATTCTAAGGTTATAATTTATAGAGATAATATTTTACCAATTTTTTATGCATTTAAATTATTTTAATCCTTCCAAATTATCAATTTGATATTATATGGATCAATTTTGGATTTATGATGTGTTTTGAGAAAAATTGTGAAAAGTGCTTAATTCTGGAATTTTTTATAAATTTTTACGTGAAGGGTATTTTGATTATTTATTTAAAAATATAATTCCAAATTTATTGATTATTTTTTTGTTGAAATTTTTATTTAATTTCCTTCAACTTTATATGATGAACCATGGGATTATTTGAGCATCTAGAGGCCTGAAAAGTTCAATTAATTTGGGAAATTTTCCAGGCGCACGACGTGGATGCCACCACCATAATGGAATTCCATCTCAGCCTAAACATATCCAATTGAGGTGATTCTACTTGGAATAGAATTAGAAAACATAGGTACATCTCTTTAATTAATTTTAGTTAGTTTTGAAGTCATTAATGTTTAAATTGAATGTTATACTTTTAATGGAATCTTTATAGAATCTTCATCCAGAAAAAGTAATAATCAATTAATAATTAACAAATTCTACATACGGTGGCTATATAAGATGAAATTTCGAGAGTAGACGTGAAAAAATGGGAAAAAAATTTGGTGAATGGGAATATGCATGAATCATCAATTTAATGGGTAAAAATGTGACAAATTTTGGAGGACAAATTCTACCTATAAACAGAGAGGATCTCCTACCATTCAAATAATTCCTTCCTATATCCACACCATTCAAGGCACCAAGGAGAGAAGGAAAAGGAACATTTAGGAATTTTATTTCTTTATTTTATTTTTTATTTTAGTTTTCTTTTACATGTAACACACTTATATTTTTTATTAAAGTGTTTCCCATTTCTTCTTCCATCTTTATTTGTCTTTAAACTCTAATTATCTCATTATCTCTCTCCGTTCTCTCCATCGTGATCTCTAATCACTTTTGAATGGAAAATGACTAACCCAAGGCTTGGCCCTGGGGGATGATTCAGGGTTTTCTTCATTATTTCACTTCAAATTCAAATTTTTTTAAATCTATTTGTGGTGGAGGTGGGAATATTCCATGGGTATGGTGGTTGTCCACCACTATACTATTTCCAAATCCATTTCTTTTTCTTGATTAATTCATTTTACCTCCCTTATATTAGGAAAAAACTTCATATGGTAGAGTTGGGGTTTCATTAGTGATTAAACGGCATATGGAGGAGCTAGGTCTTTGTGGGATAACATTCTCGGTTGAGGTGTTATCCTAGTTGACTATTGGAGGAGGTGTGGTTTGTTGTGCCTGAGACATGCTAAAATCACACACTTAATAAATCACGAGAAAGTAATTAATTAATGAGGTTTTACTAAGTTAATTATCAAATAGAATTTAAATAGAAAATAAAATGATGAATGAGCCCATGTTATCCAACCCCAGGACCAAGAAATTTATTCTATAATTTCATTCTGTCTGCATCTGCATCTGTATTTATATTTAATGTTTGCATTTCATTATTTTAATTGTACATTTTTCAAAAAACAAAACCATTATTTTTAATAAATAATAATAAACCAAAAAGAGTTATATTAGGTGAACTAGACTCAGTGATTGAATCAACTATTACACTCCTCAAGTGAGATAACCCTGGCCAACCTCAGTGCTGCATTAGGAAATTAAATTGCTTTTGCCACGTCCTACAACAAGTGAACGTTAAAATTAGTGTCGTTTTTGGGGATCTAAACAGTTATTTCAATCAATTTTTCAAAATTATCATTTTTTAGATATTTTTATTTGTTTTCTTTAAAAAATATAAAAAACCTGTTTCCATGATGTATTCAAATTCAAATTATTATGCATTGAACAATTACTCACATGTGCAGGAAGAAGAAACAGACTATACTGAGGAGGCCCTCCAAGGAAGGGATGATGCTCTAATGATAAGGTTCAAACAAAAGGAAATAATAATAGAAACATGTACCTCACTTGAATATTTTATGGCCATGGCTGATGAACTCCAAACTTACATTCAAATATTCAAGGCCAAGAAGAAAGTGCCACTGCTCTTCCTAGATTTCACTAAAGACATCCATGAAGTTAAAGAAAAACTTGATGTGGAGGGGCCCTACTACCTACCTCCATAAAGTGATAATAAACTCAAAGATGCACTCTCCACCAAAGAAAATATTCAAGCCGAACCACCTCAGGTAGATGATACATTCATGAACTCAAACTCATTTGATTTTATTGAATATTATTTGAGTATAAATCCCAATTGTTTTGAATTTTTAGATTTGGTGGACTCTTATTATGCCTTGGAGGATGATGTGGAAAATGATACACCTATTGAGGAATACTTGGAGCTCCCTGAATACATTAAACATATACTGGAGGAGCCCCATCATTAAGAGATCCAAGTTGTTGAGCCTGGAGAAATCAAACAAGAGGTTGAAGCCCCCATGAATCCATCACTGGAAAATAAGATGGTTTCATAAGTAGAAACAAAAGAAGAAGAGGTTCCATACTTCATCCTACCCCCACCATGAAAGCTGTACCACATTGAAAAGGGGGAAGATCTGGTGTACTCTATCTATAGAGTCCTCCTAAACAAGAACAGAGAACTGTAAGATGAGAATAATAACATGTGGTGGTTCATGTTAGAGAAGATCTGCCCTCCATCAGATTATGGATAACAACTGGTACTTCCCACTGGATGCAGTAAAGATTCTGGTCCCACTTGGGGAATCATACCAAGATTTATCTTTACATGATTTTTATATTTAAATTTCATTTTTTAAGAATTATTTTAGCATGTAGCCCAATCCTTCATATCTTTTTGAGATTTAATGACATGATACTTATTCTTAAGTAAGTAATTATCTTTTATAGGTTCATAAATGGGAAAAGGAAGCCTTAAATATTCTAATAGAAGTACTAGTCTTCATGGTAAAGGGAGTTCATTTTTATTGTTTAAACTTTTAAACTCCTTACATTTTTTGGTCCAAGACATGTTTTGAGATTTAATGATAAGATTTGCATGCCCACACTTGAAATATTGATTTAATAGACTTATTTAAGAGACATTATTTTCTTAGGAATACTGTGATTCCATGTTTTAGATTTCAATTTTAGTTATATTGAATGAGTAAAATGGAAAATTTAATGTTTAAAGTGATGCATGGATATTAAAATGATAACTCATGATTTAAGGGAATTATTTGATTTATGTAAATGAAATTTCTCTACCATTTTTTATTATTTGAATTTCTAAAATTCATGTGAATTGATTTGTTATTATAAATCACGCCTTGAGTGATTATAAAATATCATATATCTCATTACCAAGAGTATTTCTAGACTAATTACTTCCTATTTATTCTTGAGCATATTTCTTGAGAGATCTTGGGACATGTCACCTACCAAAACTTTCATTTGTACTTTTCAAAGATATGACTGTACAAAAACACATTTAAAATGATTGAGGCATATTTTGAAAAGACCTTATTCTTAAATACCATATTTACATAAATACTTCTTTTATCCCATAGCTACCATGAATGGATTTTATAGGGATGATCCATGTTTCAAGCCATTTTTATCCATTACTACCCTACTCTTGGTATTTGCATGATATTTTAAAGATGATGTGTGGGGGTGAAGGGAATCATGGTGGAATGGATGTTATACATTGTAAGAAAAATGTGTGGGGGTTATATTTTGGGAATTTTAAAAGTTTTTGTAATCATTAATTGTACTTCATTGTTTTCCCCTATTGAATTAAAAAAAATGAAAAAAATGACAAAAAAACCAAAAAATGGGAAAAATGGGTTGTGGTTTGGGAAAAAAAATCACCATTTTCCAAACCAACGATCTTTTGATCTTATGTGTTTAGGTAATGTATGTGAGGTTTGATCTAATCATAACAATCTAAAAAAAATAAATACAAAAGAAAAAAAATCAAGAGGGTACGAAAATAATTCATTATGCTTACTTGATCATGACCTTACTTTGAGTTTTGGGGGAAGCAGGTGTTGCTACATTGAAGAGAAGAACTTTATTAAACTTTTAATTTTGATATCATGCATTTAACTTAATATATTAGCCTCCTCCTTGAGCCGTAGATTCTAATGCATCAAATCCTACCAAACTTAATCCTTAGAGTCATTTGAACCTTTATTGCAAGTTCTCATGATTTTATGTGTCTTTTTTCTTTACAAAGTAGAGAAATTAGTTATTTTACAAGATTATGGATAAAGATAATGTTTTCATGATATTAACATAACTATATTTGATTTGTATCATGAAATATGAGAGTAAAGATTCAAAGGTGAGGTAAATCACGATTTGGTATGTTTAATAATAATGAATTAAGGAGATTGTATGAATTAAAGGAGAAGTTTCATCATTCTTCAAATGGGAAAAATAAAATACATTAATTGATTGTTTATTTGAAAAATGATAGATTAAATTGATACTTCATGTGGATTTTTAAAAATTTTATTTGGAATTGAAAATTGTTTGATTTTGTTACTTTGGAATTTTAATATTGGTAACATTGGTGCCCTTTGAAATTTAATGTTGAGATTTTATGCTTGAGGACACGCATGGTTTAAGTGTGGGGGAATTGATAAAGCTATTATTTTAAACATTTTTTTTATGAATTTCAATTGTTTTAATCCTCCCAAATTATCATTTTGAGCTTATATGGATCAATTTTGGATTTATGATGTGTTTTGAGAAAAATTAAGAAAAGTGATTAATTTTGGATTTTTTACAAATTTTTATGTCAAGGGGATTTTGGTCATTTATTTAAAAATGTAATTACATTTTTTTTAAATCATTATTTAATTTCCTTCAAAAGTTTCTTCTGAACTAGGGGTTGATTCAAGCATCTAAAGGCTTGAAAAATTCAATGAAGTTGGGAAATTTTTCGGGTGCACAACATGGACCCCACCACCATAATGGAATCTTATATTGGCCTAGATACCTCCAATTTAGGTGATTATACCTATAATAGTACTAGAAAACATATTTTAGTCTCTACAATTAATTTGAGGGAGTCTTGAAGTCATTAAGATTTCTATTGTATGCTATAATTTTGAAGGAAGCTTCCTAGAACCTTAATCCATAAAAATTAATAGTCAATTAATAATTCATAACATCTAAATTAGGTAGTAAAATGAGTTGAAATTTTTAGAGGAGACATGAAAGAAAATGGGGAACAACTTTGATGAAGGAGATCACGCGTGAATCATGAATTTAATGGGTCAAAAACGCAACATCTTTTGGAGGATAGATTATGCCTATTAAAGAAGAGGAGCTCCTACCTCTCAAATAATTCCTTCCCATCCCCAAACCATCTGAGGCATCAATGAGAGGAGGCCAAGGGACATTTAGGAATTTTATTTCTTTATTTTATTTTTATTTTAGTTTTATTTTACATGTAACACATTCATATTTTTTATTAAAGTGTTTCCCATTTCTTCTTCCATCTTTCTTTGTCTTTAAACTCTAATTATCTCATTCTCTCTCTTCCCTCTCTCCATCGTGATCTCTAATCACTTTGCAATGGAATGTGACTAACCTGAGGCTTATCCATGGGCAGGGTTTCAAATTTTTCTTCATTATTTCACTTCAAATTAAATTTTTTTAAATCTATTTGTGGTGGAGGCGAGAATATTGCACGAGTGTGGTAGTATTCCACCATGATACTATTTACAAATCCATTTATTTTCATTGATTAATTCATTTTAACTCCCTTATCTTAGGAAAACCTTTCATACGGTGGATTTAGAGTTACCACAAGGGATGAAGAAACATACGGTGGAGCTGGGTTGTTTTAGGATAAAATTCTCAGTTGAGGTGTTATCTTAGTTGACTATTAGAGGAGGTGTGGTTTGGTGTGCCAAAGAAATGATAAAACCACACACTCAATAAATCAAGGGAAAGTAATTCATTAATGAGGTCCCACTAAGTGAATTATAAAATCAAATTTAAACAAAAAATAAAATGATGAATGAACCCATGTTATCCAACCCTAGGACCAAGACCTTTCTTCCATAATTTCATTCTATCTGTATCTGTATCTTCATTTATATTTAATGTTTTCATTTAATAATTTTAATTACATGTATTTACAAAACCAAAACAATTTTTTTCAATAAATAATAAAAACCAACAAGAATTATATTAGGTGAACTAGATTTAGTGATTGAATCAACTGTGATTCTCCTCAAGTGAGATGACCCTGGTCAGCTTCAGTGCTGCACTAGGAAATTAAATTTATTTTTCCATGCCCTATGACATGTGTGCATTAATAATACAACCATTTTACATACTAATATGGATAAAGGAAAATATAACCATGGATTTCAGCATAAGACTCCCTAGGATCCCTAAAGGACATAATTCTATCTAGGTGTTAGTCTATTGCATTACCAAGTTGAAGCATTACATTTCAATAAAGGAATATTTCTATCTTGAAAAAAATACTAATATATACATAAGGGAAGTGGTAAGACTTCATGAATTTCCACTCTTTATTACATCTGATCGAGATCTGAGTTTTACCTCGAGGTATTAGAGAAGCCTTCAATACGAATTGGATATAAAACAGAGTTTCTAAACTTCTTATAACACCTGGATGGATGGCTACTCTGAAGGAACCATTCAAACACCGAAGGATTTGCTAAGATCATGTTCAATGTATTTACAAGGATATCAGGATTAACACCTTCCCTTAGTGAAGTTCTCACATAACAATAGTTTCTATACCATGATTCCAATGGTACCTTATTAGGCTCTATATAAGAAGAATTTTTGGACCTTAACATGATAAGATTAAGTTGAATAGTGGAAGATAAAGGGACATTATCTTATCCAAGAGATGCCATAGAAGGTTAATTCCATTTATCATCATATGAAATCTATACAAAGTTGATAGAAAGTATATGAATACAATCATCAACGATACCTGAAGATTGAGGTTATATATAAAGTGTTCCATCATTAATTACATGGAATAAAGTTATGTGGATTTGGGAAGATAGGAAAAATTAGTCCTAGATACATTGACCCATTTGAGATCCTTGATTTTATAGGAGTGGTGGCCTATCGACTTGTACTCCCACCTAAAATATCTCAAGAAAAATATTTTCTCCATGTATCCATATTGAGGAAGTAAATTCTAGACCCATTATATATAATGAATCCATAGGTGGTACCATTGAAGAATGATCTTTCATACGAGGAACAATCAGTGAAGATCTATGATTGTAGTGACAATGTTCTAAAAAACAAGACAACTCACATGGTTAATGTATTTTGGAAGAAAAAAAGTTTGAGGAAGTAACGTGGGAACTAGAAGAGGTAAAAAAATATAAATATCATTATCTATTTTAGTGTATGAAATAAAATTTCATCGGTGAATCTTTTTAAGGGGGGAAGAATGTAATACCTGAAATTTTGATTTTTTTTATAAATGAGTGAATTCCTTATTAAGAAATGATGTTATAGATAACATAAGAAATACTTTGGTTATTTTGGACCATTATATGATCTATAAAATTAAAAATACCATTAAGAATCATAATCATTGATAATATGGATGTTGTATAGTGAATATTAAGATTACTAAATTAAGGGTTATGATATATTCTTTTTGACATAGACAAAGGAAGTGAATGACTCAACCAGTTGGATCATTAACTATGAATCCCATTTATCGCAGATTATGATGGAGATAACATCCCTGGTATTTTCTCTTGATCAATCCCAAGTTGATATTCAATAACTAAAGCATGAATGAAACTATTTATTGAAGAACTTCAAGCTCATCGGGATCATGTCCTAAACCCTGTTCTCTAAACCACCCCATGAAAATCTCATAATTACACACATTACCCTTAGAAAATTTGATGGTGTAATAAAGGAATATGTATCTAGATTCTAAAAGTTTTAATTTATACATTTTCTAAAACAATTATTATATTTATTTCTTATTAATATTACTTTATAAATGATTAAATAATGAGTTTGAAAAAAATTCAGTTTTAATACAACAAAACTAAAATTATGTTTTTGGTAAATATATAGTTTCAAAAAAGACACTCCTTTTGATGAATTCATGAATTTTAGAAATAAATTATATTTTAATAAAACATTATTATTAAATAATATTGATTAAATATATATGATAATATAATTTTATGAATCCATAATAATTTTTAGAAGTGTTAGAAAACTATTATTGTCAAAAAACCATTATTTTCTAATAAATGGGGATTTTTGATTTAAAAATATAAATTCTCATATTTAGAGATTTATTTAAATAAAATAATTATTATTTTCAAAATCAATATGTCAAAATTATCAAATGGTTAAATTTTCATTATTTTTTGGGGCAAAGGATTTTTTGGGTAAAACTTAAATATGGTATAAATATATTGTGTCTATCATGACATCATAATGACCCAAAAGTGATATAATATATTCCATAAAATTTATCCATGAAAATACACATATACCCTTTAAATTAATTTTTATTTTAAGTTATTTTATTAATTTTATAAACTGTTAATGATTCCTCCAAAACCTATATTATATTTCAATATTTCAAAAATTAATTCTTTATAAACATGACTCACTTACACATCAACAAGAGAATTATTTTAATGAGATATATTCATGGATTTATAAAATAATAAAAAATAATCCTCTTTGTTATAAATCATGGGTAAAATCCATGGGAGGGTTTTTTTGTTTACTTTATCATATAGAGTCCAAAACCTAATTTTTGAAATTAATAAAGAACTATCCCTTATTTTTCTATATAAAACCACTCATCCTACCATTCCACTTAACTCAAATATCTTAGAGAAGAAATGTACTCTTTCTTCCCCTATCTATAACCCTCCTAAGGTGCCTTTAAGTAATTAACAATCTCCTCCTAATCCTTTAGAAATATTCTCTCAAGGTAAGAGATCCTCTCCTTCTTTTATTTATTTAAGTACCTTATTTATGACATGACTTTTTTTATTTCTAATTATATAGATAGTATATATTTTTACACATCCATATTAATATCCTTATTATACACATGTAATTAGAGAACAAATTTTCTCTCATTCATCCCTTTTATAAACCTTTATGTACACCCATCAGGCTACCAAAATTATCCTACGATTTTCCATGCCATACTTTTATGTAGTGAATACCCATTTCTATTTCCACTCAAGGGCATTCAACTAGTTTTACCTATACTTAATTGATTGGGGATTTACACGTATGTATCTCTAACTCCTTAATTATGGGGTTAAAATTGATTAAATCCATCCTTTTGTTGTATGAACTACATGGAACACTTATGCACATACATGATATTAAAGTGATGGGTGGGCCTAGAATTATGTGGACTGCAAATCATTGGGTAATGTTTTTATCTCAGTAGATTCCATATATGGTGAATGGGAGGTTATCCTAAGTACACCATGTTATGTTTTCTTTCCAGTTAGACTTGACTTATGTTTATGATTCCATGCTTTAAGTTATCTCTACATTTCTATGATGCCTTTTTTGTTATCATGTTATATCATGCCCCATTGTACAAGATTATGATTCTCATCCCTCTCATGTTAACTTGATGTTCCTTTTGGATCACATGTACTAGTTTTCATTATGATATAATTTTATTATTTCCTTACTATTATTTATAGATCTCCCCTATCTTATGTACATCCCATGGTTATCATTTTCACTTTTTTAAGATCAATGAAATATAATAACATGTTATGGAGTTTTTAAATAATGTTGTTGTATTTCTTTTGAAAGTTGTTATGATATGTACCTAATTAACCAAAGAAACTTGGCCTTACAATCTTCAAGGGTTGTATTTACTGTATATTTATGTAATAAATAATGAATTTAAATGTAATAAAATATGGGTTTCCATACCACAAGGTCGTCATGTCCCCACCCTGTGTTCATTTCCATCGTCATCATCGTCACAAGTCATGCACGCTCCACCACTAAGGCATAATCATAACAAGATAGTCCATCTATTTCTAATATAAGAATAATTAATCCAAAGAAAATATGATATAACACACAATAGGGAATAACATAAATATAGGAAGAACATAACATCTCATCATGACTCAATGCAAATACAAGTACACACATGTGATTCAGAAGTCAAACATAGTTTATTAGGCTATCTATGCACACTCATGGAATCAGTCATAATATTTTTCATATGTATATATATAAAGGGGTTCATATCTACACATAGTAGGGTATAAAATGTATTGGAACAATATAACACATCATACATGAGTATCAATATCCATAAACATGCACACATAGGTAATTAAAATCAACAAGGGTCTCACAATATACTCAAAAACACACACACATGAAAAGGGGTCCATGAAATTTGGGGAATTCCTTAGTGATCAAGCCTCAAACATTGAAGGTTAGCATCAAGCCATTGCTGAAGGGTATTTTTTAACCCTTGGAAATCATTATAATTACATTAGGTATGGTTATTTTAATTAATGAATACTTAAGTATAATTAATTAATTAAGAATAAAGTTTTAGTCATAACACATTATGAATTAAGAATCATTTTACCATGGTGGAAAACCTCATATCACATGAAAATAAACTATTTATATTACCCTAGGGTTGTGTAAACAGGGCCACATACCTTAAATGGAGTCAATTACCATCTAATCTAAGCTCAATAGCTTTTTCCGACTCCACTACGTACATTCATCCTCCTTCAATCACCACAAGGCCTGACTCATTACCGAACATTCCAAATTTTCTAATTATAAATAATTTATAATTAATTAAATGTACACAAGTAGCTCACATTTCAAGGTGAAAGGAATACTTACTGAAATACTTACAAGGTATCACAACCTAGTTATAACCATGACCAATGGCCCATGAAAGGTTCGTAATAAGCCTCTGACTTCATTTTGGGAAGAATACTTATTGCATGATAATAAAACAAAGACCAATTGAATATAATTTAATTATAACCTTTATAAGAAATTAGACCAATAAATTTTACTTAGACACAACATCATCTAATAGAGGTCAAGACACTCATGACATATTCCCTATTATATGGTATGAAAATTACCATAATTAATTCCATGATTCAATGGATAACCATTTTAATTCAACCCCAAACATAGAAGACATCACTAAGATATTTACCTTAATTGAAAATCAAATAAATTTCACAAGATATATTTATCTTGGTTGAGAGAAACCCCCATTATAAATAGAAAATTTGATGATACTCAAGTGTAATAGATGAAAGGTATTTAAATTTAAATGCATGAAATAAAAAAAATGGAAAAATAATAAATAATGAAGAATAGGGAATATCCTTACCTCTGAAACCATCAAATTACACCCAGAACCACCCAATATAAGGATAATCAAGGGAGGGGTCCTCCAATTGAGTCATCCTATATGAATACAATTCTTCTAAAGCAAAGGGGTGTTAAGCCCATATTTTTTTTATTAAAAAAGCATGCCTGGAAATATTTCACCATGTGATTCCTGGAACCAAGATGTGATTTTCTAGGCTCTACTCCCCAGCCATATATTAACATTTTGAAACTCCTCTAGCTAACCCATGGATCTATTTCATGTTTTTAATAACCTATTCACAACATAAATGGGCTGATTATGCAGCTTTTAATAGTCTCGAGCTCCCATCTACTCCTCTAGTGGACCCCGAAACCCTCAATCTTTAATTGAGCCTTGAAACTTGTCCCAAAGCACCATTTAGGGATGTTAAAACTTCTAAAGCCTCATTATAATTCTAGGTTCTCAAAATAATCTATACATAAAACCAGGAAGTTTAAATTTCTCCTAGAATTTGAAAACTATAATGGTCTGGGCCTTCAAAGTATGGATTTAGGGAACACCATAATGAATCTCATTATGATATTGGGCCCCATGGAATGAAGAGTGCCATTATTCTATAAAGATCCAGGTCATGCTCCAATGGGTGGCCTAGGTATATAGGTGATGTTATTGAAATAAGTGTTGCATTTTGATCTATATATCCATACCATAGTGGGACAATGAGATAGAGGTGTTATTCCATGACTAGTGGAGGCCACTCTAGAATAGACTTCCTGCCTAGTTTTATAATAATTTATATTAAATTAATAAAAGTGGGAGACTTAATTAATATTTCTCACATATCCCTGATGCATCTATGATCCAAACACCCAAGGGGGGTTCCCCCTTTATTCTTAAATCTCCCCTTAGTTATTTCATGACCATTTGAGGTTTCATTTATTGCAATCATAACCATTCAATAAGTATACTAGCATGGTTTCCTTAGGAAAAGGTTTTATTGTTGTCACTTATTTATCTATATTATATCACTAATATGTTTTTTTAAAGTTCTTTGATTTAGGTGGATTCATCTCAAATTGGATAGATTCACTTTGTGAGTCATCTTAAATAAGGTTGTGATAGGAATTACTTACAATGTTTTGGAATTTTATGTGATTTTATGGGCTATCATGCATTCAAGTGTGTGCATAAGCATAAAATTGTTATTACTATATTATTAAAGTGTACGGGTGGGTCAAAATTGATTGAATTGAACCTTAGGAGGGTATGATGATAATTTTACTTTGGGATTAATATCATTAAAGGGTTCAAATTCTCAGTATAGTTCTTTTTTCCTATTATGGTTAGGCCTGAGGTGGGTTTTTGGTATGGGTATTGATCTCCATAAGATATAGAGATTTTGATGAGTGAGAATGGATAGTATAATAATCATGTATTGGATTGAGTTGAGGGATGTCCAATGAACAATTCCCAATTGGTTTATGATTTGAAATATATTTTTAGAGAATGTGTTTTACCCTATTAATTTTGGTGTTGTTTTTGGTGAATCCAATACCAGTTGTATGCGATATCATCATAAAATCATCTATGAGAGATCCCTTTATAGAGAATATTGGTTTGGATTTCATGATAGGTTAGTAATATTATTCCATCCTCATATTTTTTAGGATACTTAGTTTTTGTGTGATTTACCCATAGGGGCTTACCTTTAAGGAGATATTAGCTTGACTTTCATATAAGGTCAACTATTTTATAAAATCCTTAGTTTCATTCTTATGAGACTACTAGATAAATGATATAACTATAGGAAATTACCTAGAGGGGATGGTTCAATCTACATAAGTGTTTGGTTATATTATTCCCACTTTTAATCACTTCCTATGATATCATAGGTGGTTCGGTATAAGATGACTTCCTCTTTTGTGTGCGAAACACATGAGGCATGGTCAAGATTTGTGGTGGCTTGGTTAGTGTACAATGACCTAATAGAGGTTAATTTTTTTCTTGATATATATTTATTATACATTAGTGAATCCACTTATATATATAATAAACTTATTATAATTATGTGTTGGTGTATTCTACTAGGTTTTATTATTTACACCTTGTGTAGGTACCTCGCTGTGCATGATTTTTTTTCTTGGGATCCAGCTTCAGTAAAGTGTCCTATATCAAATTTTTGAGAAGATTGAGGGATGTATATATAGAGGTTACACCAGGACATACACTTTGATAATTTTTTGTAAGCACCTATATTTTTTTTCATTTATATAAATATCTATTTTTCCATATGTAGAGATCAATTTTGACTACCAATATATGACTTTCATGTACCCATTTTTATAGAATATGATATTATTTATATGTTTAGCCTTATTATGTGATTATATAATATCTAATTTTTTTAGTATTTCCTCTATTGTTTATAATACTTATCATCATCTGATATTAAGGGAATAGTCTTCTTAATGTATGGATCTGGACCATGCCACTTGTTGACAACCTATTGCATACATGGAGGCATGAACGAGGATATGTGGTGATTTGGATGAGATCCAATGGTTTGGGATAGGTAATTAAAAAAATGGTATTTGGGAACTATTTTCTTATATTATTTATTTTATGATTGGTGGAGTGAGGGTATAATGGTTAGGACTCAGGTGGGATGACATGCTTCTGTCTATCCAATAATTGTTTAGTGGATGGTAAAGTTTCCATGGAATTTGGATTACTTATATTTATTATGCAGTTATTATTTCATGTTATTAATCATGTGTTATTGTAAGATTTATGATTTTTTATTTTTTTCTCAATTAGGGTGGTAAGGGAGTGTGACATCATGCATCATGATTTAATACATAGGTTTACATGTCATATGCTTCTTTTTATGTGATTGGTAAAGGTTTAAATTAATTAAATTCTAATAGTAATATATTCAATTTTTTTATAAAATTAATTATTGGTTCCATTTAATTAAATTAACATTTGTACTTTTTTGGTCTCTACTTTATATATGATAGTGACCAACATGTAGGTTTTTGTGATATGTTTTTAAGAATTAGGTAAGTAGTGGGTTATAATACCTTTTTTCTTATTGGTAGAGACCCTTATAGTGCATATAATAGGGTGGTTCTATAAGTTCATGTCAATTACTACTTAAATACTATTAATATTTAAGCTATTAAGTGTGTTTCAAAGTCAATGTTTATAATTTTAGAAAATTTTACTACGACGGTATCCCATGGTTCCACCAAGGGATACGATTATGGATGATTTCAAGGAACACAATGCCCCCATTATACCTCCGGATGATAAGGAGGGTAGAGATGAGAATTCCCTCAAGGTTTATATAGAGGAATAGGTAGATGACCCCTTTCATCTAGGGGTGTACCATATTATACCCCTAGGAGGAAGAGGGATAAATCTAGGTGGAGATACTATGGTTAAAATTGACTAATAATTATCGATGAAGAATCCTATGGATTTATAATAAATTTTAGGTCCTCAAGATAAGCAGGATTATATCAAGTTCATATAGGGTGTCTTTGATCTATAAGAGATTATTTATGATGAACAAGTGAAGTTCGAAGATCATCTAATCTAGGGAACCTCCATGAGATGCCTGGATGTGATAGTTTAAGCTATAAGGCATGAGGTATTTTTATAATATTCCTTTAATGATCAATTTTTTAGGATTTTTTTACCTATATTAACTAAATATTTATATGGATAAGGAGTTTATTGAGATTTACCAGGGTAATTATGAAACACAGATTACATTACTCATTTTTAAATTTACTCAGGTTTTTTTTCACTATTTGTAGGGAATGAAACCTAATAGGATTGTTATTTTGAGATCATTATAAATTTTTATTTGATATTCTAGTCCTAATTTTAAAAATTACATCCTATTCTCAAGTGGTTCTCTAGGACTATATCGATGAGAAGTAATTGAATGAGGATAATGTTACTTTTATTCTCCCTTTCATTGGAGGGTTTAGTGGTGGGTTGCATGTGGTGCTTGCGATGCCTCTTCTAGCGGAAGGAAGTGTAGGTTTAATGAGATATACCATGGTGGAGAGATGTAGTATATGAAAGGTTTAATATCTTCAATTCCTATTTCTATATAGTTTTTAATGATTTTTAATCAGTGTGTGTGACAAGGATATTACTATAGTTCATGTACTAGCCAACCAAGGGAGTGTTATGTATGTGGTAGGATACATAACCTATAACATTTTTGTGTGAGTGTGTCTCAGTAGGGTTTTCCTAGAGGATCTTGATAGATGTTGTATTCTCAATCTTGGATAGGGAAACTCTATTGTATAATAGTCATTTCTCTCATAGGTTGATCCTTGGATCTATATGTGGGAATCTAGGGAAGTATCAGTAACAAATGGCTCATGGTTCCATTCCTTGAGTGAGTCAGGAATCTTTGATTTTGGTCCATGGAAGTAAGGTAGGTATATTTTATTATTTAAAACTATATACTACTAATGTGAAAGATGATCCTTCTACCATAATTTGTATGGTTTGTTACACTTATACACTTTTTTTACTTCATTGGATACATGAACATCCCATTATTTCTATATTATTCCAGGTGATGTATGGCTTGGGGTTAATGGTAGAATTATCTTCTAGTATTTTGGATAATTATAAACCTATTAGAAATAGGGTGGATCATATTTATATAATCATAATGGGTTCTATAGTGGTTAGGGGATATATAAAATAGTGTAATTTTTGCATCTTAGATTTAACAAGTTTTGATGTCATCTCTGGGATGGATCGACTTAACTAATTTTAGGATTGAATTGATTTCTTCCTAATATGGTTGTATTTTACATCCCTTATTGGATAAGAGTATTTTTTCATAGGTTAATGGGATATTGAGGTAGGTATAGAATGACCTAACCTTAGATATATTGGGGACATTCCAACATAGGTGGTGAGTATGGTCCTTATAGATGAGAAAGTAATAGATCTATCTACATTCCCACTGATATTAGAACATTTCCAAGATGTGTTTTTATATTATTTCTCAAGTTTTCTACTTATTAAATAGATATATTAAATGATTTATCTCATACATGGTTCTAATGTAACACACCAGGTTTTAAGACACATATCTTTTCTCTATATATCTATAATTCTTAAATATGTTTTTCCATACATTCAAAAGAATTTAACTTCAATTGAAAGTAATTCTCATAAGATATGGATAAAACTAGAAACACTTCATTTATTCATAATGGTATATTACAATGAAAGTAAATGAAACTAATAAAATAATATCATTGATTTTTATATGCCATGACTGATTACACCCACTTGAAGTGTTTAAATTAAAAGAGTACAATAAATAGAAATGAATAATATCATTAAAACTAGAAGATCCCCTGGATCATCTTCACCATTGAAAATCATAATTAACATAACTAAAACTGTGATGAGAAAGAAAATAATTAAAGTAGAAATAATTTTGGGAATACTTAATATGGAATGATTGTAGTTCCTTATAAGTTATGAATAGAATGAATGAATGATTTTAGAAAGGCTATATATAGAAATAAAATCTCACTATTATAAATATGGTTGTTGGAAATATGGTCATTGGAAATATGGTTATTTAAATTATGTTCATTGGAAATATATCCATTAGAAATACATTTATCTAATAAGTAAAATTAAATTGTGAATTGTTGTGACAAATATAAAATAATATAATTCACAAATAATAAATAATGAAAAAATAATATTTAATTAAAATATTTTCATGACTATTTTTTTAAAAAAATTATATGATAATATTTAATGAATTTATTTAATATTAAGGTATTAGAAAAACTAATTTTTTTTAGAAAATAAATATTAAATTTTAATAATATTTGGTAAATATTATTTAATATAAAAATAATATTTTTCAAATAACTATTTTTTAAAGTGTTGTGTATTTATAAGGGATGATTTTAATGAAGCGAAAAATACCATAATTTTTCTATATAATTTCCATTAAAATATAAATTATTTTGAATGAATTGTTTCACAAGAAACACTGAACAAAAATGAATTGTGATGAGTTTTTTAATATAATTTTTTTTGTCTGAAATATAACGATTATAATGCAGCCATTGAATTCATGAATAAAAATAAAGGTAACCATGTTATGAAATATATTTATAACTAAAATAAAAGATCATTTTTAATACTATCCCATTTTTAAAATTAAATTAGTATAGGTAAATATCAAATGATATCTTTTAATATTTAAAATATATTTTTTCTAAAATTGGATTTATATACACTATGTACTATTTTCTTGAAACTAAATATATTATAGATAAATGATGATAAAATATATTATTTATATGAATAATAGATTAATAATAATATTTTAATGACCCTGTATATGATTGGAACAAGCTCTTTCTTGGCATCTATAAGGTCGAGGGTTCAACCTCCAACAGACGCGGTTACTATAACAAAACTGTAGCAACATTGTAGTAGTGTACTATAGTAGTTGTGATACTATTCATCAATGGAATTTGGGCTATTTATTAGTACTTTGGGACACTTTTTACTTTGATCTATTCATTTAGGGCCTCTTGTCAATTAACCATAGGTAAAGCAGGCACATGGTGAGATCAAGATACAGCTCGATGCCTCAGGCATGCCACACAAGCATGGAGACACATTGGTGCTCCTGAGTGGGTGTACTTGAAATAGGGATGGGTGTATTGACACCTACAATCCAGACATCCATCCTTTGATGTGGGATGAATGGGTGAACCACTATGTGATTCTTTTATAGTGATTCTATCCTAATGAAGCGAAGCAATAGATTAACATTACAGTAGGTAACCTCACAAGCATCCTTGGGCGGGCAACTCAAAATAGAGAGAGGTGTGCTAACACCCATAATCTGTAACACCCGAGAATTTTATGTTATATAAATCATCAAAGGAATCTTTTTCTACACACAAAACTTGTTTGGCTTTCTTTACATGGAATCACGACCTTCCTCGATAGCTTGCGTCATACGCAATACCGAGTTTCACTAAACAATGATATGCTATTAAAATATTATTAAAACTAGCCGTTATGAATAGTAATAACCACTTTTTGAAATTTTATAAATTTTATTTTTTAAAATGGACTTCATTTTTGGATTCGGAATATTGAAATTAGCCTAGGGTGAAATTTTGGTATTTTTCTGAAAACTTTCAATTTTTGATGAATAGTGAAACCACTAAGTGGTAGTTAAAAAACTGAATTTTTCATAAAACTTAATTTTACCGCTTATGTGAGTGGAATTTCGAAAATCCGAGAGAAAAAGTTGATGTCAGTAAGTAAAATGTGGTTCAATGAGATGAAAATAATTTTTTGGTGAATAATAACTTTTTACTTTTTTTACCACGGTTAAAAGTAAATAGGGTAATTAAGGGTAAAAATGATATTATTATTACCCTAACACATGTCCTAATTCTATTGGACAAGTTTAATTCGACCAAAAACAAACTTAGGAATAAAATATGACCATTTAGGCCCACTTGGATTAGATTAGGACATTTATTATTAATTTATTTAAAGAAGGGTTAAAATAGTTAAAATCAAAGTTTAATAAGTAAATCATTTTTAATATGGGGTTATACATAAGATAAATTCGACTATAAATATTCATTAGAAAGCTAAAAATATTTCCTACATAATGGTATTTTATTAAATAATTTAATTTATTTATGACACAAAGATGATGCAGTAATTATCTTATTAATGAAATATTGGCATAATTGATGTTATAAACACCAAAATAAATGCAATTTGAGACTTTTTATGAATTACAATAATTTTATAGATTAATATGACATGTTAGTATTTATTTAATTAACTTTTTTCGAACTAATCATTCTGTTATGATTTTCACAAAAATTAATTACTAAATAGTGTCAAAATTGACATAAAATAGTTTTTAAAACAAATATTATATTAGTAATTGTTATTTTATTCCTAAAAATATAAGGTTCGGCCAAATGACTTAGATAAGGTTATATATATTTATAATAAACAAATTGGGGTTAGTTTGTCTGCTTATAGTAAGTTTATTAACCTTATAGTATAAGAACACAAGAAGACACAGTAAAAGTAAAATTATTTAACTTAATGTTAAATCTAAATGATAAGGTTAAAATAGGAACCTAAACTTGTCTAAATTCTATTGGATGAGAGGATTTAGACCCATCCCCACCTTATCTTTGAAATAACTCAATTTGGAGCTATTTAAAACCGAAATTGACTTTATAATAAAATAATATTTTTAGTTTTTCCAAAGGAGCCCCTCTCCTCCCTTATAAAAGGGCACCTCCTCCCCCTCTTCCTCACACCACTTTGAGCCTTCAAGCTTGGAAAACCCCTGTAAATTTCTCCTCTCCACTTCCCTAGAAACATCCTAGATGTTCTGGTCTTCTTCAAAGACCTATTTTAGTGCCCTAAAAGGAGGTCTCAAAGAAGCATTTCAAAGATGAGGTAATGTCCGTTACCGATTCTTTCATCTTTATTTCTTCTTCCACTTATTCTTATTTAGTTGTTTAATTATGAAGTAATAAAATCAGTATAACTCATATACTGATATGTTATTATAAGTATGAAAAAAACCTATTTCACCATCTATCCATCCTACGGAAAAAGAAATCACCGCGCGTGCGTACGTACGGAATACCGTCTCCACGCCGTGGTGTAATCTATTTTCCACCACCACCTTACTTGGATGGGTATAATGGTGTAAATAATGACTATATATGACTATTATAAAGTGATACTAATTTTGAAATAGTATACATACACTCAAATACAATTCCACGATCATAAGAACGATATCATCACTCGTGCGTACGTATGGAATACCGTCTCCACGATGTGATGCGACTCGTTCTACATGATCTTCATTTAATAATGATTATATAAATGAATTGAATGAATGAATATGATATATATTACACTAATACCATTCTGGAAAGGAGGTATCTATAACCTAAAGAGAAGAATAATAATTTATTCGACAAAACACGCATAAGAACAAAAAGTTATAAACACCCGAATAACAAGTAGGAATGAAATATTACTATCAAGAAGCTAAGAATATGACCAAATATGATATCATAAAAATAAGTATGATTCTGGAATAAGTCAATAAAATTATTTAAATCATTATACAGGAGGTTCGGACACGTACAAAGCATATCAGACCTAAGGTAAGGGAAATATCACAATCTCATTTTTATCCGAGATTGTCCATACTTTGGTATTTACTGGGGTGTATTTTATCATCCACATCCATGTTTCCTCAAAATGTAATATTTACATCATTCTAAAATAGTTTATATCCAATTTTACCCTTCGGTGAGTTTTTATTAAAAGATATGAATGGAATCTTTTGTCATTTTTCGTACGAGGTACTTTTTTGACTTTTCCGAAAAAAGTACGAGAAGAATGTTTTTTTAACTTATACGGCATGAATGGATTTTTAAAACATTATTTCCAAGAAGCTTCCTTTACAAGTTTTCAAGTTTATTTTTAATCAACTTCTTTTAGTTTAAAATTGTATGACATGTTAAGAAAGGAAAATGTTTTGAAGTAGAAAGGATATTTTCCTCAAGAATGGAGTTCAAGTGTTTTATCAAAATTATTTTCCATCTAAGATAATAAAGGGTTCTGTTTCTATCCCTATTATTACATTTACTTGATTATGTTGTGATGGAAATATTTTTATGAATTCCTTTATCTTATATGAATTGTTTTATGATGTTATGATGTTTAAGATTCCCATTTTTATTACATGAGTTATGCAATGATGTATGATTTATGATTTTGTGGCACACATAATAATGGTATCATTATGAGATGGGTGGGACCTATATCTCCCTCCAATGCATTGGGTAAAGATTTTATATCTCATGATATAGACATGGCTAGAATGGTAGGTTATACCGGTTCAGTGAAACATGACTGAAACGAGGAATGAGCTCGGTTCAGAAATGGACTTTTTCCACTAAGATAGTCTTGACAATGAGCCTTGACTAACAAGAAATGATTCTCTATGATATGTGTGTATTCCACAAAGTTTCATGTTTTAAGTTATGATTATTGGGATTACATTTCACTACTATGATTTATCCCATGTTATGAAATTATGATCTCTTTTACAGGTTAAGATTTCCAAAAGTTATGTGCTTATATATATGATGTGATTGATATTTATTTTGTTTACCCTTACTGAGCATTTGAGCTCACCCTTTTGTATGTTTTATTTCCCCAGGTCAGGGAGAAGGTTATTAAGTAGAATATGCCAAAAAGGGACTCTAGATATGATGAAATAAATGGGAGGCAAAGTAGATGCTTTATGAACCAGTTGTTTATGTTTCCCAGTTTCTAAAGACACTATACCTATATGGTCCTTTCATGGTTTTGTTATATGTTGTAATAAGCGTGCTTCAATTTTGAAGTAATAACAATGTATGTAAAGTATGGGTCATTATAGTTGGTATCAGAGGAAAGGTGTAGTCAACCTTTGGAAACTAGGATGTGAAAGCTTTATTAAGAACCCTAAGGATAAGTCTAAGCATAGAACACAATCTTAGTGTTTTATCAATGGACATGAATAACCTAGGATAAGACCTTAAGTGTAAAATTTTATTCTTGATTATGTGGTTTTCCTATTATAATTAGTGTTGCTCACACTATTCTTCTTGGTTTTAGTGAATGGCTGGAACCTGAAGGAACCATGTTAATTCGGAATGCGACAGGCAATGCAATGATTGTACCCCTGAGCAACCAAACGTTATGGGATCTGTAATTCAAATTCTTGTAGCCATGATCACACAACTTTCTCAAGATATGAATCATGCAGGACTTCCAAAAGAGCAAAGGAAGGAGCAACACTCTGTTGAATCCTTCATGAGATAGCGTCCACCTTCATTCAACGGGTCTACTGATCCATTAGTTGCTGAACAATGTATTAGTACTACTGAAAAGATATTTTCAGTTCTTCAATGTTCTGATCATGATAAAGTCATCTTAGCAGTGTATCGTTTGTAAGGTGATGCTGATCAATGGTGGAATCTTATTAAGAATACGAGGCAAAGGGATGATATTGAGTCCATGGAATGGGACGAGTTCAAGAACTTATTTTTCAATAAGTACTTCCCTCATATTCTCCGAACAAAGATGGAGAAAGAGTTTCTTGAACTGAAGCAAAAGGATGATGAATCTGTTGGTACCTATGAAGCAAATTTTACAAGACTTGCATGGTATGCTTCTGGTATTATTATCCAACCTGAGAGTAAGATCGATCAATTCTTTAGTGGCTTAAAACCAAGTCTTCGAAGGGCCTTATCCATAAGGGACTTCAATAGCTATGAGGAAATCGTTCGATGTGCTCTCAAATTTGAGATGGAGATTGGAGTAACCCATTAGTCATATGGGTTTGATAAGAAGAGGAAAATGGAATTCAAAGGAAAATCTAAAGAGAACACTGAAAAGAAGATGAGCTTTCCCTTATGCTCAAAGTGTGGAAAGAAACATGGAGGGAGTTGTCTTAAAGGGACAAGTAAATGTTTCAAATGTGGAAAGGAAGGTCATCGGGCATTTGAATGCCGCGATGATGGGAAGAAGATGTCTAACGATGCAAACAAAGGAAGGGATACACATAATGAACCTACTACACTTCAATGTTTCAAGTGCAAGGAGATGGGACATTATGCCAATAAATGCCCTAATCCAAGGGTTGATAATGATGGTCTACGTCAACAAACTCTTAAGGCTAAAGACAAAGGAAAGTCACATGCAATTTCTATCAGCGATGTGGAGTATGATAACGAGGTGGTGAAAGGTACACTTACCATCCACTCTAAAGTAGAAAATGTTTTATTTGATTCTGGATCCACCCACTCCTTTATTTCTGAAGAATTTTCTAAGGGTATCACCGTATTACCTCAACAATTAGATGTTGAGTTAGCTGTGACAACACCTAATGGCACAACAGTCGCATCAAAAGTTTATAATTCTTCTCTAATTGAAGTTTGTGGGAAAGTGCTTCCTGAAAATCTTGTGATCCTTCCTATAGTGGAATTTGATGTGATTATTGGCATGGATTGGCTTTCTCTACATGGATCTCATATCAATTTCTAAAGAAGGGAAGTCACATTTCATATTCCAGATCAATCTATGATCATCTATCGATGCAAGGATGAACATAACCTTCCAGTGGAAATTTCTTCCATTTTATGGGTATTGATTCCACTAAATGAAGGTTATTTATCTCAAATGGTTGGTGAGAAACTCACGATTAAGAATATTCCCATTGTATGGGAGTTTGATGATGTCTTTCCGGAGGAATTACCAGGTCTTCCACTGAATCGTGAAGTTGAGTTTTCAATAGAACTCGTACCGGGTGCTTTGCCTATTTCAATGACACCTTATAGAATGGCCCCAATTGAGTTGCAGGAATTGAAGAAGCAACTCCAAGAGAATCTTGATAAGGGGTTCATACGCCCTAGTGCGTCACCTTGGGGAGCACCTATTCTTTTTGTTAAGAAGAAAGATGGATCAATGAGACTCTGCATTGATTATCGAGAACTTAACAAGATCACTATCAAGAAAAAATATCCTCTCCCATGCATTGATGACCTATTTGACCAACTACGCGGAGCTCAATACTTTTACAAGATTGATCTTCGTTCAGGGTATCATCAATTAAGGGTCAAAAGGGAGGATATACCAAAGACGGCTTTCCGTACAAGGTATGGACACTATGAATTTATAGTGATGCCATTTGGTCTTACTAATGCCCCTGCTATCTTCATGGATATAATGAATAGAGTCTTTAGAGACTATATTGATCAGTTTTTGGTAGTCTTTATAGATGATATTCTTGTCTATTCAAAGAGCAAGGAAGAACATGAAGATCACTTGAGAATTATATTGATGACCCTGAGAAAGGAGAAGATTTATGCCAAATTTACCAAGTGTGAATTTTGGCTTCAAAAAGTTGCATTTTTGGGTCACATAATCTCAAAAGAGGGGATATCTGTGGATCTAGAAAAAATAGAGGTTATCGAAAGATGGTCGAGACCAACAACAGTGACTGAGATCCGAAGTTTTCTTGGTTTGGCTGGATATCATCGACGTTTTGTGAAAGATTTTTCACGATTATCTAATCCACTCACCAAGTTGACTCGGAAAGGAGTTAAGTTTGTTTGAACGGAGGAATGTGAAGAGAATTTCAAGGAGTTGAAAAGAAGGTTATCCAGTGCACCTGTGCTCACACTGCCTTGTAGTGGAGAAAGGTTTGTGATCTACAGTGATACATCCAAGAAGGGATTGGGGTGTGTTCTTATGCAAAATGATATGATGATAGCTTATGCCTCACGATAGTTGAAAATACATGAGCAAAATTACCCAACTCATGATTTGGAAGTTAGCTGCGGTAATCTTTGCATTAAAGATTTGGAGGCATTACCTTTATGGTGAAAGTTGTGATATTTATACTGATCATAAAAGTTTAAAGTATATTTTCACACAAAAGGAGCTGAATATGTGCCAAAGAAGATGGTTGGAGCTGATTAAGGATTACGACTGCTCAATCCATTACCACCCTGGGAAAGCAAACAAGGTGGCAGATGCATTAAGTCGACAAGACCATGCTAGTTTATCCATGATGAGGATCACCAAAGATCCAATATTTATGGATTTACAAAGGATGGATCTTGGAATTATAATGAAAGGGGAAAAATCGTATCTTTCTCAAATGAATGTTCAACCATCTATACATGTGGAGATTAAAGAGGTACAGAAAGAAGATGTCGAGTTACAAAAGAAGGTGAGAAATGTTCCTGAATTCAACCTTGATTGTGATGGGATAATAAAGTTCAGGAATCGGGTTTGTGTTCCTTCCATCCCCGAATTAAAGAAGGAGCTGCTGGATGAGGCTAATAGTTCTTCATTCTCTATTCATCCTGGAAGCACGAAGATGTATAGAGATCTGAAAGAATACTTCTGGTGGGATGGCATGAAAAGAGATGTTGCTGAATATGTCTCTCGATGCTTGGTTTGTCAATAAGTTAAAGCTGAGAGACAGAAGTCTAAGGGGATGTTACAACTATTACCCATACCCGAATGGAAATGGGAAAACATCACTATGGACTTTGTCACAGGACTTCCTAAAACATCCAAAGGCAATAATGCTATCTGGGTCATAGTTGATCGTCTTACAAAGTCTGCACACTTCATTGCCATTAGAGAGGATTTCTCTCTGGATCAGCTTGCCAGGATATATGTAAAGGAAGTGGTAAGATTGCATGGAGTACCACTTTCTATTATATCTGATCGGGATCCGAGATTTACCTCGAAGTTCTGGAGAAGTCTTCAGCATACTCTGGATACAGAGTTGAGTTTCATCACTTCTTATCATCCTCAGATAGACGACCAGTCTGAGAGAACAATTCAAACTCAAGAAGTTATGTTGAGAGCTTGATCTATGGATTTTAAAGGTGGTTGGGATCAACACCTACCTTTGGTGGAATTTTATTATAATAATAGCTTTCACTCCAGTATTCAGATGGCTCCTTATGAATCTCTCTATGGAAATAAATGCAGGACTCCAACTTGCTGGGATGAAGTTGGGGAAAGAAAGCTATTAGGACCTGATCTTGTTGATGAAATGGAAGAAAAGGTCAGATATATTCAACAACACATAAGAGCAGCTCAGAGTCGATAGAAAAGTTATGCCGGCAACTGAAGAAAAGACCTAGAGTTTGAAGTGGGTGATAAAGTGTTCTTACAAATATCTCCCTGGAAGAGGGTCATGAGATTTGGAAAGAAGGGAAAGTTGAGCCCTAGATATATCGGTCCTTTTGAAATACTGAACCGTGTTGGGAAGGTAGCTTACCAATTGGAGCTTCCACCGAATCTCTCTCAAGTTCACGATGTGTTCCATGTATCTCTCCTGAGAAAGTACATACCTGATCCTTCACATGTACTCAGCTCAGAAGTTGTACCGATGGAGCAAGATCTTTCTTATGAAGAACAACCGATAGAGATTCTGGATCGTAGCGAAAAAGTCCTATGAAACAAGACCACTCGATTAGTAAAAGTTTTATGGAGGAACCACCAATTAGAAGAAGCTACATGGGAGCTTGAGGATATAATGGGGGAGAGGTATCCTCATCTGTTTGTTACAAAGTGACGAATTTCGAGGGTGAAATTCATTTTAAGGGGGGTAAAATGTAACACCCGAGACTTTTATGTTATATAAATCATCAAAGGAATCTTTTTATACACACAACACTTGCTTGGATTGCTTTACACGGAATCACGACCTTCCTCGATAGCTTGCGTCGTACGCAATACCGAGTTTCACTAAACAATGATATGCTATTAAAATATTATTAAAAATAGCTGTTATGAATAGTAATAACCACTTTTTGAAATTTTATAAATTTTATTTTTCAAAATGGACTTCATTTTTGGATTCGGAATATCGAAATTAGCCTAGGGTGAAATTTTGGTATTTTTCTGAAAACTTTCAATTTTTGATGAATAGTGAAACCACTAAGTGGTAGTTAAAAAACTAAATTTTTCATAAAACTTAATTTTACCGCTTCTGTGAGTGGAATTTAGAAAATCTGAGAGACACAGTTGATGTCAGTAAGTAAAATGTGGTTCAATGAGATGAAAATAATTTTTTGGTGAATAGTAACTTTTTACTTTTTTTTACCACGATTAAAAGTAAATAGGGTAATTAAGGGTAAAAATGATATTATTATTACCCTAACACATGTCCTAATTCTATTGGACAAGTTTAATTCGACCAAAAACAAACTTAGGAATAAAATATGACAATTTAGGCCCACTTGGATTAGATTAGGACATTTATTATTAATTTATTTAAAGAAGGGTTAAAATAGTTAAAATCAAAGTTTAATAAGTAAATCATTTTTAATATGGGGTTATACATAAGATAAATTCGACTATAAATATTCATTAGAAAGATAAAAAGATTTCCTACATAATGATATTTTATTAAATAATTTAATTTATTTATGACACAAAGATGATGCAGTAATTATCTTATTAATGAAATATTGACATAATTGATGTTATAAACACCAAAATAAATGTAATTTGAGACTTTTTATGAATTACACTAATTTTCTAGATTAATATGACATGTTAGTATTGATTTAATTAACTTTTTTAGAACAAATCATTCTGTTATGATTTTCACAAAAATTAATTACTAAATAGTGTCAAAATTGACATAAAATAGTTTTTAAAACAAATATTATATTAGTAATTGTTATTTTATTCCTAAAAATCTAAGGTTTGGCCAAATGACTTAGATAAGGTTATATATATTTATAATAAACAACTTGGGGTTCGTTTGGCTGCTTATAGTAAGTTTATTAACCTTATAGTATAAGAACACAAGAAGACACGGTAAAAGTAAAATTATTTAACTTAATGTTAAATCTAAATGATAAGGTTAAAATAGGAACCTAAACTTGTCTAAATTCTATTGTATGAGAGGATTTAGACCCATCCCCACCTTATCTTCGAAATAACTCAATTTGGAGCTATTTAAAACCGAAATTGACTTTATAATAAAATAATATTTTTAGTTTTTTCAAAGGAGCCCCTCTCCTCCCTTATAAAAGGGCACCTCCTCCCCCTCTTCCTCACACCACTTTGAGCCTTCAAGCTCAGCCAAACCCTGCCAATTTATCCTCTACACTTCCCTAGAAAAATACTAGAGGTTATGGTCTTCTTCAAATACCTATTTTAGTGCCCTAAAAGGAGGTCTCAAAGAAGCACTTCAAAGAAGAGGTAATGTCCGTTACCGATTCTTTCATCTTTATTTCTTCTTCCACTTCTTCTTCTTTAGTTGTTTCATTATGAAGTAATAACATCAGTATAAATCATATACTTATATGTTATTATAAGTATGAAACAACCCTATTTCACCATCTATCCATCCTACGGAAAAAGAAATCACCACGCGTGCGTATGTACGGAATACCGTCTCCACGCCATGGTGTAATCTATTTTCCACCACCACCTTACTTGGATGGGTATAATGGTGTAAATAATGACTATATATGACTATTATAAAGTGATACTAATTCTGAAATAGTATACATACACTCCAATACAATTCCACGATCATAGGAACGATATCATCACTCGTGCGTACGTATGGAATACCATCTCCACGATGTGATGTGACTCGTTCTACATGATCCTCATTTCATAATGATTATATAAATGAATTGAATGAATTAATATGATATATATTACACTAATAAAATTCTTGAAATGAGGTATCTATAACCTAAAGAGAAGAATAAGAATTTATTCGATAAAACACGCATAAGAACAAAAAGTTATAAACACCCGAATAACAAGTAGCAATGAAATATTACTACTAAGAAGCTAAGAATATGACCAAATGTGATATCATAAAAATAAGTATGATTCTGGAATAAGTCAATAACATTATTTAAATCATTATACAGGAGGTTCGGACACGTACAAAGCATATCAGACCTAAGGTAAGGGAAATATCACAATCTCATTTTTATCCGAGATTGTCCATACTTGGTATTTACTGGGGTGTATTTTATCATTCACATCCATGTTTCCTCAAAATGTAATATTTAAATCATTATATAATAGTTTATATCCAATTTTACCCTTCGGTGAGTTTTTAGTAAAAGATATGAATGGAATCTTTTGTCGTTTTTCGTACGAGGTACTTTTTGACTTTTCCGACAAAAGTATGAGAAGAATGTTTTTTTAACTTATACGACATGAATGGATTTTTAAAACAATATTTCCAAGAAGCTTACTTTACAAGTTTTCAAGTTTATTTTTAATCAACTTCTTTTATTTTAAAATTTTATAACATGTTAAGAAAGGAAAATGTTTTTGAAGTAGAAATGATATTTTCCTCAAGAATGGAGTTCAAGTGTTTTATCAAAATTATTTTCCATCTAAGATAATAAAGGGTTCTGTTTCTATCCCTATTATTACATTTACTTGATTATGTTGTGATGGAAATATTTTTATGAATTCCTTTATCTTATATGAATTTTTTTATGATGTCATGATGTTTAAGATTCCCATTTTTATTACATGGGTTATGCAATGATGTATGATTTATGATTTTGTGGCACACATAAGAATGGTATCATTATGAGATGGGTGGGACCTATATCTCCCTCCAATTCATTGGGTAAAGATTTTATATCTCATGAGATAGACATGGCTGGAATGGTAGGTTATACCGGTTCAGTGAAACAAGATTGAAACGAGGAATGAACTCGGTTCAGAAATGGACTTTGTCCACTAAGATAGTCTTGGCAATGAGTCTTGACTAACAAGAAATGATTCTCTATGATTATGTGTGTATGCCACAAAGTTTCATGTTTTAAGTTATGATTATTGGGATTACATTTCACTACTATGATTTATCCCATGTTATGAAATTATGATCTCTTTTGCAGGTTAAGATTTCCAAAAGTTATGTGCTTATATATATGATGTGATTGATATTTCTTTTGTTTACCCTTACTGAGCATTTGAGCTCACCCTTTTGTATGTTTTATTTCCCCAGGTCAGGAAGAAGGTTATTAAGTAGAATATTCCAAAAATGGACTCTAGATATGATGAAATAAATGGGAGGCAAAGTGGATGCTTTATGAACCAGTTGTTTATGTTTCCCAGTTTCTAAAGACACTATACCTATACAGTCCTTTCATGGTTTTGTTATATGTTGTAATAAGTGTGATTCAATTTTGAAGTAATAACAATGTATGTAAAGCATGGGTCGTTATATAATCCATATTTCATATCACATATCATTTTGGTATGGAGAGGTTTCCTTATATGGTGCATTAAACTATCACGATGTAGTGAATTTGAAAGGGGGAAAGACAACACTCATGCCCAACACCACATGTGCAATGACTTTGGAATGATGGAGACATGACTAATGGTTTACTGAACAATATGATACAAGCTTATAATGTAATGGGTAAACATGTATTCAACCTTTAGGACACTTGTAATTGGGTTCACCCAAGTTCTATGGCCTCCGTTCCTCTAGGACTACGTGTCATATAATGGGTTCCCTCTCAACCCAGTTAAAAAGGGGGATTCTATCCATAATAAAAGGCCCTTGAACTTATCATGTTAAAAATATATTAAAACTAATTTAATTGTTAATTTATAGTAAATAGGATGAAAATAAATTTGTTGTATAAAAAACTATTTTTTTATAAAAACTATTTTTCTATATATCTTATGTTTTAATTAAAAGTTACTTTTCTCATTTTTAGAAATTAAATTAGATTAAATGTATTCTAAATATTGAATAAGAAAATTAAAATTTGGTAAGCTTGTGTATATTAATTTTTTAGTAAAAAAATTAATTACCATGATAAAAAATTCATCCAGGTTAATAAGGGTAAAGATGGATAATTTAAGTGTCTCAGATATAGTTATGTTTATATAAAACTTTGAACATCTAGAAGACCATTGGAAGGTTTGAAAGTACTACCTACATATATCACCAAAATTCCCCCACCTAATTCTCCCAAATATCATGAAATTTCATCCTTATCCCTCAACCACAATTCAATTTCATGTAAAATTCCATTTTTTAAGTTATAAAAGGGGATGAAATCAATCCAATTCACATCAAACATCTCATTCTAAATTCACTTAAACATATACCCATTTTACCTCATATAGATCAATATACCATGTTTGGTATCCCATTGTTTCAAGAATAATCCACAATTCCTAAATTTCCAAAGGATCTTTTAGGAGAATATTCAAAAACTTAATGAGGCTAAAGTGATTTCATGTAAGACAAGAGTAAATGTTAGGGTTTCCTCATTTCAATTTTTCTTTTTTGAGTTATGATTTGTATTCACAGATTATTTTATTTTTTGGCATATATACTAACCATGTATGTGTTATTAATATGAATATAATGATATTTAATGTATTTATAAACCCATCTTAGTTTATCCCTTCCAATGGGGTTTTTAATCAAAGGATACCAAAGCCATAAGGGTTTCTCATCTCACTTTTATTTAATTGATACATATTACAAATTCAACAATTGTATTATAATGGGTGGTGTATACAATACACAAAGTATGTTTTTATCATAAATTCATGAAATTCAAAGGATATATAAATCCATCACATTTGATATTTTTCAAGGTATTTCAATTCAATTATTACTAAACTTATAGGGGGTTTTACTAACTCAATTTTCTTCAATTGAGTTATGATCATTATTATTGAACATTACTCTTATATATTGGGTAAATTCTACCATATGAATGAATTATTATTCAATTCCAATTTATTTTCTATGTATTTAATTTTTTATCATAAAATTATTTTTGAAGGGTTTTTATCTCATTTATATTTAATTTATGGACTCCTTTTTTATAAAATTGAAACAATGTTAAGAATAATAATCATTCTATTTAATGGATGTATCTACTATATGTGTAAATTATTTATTTCAAAAAATGATTTATTCTATTATTTTTGAAACAAAAATTGTATTCTATCATGTGATATTCTTATTTCTCTTTACCACTTGTCAAAATAATTTTTTAATATCCTTTTTATGATTTTTTTTCAATAAAATTATTTTAAAATTTTAAATGGATATTCATTTCACATGTGTATGTTTTATCTTCTACTCTACATTTACTATAAAAAAATTATGTATTTTTCATGGAAATTTTATTTGTGATTCTTTTTAAAAGTTATTGTTTAAAAAAAAATTCAATTAACCTTTTTTAAAATTACTTTTGAAAGTGACCTGTAACTTCATCTTTTATGAAAATGTTAATTTTTTCTAATAAATATTTTATATTTTTTCTTTAATTTTATTATAGAATTATTTTTTTACTTGGAAACTAGTTTTCATTAATTAATCTCTAAATTCCCTTATACTAATTTTCTTTTGGGGAATTAAATTCATAGTATCAAACAATCCAATTATTTATCCCTTCTTATGTGTTATTGTTTGATGTGTTCTTAAAAAGATATTTTTCTTCTATATTAAAATCCTTCAATGTTTTTAGGAATAACTAGGGATATTTTCTTATTATAAAAAATAACATCTTTCTCTATATTAATTATGAAATTAATTATGAAAACTTTCCTGGGACCCATCTCTTTTCCTTAGGTTAATTATGTATTTTTTCAAATCTGAGTCTTTTTATATTCTCTTGTAATACATGTGTATGGTTTAAATTATGTGATGGGTGGGATCAGAATTATATATATGCCCAAATAATTAGGTTAACCTTGATATCTCATGATATAATAAAAATGGGAATTGTGAGTGAACCGAAACCCCCAAAGTATTATATATATTAAGTGATGGGTGGGCCCATAATTGTACAACCCTCTAATGAATTGGGTAAATGCATATATCTCATGAGTTGACATGTCAGGGATAAGGGAGTGAAAATGATCCACTATGGGTGTAACGCCCCGACCCCAGCTACCCAGAGTCGGTGCATTACTTCGTAACATTGGCATGATCACAAAAGATCAAGTCTCGAAAGACCGATTAGTTTAGTAGCCTTGGAAACACTAGATACATTCGTAAACGTTACATTACATCATAAAGTGAAAAACTACAATAACAAAGTCTCCATAGTCCACACTCATATCCTCTTCTGACTATCCCTGCAGGTCATTCATAAAATACTTCTTCACATCCTGGAAAATATTAAAACATTGAAAGGGGTGAGCTCAGATGCTCAGTAAGGATAACAATAATGAAGAAGCTTTCATAAATAAACATTAACATTTAAGGCAATGTATAACTAAAACAAAAGCCTTTTAAACATGAACTTCAACATAATATGGCAAAAGTAAAATGAGATAATTCCATTTACTTATTCACATGGATATTCTACTGGTTGAATAATCACATGCAATATCAATAACCACTTTCATAATGATGGAATGTATAATGCCGGACATTCTGAAACATTTTGTCAAGGCCTCGGCCAAGACGTCTAAAATTATTAAGGCCTCGGCCAAAACCATAAATCAAATTGGGAAAGGGCCTCGGCCAATTCCACGTCTAGTTGTCTCATGAGACCTACCAATGAAATTTTTTTTAGAAGATACTTACGTTCAAAATTGCTCAAATATACTCCAGTGTTTTTCTAAAATCATTATGCAAGCTTCTGAAAACAAAATAACTAATTCTGAGACTGCTCTACTAATTACAGGCCATGATGGGTCCACGCCCAATCCCTTCCTGTCTACCACACTCAAGAGTCAGGTTTTCTAACAACATTTTTAAGCTTGCGTTAAATACGTATACATTTTCACTGGATTTTCATACATTTGATAGAAATATATATTTTTTGAAATCATTTAAAAATCAAATATTTATAAAATAAAATCTTTTTAATAAATGTAAAAGTCAAAGGGGTTTATACACCGTATAAAAGAATGTTGTGTATAAAACGAAATATGCCTCAATGAAAGGAGATTGAGACGAAGTCCATACAAAGACCATTTTTTAAAATAAAATAGATCTATTATGTGTATTCACTATAAGTACACATAAAGAAAGTACAAATACAAGATAGTACATAATAATATCATGACATAATTTGAAAGTAGGAGATTAACCCAAAGAATGGAAGTTGGGTTAAGAAATTCCCTTACCTTGTGTCCGACTTGACCCAACCATTATTTAACCTCCTGAATAATAAACTAGAGTTAATATCTACCTTATTAAGAACCATTTTCAATTTCATTATCCTTTTTATATCATTATTACAATGTTATGAACATTATGTAATTATTTAAGTTAATAACGGTCGTTTTGTCGATCTTTAGTAACTTGAGTCAACAATAAACTTCTTATAATTACAAGTTGTTCATGTGGTAGAATATCCATTATATCCAGAATTATATTCATGATTTAGATGTCATATATATATTATATATCCAGTATATACATTCATTTATAATATTACGTAACATTTAGAGGTAAGAAATGAAATGCACCGTTCATGGAGACGGTAAGCCGTACGTACGCATGAACGCTACTTTCATTTCTATTTCGTATTTAATGGAACGAAATAATAATGATATAAATGTATAATATAATTACAGTATAATATAGTGTATAATACCATTTACTCCATCCTTTATACATCCCACATATGGCATTAACGATTCAAATCACTTTGAGGGGGCGGTAGTCCGCACTTCCTAAAATGAAATTATCGCGTTTTACCCATAATGGAAATCATAAAGTATGCCATAAATGAGAAATACAGAAGCATAAGTAAAACATAAACATATTATATATCATATATAAAAATAGTGACATCTTAATGGCCACCTTTGAAGGTGTTATATGAGTGTTGAACAATCATCGTTTCGTGAGGCAGAAATTCGCCATCCACAGAAACCGTATGTTCTTTAACCATTAGATGTAGGTGTGTGTAAGTGTAGCTCGAATCCTTCTTATAACAACATCCTAGTATATTGAGGATACTGGTGTTGTTACAAAAGAAATGAATAAAAATAGTTAGGGGGTTGGAGAAGAAAAATAAATCAAAACAACATTAGAAAAGACATTACCTCAAAATCGGGTAACTCTTTTTGATTTGAGCCAAAGGCTTCCTTCGGAAGAGTTCTGCCCAAAGTGAGGCTTCTAGGAGTAAGAGGGGGAAGTTGGGAGAGTATTTGGGCAGATTTTGGCCGATCCAAATGGCTTGAATGTGTAAATGATGTGGGAGAGGTGGGGGCCTTTTATAAGTGGAGAGGAGGGGCACTTTTGGAAAGATTGAAATGTTACATTATTTCACAATGATTTTCGGATTCTAAAGGTCCCAAACTTATATAATTATAGGATAAGGTGATAAGGGTTCGAAATATCCTCATACAATTGGCTTTGGACAAGTGTAAGCCTTGGATTTTGCATTATCTTCCCATTTTATTTAAATCCTTAAATAATGAGGTCATCGCTGCATCATCATGATGTCATAAATAATTTAATTTATTTAATGTCTAAAAATTATAAAAAAAATATTATGATGTAGGAAATCTTTTTATATTTCTAATGAATATTTATAATCAAAATTTGAACTTGTTTAACCCCACTTAAAAACTGTTTTAGTAAAACAACTCATGTTTGTGTCAATTTAATTCTAACATTAAATAAATATATATTAATGTCATTTTCCAACTAAAGTGGCTCAATGGGGTCCCCAAGTTGACCCATGGGTTGTCTTGGTCGGCCATGACTCATCCAATAGGAGTAGGACAAGTTTCATTCTCATCTCATATTATTATAACATTATTTGTACCTTAAACTACACTAATTACCTCTAATCGCGATTAAGAACTTAAAAGTTACTATTCACCAAAAAAATTATTTTAATCTCATTGAACCACATTTTACTTCTTAATGACAACCATGTATGTAGGATTTTTGAAAATCAGATCACAGAAGTGGTAATATTTCAGTTAAGCGAAAAATCAGTTATTTAACTACCACTTAGTGGTTTCACTATTCATCAAAAATTGAAGTTTTTCAGAACAATGCCAAAATTTCACCCTAAGCTATAATTGATATTCCGAATTCAAAAATGATGTATATTTTACAAAATTCCAAACATATAAGTTGCATTAATTAATTTTATAATTAATTCCCGCTGTTACGACAAATAGCGTGTTTTTAAGAAACAATTTATATCAAAAGATTGGCAATTGTTTATGTCCAATTTCAATGTTAAATTAATTCTAATGACCACCATTGGATAAAATGGTAAAAATATATTCTAATTATACCTTAAAACCAATAAATAGTATAACTTATCACTATAAATTATTTTGATTAAAAAAGTTGTTTTAAGTATTTTTCACTATTCATAAAAATTTGGAAGTTCTCGGAAAATTACAAAAAATTCAACATAGGCTAATTTCAATATTAGGAATACAAAAATGAAGTCCATTTTGAAATATAAAATTTCTATAAATTTAAAAGGTGGTTATTACTATTCATAACGGCTACTTTGATTAGTTGCGGTGTGTTAGAACTCGAACTTGCGTACAATGCAAGCTATTGCATTATTGAATGAGAAGCGTATCGTGGAAGCTCGGGGTGTTACATTCTCCCCTCCTTCAATAAATTGCGTCCTCACAATTTGAAAATTTTCTTTGAAAATAAAAGGTTGAAAAGAGAAAATACCTTTGAGGAAAACCCACATCGGAAATAAGGTTAATAAATATATAACATTAAAAGAAAGTAGGATAAGTACAAAGGTCACCCGATATAGCCCATTCTAAGATTATATGAAAATATGGATATGGAGGAGAAAAAAACCATCAAGGTCTGATGGAGAGTTATAGAAAACAGGATTAGGAGAAAGTTTAACCACAAGAAAATCACAAACTTGTGATTGGTTAAACGGTCATTGAATCCCCAGTTGGAAAAGTTAACCGACAACATTTTTGTTTTAAGTTACCTTTTATAATGTTGAGGAATTTATTTAGGAGATTTACTAAGAACGTAAGGGAATATACATACTTGTTATGTATACTTTCATTCGTTAATAAATTTTTACCACAAACCCAACTTTTACTCCAAATGGTAACAAAACTCAAAAATATTCTATTTATCCTAATTGTATAAGGTTCAAAATGAAAACACATACCATTTAGATTAGTAAAACTATTTTGTAATAAACAGGGACTTCCTGTAGGCTAGTGGTAGGAAATAAAGGCTTGTCGCACTATGGTTGTGGGTTCGATTCCTGCTGCTTTGTCCGACGCGACGGGTTATTCCCCACCCTGCAGGTTGTCCTTTTTCCTAAAACTATAGTATTATAATATTCCAAAAATAATCTTCAGAAATTATTTAACCTTAAACAATACTATCCATGGTTCAACTTAATCCATTCCAACCTTAATAGTTATCCAAAATACCTCTGTCCAGACTTTCTCTAAAAGGTCTCTTAATTCCAAAATCAATTTATCAGATTCCCCAAACAAAGTAAAGTTTCTCTTATTGTCACATAATAAAAATATGATTACCTTAATCATATTAAAACCTTAATGAAATCAACAAGTACTGCAGTACAATCCTTATATATATATATCACATTATTCTAATAACCAGAATATAATACATGAGTCCAAAAGCACGAATACATTAGTTATTCTGCTTCAACTGTAGTAACAGCATAAGATTGTCCTTGATCCCTTGGCCTTTTATGAGGTAAGTTCCCCTGAAGCTTAGGGCATTCATTTGCATAATGAACCATTTCTCTACAATTGTAGCATTCAACTTTGATAGCCTCTTTCTTTCCCTTGCAATCACGCGCCTGGTGACCTTTTTCTCCACATTTGTAACAAACTCCCATTCCTTTTAGGCAAGTACCAGGGTGATTCTTCCCACAATTATCACATAATGGAAAATCCTTCTTTCCCTTTTTCCCTTTATCTGCCTCTTGTTCCACCGTTCTCTTCTTCTCTTGCTTTACTTTGTTGTCATAAGACTTAGAGAATTCCTTTTCTGTCTTGATAGCACACGAGACAATATCTTCGTATGATGAGAAGGATTGTGATACTAAAGATCGACGGAGAAATGGTTTTAACCCATCAAAGAAACGATCAATCTTACTCCTTGGGTTACGTATATAATCGGCAGCATGCCTCGCTAACCTTGTAAAGTTAGCCTCATACTTTGCGACATTATCATCCTCCTTCTGCCTCAAACTCAGAAATTGCCTTTCCATATCTGCTCGATGGTCACGAGGAAAATATTTTTCTAAAAACAGATCTTTGAACTCCCTCCATTCCATATTCGATACGTCATCATCTTCCTTTGTGTTTTGAATCAGCGACCACCACTGATCGGCATCTCCAGTGAGGCGGTAAACTGCCATGAAAACCTTCTCCCTTTCACTACTCCCCAAGGCATGGAATATTTTCTCTAAGGAATTTATCCATTGCTCAGCTACTATAGGATTTGTACTCCCATTGAAGGTTGGTGGTTGTTGCCTCATGAAGCAGTCTAACATTGATCCTCCACGTTGCGGATCAGGGTGCTCCATACGAGTAAGGTTATTATTCATAACCTGAGTCAGTTTTCCCAGTATGGTAATAAGTTGATCAGCACCAGTTGTATCTCCAGATCCACAATAATTATCTTGAGCAGGAGGGAAATCCCTACACGGAGTTCGTGTATTGATACGGTTTCCATTCCTTCCACTAGGCGCCATTTCTAAACAATGGCATAAACTAGATTAGTTTATGAATCAAAATACATAATTCTATACTTATAAAACACTTTACATAAATTGAACTATTTATGGATATAATCCATAATCATAAAAATGTTTTCTTTGAGGAAGTATGTACTCATAACCCTTCATAGTGGTTTGTAAAGAAAATGAGAATTATCCTAAGCATATCCCCCGGGAGTGTCGTAACCAAGAGTACAGCAAGGCCCGTTGTCGTGCACCAGTTCCCGTTCGAGTCTAGCTCAAAGCGGTGTTTTCGAGTTTTACCCCTAGGTACATCTGTGCCAGAGCCGCCTCTACCTGCTCGTATCCAGACATGGATGTATTGCTTGGAAAACTCACAAAATCTCTACAATAACAAAATTCTAGGAAGTTCTTCTATACTAATCCTCAAAGTCTATCTTTGGGCTATGTGCTCTAATCAGAGTTTATCTAAATCTAGCTTCCAAGGTTAGTACTAAACTGCCTCTGATACCAACTGTAACGCCCCAACCCCAGCTACCCAGAGTCGGTGCATTACTTCGTAACATTGGCATGATCACAAAAGATCAAGTCTCGAAAGACCGATTAGTTTAGTAGCCTTGGAAACACTAGATACATTCGTAAACGTTACATTACATCATAAAGTGAAAAACTACAATAACAAAGTCTCCATAGTCCACACTCATATCCTCTTCTGACTATCCCTGCAGGTCATTCATAAAATACTTCTTCACATCCTGGAAAATATTAAAACATTGAAAGGGGTGAGCTCAGATGCTCAGTAAGGATAACAATAATGCAGAAGCTTTCCTAAATAAAAATTAACATTTAAGGCAATGTATAACTAAAAAAAAAGCCTTTTAAACATTAACTTCAACATAATATGGCAAAAGTAAAATGAGATAATGCCATTTACTTATTCACATGGATATTCTACTGGTTGAATAATCACATGCAATATCAATAACCACTTTCATAATGATGGAATGTATAATGCCGGACATTCTGAAACATTTTGTCAAGGCCTCGGCCAAGACGTCTAAAATGATTAAGGCCTCGGCCAAAACCATAAATCAAATTGGGAAAGGGCCTCGGCCAATTCCACGTCTAGTTGTCTCATGAGACCTACCGATGCAATTTTTTTTAGAAGATACTTACATTCAAAATTGCTCAAATATACTCCAGTGTTTTTCTAAAATCATTATGCAAGCTTCTGAAAACAAAATAACTAATTCTGAGACTGCTCGACTAATTACAGGCCATGATGGGTCCACGCCCAATCCCTTCCTGTCTACCGCACTCGAGAGTCAGGTTTTCTAACAACATTTTTAAGCTTGCGTTAAATACGTATACATTTTCACTGGATTTTCATACATTTGAGATAAATATATATTTTTTGAAATCATTTAAAAATAAAATATTTATAAAATAAAATCTTTTGAATAAATGTAAAAGTCAAAGGGGTTTATACACCGTATAAAAGAATGTTGTGTATAAAACGAAATATGCCTCAATGAAAGGAGATTGAGACGAAGTCCATACAAAGATCATTTTTTAAAATAAAATAGATCTATTATGTGTATTCACTATAAGTACACATAAAGAAAGTACAAATACAAGATAGTACATAATAATATCATGACATAATTTGAAAGTAGGAGATTAACCCAAAGAATGGATGTTGGGTTAAGAAATTCCCTTACCTTGTGTCCGACTTGACCCAACCGTTCTTTAACCTCCTGAATAATAAACTAGAGTTAATATCTACATTATTAAGAACCATTTTCAATTTCATTATCCTTTTTATATCATTATTACAATGTTATGAACATTATGCAATTATTTAAGTTAATAACGGTCGTTTTGTCGATCTTTAGTAACTTGAGTCAACAATAAACTTCTTATAATTACAAGTTGTTCATGTGGTAGAATATCCATTATATCCAGAATTATATTCATGATTTAGATGTCATATATATCTTATATATCCATTATATACATTCATTTATAATATTACGTAACATTTAGAGGTAAGAAATGAAATGCACCGTTCATGGAGACGGTAAGCCGTACGTACGCATGAACGCTACTTTCATTTCTATTTCGTATTTAATGGAACGAAATCATAATGATATAAATGTATAATATAATTCCAGTATAATATAGTGTATAATACCATTTACTCCATCCTTTATACATCCCACATATGGCATTAACGATTCAAATCACTTTGAGGGGGCGGTAGTCCGCACTTCCTAAAATGAAATTATCGCGTTTTACCCATAATGGAAATCATAAAGTATGCCATAAATGAGAAATACAGAAGCATAAGTAAAACATAAACATATTATATATCATATATAAAAATAGTGACATCTTAATGGCCACCTTTGAAGGTGTTATATGAGTGTTGAACAATCATCGTTTCGTGAGGCAGAAATTCGCCATCCACAGAAACCGTATGTTCTTTAACCATTAGATGTAGGTGTGTGTAAGTGTATCTCGAATCCTTATTATAACAACATCCTAGTATATTGAGGATACTGGTGTTGTTACAAAAGAAATGAATAAAAAGAGTTAGGGGGTTGGAGAAGAAAAATAAAACAAAACAACATTAGAAAAGACATTACCTCAAAATCGGGTAACTCTTTTTGATTTGAGCCAAAGGCTTCCTTCGGAAGAGTTCTGCCCAAAGTGAGGATTCTAGGAGTAAGAGGGGGAAGTTGGGAGAGTATTTGGGCAGAGTTTGGCCGATCCAAATGGCTTGAAAGTGTAAATGATGTGGGAGAGGTGGGGGCCTTTTATAAGTGGAGAGGAGGGGCACTTTTGGAAAGATTGAAATGTTACATTATTTCACAATGCTTTTCGGATTCTAAAGGTCCCACACTTATATAATTCGAGGCTAAGGTGATAAGGGTTCGAAATCTCCTCATCCAATTGGCTTTGGACAAGTTTAAGCCTTGGATTTTGCATTATCTTCCCATTTTATTTAAATCGTTAAATAATGAGGTCATCGCTGCATCATCATGATGTCATAAATAATTTAATTTATTTAATGTCTAAAAATTATAAAAAAAATATTATGATGTAGGAAATCTTTTTATATTTATAATTAATATTTATAATCAAAATTTGGACTTGTGTAACCCCAATTAAAAACTGTTTTAGTAAAACAACTCATGTTTGTGTCAATTTAATTCTAACATTAAATAAATATATATTAATGTCATTTTCCAACTAAAGTGGCTCCATGGGGTCCCCAAGTTGACCCATGGGTTGTCTTGGTCGGCCATGACTCATCCAATAGGAGTAGGACAAGTGTCATGCTCATCTCATATTATTATAACATTATTTGTACCTTAAACTACACTAATTACCTCTAATCGCGATTAAGAACTTAAAAGTTACTATTCACCAAAAAAATTATTTTAATCTCATTGAACCACATTTTACTTCTTAATGACAACCATGTATGTCGGATTTTTGAAAATCAGATCACAGAAGTGGTAATATTTCATTTAAGCGAAAAATCAGTTATTTAACTACCACTTAGTGGTTTCACTATTCATCAAAAATTGAAGTTTTTCAGAACAATGCCAAAATTTCACCCTAAGCTATAATTGATATTCCTAATTCAAAAATGATGTCTATTTTACAAAATTACAAACATATAAGTTGCATTAATTAATTTTATAATTAATTCCCGCTGTTACGACAAATAACGTGTTTTTAAGAAACAATTTATATCAAAAGATTGGCAATTGTTTATGTCCAATTTCAATGTTAAATTAATTCTAATGACCACCATTGGATAAAATGGTAAAAATATATTATAATTATACCTTAAAACCACTAAATAGTATAACTTATCACTATAAATTATTTTGATTAAAAAAGTTGTTTTAAGTATTTTTCACTATCCATAAAAATTTGGAAGTTCTCGGAAAATTACAAAAAATTCAACATAGGCTAATTTCATTATTAGGAATACAAAAATGAAGTCCATTTTGAAATATAAAATTTCTATAAATTTAAAAGGTGGTTATTACTATTCATAACGGCTACTTTGATTAGTTGCGGTGTGTTAGAACTCGAACTTGCGTACAATGCAAGCTATTGCATTATTGAATGAGAAGCGTATCGTGGAAGCTCGGGGTGTTACAATGGGACTCAATATACTATTATTATGGGATTGTAGAGTTAACACAATCCATTATGGGACTCTTTCAACTATATGATAATTCTCCTAGTTGTGAGCCTTGATAAAGAAAAAGATTTTTTATTCATATTTTCATTTTGTAATCTTATGATTTGAAAATTCATATGTTATGATAACTCATTTCTTATTTTATGCTCATATTCTTAAGTCTTGATTTATTATTTATGATTCATGATTATTCATGTTTAATTTTTTAATGTTATGTCCATGAAACATGACTATGCTTCCCTACCCACATTCTTATCTTATTATCGCTTATGATCATTAATTATTATATCTTATGTTTAGACTTTCTAATAATATGAGATCAACCCTTTATCATGTTTCCATTCCCTAGGTTATATAGAAAGGTATTAATTATGTTAATACTATAAGGGTTCCATGCAAGAAGAATGTTTGTGGGAAATGTTAAAGATTATACATAAATAAATTGATCATGTGTATAGTCTCTAAATAAACTAGACCTTTATGATTCTATAGATCATGTGATATTATTGTGATATGTAATATTAATATGAAATATATGAATGATTTTATTGGTTCATCTCACTTGTTATCAAATCCAGTATATAAAGTATGTTTTTTTGGAATAGGAACTAGGAGTGAGGGTCTAGGTTTCCTTAGATGACCCCATATTGATACATTCTTATCTCTTGGAACTTACCATGTTGACAGTGTTGAAGGTTCATCTTGAGGGAACATATTTGAAGAGTTTTATTCATCTTATTAACACTCTTTAGAGTACTCCTATATTGTTTTCCAAGATGCCTGATGATAGCATGTTACTGAAAGATAAAACATGTTATGTTAAAGTTGAATCTTTCATTTCTCTGATAGATGAATTATTTGAATAGTTGAGGGGATCCTAATGGATATCTATAATTTATTTATGGTTAGGATACCATTATATGTGATTTAGGTTTGTGTATATACCAAAGATAGTGTTTGAAAGTGGGTATTTGTTTTATGAGTACCTTATGATTCCATTCCATCATACGAATGCACCGATGTTGTTTATGGTTCTCAAAAACTAGAATTTATATATATACCTTAAATCCTTAATCATGGTGTTTGTTGATGCTATTATGGTATATTATTAGACTCTAGAGTTTCATTATTAACAACTAGAGATCATATTGGGTGTACTTCAAGCACATTATATTTATACCATGTACTCAAAGTGTCATTTTTGGATTTAGAAGGCATGTTTTCTTAGGGATGTGATATAGGAGGCTGATTTCATGGTTAACCCTAAGATAGTGGAGGTGGATATGTCTTGGGTGTGACTTAATAATCTGTTATAGATTAGGTTTTTTATTTTCATAGCTTGAACTATTGGCATTTTTTTTTTCAGGATTTCTCTCTCCTGGTAGTGTCCATGACATGCCTAACCAAGAATGGGGTGAAATTTGAATGAAATAGTTGGAGGGAATCCACATTTTAGGATTTGAAAAGGATGTTGAAATATAATTTTATTTTTATTTTACAAAACTAAGGAAGTGTTATACCAATTATTGTGATGATTCTACCATTATTATGGGTGTTATCTTGATATAGGGATATCAAGTGGTCCTTTAGAGATAGATATATATTTTAGGTTACATTTAAGGAAAATATTATAGATATTTATGGTATATTAGGTAAAATTATGTATAATGAAATTCTAATAGATAGATGGGTAGTCTTAGAGGATGATTTGTATTATCAAGGATATTATCCAAGCATGTGGGTTGGATTTCAATAGAGCTTGCAATAAACATATGGAATTTTTAGAGATTTCCAATAATAATGAATATTTGTATTTTATATAGATAGATATTTATGAGGTCTTAAATGGTTGACCTTACTGCTCACTCCTATATTTGATAGAGTTAGTCTAGTCAGTGATTGTCAAACTGATCATAGTGCTACAAACTACCGAGTGGGCGTAGTTGATCTATAAGTGGTTAGTTATCACTTAGAGTAGACATAGATAATTTGTGTACTATAGGTGATAAACCATTGAGTTCATAATGTGGAATTTAATATTATTATGGGTATCACATTAGTTAGGGAATAAATATATATATAGGAAATGGAAAATCAAAACACAATTCATCAATTCATTTTAGATTTTAGAGAAGGTTGCTATAATTTCATAATAGTTGGATCTTACTCCAATAAATCAGGCCATGTATAATATGTTTCAAATGTAAAATATCTAGAATTATGAGATATTATTAGCACAAATAATTGATAGAGAAGACATTGAGTTAGAGGTTGATTCATATTTAGAGGAGAGGTTAGTGTACATCATGGATCATAGTGAGGGGATACTAAGAGGGAAAAAATACCTTTCGTATATGTGATATAGAACTATAAGAATATATAGGAGGAAAATTTGAAGTTGGTGGCATGTATATAATCCCAATGGACAAAGATGATTAAAGAGGAGTCCTAGAGACACTTCTCATGGTTGAGAATACCCAGGGGGGGGGTGTAACAACCTTTGAATTGTGAGGCATGTATTTTATGATTTTTTCTTTAAATTATTTAATAATGGCTATTGTGAGTCTTGGTGGATAGAGGGGATAAATTTTTTTAGAGTTTTTAATATTTCAAGGATGAAATTTTCTGTCAGTAGAGAATAATAATGCAACATGGGGGTTTATGGGGTCATGAGATCCTACTTAGTTTTGATATTTTAGAGTTGGGATGATTTAAAACACAATGGTTATGGATACAACATAATTTTGATCATTTTAGGGTGAGGATTTAGGTCACACCATAATATATCTCCTTGATATGTCAATAACCTATGAACAAAAAGGGTCATTGATCCATGAATACCTAAGTCACAAGTAATGAGTGACTTGCGTATCAGGGTGTTGTTATGGAAAGTGGTGATCTATTCTAACTTATATGTCCATGTCATAGTGGGAGCCCTAGATAGGGGTGTTACATCTTGGTTAATGGAGACTAAACTATAATGACCCTCCTCTCCAGTTTATTTTTTATATTTTTTGTTAAATTAATAAAAGGGGGAATCTTAATAAATGTTTTTCCCCTTCCCCAAATGTATCCAGAAACAAGATGCCTATGGGGTTCCTCCTTTCTTATATAAGCCATACCTTAATTATATACTAGATTTTCATTGCAATCATGCCTATTCTATATGACTAAGTCCATTAAAGACTTAAACCAAGGTTTTTGTTAATGTATATTCTTCCACCATGTTAAATACCTAATTTTCAGAGTTTTTGTTATATTCATGGATTATAGTGGAATCTTATCAAATTGGATATTTTATATTGGTTAGTCAGATCTTATCAACATTAGGAAGTATTTTATTACCATGTTTCAACTTTTATATGAGATTATATTATTTGTAGAGCAGGAAAGTGTTTTTGAATGCATGTAATTGTTCTATTTTGAGTATTGAAATTACCATTGGTATAAATTTCCCTTGGGAGTGTAGAGACAACTATTCTTGTTGGGGTTAGAAAACATTAGTGGCTATGGTATATTGGTATAGGTCAAAAAATAATTTAATTATAAGGGTTTTCAAAATTTTATTGTAAAAAATATAGTATTTTTCAATAAATATGGATTTTTTATTTAAATTTATAAATTCTCATACATAGAGAATTATTTGGATAATAGAAATTTTATTATTTAAATCATCACATCAAAATCATCCAACATTGATTTTTTTCATAATTTTTAGAGATAGTTGAATTTTTGGGTCAAAATTAAATACAGTATAAATATATGGTGTATATTATGAAATCATAATGACCCAAAAGTGATTTAATATATTCTATAAAAGGTATCCACGGCCAAATTTGTATTTAACCTTTAAATTTATATGTTTTTAGGATATTTTATTTATTTTATGAACCCTTAATGAATCCTCCAAAACTAGTATTATATTTTAAGGTTTTAAATTCAATTCTTTGTAGACATGACTCGAATCTACATCACCAAGTGTATTATTTTAATGAAAAAAATTCTTAAACTTTTAAAATAATTAAAACCACTCCAATTTGGTATAAAACATGAGAAAAACCATGGGTGGGTTTTGTGTTTGGATTACATTATCATATAGAGTCCAAAACCTATGTTTGGAAATTAATAAATAACACTCCTACATTTTACTAAATAAACCCAAAAACTATCATTTTTCATCACTAAAAACCATTTTTGAATAAAATTAATATGTGCCAACCTCTCTATATCCCTCCCAAGGTGTCCCCAAGATCTTAATAAGTTCCTCCCAAGATATTGGAAATACCCTCTCAAGGTAGATGATCCTCTCTTTCTCTTTATTTAAAAACCTCCTTTATATTATGCCTTTTTTCCAATTTTTCATGTTGATATATTATTTAAAACATCCCTATTACTACCCTTATGATGTATAGTTTATTATATATCCCTTTAACTCTCATTAAGACCTCCCATGAACCTTTACGTACCCCCGTTATACTGCCATAATTGTCCTTCGATTTATCAATGCCAAACATTTTTATTATGAATACACATTATAATTTCCACTCAAGATTTTTCACCTAGATGTACCTATACTTTATTTATTTATGATTTATATGTATATAAAACACACTCCTTTATCATGGGATTACAATTTATAAAAGGAATATTTATGTTTTATGATTCATGTGGCACATTTATGCATGTACATGATATGAAAATGATGGGTGTGCCTTGATATTGATCCAATGAATTGAGTAATGATTTAGTATCTTAAGACATGAGTTATGGGATTAGGTATTAAAAATAATCCATTATGGGTATTTTCCATAATATTATGATATCTTGGTGGTTATACATGACTTATTATTATGATGTCATGTTTAATGTTATCTTCACATTCTCATGTTTCCTTTATGCTATCATGTTATATCATGAATTATTGTTCATGATTATGATTCTACTACCATATTATGTTACCTTGATATGACTCTTGGATCACATGTACTACTTTAACTTATTATATGCTTTGTTAATTCCCTTATTGGGATTTATAGATCACCCCTTACTTATGTAAGTCCCCAGGTCATCCCGTATAATTTTAAAACATTAATGGAATTTTAGGAAATTGTTAAAGAAATATTCACTAATGTTTTTATCCTTGTATCATGTTAATGTTTTATGTACTTAGTTTCCCAAATACATTAGGCTTCATGATAATTTGGGATTGTATAATGTGTACCTTTATGTAATAAATCATGAAATAAAGTGTATTGAAGATATGGATTTTCATAGTTGGTATCAAAGAGAAGATTAATTATTTTCTAGATTAAAATTAGAAAACTCTATCAAAATCCTTAATAGGTATAAGACTAAAAATAATAAAACATCTATAAATTTTGGTAAAGTATAAAGTAAGTGGTTTATAAGAAAATTCACCCCTATCTAGATACTACAAGTGTATGTGGATCTGGAACAAATATTCATCGGGGTAATAACATGGAAAAGGGAACATTGAGATAGACTTTTTTTTGAAAAAAACATAGCTAGACTTTATCATTACTTAGTGCATGAAAATGAGCCTTGTTGTATCACTATTTTTACACTCCTGGAGGATATTATTTGGTAAATTCACAAGATCCTTATAAACCATTATTAAAAGAACAAAAATTCCCATAAAATTTTATGTTAGGAAATATATAATGGAAAACATGGTTTGGAACCTAGAAGTTCACTTGTTTTACGATTTATGTCTTTAATAGTTTAATAATACTCATATCTAATTCTCAATTTTTTCTACTCAAAAGGATTTATATAGGAGAAATATAGTTAATAACAAATGTGATGAGAAATGTAATGGATTCCCAAATGAGGTGCTCAACCTGACAAGAGTAGAAGTTGAGAACTTCATTAAAATATATTCTCAATTAACTCACATTTAAACTAAAACAAGAATTAGGAGGAATTAAAAAATATACCTAAGATAGTGAAACTTACAATTAAAACCATTATACAACAAAGGCCTTCAAATTTAAGTGGATATTTCGATCCCTTAATCATAGAAAAATAGATCATCTCCATTGAGATGATCTTATCTATCCTTAAATGTTTTGATAAAGAGAAGGTCCTACTATATATTTTTCATGAGGAAGTAGAAGCTGATTAATGGTGGACGTTGATCTAAAATATGAAGCTCATTTAGGAGATCAATGTGATGGAGTTGAATGAATTTTATAATTTTTTTATCAAATATTTTAATCACACTCTTTTAATGAAAATGGAGTGGGACTTCCTTAAACTCAAGAAAAAGGATGATTAATATATTGGGGATTATAAGAAAAAATTCACAATATTTTCATGATACACCTCCATATTTTTCATTACCCCCAGAAATAAATTTAAGAAATTATTTTGTGGGAATAAACTGAGCCTATGAATATCATTATATATTCAGGACATTGAAAGTTATGAGGAAATTTTCTAATTTTCCCTTAAAGTCAAAATAGAGATCAATGAATATCAAGGTTTTCATAGGGAAAAGAAGAAAAAAATTGAGTATCATTATGTTGGTACAATATAGAAATATAATGGTGGAAATAAATCCCAATATACCATTTATCAAAAGTGTTGGAAGAATCATCTTAGAAATTTCCTGAAGGGGGTGAAGAAATTATTTAGGTACTGAAAGGAAGGGCATATAACTAGAGATTTCCAATGGGAAAAAACCTACCAATGTGTTAGAAGAAATGAATTATCTAGTCAACCCTCATCCACCATTAAAATTTTTCAACTATAAGGAAAATAGTCATTATGTAATACGGTTACCTAAGATAAGGTTTGTAGGAGACAATCAACACTGACAACCTCTAGGACAACAAGGGAGAGATTATTCCATCACAACTACTAAGCTGAATCCTGATAATGAAGTGGTGAAAGGTACGAAAATTATTCATTCAAGGAAAATAAACATACTTTTTTATTCAGGTTCTATTAATTCTTTCATATATTTCAAGTATAGTTGAACTATCCAAACACCACCTCAAAACATGGAAGTAAGTTTATCAATGAAGATTAAAAATGGGTCAATTGTTACATCCCAAGTATATAACTCCTACAATATCTATATTTTTGGGATTAAATTCCTAGAAATCCTTTTAATAATCCCTTTAGTAAAATTTGATGTTATTCTAGGCATGGAATGGATTTATTTATATGGAGAAAATATAAATTGCTGAGAGAAGTAAATCACCCTTCATATTGCAAATCACCCTCTAATTCTATAAAAGTTAAGATAGGAGGATGAATCTTCTTTCATATAAAAATATCAATCATAAATATTATTTCATTGTGATTAATCATATCTAGCTCAAATTATTGATACTAAATAAAATATCATCCTTGATGACATGCCCATTGTGAGTGAATACACTGATGTGTTTCCCTAAGAATTGTCTGGTCTTCTTCTTATTAGAGAAGTTGAATTTTAAATCAAGATTATACTCGAATATTTACCAATTTCCATGAAATCATATAGAATTTATGTTGTTAAACATGAGGATCTGAAGAAGAAACTATATAAGAATCTGTATAAAGGGTTTATCTGCCCAAGTGCTTCACTGTGGGGTACTCCAGTCATCTTTTTCATGAAGAAGGATGGGTCAATGCGGCTATGAATTGATTATCATGCGCTAAAAAAGATAAAAATAAAGAAAAATTATCCTCTTATATAGATTAATACTTGTTCGATCAACTATACAGAGCGCAATATTTCACTATGGTGGATCTTCAGTTAGGATTTTATCAAGTAAAGGTGAAAAAGGGAGATATCCCCAAGGTTCCATTTCGTAAAAGGTATGGGCACTATGAGATCATAATGATTCCATTTGGACTCACTATTTCTATATAAATATTCATGGACTTGAAGAATACAATGTTTACAGATTACCTTGATAATTTTTTTGTAGACACCATAGATGATATTATCATCTACACCAAAATTAAGGAGGAGTATGAAGTGTATTTGAATTATGTACTAATGACTTTTCAAAAGGAAAATTTATTTATGAAGTATAGTAAATTTTATTTTATTTTTGGTGAAAGTATCTTTATTAAGGCATGTTATCACCCGTAAAATGATATCTATGGATTCTTCAAAAAATGATTCAATTTAAGGATGGACAAGGCCAATATCTAGGACAGGAATCCAAATTTTCCTTGGATACACTAGGCACTATCATTGATTTTTGAGAAAATTATCATGATTTTCCAACCCACTAACCTAGATTAATCATAAGGGAGTCAATTTTTTCTGTATTGATGAATTTAAATAATGTTTTAAAGATATATATAATAGGATAATCATTTTACCTGTGATCACGTTACCCACTAGTGGGGAAGGATTTATGATATATAGCGATGCATCCAAAAAGGTCTTGGGTTGTGTACTGATGCAAGATGAAAAACTGATAGCCTATTCCTCCCACCATTTAAAGATCCGTAATAAGTAAAACCCAACACATGATCTATAATTGGTTTTGGTGATCACTGTATTAAATATTTTGGTGGCATTGTCTCTATGGGGAGAAGTCTGAGATATACATGAACTATAAAATCCTAAAGTATATACTCACATAAAAGGAAAATAATATGTGCTAATGAAGGTGGTTAGATATGATCATGGATTTTTATTTTCCAATCCAGTACCATATGGAGAAATCAAACAATGTGGCAGATAATCTAAGTAGGAATGATCCCACAACCCTATCCATGATGAGGATTTCAAGTGATCCCATCTTCACAGACATAAAAAGGATGGACATGGGAATAATAAAAGGTTCTTCATAATACCTTTATAAAATAACTTCCCAACCATCCATTCATGAGAGGATCTGGTAGGTTTATAAGGATGATGAGTTACTATAAACAATGTAGTGAATATTATATATTTTAACTTTTATGAATATGGAGTAATAAGGTTTGGGACTTGGATATTCATGCCATCAAAACCAAAGATGAAGAGGGAACTTCTGGAAAATTATCATAGATCATACTTATCTATTCATATAGGAAGCACTAAGATGTATTTATATTTGAAGAAAAAATTATGGTGGGAGATCATGAAGAGGGATATTGTAGAGTTTTTATCTCGATGCTTAGTATTCCAATAAGTCAAGGAATAATGAAAAAATTCCAAGGTTATGATGCAACCATTTCCTATACCAATATGGAAATGGGAAAACATAACCATTAATTTCATCATATAAAACCCCATTAAACCTAAAGTAAATTATTCCATTTGGGTGGTAGTTGATTTCCATACAAAGTGTAATGACCTGTGTTTGAGATAAGGTAGAATTCGAAGGGAATTGTAATTTTTATCATTTGGTGGATGGGCCATTATTTGGTTTGAGCTTCGTAACACAATTCCAAGAGTTTTAGCACTCAAAAGTATTATTTTTAGACTTGGTTAAAGACTCAAGAGGTTCCTCATGTGTTTTTGTTGAGTTTCAGAATAATGAGACTCTGAAAACTAAAAACCAAAGAAGGATGATAAGGGTATATGGTTTGTCTAAAATCGTGTGATGATCCATTGAAAACCATGTTTCTAAACTAGTGGATCTATAGGTATCTAAAATCTTGGTCTAACTGTGCGACTGGAGCTGCATGACCATGTAATTTATGTAGGTTTTGATAGAGAGAAATCAGGCAATTTATGCACCATTTTTCAAACCATGTGCATAAATAGTGTGACCTAGTTTTTAAGGGGGAATTTTTAATTTTCCCCTAAAATGTTTTTAACCCCCTTCTCCTCCTTTTCTTCTTCTCCCCTACAGACAATAATTCCATTCTCCCATGTTGATCTCTCCTCCTACCTAACCTAGGGATCTTGATATATCATGGATCTAGAATCTGATTAGAATGATTCCAAAATAATTGGATAGCTAGATATAGGATCTAAAATCTTATAACTTCATATCTTAGTTTCTCTTCCTATCTATTGTGGTATTTTGGTGTGAGCTCAGTCACCCAATTTTTAGGTAGGATGCTTGTTTCTTTGATTTCTGTTGAACAAGATCGAAAAAATCCTTGATATCGAATTATTGAAGCATCCATAGAATAGGGTAGGTGTTCTAGATATATTTTCCCAAGTTTCCATTGATTTATAATTATTTATGTTGTGCTATGTACCATCCTTTTTCACGCATCACCCTAAAATGAGTTCTTCATTTGTAAATAATTATATGCATGTTGTATTATTCTTGATGAGCCTTTATATGTAATTAAAGGATTTAAAACTAAAATATAGACACCCCTTTTGGTTTTTCATGTGATTTTTAATATTTTACATAATTTTTTAAATTACTGGAACTCCTTCTAAGCATTATTCTTTGATTGTAAATTAAATTTCCCCTTATAGATAAAATTTATGAGCCATGAATTTTTTTACATGTTTGGTATCTTTATAAAATCCTTATTTTTAGTGAATTGATTTATTCCCCTTGAATTTGATTCTTTATTATGATAAATGAATTGTTTTTTAACAATTTCATGTTTTATAATAAAACCCATCAGATGAGGCGTATTGTCTTCTAAACTAAAAAGTGATGATTAGTGATTTGAATCTTTTTTAGCCTTATATAATTGGTGTTTTCATATACCTTTATGTTATTTCTAGATATTTTTAATTCTTATTAAATGGCTTCATATTATAATTTTAAATAAATTGAATAAGGGGGAATTTCATTCCTTGTGACCAATTGTTTCAAAGAACAACCACATTCTATGTGGGTTGGAAAGCCTTTTTTATAAATTAACATGACTTGATAAATGAAATGTATTATTTTAAATTTAATGGTTTAAATTAAATGAAATTTAATTTGGTGTTATGACCACACAACATTATATGTTTAAATAAGAACTACTTATGTCAATTGTAATAAATGTGACGCCCTTGGTTATATTGGGATTATGGATTATTTTAAGAGGTAATTCCTTATTATTAATATTAATACACCATTAATATTGGTTTTTATATGATGGTTATATGACTTTTTGAGCATGACATTTCACTCTCTCTTATATAAGGTGTTGAGCATGATGTCTCAAACCATTAAAACTATTTTGATGGTGGGAATGAAGTACCACATCCATTGTTTTAGGTTTTGACATGCTGACTCACCCACCATATTAAGTGTTTAGAATGAAGTGTCACATTAATTATGAGATATATGGCTTGAACCCTATTCTTGATCCCATATGATCATTTAGACTGGATATAGATGTCTGAGTTAAGCCTTGGTCCAACCATCACCTAGTATTCCAGGCATATAGCTACTTACATCCACATGTACTTAATCCATATAGGTGGATGCATTATATAACTACACTATATATATATATATATATATATTATTACTATATATTTATATTTACTGAATAGAATATCATTCCAGCCTATAACGAAGTAGGTAGAGTAGGTTTGGTGTCATATTGGAACCAAAGATGACTAATATTTATTTATTCAACACTGTTTGTTATAATTTATACCTACACACTGGGGTACCTTATATTAGTGGAATATATTTAGCTATAGAAACCATTGGTGGTGTCCTAATGAGTATATCTTACACCCTGTCCAAGCCACCATTTCACTATGCTACCCAAGAATATCTCATGTTTACAAGATCATGAACCTTTTTCTTTTACTAATTTATTAATACTTTGGAGCTAGGAGTACAAGATTGAGCTGGAGCTTAGGATACTCATGGAGTCCACCCTTGGGGATTTCAATTCATTTATTTATTCATGTACTTCTTTGTATCATGTTTCCTAATATATATCTACTATTTTAGTTTATGTATCATAATCTGGATACGCATGCGTTGTGTATATTGGTATGGGACATATTTTATATCCAGTTGATATTAATTTTTTTCTACTGTGTCTTTCATTTATTACTGCTTCTGTTGTTTTCTGCTATTTTTTTATGATATACCATTGTGCTACTATGATCATGAGGGTATAGTCTCCCCACCATACCATCATTAGACTCTCGCTTCTAGTCATCAGCCTCTAGCATACAGGGAGTTGTGCTTGAGGCCATGTGGTAACTGATCAGGCTACTAGATTTATAGGAAGTTAGGTCAAGATGTTACAAAGTGGTATTAGAGTAGTTATTTTTTCCTTGTATTATTATTTTTTGTAGGTATATAGGAGAATATGAATGTTTTTATGCTTAGTAAATAGCCATACTTGGGAGCGATCAAACCACCTACGGGGAAAATTCTATGTGGCCAGGGATGTGACTATTGTTCGTGCTATTCATTATTACAATTGATTTTGATTTCACCTTGATTTATTGGTTTACTTTCTACTGATTACTAATTTATTATATTTATATTATTTAACCTTAGTCTAATATGGAAAGGATATATCATTACATATATCATTATAGACATATAGAGATTCACATTCCATGTATATGCAATGCCATGTAGTTGCATTTGTAGACTGCCTTATGATTGTGATAATGTTCCTTGTGTGTTTATTAGCCATACTGTTATATACCATGTTAGGTATTTTAGTGAAATTATTAGTTTTTTACATATTAGGTATTTCATTAGGATTCCTATTTATATTACATGCTTGGATGGTTTATTTAGCATGTTACTATACTACCATGATTAGGTAGTTATATTCCATGCTACCTAATTATTTATCATGTATTTCATATGTATCATGCTTCTATACTTATTTAGAGTGTTTCTTTATTTTTATTACTTATGGTAGAATTATTACTTATAAACTTGATATATAGTTGGTTGTTGAAGTTCCATCATCGATCTAAATGGATTTTTTCCCATATAGTTTGATGATGACACCTTAACTAACCAATCATGAGATGTTTGAGCCAAGAACCATTGGTTTCATGGGCTGAAACATATTATTCATGATTAATGGGAGCCAAAATCTAATATGTTATGTGTATGGGAACTTTACATTTTAGAAATGGATAACCATATAGTCAAAAAATTCTATATGACCATGACATATTTTAAAATGTTTTATAATTGTAAAATATGTTTAATTTTGATTTGAAATGAATTAGTTTCTTATAGACCTCTTCTGTGACTCGACTCTAGTAGGTTGGTTATGGTATTAAATATTATCAGATACAACCCATTAGGGGTATTAAAAAAAATTAAATTATCAATGATTTCCCCTATAAATGCTCGTGAATCTATCACACAGGCATGAAAATCCGTATAAATAATTTTCCAAAATGCACAACTAGACCCAAGTAGGTAATTTGAGGCATGTTTCTTATAAGATAAATCACTATGGGTATTTTGAAACTATGATAATTAAACAACTGCTATTGGGTTGCATTATGATGAAGCTAGGTTGGCTTAACAGGACCCTAGTAGGTTGCCTTATCTATTGAGACTTAGTATTTAACCTCTTGAGGGTATACTTATACTATATAGGAATGGTCATTTAAGTTGTCCATAACCACTTATATGGGTGTGTATAGATGTATGGTGACATCTTACTTAACCAATTACCAATTAAATTTATAATAAACTATATCTTATTTTGAGAAATATCTATATAAGGCATTAGTTAATTAAGATTCCAATTTTAACCTAAAGGTTGTTTTCCTCTATAGATTGAAATTGACATTTTATTTAACTAAGCCCAAATTGTGAAAATCCTTATGGATAAATAAAATTATTAAAATTAATTTTTATGATAAATTGCCTAATTATTACGAGATTTCAATAAACGATTAATGTTTAAAAAGTAAGTTTGATAAGGATGACTTGTTTTTCCTTAAGGCATTAGTTAAACTAGGTACCAAGTGCTTTTGACTTATAATTGGTACTTGATGTTCTAAATTAAATATTTTAAATGATTGAATGTGAATCAATGTAATGACTTAAAATGGAAACTTAGGTGGTATCCTTAGTTTAAACCCTCATGTAAGGGTAGTTTAAATATATATTTGAGTTTCCTTGGAATGGAAATGTGATCATTTTACATAGAAATTTTTATTTTTTATAAAGGGATTAAATGAAAGAAATAAGTATAGTGAAATCTGTTTGGTGTGACCTATTAATAGGTTCGATGCTTATACTTTTGTAAGGGGATAAATAAAGGTAGGTAGCACCCTTAGAGTATAAATTCCTTGCCAAATTCTATGATATTTCTGATGTATTGTACCATTAAGGTTCCATTTTTCTTAGTAGGACTCTTATATTCTAAAAGACACCCTTGTTTGGATGGGTGGTCATGGTATCCTTGAAACTTTTTATGAGTATGAGCATCAAGTAATTCTTGGTTTCCATAGGTTAAAAATTACTAGGGCATGATCAACCACATAGCATGTCGTGTGACTCTCTCTCTCTTCTTCCTCAGGGATGGATGACTTGGTATGTCATCATTTAGTTTAATGGTTATATGGGGAAATACAACTTTGGATTACCTCTCTTGTGTGGACCACCTGATACTTGGTTCCATAGGGAAGAATGCCTATGGATGGTATCGAGGATGTTCCAACTTTATTTTGAAACCTCAGGTTATTGTGCATTTATATTCATGGTACCCTTAAAGTTTCTAAATGATATAAAAACTAGTTGAGTTTGGTGAAATCATTGAGAACTGAGCTATTGAGTATATTCTCAGGTGATCTTCTGAGTAGAGTGACCTTGGTATTAAAGGAATAAAATTCATCCCAATGATTTGGATGACATTATGAGAGGATTATGTGTTTTTACACACCAATTTGGTTGTATTTGGATTTTAGGCTAAAATCTATGACATATGTGAGCATGACTCAGAGAAGTGTCACATATGAATTTAAAGTGGATATAATCTATCATGATCATGAGTGGCTAGTATATCTATCCTTTTGATGATTAAGAAATTCCTAAGGTGGGGAGTGTCATGTAAATTATAGTGAATACATTTCCTTCTAGGTAGAAGAGTCACAACTGAGGAATACCATTTGAAAATGGCTAGTGCTGTTTTTGAATGCCTATGAGGTTGGTGAGTCATGTAACATGTCAGAGCTTGCAAGGTAGCACAATTGCGAAATGGTTGTCTACGTATACAAACTTTGGAAATGTTTTTGATCATAGATTAACTTTGGTAGTAAAGCATGAACTGTCATGCGATGCCTTAGGTGGAAAAGGCATTATGACCAGTTAATGATGATGTATCGACAGGTGAAGCTGAGATTCTTTTAGGAGAAGTTGAACAATAATAATTCGACTGCTCATCTTTTTGGTAGTTAGAATAAAGTTGGTGTGAATCCATATAACACTTTTTCTTGGATATGATAGAAGTGTCTCTGATCTTATTGGTAATCTTTGATATCCTCTTAGTGTGATCTTTTTTTGGTGATAATCATTCCTCCTATATTGATATCATTTGGGTTCACTGAGAGAGAATCAGTTATATGCACTACTATATTCTAAATATCATTTGTATCAATAATTAAACTCCATGAGAGTTACAATTCTACAATGTTTTTGTTTAAACATGCTTGGTTAGTCCTGAGTGATGCTTGGGTTCCAAAGTTGGAACACCTTGGTTGGAATCACATACACTATCTAGTTCTTAACTTGACTATCATTAGGCTCTATTAGTGTTCTTAACATGTGGATGTCTCGACTGTGCACCAACATATCATTTATAAATGCTGGAGTACATGATATCTTAGATGAACTCCTCAAATTCTAGTTGATGATTCCAAGGTTACTTAGAACCTTATTCCAGATCAAATGATATGTTTCAAGAGTGATGATATAAGTGTATTATATCAGGTGTACACCTATGTTTATATTGAGGAACAACATCTTAAAGGAATTTTGGGATTCAAATGTCACTGAAATTTAGAAATGAGCTTCATTAGATATACTCAAGGGAAATAAAAAATGCCTTGGAGGAAGGCTTCATGTTTCACGATGTAATACACTAGCCTTCCAAGCCAAATTTTTTGGGAATGGTTAGCTAGAGGTGGATTGACTTGTTTTCTTTTATCTTAAGTAATGTAGTCGATGGATAACCATTTATAGCATGTTTTCAAGTGTAGATGAGTGAGGTATGTATTAGCCAGAGCAATTCATGAAAATCTAACTCAACCTGGATAAATGATATTGGTGGGGAATCAACCATTTGACTGATAAAAAATCACACTAGGAGCGTCACTAGAACACTTAGGGCATGATTTGTAGTCAATTCCGACGGTGGATATACCATGGATCGGAATTGGACCCTTTTTAATATTGAAACCTATGGTGGGGATCACCATCATACATATGTTTAATGATATGATAATGTGACTATGTATCTAGATAAACAGGATCAAGTAAGCATCCTTTTAGTGGTTTATTTATAAAATGGGCGTTGTCTTGGGTTTTAGTGGATTAAGTGCCATACACATGAGTAATTATTGGAGGTGCATTGGGTATTTGAGAACACAACATAACCATTTGAAAGATACTTCATTAACATGGTAAGTTAGGTGATGTTTTTTTTTGTTTCCCCAAGGATTATTGAGGATGATAAGTTCTAAGGTGGGGAGGTTGTAATGAATCGTGTTTGATCCTAGGTATAATTCCAAGGGATTTTGAATTTTTAACATTTGGTGGATGGGATATTCTTTGAACCGTTCTTTAGAATGAAATTATGAGAGTCATAACACTCAAAAGTTTTTTTTAGAATTGGTTAAATGTACAAGAGGTTCTTCATGTGTTATGTTGAGTTTGAAAAGCATTAGACCTCAAAAAATTAAAACTAGATAAGGATGAAAGGGGAACATGGTTTGTATGAAACCATGAAAATCTCCATTAGAAACCATGTTGCTAATCCAGTGGAGCTAGAGGTCTCAAATGGTTTGTTCTACCTGTGTGAGTGGGGCTGCATGACTATGCGATTTCTATATGTTTTTGATAGAGGGAAATCACACAGTTTTCATATGGTTTCCCAAACCATGCACATAAATCGTGTGACCCAATTTTTAAGGGGGGATTTGTAATTTTTCATTTGAAATGTTTTTAAACCCCTTATCATATTTTTCTTCTTCTCCAATGAGAACAACAACTCCCTTCTCCCACATTGACCTCACCTCCTACCTAACCTAGGGATATTGATATCTCGTGGTTCTGTACTCTGTTTAGAACATCATTAGAAGCATTGGATAACTAGAGGCAGGTTCTTTAATCACATTACTTCCTATCTTAGTTTCTATTCCTATCTATTGCTCTATTTTGGTGTGATCTCATTCACCCTATTTTCAGGGTGGATGTATGTTTCTTTGATTTGTCTTGAATTGAACTGAATTAAGCCTCTATATTGGATGAATTAATCATCCATAGTATAAGGTAGGTGGTCTATAGATCATTCCCCAAGTTTCCATTTATTTATTAATATTTCCATTTTACTGCATGATGTCCTTTTCCACATGTCACCCTAAAATTAGTTATTTATTTATAAATTGTTATACGCATGATGTATTACTCCCATTGACAATTGATATATAATTAAATTATTTAGACCTCAATTATACCCACCCATTTGGGCGTTCCAAGTGATTTTTCATCTTTTACATAATTGTTTTAAATTTCGAGACTTCTTCTAAGTGTTCGGATTTGACTGAAAATGAAATTTCCCTTTACAGGTAATATTTATAGACCATGAAATTGTTTTTCTATGTTTGGTATCTTTCTAAAATGCTTATTTTTGGTGAATTGAGTTATGATGAATGAATGTGATGCTTGGTTTTACTAAATTAATTGTTTTTTAACAATGTCATGTTTTATAATAATGCCCCTCAGATTAGGTGTGATGTCTTCTAAATTAAAAAGTGGTGATTAGTGATTTGAATCTTACTTGGACCTATGGCATTGGTGATTTTCTATGCCTTTATGTTATTTATAGATATGTGTAATTTTCAGTACATGGCCTCATATGATATCTTAAATAAATTAAATAAGGTGGAATTTACTTCCTTATGACCAATTGTTTCAATGACCAACCACCTTCTAAGTGGGTAGGTAATACATAATTATAAATTTACATGCCTTGATAAATGAAATTAATTGTTTTAAATTGAATTTTTTAAATTAAATGTAATTTCTTTTGGTGGTAGGACCATGCCACCTTCCATGTTTATATAATAAGGGATTTTGTTAATTGTAATAAATGTGACTCCCTTGGTTATATTGGTCTTATAAATTATCTTAAGAGGTAATTAATTATTATTAATATTAACACTCCATTGATATTATATGTGATACAATGGTTAAGGGACTTGTTGAGCATGAATTTTTACTCTCCCTTATATTGGGTGTTAAACATGATGTCTGACACCATTGACACTATTTAGATGGTGGGCATGACACACCACGTCCCTTTTTTTGGTGTTGACATGATGACTCACCCACCATATCATGTGTTGATAATAAATTCTCACATTCATTATGATATGTAGGGCTTGTAACCTGTTCCTGAGATTATAATAACGTCTAAACTGGTTATAGATGCTTGAGTTATGCCCCGGTCCAACCAACACCTAGTATTCCAAGTATATGAATACTTATGTCTACATGTACTTAGTCCATATAGGATTATATAGTATATAAATACACTATATATGTTATTAATATATATATATATATATATATATATATATATTTATCATATTATCAATTTGGCCTATGATGAAGTAGGTAGAGTTGGCCTGGTGTCTTATTAGAATTGGAGCCAACTGGTTTTTATTTATTTGGCATTGTTTGTTATAATTTATACCTGCACACTACTTCACCTTATGTTCATAGACTATATTTAACTGTAGACATCATTGGTGGTGGCCTACTGAATATATATCACACCCTTCTTAGGCCACCATTGCACTGAGGTACTTGAGAAGATCTTATGTTTGTAGGACCATGGACCCTTTTCTTATGCTGACTTTCTAGTAGCTAGGAGTTATAAGCACAAGACTGAGTTGGAGCAAAAGATGCTCATGTAGTTCTCCCTTTGGAATTTCATTTCCTTTATTTATTCATGTAATTCATTGTATCATTATTCCTAATGTATTTATAGTATTTTTATTTATGTTTCATCATCTGGACATGTTTGTGTTGTTGTATATTAGCATTGTCCATCTTTTATATTCAGTTGATATTATTCTTCCAATGATTTATCTTTCATTTACTACTACTTCCACTGTTGTAGGTTATTTATTTTTTGATATACCACTATTCTACTATGATCATGTGGGTATAGTCTCCCCACTGTACCATCATTATACCATCACTGCTAGTCTGTAGCCTCTGGTATATGGGGAGGCACACTTGAGGCCTTGTGGTGACATATCTGGTTATTGGTTTTATTGGAAGTCAGGCTAGGATGTTACACCAAGTTAGCTTATTTCATTGTAATCAAGGAATATTTCTCTCTTGACCAAATCTCCATGATATAGATAAAGGAAGTGATAATACTACATGGAGTTCCAACCTCAATTATATTTGATCGAGATCTGAGGTTTACCTTGAGGGTTTGGAAAAGACTTCAACATGGATTGAAAATAAAACTATGCTTTAGCACTGCTTAGCCCCCTTAGAAATGAAATTACATTTTTGAAAGAATAAAGGCATTATAAAGTAATGTAATAATAGAAAAAACATACATTACTTTGGTTATATTGGAACATTATATCCAGTTGAATTTAAAATACCACTAATCATCATAACCATTGTTAATATGGCTATTTAAAAAAGATTGTATAACTAGTATAAATAAAGGGTTGTGATAAATTCTAATTGACATAGACATAAGAAGCGATGGACTAGACTAGTAAGATCCTACTATATAAAGTTAATTTATCATAAATTGTAAGGGAGATAGCATCACTGGGCTTTTCCCTTGATCAATTCTAAGATGATATTAAACAACTAATGCTAAAAAAACTATTTATGGGAGATGTTGAATCTTTTCAAGATCCTGGACCAAACCATGTAAACTAAACCACCCCAAGAAAATTTCTCCATTACAAACCTTACCCATTGGAAATTCACTTGTGTAATAAAGGAATATGTATCTAGACCTAATAATATGAATATTTATATTTTATTTTAAATAAAATAATATTTATATTTATCCTTTATTATTATTACTTTTAAAATGGTTAGATAATGATTTTGATAAAAATTAGTTTTTGATATGGTTGAAAACAAATCATATATTTGGAAAATGTATAGTTTCAACCAAGACACCCTATTTTAATGAATTCAAGAATTTTTGAAATAAATGATATTTTAATAATAATTTATTATTAAATAATTTTTAATAAATATAAATGATAATATAAATTTTCTATAACACCTTGAGAATTATGAAATATTTTATTTTAAATAAATTTAATCTCTTTGATAGCATGCAATTCACAAAAATACCAAGCTTAAATAAAAACAGTATTAAAATATTATTTCAACATGACCATTATAACCTAATTATTAAGTTGGCGGGTATGAATAGGACTAAATAAAAATATAAAAAAATATATAAAAAATATATTTATTATAAATGTATAAAAAATATATAGTTTACACCCATTAATTTATTATCTATTTATTATAAATAAAAATAATAATTATTTTCAAGTAAAAGAAATGTTTTCTGAAAAACTGTTTTTTCAAAGAAAACTGTTTCTTCACTCCTTATGCCAATATGATAAAATTTATTTTTGAAATTTTTATAAAATTTATTTGATAAAATTAATTTCATTTTCGAAATAATCATATCAAAATTATATTAGGGTGAATTTTTGATATTTTCTGAAAGGTTTCATTTTTTGATGAATAGTGAAAGATACTATTTTTTATTGAAAACCACCTCTACATTTTGATTAATTATAAAGATAAATTATATTTTAAATTATATTTAAAGTAAAATTAGTTCAAATATATTATAATCAATACAATTTAGGTTATTGGAATCAATTTTATACTGAATATTGATATTAAAACCTTCAATACATATAATAATTTTATCTTTGGAAACCCAATTTTTAATCGCTTCTATGGGTATAATTTAAAATTAGATTCTGCCACTTTTATGGATTTAATTTATAAAAAATGGATTAAATATTTGGAATCAGTATAATTTTCATCATCTAATAAATTAAACTTAATTTTTGACCATTTTGAATTGTAAAAGCTGTAAAAATTAATTACTGCAGTTAAGATAAAAACTGATTTACTAGGGGGGTTAAACTAAAAAGATAAGGGTTAAAATGAACTAATAAATTTTCTAAAACCCATTTTATTACATAATGATACCATATATACTATATGGTATGATAATTATATAGTTTTGAGTCTTGGACATGATAAAAATGTGGGTGTAATTGATTCTTTTAAAAAATTCCATGTGTGTCCTTTCACCCTCTTATAAAAGGCCACCCCTATCCTACCCTCTTCACACTAAAAAATACATTCAGTTCAGACAATTTAGAAAATATAACTTCCTTAATTTCCTCACAACATCCTATATCCATTTTTTGTTCAAAAATACATCCTAGGAATGCTAATGGTGCAAACCCAAATAAGTTCCCCGAAGAAGAGGTGACATTCTTAAACGAGCATTTTCATTTTATTTCTTCCTCCACCTCCATAAAATATTATTTAATAATAATAATATAATAAAACCAGTATCTAACATATAATTATATGTTATTATACTAATTTAATAACCTATATCCATATTCATGTCCATCAAATGGAAAATGAAACCGTCGATCGTGTGTATGACGGACTGCCACCTCGCGAACTGATGTAACTCGTTTTCTATAAACACATTTAAAGATTGGATATAATGATATATTTAATGTTTATATATAATATTTATGATAAAAGTATACTTATGTAAATATAAATTCTCAAATAAATTTTTACATTCCATTTCATTTAAAATACGATAACATCGATTGTGTGTACAATGGACTGTAACTTTGTGAAGCGATGTGATTTGTTTTTCACTTACACTTTAAATGGAAGGTAATAAGGATAATTTTAATGAATATATGAGATATATATGACATTATATAATTTATGTAATATTAATTTATCACCCAATTTATTACCCTTTCACACGTTAAAGGAATGATATCGTCTCTTACGTGTACGTACGACCTACCGTCTCCACAATGTGATGCGATTCAATTTACATGTAGTACCTTCAATAAAAATTATATAAATGTATATAATGAGTAAATATGATATTTATAAAATTTATATAATTATTTATATGATGGAAATATATAATTTAAGCAATAATTATAACTTTCTTGACAAAAAATGCATGAGAAAACAAGACAATTAACACATAATATAATGAAAATAATGAAAAATTATTAACAAAAGGGTGATAAAACATTATAAGGGGATCATAAATGATATTATAAATATGAATATGGTTCTATTATAAATTAATAACATTAAAATAACCATTATAATATATATTAAATTATGTTCAACAAAAATGAATAATGAGGTAAGGGACTTCGGCTCAATTTCCCTTCATCGAGGCATATTTTAATGTTATCCACCTAATTTATTTTATATGGTGTATATAATTTAACTTTGAACTATAATATCATGATTATAAGACAATTAATGATATTTTAAGTTTTAATTTTAGTTATTTCATCCAAGGGGATTTGAGTTGAAAATTATCATGTGGTAAAAGTTATTGTACAATCTCACTTTCTTTTGTGATTGTTAACTTTATCTTGAAACAATAAATTACTTATGAACATTTTTCATTACAAATTAAATTTATACTAAATATAAACATTATTTTATAATTTATATGATTATTTTCTAATTCATATAAATTTAATTCATATGGTGTTTACTTTTAAAGTTATTTGATTAACCAGAGAGTTATTGACAAACCTATATCCTTTAATCAATATGAATATTTAATTATAAGGAATATTGATTAATGAATTAAACCAGTTATTAGATATATAAGGAATTATTTTGGAACGAATAAATGGTGGGGACTAGTTATATATATCTCATAGATGCATAAATAAGTATAATGAGACAAATCAGTTGGCCAAATCAGATGGGTTTTTACCAAGTAGTTTTAAACTGTCTTGTAAAAGGACTTGACGGTAGAGGTATCATGATGCTCGAGATCATTAAATCCAATAATTAATAATTTACACCATTTATAATTAAATTATTATTATTATACATTATATTTTTGATATGATATTATCTCTGGATTCATTTCATTCTCAGTTTATTGATTAAATGACCAATGTTTTCAGTTATTCACCTTGCCATATTGATTATGCTTTATCCAATTATGATAGTCAAGTTATTGATTAAATGGAATTTTTATTTAGTTATTTAGCTTTCCATATTTATTATTCTTTATTGATTCATGATATAATTCCCTTTATTCAACCCTTACTGATTATTTGAGCTCACAAATATTTTTTTTCCATTCTCCATGATATAAAGAATAATTCTTGGAATGAGTTCAAGGATGAAACATTCTTTCCATTATAATGTTCATATTTTATTTCCTTATATAAATGGGTATCATGTATGTATCTAGTTCTCCAAAACTACTAAATAGATCAGTCCTTATGGATTTCACCCATTATATCTATGATAATATAATAAAGTAGGCACTTACTTCATGTTACTGTAGTTAGGGTCATTATAGTTGGTATCTGAGGAAGTTTAGTAGAAACCTTAGAAACTATATTAAGGAAAAAATATATTAGGGAACATAACCCTATGATAGAATTTAAGGATAATTATATAAGAACATACTAAAGTTTTGGTAAGGAAGATATTATCTAGTTCTTCCTAGCTATAATTCCTTATCTGGATACTACAGGTGGACATAGTTCTAGGACATAGGTACCTAGGGGTAATAACTCCAAAAAAGGAACATTGAGATTGTCCCGATCATCACCTAGTTCATGAACATGGGCATTACTATACACCTGGGTTGACACTCCAGGGGTTTATGCTTAGGATAATTCAAAATTTCCTTACAGACCATTATGAAGGATTTGAAAATAAATATATCCCCAAAGAAACTAAGTTTACGACTATAAGATTAAAAATGCATAAATTTTAATTTATGTTAAGTGTTACACCATATTTAGAGTTGTACATTATGATTTACAATTCATAATTTTATGAGATAATCCAGTATATCTTATTACTTAGAAATAGAACCTGGAAGGAAGAAGGGTATCAATTATCATGGACAATGTAGATACTGTAATTTTGAGTAAGCCAAGAAAAAAGGTAATAGAATAGAGAAGAACATGGAAATATTATGACATCTGATGCTAGCTAATAAAAAGATTAAGTCTACGAAGAAGATATTTATGGTTTTGTTATGCGATGAAAAGGAAAAGGTTACACATGGAGTGTATTTTCTCAAAGGTGATGCTGATCAATGATAGTTTTTGATCCAAAATTATAGAGAGAAAGATTGTAGAGAACCTATTTTTCCCTTGTAATACATTGAAGTATTTCTATGTATATTTTCAGAGTTAGGTGTAGAGACAATGTGTGATTCTGAGGCCCAGTGAGTCTGCAATTAATTTTATAAAAATATTAAATATAATTTATATTACAAACACAAAATTTATTAAAGAAAATGGGAAAAATATTAAACAGAATCTAGTATTATAAATCTGAGGCCATGGTTGAGTTCAGAACATGATGTTTACCCTAGGTGCAACCTAAAATAGGTCAGTGTGGGGTGTTTAGAAAAAACAGCCATTGGCGGTGAATTTAGTGGGTTAATTAACTAATTAATTTAATTAATAAATTAATTAACCTATTAAGTTTTTCTTATTAATACCCTCTTATATAAATTTTATCAAGGTTAGATGAATAAAAATGGGGAAAATTGAGAGGCATTCTTCCTCCTCTCTATCAGTGAATTGAATTCAGATGACGACAAAACTCTGGATCAGGGCAGATCAAGATGCAGAGAATGAAAAAATTCTCTCAATCATTGGAGAGTTAATTATTCAATGAAGAGTAATCCAATATCCATGTAGGAATCATAAATTCATGTATTGTTCCCTTATTTATTAAATTTGTTGGGAATGATCATATTTTTTCTTGATCTATACAAATTTTCAGACTTTGCATGCACGAGTGTACATATTTAATTGATTATTAATCTATTTCTCATCTTGGATATACCTATTTATTTTCATTGGAAAAGAAAGATTAACCAATTATTATTAAACCATTATTTGGTGATTTTCTCCCTTTTTTATTCACATTAGTCACCATTGGACCACAAGGTCATGATTCGGCATTACCGGGCGGTACCGAGCTCGATTAGATCCCCAGATTTACAATAGGTTCATGTGTAAAGAACGGAATAACAAACCCGGGATTTTTTTGGGATGATTTTGGGTTATGAGTGATTCTACCAATGATCAGACTATTGGTGAGTCAATTAGAGACAATTAGAGGTGTGACAGTGCAAGGTGGTTTGTGTGGCCTTCATATGAGTCAATAGAATCAGTTTTCTGACCACCAGATAGCTGGAAATAGCATCTGAGAATGAGATCCACAAATTTTGGATGGATGGAGGTGAGATATATAGTGGATGGACTATATGTATAATTACTAAATATAGATCTATTTTTTTATGAAAAATGAAACTGCACACTATGTAGTCTGAAGAACACATGGTGAGTAGAGCCTTGGCTGTAGTGACTAGGGTTTTGCTGAATTATAAGTATCACACACTGTGTGGGACCCCCATAGTTCATGTGACCTTATTTCAGAGACCTAGTGTGTACACTAAGAGTACAAGGGAACTGGAACAACAATGAACACATTTTTTTTCTGAAGTACATGGACACAGGCATGATACACGGACATGACCAGGGAGCATAGGCAAGACCCTGAGTGGCTTGACCACATTTGTGGACCCTCTAAACACCATGTGACCCTATATGGAAAGTGATCTATGTATTATTAGGGACACAAACAGGTGATCGAGTAGGACCACAATCCACGTGTGTCCCCTCACACACAGTGCACCCCTTCTTTCCTTCAATGTAAACTTCATCCTCTCGTATCTTCTTCGTTTGTGCTGGAAAAAAATCCCTCAAGATGTAATCTCAGTATGTTTTGAGTGTTATTTTATTTTTTCACAAAGCCTAATGACCATGAATGAGCATGAATGGTGTTTTGAGTGTGATCATGGACCATGAAGCCCAGTTCACGGATTGTAAAGGATGTTTTCAGAAGTAGTTCACGGGATGGCATGTTTTACATGGAAGTAATGTAGTATGTATAAGGCTTATGGTACATGGGATGGATTGTTGTTTTCATAAATGAAATGGTGATTGGAGGATATGTGAAGGACATTATTGGAGAAAACATGATGGTGATTTGGGCCACCGTATACGAAGAGAGGCAGTACGCGGACCACATAGGGAAGATGGTTCATGAGATGATTACTGTTCATAGAAGATTCATGGTATGTAGTGAAGGTAGTACCACATTGAAGATTTGATAAATATTAGATTAGTACATTTTTTGGATCTATTTGCCTATATAAGGAGCACTAATCCCATCATTAAGTAGAGTGATTTCCCTAATAAAACATCTTTTCTATGGGAATTCAGCTAACTCTGAAGGTGGTTCGTGAGGAAGGATTATACAAAGGGTGAAGTGGTTCATGTGGAAGAAATTCTATAGAAGGTTTTTGCGGGGAACTATAGCCCGTAAAGAATGTGGTATGCAGAGGAGGAAGAAGTGGTATATGGAGGAAGAAGATCCAGTACACAGAGTAGAGATAGTCTACAGAAGTAGAGGAGAAGTGTTATGTTAAGGAGGTAGGTTCATGGAAGTAGAGGCAGTACGTAGAAGAGGCAATCTGTGTAGCATACCCACTACTTAGTACATGCACTACTGGAAATCCCTCCTATACCAATGCCTTTATCCCAAAAATTTAGAAAAAACATTGGGATTGGGTACCTATTCCAATGGTTTGTTGAAAACTATAGGTATAGAATTTTTTAGAGTGTATTTTTCCAATGGTTTGAAAAACTATTAGGATAGGCCCGGGTAGAGACACTTTTACCAACAGTTATAGATAACTTTTGGGATAGGTGATAGTTTTCCCTGTCACGACCCGTCCTCGGGGCCCGTGCCGTGACTACCCCAAGCCCGCCTTCCATAGGCCAGGGGTTGGCGACTAGCACCAAAGGCGTAAAATCCCGATAACTGGGAAGGCATTGCCTTTATAAAGAAAACAAGCACCACAGAGTACAAGTGGAAGTAAAACACTAAGTACAAAAAGAAGAGCTGAAAAGTAAAAGGGGCCGGAAATACAAGCCCAACTGTAAAGTACAACTCGAAAGGGAAAACAGTGACTGAAAAGTAAAGCTGCTACGCTGAGATGTCCACTGGAAATCCCACCTGAAGGGTGGGTACAGATAGCTCTTCTGCTCCTCGGGTCCCACCGTCTGCTCCAAGTATGACCCGCCCAGTGGTCTGCCTCTGGGTACCGCCTCGTCGTATAGTCCACCTCCAGGTACCGTCCAGTCCTCGAACACTCGGCCTCTGCCAGTACTGGCCGTCGTCTGCAACCAACACAACGAGGTGCGGGCATAGCCCGTGCAGGGGTGAGTATAACGATACTCAGTAGGGACCCCGAGACCCTCAAGGTCTCACTAAAACCAACAAGGATAAACACAAGAAGATCTCAACAGATAAACCCTACTTAGGTATATGCCCATACATATACCTAAGTTATCAAGTAACCCATCTCAATCATGAGGAAACACAAGGATTGTGAAATCGACGGATAACCACTACCCGGGTATATGCCCATACATATACCAAAGTCAGCAAGTGACCCATCTCAATCATGAAGTAAACACAAGGTCAAAAGTCTCAGATCAAACCAGGATTTTCATTATCGAAACCGTAACTGCTGAAGAGCTCCGTCTCTAGAGTGTACAGTGGTCCTGTCACGACTCCGAGGCTGCCGCTCACTAACCTAGGACTGCTGAAGTACTCCTCCTGTCGAGTACTGCGGGTTTGCGGCCAACTACCTGGCGCTCCGTCCGCTGAGGGTCTGTCGCCAAATACCGGGCGCTACCCAGATAGCCTACTGAGGTACTCCTCCTGTCGAGTACCGCGGGTCTGCTGCCAACTACCAGGCGCTCCGTCCGCCGTGGGTCTGCCGCCAAGTACCGGGCGCTCCGTCCACTGGGCTAGTCGACTCACTCCAAGTCGAGTCGGTCAAGCAGTCGTCAGGTCTCAGCCGGCTACACGGTCTCCGTACTCTGCACGCTCGTCTCCGGGAGGGTCCGCTCCACGAGCTACTGGTCGATACTCCAAGTATCTCAAAGTCTCACGAAGAAGTGTCTCAAAGGTCCGTCTTGTCACAGGGGTCTCAACGCAACAGACGACGCGTCGATCGGACGCCCGGTCTGTGAGTTATTAGCCTTTTCGTCCCAGGGGCCCGGTTGGTTTCGTGAGCGAAACCAATCCCGGCCGTATCTCAACTGTACCCCGAACTCCCATAGGGTAAACTCAAAGGGACCGTTACTCAACGTAACCACCAACGCCGCTGACGGCTCGTCAAGCGGACGTCCTGTCTGAAAGATATCAGCTTTCCCGTTCCAGGGGCCCGGTTGGATTTCGGGAACAATCCAACCCGGCCATACTCCGACTGCATCCAAAACTCGGGCGGAGTATGTCAAAAGTTCCGTCTCATCAAGAGGAAGACAACGCGACTGACGGCGCGTCAATCGGACGTTCGTGGCTCAAGATATGAGTGTTTCCGCTCCGAAGGCCCGGTTGGTTTCGTGAACGAACCAACCCGGCCGAACTCAAAGTAATCCGAAACCTTGAGTGCGATATACCGAAACGACCGTCTCGATCCAAGGATCGCGTTGCCGCAGACGGTTCGTCATTCGGAGGTCCGAGGCTCAAGTTATGGGCCAAAAACCAAAACTGGTTCGAAACGGGGGGGTCCGGGTCCGGGCCGACCCGGCCCGACCCCCCCCCCCCCCCCCTGGGGCGGCGCGGCGGCGGCGGGCGGCGGCGGCGGCGGCGCGGCGGCGGGCGGTGGCGGCGCGGCGGAGGCGGCGGTGGGCCGCGGTGGCGGCGGCGGCGGGCCGCGCTGGCGGCGGGGTGCCGCGAGCTGGATGGCACGCGGGGCTAAGCCCCGCGTTTTGCTGGAGGGGCGGCGGGGTGCCGCGCCCCATTTTTTTTAAAGAGCCCCCCCCACGTGGGGGGCCTGCTGGTGGAACCGAGGGGGCAGCCGGCCCCCTCCCTTTAAAGAAACGCCCCCCCTCTTAAAGAGGGGGGTTTTCATGGTTGGCCGGGGAATTAAATTCCCCGGTTTTAAGTCATCCGGCCGGCCAGCTGGCCGGCCGGTTTTATCAAACGGGACCGGAATTTCCGGTCCCCTTCTTCGGCTTCCGACGCCGGCGGCCCGGCCGCCGGTCTTATCTTCCGCCGCGGCCCGGAACCGGCCGCGGTCTCTTCGTCCCGCCGCGGCCCGGAACCGGCCGCGGCGTTCGTCGTCCGGCGCGGTGCGACGGCACCGCGCCCCTCTGCCGTGCTTTGATAATCATCCAACGCGGCGCGACGGCGTCGCGTTTCTGTTGTTTCTACCATGGAGCGTGCGACGGCATCGCGAAGATATTTGCACGTTCATCCGCGTGGTGCGACGGCACCACGCCACTTGCTTCCTCCCGCAAGATAAAAATCAACAAAAACGTTGGAGGGGGGTTCGGCCGTGTTCATGCGGTCCGGCCCCCCTCACGTTAAATAAAACTCAACATGAACATTTCAAGCCTCATGTTAGACATGCCAGATCCATGTTCAAGAAATGGAATAATTAAGAATGAAACAACAATCCCCTACCTCGGGTATAAGTTCGAGGATTTGACTATGTCCGCGGAAGTCGACGTCGCGGAGATCGGGTGTCGCGGTAGTCGTTCGTCAATTCCGTTGACGAAGAGACGCGTCCGAAGAGGCACGTCGTTGGCGAATCCTTGTACGCCGACGAAGGTTGTCCGAGGAAGGTGTGGTGTTCTCTCTCGTTGACACCGAAGACGAAGAAGAGCGGTGCGGCGTTCTTCGTCGGAAAAAGGGCGTTCCTCGTCAAGTCTTGAGGAAAGTCAAATTATAAAGAGAACAACGAACTCAAGAATCTCTACCTCGATAGTCGCACGGTGACGGAGTCGTGGAATATCGGTGTCGATTCCTTTGACGTCGGAGGAAGAGTCGTTATCGAAGGCGTTCGTCGCGGAAAACCGTCGCGGAAAAGATGACGCGGAAGAAGTACGTCGCGTCGCGGACACGGCGTCGCGGGTGGATCGTGTTCTTCGGCGGAGAAGTTCTTCGTTGAAGAACGACGTTCTTCGCGTTCTTCGTTGAGTTGAAGAAGAAGAAGAAGAAAAGCTTCTAAAGCTCTCAAGAAATCCTCCCAAGGGTAAAAGAAACTCAAAGAATAATATAAGCTTTAACTTATATTATTTCATAACTTAACCACAAGAATTTCAAAGGTTTGAAATTCAAAATGGATAACTCCAAAATTAACTCACTTATTTAATATACATGAATTGTATAATTAAATATAAGTTAACTTGTCAAGCCATTAAGAGGGAGAGTGGGGGGTTGAAAAGGTGGGGGTTCGTGTGGGCCCCACCACACTTAATCCTCCCAAGGGAGGTTAAGTGGGTGTGGGTCCCACTTCCAACCTCCTTTGAGAGGTTTTAAGAAGTTAAAATAAAATTTGTTCTACACAAATTTTATTTAACTCAACCTAAACCCTCAAAAATTAACTTTCAACCCGCAACAAACGCAACTCCCGAAAAGGTCTCTTTAAGCGAAAAACGGCGCTGCGAGTTCATCGGTGCCCTCGGATTTCAATTCCGAGCACCGGATCAAAAGTTAGGAATTCCCGCTCGTTCGTTCACTGAACGTACCCGAGCCAAACTTCGGAAATTAATTCCGGGCACTCCGGGCCTCGGAATCAGGTGCCGTCTGAAACCGCGCTCTTGTAAAATTCTAAAGAAAATTAAGAAAAAATTTTCCTTGAATTTTACGGGTCTTTACATTACTCCCACCTCAGGGCTTTACGTCCCCGTAAAGCTACATCAAAAACTAGGGAAACAAAAGAGGGTACTGAGCACGCATCTGAGCCTCCCGCTCCCATGTGCTCTCCTGGAGATTCTCGTGCCGCCATCTGTTGCGCACAAGAGGAATCGATCGCCCATGTAGGACCCGCTCCTGGATGACATGGACCTCTTCTGACGTGGCCCGGACCATCTCTGGTCCCACAAGAGCTGTGAGATTTCTTCTTTGCCGATAAGAGAAACCTGGTCTCATCCCCTGGATGAACCACATTCTTTGCCTAAAACAGTCAATCCTAACATGGATGATACTAATCCATACCAAGGATGACGTCGTAAGGCCTCGACGCTACTACTAAGAGATCCAACCGTTACTCTCGCCTCCAAGGGTTGAGTCACACTGTCGGCATCAGTGTGTGGTAACTGGGTCTCCTCCAGTAGATGTCTCACAAGTGAGGGTCAAGTCAACAGTCAACTGGAACCTCTTAGTAACATCACAAAAGAGGATAGGAAAGAAAACATCACAAAAGTATGCGTCTTTTATTATTGCAGATCATAATACAAGACGCTACATAAAAGCAACATCAACATGGAACTAGAAGTACAAAAGACGTATCCACTAGTTCCTCCCCTGTCCACCTGCTTTACTGTTGCTCAAGAATTTGACGCTGCCTCTATCTCGGTGGCTCTCCCAAAGCCTGCGGATCGGGAGTCGGACAGTCACGTGCCAGATGTCCCTTTCCTCGGCATGAGTAACACAACCTGCTCCTTGCACGGCTAGCTCTGTTCCCACTCCGGGTGCCCTGCACCACCGGTCCTAAAACCCGAGTTCGCCCAACTGCTGGTCTGGTCCTCCTGGACCTCTGCATCATCTGTCTACTGCCCACAGATGACTCAACTTCTGATCGAAAATCACGCGGTAAAGGCAGAATCTCCTGTACACGCTCGGGGTGTAGAGATACTGGCACAAACTCCACCCTGAAGAAGGTCTCGAAGTCTTCCCATGCGAAGTTCATCTCATCGCAGAACTGAAACAAGTGGCTCCACCACCTACCTGCTGCTGCCTGAAGGAGGCTGGTAGCAAAGATCACCATGAAGTCTGCCGGCGTCCCCACTAGCCTGAAGACTCTCACCACAGCCTCTAGCCAAAACTCAGCAGCCTGCGGGTCCGTCTCTCCCCGGAACCTGGGTGGCCTCTGGCGCTGGAACTCGTGCAGCGCGCTCAAGCATCGTGCATCGCCTACTGCTGGTGCCTCCGCTGGTGCCTCAACTGCAAGAGGGCCCTGTACCGAAGCCTCGTCGCTCGACAGACTGTCAGCACGCTCATCCCTCTGGGCTCTAGCTGATCGTCTGAGAAAAGACATCCTGAAAGAAACAACGTAACACGATCAAACGATTATACCTGGTGAGCTGACCTGGTTTGAGCTGTTTTAAGGGGAAAAACTTTTGTAAACACACACGCAATCAGTGTTTTCGTGCACAAAGTCGGAAATCAGTTGTCAGGGTCCTGGTGTATGGATACGTCGGCCGCCCGCACCAACACTGGACTCCCTGGACTGAAAACCACACTCGGTACTCTTAACACTATCGCTTCACAGAAAGAAAGATCAGAGTTATAAGTTCTGCGGTAGAACCGAACTCCTCTGATACCAATTTGTCACGACCCGTCCTCGGGGCCCGTGCCGTGACTACCCCAAGCCCGCCTTCCATAGGCCAGGGGTTGGCGACTAGCACCAAAGGCGTAAAATCCCGATAACTAGGAAGGCATTGCCTTTATAAAGAAAACAAGCACCACAGAGTACAAGCGGAAGTAAAACACTAAGTACAAAAAGAAGAGCTGAAAAGTAAAAGGGGCCGGAAATACAAGCCCAACTGTAAAGTACAACTCGAAAGGGAAAACAGCGACTGAAAAGTAAAGCTGCTACGCTGAGATGTCCACTGGAAATCCCACCTGAAGGGTGGGTACAGATAGCTCTTCTGCTCCTCGGGTCCCACCGTCTGCTCCAAGTATGACCCGCCCAGTGGTCTGCCTCTGGGTACCGCCTCGTCGTATAGTCCACCTCCAGGTACCGTCCAGTCCTCGAACACTCGGCCTCTGCCAGTACTGGCCGTCGTCTGCAACCAACACAACGAGGTGCGGGCATAGCCCGTGCAGGGGTGAGTATAACGATACTCAGTAGGGACCCCGAGACCCTCAAGGTCTCACTAAAACCAACAAGGATAAACACAAGAAGATCTCAACAGATAAACCCTACTTAGGTATATGCCCATACATATACCTAAGTTATCAAGTAACCCATCTCAATCATGAGGAAACACAAGGATTGTGAAATCGACGGATAACCACTACCCGGGTATATGCCCATACATATACCAAAGTCAGCAAGTGACCCATCTCAATCATGAAGTAAACACAAGGTCAAAAGTCTCAGCTCAAACCAGGATTTTCATTATCGAAACCGTAACTGCTGAAGAGCTCCGTCTCTAGAGTGTACAGTGGTCCTGTCACGACTCCGAGGCTGCCGCTCACTAACCTAGGACTGCTGAAGTACTCCTCCTGTCGAGTACTGCGGGTTTGCGGCCAACTACCTGGCGCTCCGTCCGCTGAGGGTCTGTCGCCAAATACCGGGCGCTACCCAGATAGCCTACTGAGGTACTCCTCCTGTCGAGTACCGCGGGTCTGCTGCCAACTACCAGGCGCTCCGTCCGCCGTGGGTCTGCCGCCAAGTACCGGGCGCTCCGTCCACTGGGCTAGTCGACTCACTCCAAGTCGAGTCGGTCAAGCAGTCGTCAGGTCTCAGCCGGCTACACGGTCTCCGTACTCTGCACGCTCGTCTCCGGGAGGGTCCGCTCCACGAGCTACTGGTCGATAATCCAAGTATCTCAAAGTCTCACGAAGAAGTGTCTCAAAGGTCCGTCTTGTCACAGGGGTCTCAACGCAACAGACGACGCGTCGATCGGACGCCCGGTCTGTGAGTTATTAGCCTTTTCGTCCCAGGGGCCCGGTTGGTTTCGTGAGCGAAACCAATCCCGGCCGTATCTCAACTGTACCCCGAACTCCCATAGGGTAAACTCAAAGGGACCGTTACTCAACGTAACCACCAACGCCGCTGACGGCTCGTCAAGCGGACGTCCTGTCTGAAAGATATCAGCTTTCCCGTTCCAGGGGCCCGGTTGGATTTCGGGAACAATCCAACCCGGCCATACTCCGACTGCATCCAAAACTCGGGCGGAGTATGTCAAAAGTTCCGTCTCATCAAGAGGAAGACAACGCGACTGACGGCGCGTCAATCGGACGTTCGTGGCTCAAGATATGAGCGTTTCCGCTCCGAAGGCCCGGTTGGTTTCGTGAACGAACCAACCCGGCCGAACTCAAAGTAATCCGAAACCTTGAGTGCGATATACCGAAACGACCGTCTCGATCCAAGGATCGCGTTGCCGCAGACGGTTCGTCATTCGGAGGTCCGAGGCTCAAGTTATGGGCCAAAAACCAAAACTGGTTCGAAACGGGGGGGTCCGGGTCCGGGCCGACCCGGCCCGACCCCCCCCCCCCTGGGGCGGCGCGGCGGCGGCGGGCGGCGGCGGCGGCGGCGCGGCGGCGGGCGGTGGCGGCGCGGCGGAGGCGGCGGTGGGCCGCGGTGGCGGCGGCGGCGGGCCGCGCTGGCGGCGGGGTGCCGCGAGCTGGATGGCACGCGGGGCTAAGCCCCGCGTTTTGCTGGAGGGGCGGCGGGGTGCCGCGCCCCATTTTTTTTAAAGAGCCCCCCCCACGTGGGGGGCCTGCTGGTGGAACCGAGGGGGCAGCCAGCCCCCTCCCTTTAAAGAAACGCCCCCCCTCTTAAAGAGGGGGGTTTTCATGGTTGGCCGGGGAATTAAATTCCCCGGTTTTAAGTCATCCGGCCGGCCAGCTGGCCGGCCGGTTTTATCAAACGGGACCAGAATTTCCGGTCCCCTTCTTCGGCTTCCGACGCCGGCGGCCCGGCCGCCGGTCTTATCTTCCGCCGCGGCCCGGAACCGGCCGCGGTCTCTTCGTCCCGCCGCGGCCCGGAACCGGCCGCGGCGTTCGTCGTCCGGCGCGGTGCGACGGCACCGCGCCCCTCTGCCGTGCTTTGATAATCATCCAACGCGGCGCGACGGCGTCGCGTTTCTGTTGTTTCTACCATGGAGCGTGCGACGGCATCGCGAAGATATTTGCACGTTCATCCGCGTGGTGCGACGGCACCACGCCACTTGCTTCCTCCCGCAAGATAAAAATCAACAAAAACGTTGGAGGGGGGTTCGGCCGTGTTCATGCGGTCCGGCCCCCCTCACGTTAAATAAAACTCAACATGAACATTTCAAGCCTCATGTTAGACATGCCAGATCCATGTTCAAGAAATGGAATAATTAAGAATGAAACAACAATCCCCTACCTCGGGTATAAGTTCGAGGATTTGACTATGTCCGCGGAAGTCGACGTCGCGGAGATCGGGTGTCGCGGTAGTCGTTCGTCAATTCCGTTGACGAAGAGACGCGTCCGAAGAGGCACGTCGTTGGCGAATCCTTGTACGCCGACGAAGGTTGTCCGAGGAAGGTGTGGTGTTCTCTCTCGTTGACACCGAAGACGAAGAAGAGCGGTGCGGCGTTCTTCGTCGGAAAAAGGGCGTTCCTCGTCAAGTCTTGAGGAAAGTCAAATTATAAAGAGAACAACGAACTCAAGAATCTCTACCTCGATAGTCGCACGGTGACGGAGTCGTGGAATATCGGTGTCGATTCCTTTGACGTCGGAGGAAGAGTCGTTATCGAAGGCGTTCGTCGCGGAAAACCGTCGCGGAAAAGATGACGCGGAAGAAGTACGTCGCGTCGCGGACACGGCGTCGCGGGTGGATCGTGTTCTTCGGCGGAGAAGTTCTTCGTTGAAGAACGACGTTCTTCGCGTTCTTCGTTGAGTTGAAGAAGAAGAAGAAGAAAAGCTTCTAAAGCTCTCAAGAAATCCTCCCAAGGGTAAAAGAAACTCAAAGAATAATATAAGCTTTAACTTATATTATTTCATAACTTAACCACAAGAATTTCAAAGGTTTGAAATTCAAAATGGATAACTCCAAAATTAACTCACTTATTTAATATACATGAATTGTATAATTAAATATAAGTTAACTTGTCAAGCCATTAAGAGGGAGAGTGGGGGGTTGAAAAGGTGGGGGTTCGTGTGGGCCCCACCACACTTAATCCTCCCAAGGGAGGTTAAGTGGGTGTGGGTCCCACTTCCAACCTCCTTTGAGAGGTTTTAAGAAGTTAAAATAAAATTTGTTCTACACAAATTTTATTTAACTCAACCTAAACCCTCAAAAATTAACTTTCAACCCGCAACAAACGCAACTCCCGAAAAGGTCTCTTTAAGCGAAAAACGGCACTGCGAGTTCATCGGTGCCCTCAGATTTCAATTCCGAGCACCGGATCAAAAGTTAGGAATTCCCGCTCGTTCGTTCACTGAACGTACCCGAGCCAAACTTCGGAAATTAATTCCGGGCACTCCGGGCCTCGGAATCAGGTGCCGTCTGAAACCGCGCTCTTGTAAAATTCTAAAGAAAATTAAGAAAAAATTTTCCTTGAATTTTACGGGTCTTTACATTACTCCCACCTCAGGGCTTTACGTCCCCGTAAAGCTACATCAAAAACTAGGGAAACAAAAGAGGGTACTGAGCACGCATCTGAGCCTCCCGCTCCCATGTGCTCTCCTGGAGATTCTCGTGCCGCCATCTGTTGCGCACAAGAGGAATCGATCGCCCATGTAGGACCCGCTCCTGGATGACATGGACCTCTTCTGACGTGGCCCGGACCATCTCTGGTCCCACAAGAGCTGTGAGATTTCTTCTTTGCCGATAAGAGAAACCTGGTCTCATCCCCTGGATGAACCACATTCTTTGCCTAAAACAGTCAATCCTAACATGGATGATACTAATCCATACCAAGGATGACGTCGTAAGGCCTCGACGCTACTACTAAGATATCCAACCGTTACTCTCGCCTCCAAGGGTTGAGTCACACTGTCGGCATCAGTGTGTGGTAACTGGGTCTCCTCCAGTAGATGTCTCACAAGTGAGGGTCAAGTCAACAGTCAACTGGAACCTCTTAGTAACATCACAAAAGAGGATAGGAAAGAAAACATCACAAAAGTATGCGTCTTTTATTATTGCAGATCATAATACAAGACGCTACATAAAAGCAACATCAACATGGAACTAGAAGTACAAAAGACGTATCCACTAGTTCCTCCCCTGTCCACCTGCTTTACTGTTGCTCAAGAATTTGACGCTGCCTCTATCTCGGTGGCTCTCCCAAAGCCTGCGGATCGGGAGTCGGACAGTCACGTGCCAGATGTCCCTTTCCTCGGCATGAGTAACACAACCTGCTCCTTGCACGGCTAGCTCTGTTCCCACTCCGGGTGCCCTGCACCACCGGTCCTAAAACCCGAGTTCGCCCAACTGCTGGTCTGGTCCTCCTGGACCTCTGCATCATCTGTCTACTGCCCACAGATGACTCGACTTCTGATCGAAAATCACGCGGTAAAGGCAGAATCTCCTGTACACGCTCGGGGTGTAGAGATACTGGCACAAACTCCACCCTGAAGAAGGTCTCGAAGTCTTCCCATGCGAAGTTCATCTCATCGCAGAACTGAAACAAGTGGCTCCACCACCTACCTGCTGCTGCCTGAAGGAGGCTGGTAGCAAAGATCACCATGAAGTCTGCCGGCGTCCCCACTAGCCTGAAGACTCTCACCACAGCCTCTAGCCAAAACTCAGCAGCCTGCGGGTCCGTCTCTCCCCGGAACCTGGGTGGCCTCTGGCGCTGGAACTCGTGCAGCGCGCTCAAGCGTCGTGCATCGCCTACTGCTGGTGCCTCCGCTGGTGCCTCAACTGCAAGAGGGCCCTGTACCGAAGCCTCGTCGCTCGACAGACTGTCAGCACGCTCATCCCTCTGGGCTCTAGCTGATCGTCTGAGAAAAGACATCCTGAAAGAAACAACGTAACACGATCAAACGATTATACCTGGTGAGCTGACCTGGTTTGAGCTGTTTTAAGGGGAAAAACTTTTGTAAACACACACGCAATCAGTGTTTTCGTGCACAAAGTCGGAAATCAGTTGTCAGGGTCCTGGTGTATGGATACGTCGGCCGCCCGCACCAACACTGGACTCCCTGGACTGAAAACCACACTCGGTACTCTTAACACTATCGCTTCACAGAAAGAAAGATCAGAGTTATAAGTTCTGCGGTAGAACCGAACTCCTCTGATACCAATTTGTCACGACCCGTCCTCGGGGCCCGTGCCGTGACTACCCCAAGCCCGCCTTCCATAGGCCAGGGGTTGGCGACTAGCACCAAAGGCGTAAAATCCCGATAACTGGGAAGGCATTGCCTTTATAAAGAAAACAAGCACCACAGAGTACAAGCGGAAGTAAAACACTAAGTACAAAAAGAAGAGCTGAAAAGTAAAAGGGGCCGGAAATACAAGCCCAACTGTAAAGTACAACTCGAAAGGGAAAACAGCGACTGAAAAGTAAAGCTGCTACGCTGAGATGTCCACTGGAAATCCCACCTGAAGGGTGGGTACAGATAGCTCTTCTGCTCCTCGGGTCCCACCGTCTGCTCCAAGTATGACCCGCCCAGTGGTCTGCCTCTGGGTACCGCCTCGTCGTATAGTCCACCTCTAGGTACCGTCCAGTCCTCGAACACTCGGCCTCTGCCAGTACTGGCCGTCGTCTGCAACCAACACAACGAGGTGCGGGCATAGCCCGTGCAGGGGTGAGTATAACGATACTCAGTAGGGACCCCGAGACCCTCAAGGTCTCACTAAAACCAACAAGGATAAACACAAGAAGATCTCAACAGATAAACCCTACTTAGGTATATGCCCATACATATACCTAAGTTATCAAGTAACCCATCTCAATCATGAGGAAACACAAGGATTGTGAAATCGATGGATAACCACTACCCGGGTATATGCCCATACATATACCAAAGTCAGCAAGTGACCCATCTCAATCATGAAGTAAACACAAGGTCAAAAGTCTCAGCTCAAACCAGGATTTTCATTATCGAAACCGTAACTGCTGAAGAGCTCCGTCTCTAGAGTGTACAGTGGTCCTGTCACGACTCCGAGGCTGCCGCTCACTAACCTAGGACTGCTGAAGTACTCCTCCTGTCGAGTACTGCGGGTTTGCGGCCAACTACCTGGCGCTCCGTCCGCTGAGGGTCTGTCGCCAAATACCGGGCGCTACCCAGATAGCCTACTGAGGTACTCCTCCTGTCGAGTACCGCGGGTCTGCTGCCAACTACCAGGCGCTCCGTCCGCCGTGGGTCTGCCGCCAAGTACCGGGCGCTCCGTCCACTGGGCTAGTCGACTCACTCCAAGTCGAGTCGGTCAAGCAGTCGTCAGGTCTCAGCCGGCTACACGGTCTCCGTACTCTGCACGCTCGTCTCCGGGAGGGTCCGCTCCACGAGCTACTGGTCGATACTCCAAGTATCTCAAAGTCTCACGAAGAAGTGTCTCAAAGGTCCGTCTTGTCACAGGGGTCTCAACGCAACAGACGACGCGTCGATCGGACGCCCGGTCTGTGAGTTATTAGCCTTTTCGTCCCAGGGGCCCGGTTGGTTTCGTGAGCGAAACCAATCCCGGCCGTATCTCAACTGTACCCCGAACTCCCATAGGGTAAACTCAAAGGGACCGTTACTCAACGTAACCACCAACGCCGCTGACGGCTCGTCAAGCGGACGTCCTGTCTGAAAGATATCAGCTTTCCCGTTCCAGGGGCCCGGTTGGATTTCGGGAACAATCCAACCCGGCCATACTCCGACTGCATCCAAAACTCGGGCGGAGTATGTCAAAAGTTCCGTCTCATCAAGAGGAAGACAACGCGACTGACGGCGCGTCAATCGGACGTTCGTGGCTCAAGATATGAGCGTTTCCGCTCCGAAGGCCCGGTTGGTTTCGTGAACGAACCAACCCGGCTGAACTCAAAGTAATCCGAAACCTTGAGTGCGATATACCGAAACGACCGTCTCGATCCAAGGATCGCGTTTCCGCAGACGGTTCGTCATTCGGAGGTCCGAGGCTCAAGTTATGGGCCAAAAACCAAAACTGGTTCGAAACGGGGGGGTCCGGGTCCGGGCCGACCCGGCCCGACCCCCCCCCCCCCTGGGGCGGCGCGGCGGCGGCGGGCGGCGGCGGCGGCGGCGCGGCGGCGGGCGGTGGCGGCGCGGCGGAGGCGGCGGTGGGCCGCGGTGGCGGCGGCGGCGGGCCGCGCTGGCGGCGGGGTGCCGCGAGCTGGATGGCACGCGGGGCTAAGCCCCGCGTTTTGCTGGAGGGGCGGCGGGGTGCCGCGCCCCATTTTTTTTAAAGAGCCCCCCCCACGTGGGGGGCCTGCTGGTGGAACCGAGGGGGCAGCCGGCCCCCTCCCTTTAAAGAAACGCCCCCCCTCTTAAAGAGGGGGGTTTTCATGGTTGGCCGGGGAATTAAATTCCCCGGTTTTAAGTCATCCGGCCGGCCAGCTGGCCGGCCGGTTTTATCAAACGGGACCAGAATTTCCGGTCCCCTTCTTCGGCTTCCGACGCCGGCGGCCCGGCCGCCGGTCTTATCTTCCGCCGCGGCCCGGAACCGGCCGCGGTCTCTTCGTCCCGCCGCGGCCCGGAACCGGCCGCGGCGTTCGTCGTCCGGCGCGGTGCGACGGCACCGCGCCCCTCTGCCGTGCTTTGATAATCATCCAACGCGGCGCGACGGCGTCGCGTTTCTGTTGTTTCTACCATGGAGCGTGCGACGGCATCGCGAAGATATTTGCACGTTCATCCGCGTGGTGCGACGGCACCACGCCACTTGCTTCCTCCCGCAAGATAAAAATCAACAAAAACGTTGGAGGGGGGTTCGGCCGTGTTCATGCGGTCCGGCCCCCCTCACGTTAAATAAAACTCAACATGAACATTTCAAGCCTCATGTTAGACATGCCAGATCCATGTTCAAGAAATGGAATAATTAAGAATGAAACAACAATCCCCTACCTCGGGTATAAGTTCGAGGATTTGACTATGTCCGCGGAAGTCGACGTCGCGGAGATCGGGTGTCGCGGTAGTCGTTCGTCAATTCCGTTGACGAAGAGACGCGTCCGAAGAGGCACGTCGTTGGCGAATCCTTGTACGCCGACGAAGGTTGTCCGAGGAAGGTGTGGTGTTCTCTCTCGTTGACACCGAAGACGAAGAAGAGCGGTGCGGCGTTCTTCGTCGGAAAAAGGGCGTTCCTCGTCAAGTCTTGAGGAAAGTCAAATTATAAAGAGAACAACGAACTCAAGAATCTCTACCTCGATAGTCGCACGGTGACGGAGTCGTGGAATATCGGTGTCGATTCCTTTGACGTCGGAGGAAGAGTCGTTATCGAAGGCGTTCGTCGCGGAAAACCGTCGCGGAAAAGATGACGCGGAAGAAGTACGTCGCGTCGCGGACACGGCGTCGCGGGTGGATCGTGTTCTTCGGCGGAGAAGTTCTTCGTTGAAGAACGACGTTCTTCGCGTTCTTCGTTGAGTTGAAGAAGAAGAAGAAGAAAAGCTTCTAAAGCTCTCAAGAAATCCTCCCAAGGGTAAAAGAAACTCAAAGAATAATATAAGCTTTAACTTATATTATTTCATAACTTAACCACAAGAATTTCAAAGGTTTGAAATTCAAAATGGATAACTCCAAAATTAACTCACTTATTTAATATACATGAATTGTATAATTAAATATAAGTTAACTTGTCAAGCCATTACGAGGGAGAGTGGGGGGTTGAAAAGGTGGGGGTTCGTGTGGGCCCCACCACACTTAATCCTCCCAAGGGAGGTTAAGTGGGTGTGGGTCCCACTTCCAACCTCCTTTGAGAGGTTTTAAGAAGTTAAAATAAAATTTGTTCTACACAAATTTTATTTAACTCAACCTAAACCCTCAAAAATTAACTTTCAACCCGCAACAAACGCAACTCCCGAAAAGGTCTCTTTAAGCGAAAAACGGCGCTGCGAGTTCATCGGTGCCCTCGGATTTCAATTCCGAGCACCGGATCAAAAGTTAGGAATTCCCGCTCGTTCGTTCACTGAACGTACCCGAGCCAAACTTCGGAAATTAATTCCGGGCACTCCGGGCCTCGGAATCAGGTGCCGTCTGAAACCGCGCTCTTGTAAAATTCTAAAGAAAATTAAGAAAAAATTTTCCTTGAATTTTACGGGTCTTTACATTCCCAATAGTTTTTTTTGAAACCATTTGGATAGTGGAATGTGTACCCCCTTATGCCAAAGGTTCATTGAAACCATTGGGATAGGTTTGATAATATTTCCCAATGGTTTTAATAAACTATTGGGATACAATACCACAAATAAAACTCCCAATTCTGATCCTGATCCACCCACATTAGGCCCTAAACGAGAGATCCCATTGTTCTAGTCTGCAAACACTTCTTCCCAACAAACGATTTTTTTGTTCTTCCACATCAAATCTGTAATTAATAACTGAGTTTTATGTTCTACCTCCATTTATCCCATTTTTCATTCGTATTTATTTGAATACAAGGTTGTTTTTTGTTTTTTTTTGTTTTGATTATCCCTAAACGACAGCTCCCCGTTTCTTTGAGAACCCTTCTTCCCAACCTATGATCCATCCTTGATTCAAGTAAGTGATTTTTCTTCCACCTCAAATATATGATAACACGGTGTATCATATTTCCCCTAACATAACACATGACTCCTCTAGTAGAATATCTATTCAAATAATGATTCCTCCAGTTCAGAAATTTGTATCTTTGGAATGTTATACCCTTGCATAGAGTTCCATTGAGCATAATTCCATATTGGTATAGAATATTTCCCTTTGGATATTCCTCCATGTTATGGAGGTATTTAGGATATATTCCTTGTGTCTCTACTCTATAGGTACATGTATTTTCTTGAACATGTAAATGAATATGATAAAATTGAGTTGGATCCCAACACATCATTCGAGGAGTGCTCGATACATATATCAGACCTCATTAAGAAAGTGTAGTGAGGGAATATATTTCCACTTGTCAAAGTCCTATGGTAGGATGGTTGGGTTGAAGAGGGGAGGGAATGATTCATATGTTTTTACTTTGTGACTTGAGTTTTTTGATAAAGAAAAATAAAGACACTACTTGGGGATGAGAAGCCATTAAAGAGAGAGAATTTTAACATCCTTGACTTTAAAGGTATTTTTTGAGGATATTATGTGTTTTATATTTTATTCTCCCTTAGAGGTGTATCTTATAGATAAAGGGGGTCTTGGAGTTAATTAATAGAGGATGATGGCTGATTAGGGTGCATGGTTGCGGAAACAAGGCCACTGGATATCCAATGGGGTGCACTACAAATCTAGTGGTGCTAGTAGTGGGACTTGAAATTCTGCATATCTCAAGGATCATCCAGTGTCCAAGTAAGAATGATAACATTCTCCCTTGGCTCACTGGCCTCCTTGTGGTTCCTAGATGAATTTTTATTTAATAATTATTTCATCATTTTTATCTAATTTGATTATTTTAATAACCATCATAGTAGTCTGACCCCATTAAAATCAAAACTTCCCAAAGAGATATCCTTTGAAGCTCTAGGATTTCTCATCCTCTCATATTATGTTTTTGAAGAATATATTGTTTTTTTGGATCTATAAAGGTATGATCTATCTATTATAATAATTATTATTCTTATTCATGCGAACATGATCATAGATTAAAGATATATTAGAAAAATCTATAAATATACACAATATCTAATAAATGATTCATGATTGATTAATATATCATTGTTGGATCATGAGAATTGGTGAAATCTCCAAGAAATATCCAAGAACTTCCATTTGGAACGAATCTATTTTGATAATTTGATGTGGATTTCATATATTGGAATGAAATCCTCCTTGAACCCCAATTCTAGAGACTCTATTATGATGCATTGGGACTTTTTCTAGTGAACCTTGTTCTTTGAGAATGATCTAAGTGTAAATCGTTAGCGGATCATGTAAATTTTAACAAACATGATGAATATTTGAATTCCTTAAAATATTAGGCCCTTTTATAAATTTTATTTACATGATGGTCTTGAGTATATGTTCCTAATATAGAAAACATTACATTAAATAGTGTGTTTGTTATGTATGGTTATCATGTGAGACATTTTCTTGGTATTTATTTTTTGTTCGTTACTATGTCACACCTTAGATATGGTTATTTGATATATGGAGTAATATTCAAAAAATATTGTTGTTCATTAATATGTTGTTCCTTGTGTAAAATTTCATAAATTGCAAAGTACTTATTAGGATATATTTCTCATTTATTTATTATAACTTACATCTATATTTTTACATATCTAGTAGTACCGTATTTTCATTGTTCACATTGATCAGTGACCGTATCTGACTTAGTATTCCCCATAAAGGGGGGACTTGCTTGACATGACTAAAAAATCATGAGTCTTGTTATAGTAAGGATAGTTCTAGATCATGGAATGTGATTATCCGATGGGCGGTGAATGTCATATGCCATTGAAGAGGGTCTATATTCTAGAATGATATACCAATGGAAAAAATCCTTACTTATGTGTAGAGATCCATTTATTTACATATGCTAAGAATTCGTGCCTTCAAAGAAGATAAATTAGCCATGGGTTATGGGTGTGGCATCCCCTTTAAGGAGGGCATGGTGATGTTACTTAAATGTGGAACTTATATTGTTCTTAAAGGAAAGTAGAGTTACATGTCATGTTCTGTTTAGGTGTTCTATTGAGACCCTTTTGATTGGAAGCATGGTTCATGTATTATAGTGATATTTTAGTGATGTCCTATTATATTGATCCAAAATGGTAGTGAGTTATCAAATGGTAGGGAGACCTACTATGGGTCTCCATTACATAATTTATTTTTTGAGGCAATGGGAGGGGGATGTGCAGTGGGAGGGTGAGGGATGTGTAGTGGGAGGGGGTTAGATATGGGGGGGGGGTGTGAAGTGGGAGGGGGGATATGGGGGGGGGTTCAATGGGAATGGTGGGGGGATGTGCAGTGGGAGGGGGGTTGGTTGTAGGGGATGTGCAGTGGGGGGGGGGGGGGTGTAGGGGGTGGTTGTGTAGGGTTGGGGTTGTAAGGGGTGGGGGGGAAGTGTAGTGTGGGGGGTGGGGGATGCATGGGGAAGGAGGGGGGAGGGGGGGATTTAGGGTGAGAGGGTATGGGGTTGTAGGGTAGGAGGGGGGATATGGGGGGGGGGGTTGTATAGTGGAGGGGGGGTTGGATGGGCAACAGGGGGGCTGTGCAGTGGGAGGGGGGCTATAGGGGGTGTGTAGTGGGAGTGTGGCTGTAGGGGGGTGTGCAGTGGAGTGGGGGTGGGGGTGTAGGGGGGTGGTTGTGCATGGTGGAGGCTGCAAGGGGTGAGGGGGATGTTCAATGTGGGGGTGGGGCTGTAGGGGAGGTGGGGGAGGGGGACTGCATTGGGGATGTAAGGGGGGGGGGGGGTTGGATTGTAGGGGGATGTGTAGTGGGAGGGGGTTGGCTATGGGGGGATATAGGGGGTGTGCGCAGTGGGTGTGTTTGTGGGGGAGGGGGGGTATGTAGTGGGGGGGGGGGGTTGGCTGTAGGGGGGGGTTCAGGGGTGGGGGGCTGTAGAGGGGGCTCTGTAGGGTGGGAACTGTAGGGGGTGAGGGGGGCTGTGGGGGGTTGGGGGTGGGGACTGCGTGGGGGGATATAAGGGGTTGTGCAGTGGGAGGGGGTTGGCTATAGGGGGGTTGTGCAGTGGGGGGGGGGGGGGTTGTGGGGGGGGGGGGTTGTGGGGGGGGGGTTGTGTGTGTGTGGGGGGGGGTGCAGTGGGAGGGGGGTTGGTTGTAGTGGGGCTGTGCAGTGGGGGGTGGCTATGGGGGGTGGGGATGTGCAGTGGGAGGTGGGGTGCTGTAGGGGGGTGTTTAGTGGGAGTGAGTGGGGGGGGGTGTACAGTGGGAGGGGTGTTGGGTTTGGGGGGGGGGGGGGTTGTGCAGGGGGGTGGGGCTGTAGGGGGGTGGCTGTGCAAGGTGGGGGGGCTGTAGGTGGTGAGGGGGGTTGGGAAATGTTGGGGGGGTGGGGGATGTAGGCCGAAGATAGTGGAGGGAGGCTTGGGGGGGTGTGCAGTGGAGGGGGATCACACACCACAAGTCATGACCTTCTATTAAAAACACCTTATCCATACCCATCTTCAACCCCATTTCCTATGTCGCATAATCTACAGAGGTCTCCACCCACAAAGAGTGGTCAACACCACCTAAATGGGTTGTATCCTATGTGCACATGAATGAGATGGCTATATTGGCTAACCATAGTGAGAGGCATAAAAAAATCCTAGCTACACCTTTGAAAAACCTCTATCACCACCTGTGTGAACAATTTTTTCCAACAAAAAAATGGTCAAAACTATATACCTTATACTAAAAAACTATGTCACCTCACTTCTAGTGATTAACATCACCCATAGTCAAATGGGCCTTTCCCAACAACATACCCATAGAACTATCTTAGTGATCACATCATGAAACAATTTCCATACCCGACATCATCATGACAACTAACAATAGAGTCATAAATCGCACCTACCATTCCATAATTGGCTCCACCATACCATTTTTGACATGAGACTACCTTCTAGTATTTTCCTAATAACCATAAATATTTTAAGAATATCATAAATGGTCTCACCAAGATCATCCCTCTCACAACTATTTACCACACATCACATAACACACATATAAATTTAGGATAAATCTATACAGCACCTTCATTATAATCATATATTCCTAATCATAGAAGAATTAACTCTAATTCTATTTCAAATAGAAATAATCAAAAAGGCATATGAAAATATAAAAATAGGGCATAATATTCATAAATACTTTAATACCTTAAATAAGTGAGATAAATAATATAATAATGGATGTATAATATTAGCCTTTCTCTAAGATACTTCCTATTTCTAATGATTCCATGATCTACAAGGAAAAGAGTGACATCCCTCACCCAAGAATTGGAATGAAGGAGAAAGAGGAGTACGCTTCTAGCTCAGCTGAATGGGAAACCATAAAACCCCATTTTAATATCAAAATAAACAAACTTTTTCTTTCTCATATAACTATTCATAGTGTGAATTGTATATTCATTCCATGGGTCATCAGGACCCCCACCTCTTTATAACTATTTCATTCCATGGAACATAGTGTCACACTATGAATGAATATAGACTAACATGAATCTCCCAAACCTCTTCCTTGTACACTCCCAACACTCAAATATTTTAAATCCATGAAAAATACATGTGCCTTGCCATATCCCAAACATATAATAGCCCATCCTTATGCTATTTTGGCTATACATAGACCAAAACTCTCCTCCATCTCAAGTGCTCGATCTTCATTGTCCCAAAATTTGACATGACATTGAATGTATATCTATCATTCCCACATGCCTAGAATACCCCAACTACTCAATATAATTAATCGATCTCTTCTGTGTGAACTCCCCCCATAGGAATTACCTACCTCATCACTTCCTAACCCAAGGTATCAATATACTAGTGGTTCCACAACAACCATCATCCCATAACACCCATATTATAACCATCATACACCATCATTTCCCACATTCCATCATATTCAAATTTAATAATCACACCATACCTGATGCCCATAAAATACCTCATCAAACTCAATGCTCATACATGTTCTGCATCACTCTTAATGCCCATATATTAACCACACTTTGTTAATTAACTTATCACACATACACGTCATGCAAAAATTTCCATAATAAAAAACTAAAAACCATAGTCACATGCTCAAAATGTAACTCTGACTATCATTGGCTCTCGAAAAATATGAATGACCTCTCACCATTATGAGATGTCTGCACCAAAGAAATTGAAATGGGTTAGTTGTAAGAGTTGTTGTCATGTGAATATTGAAACGGGGAAATGTATGTTGTGGTACATGTCATGGTTGGAAGAGTCTGCTGTTTTTACCTACTATTTCAAGTGTTTTTTTGTTCTGTTTTAAGTTTTGTTTACAGGTGTGTTTGCAAGGTGTATGCAATGGAGGGATGGGTGGCTGCTGTGCTGTTTTCCTAGAAATACACTATACTAATGGTTTAAAACCATTGGTAAAGTGTGTTTTGAGAATAATTTTACCAACGGTTTGAATAAACCATTGGTAATACACTATACCAATGGTTTAAAACTGTTGGTAAAGTGTATTTCCATAATAGTTTTACCAATGGTTTTAGAGAACTTTTAGTAATACTATATAACAATGGAATTTAAACTATTTGTAAACTATATATCCCAACAGTTTATTAACTGTTGGTATAAATATATTCCAACAGTTTCTGTAAAACCATTGGCATACTGAAGCTTACACTCCCATATACCAACAGTTTGAGAATAACTATTGGTATAGTCCTTTCCCAAAGCCTTACTAACCAATGGTTTGAAAAATTGTTGGTATATAGTATACCAATGGTTTTGATGACTATAACAATGGTTTGAAACCATTAGTATATGTTGTATTTACAATAGTGATGGGGAAGCATGGTGGTATATAAAGGAAGATAGGTGGTTCCTGGAGGACTTTAAGGAAGCTTGAAAAAGCTCAAAATCAGTTCGCAAAAGCAATTTCTGCTAACCTAACAGTATACAAAAAATAGATTTAATCTATGGGTGAAAAGGAATTTCAATAGAGCATCTTCACATAGTTGAGGATGCATGATTTCATACTAATTAAAGGACATATAATTCCATTAACTGTGACTGGGTCCCTTCCAAGAGTAGTGAGTGAAGTAAGAGAAAGACGATGATCCTTCCCACTGGAAGTCAGCCAGAGGAAGAGACCTAGGGAGTGACCCTTGGGAATGCAGTGAGAAGACCCTAAACATTGTAAAGGTAGTGATACTGGGTATAGAAGATCTATCCCAAACCTTGTAATTGGCAGTGATCTTTAGTGGATTTGGTATATCAACAAATCACCATTTTATTCTCATTGGATGTAGCATAGTGAGGGTGAAATAAGTAAAATAATTGTGTCCTCTACATGATTTCATTTATATTAATATATTGCTCTGGGAGAAAGAGAGAAGTGTGTTTTGTTTAATGAAGACATAAGATCCAAAGGGGCAGGGGTTTTAATCTGACATACCCTGATTCATCCCCCTCTCAGAGTATTTGACCCAGTGGACCTAATAATTGGTATTAAAGGGAAAGGTTAAAAGTCAATGTATCTATCTTAGTAGAATATATGTATATAGTCAATCAAAAATTTATTACAATCTTCGATGGGAACAATTTCCAACTATGTAAGAATCAAATTACACATTACTTATAATCACTAGGAATGGATATCTTCACAGTAGCTATGCATGGAATATCAGCTAATATCAATAGCAGTGATTTATCAAAAGCTGAAAGAATGAATTGGATGTTGATTCTAAAGGGATCAATGCTTTAGGGGGATCGATATAAAATGAAATTTATAAAAAGGTGATGTCATGTAAAACATCACAAGATATGTGAAAAAACTATTGAATATTTATGAGGGAGACTCCAAAGTGAGAGAAGAAAAGGTTCAGGTTCTATGGATCAAGTATGAGGACCTTATAATGAACCCTAATGAGTGTGTTGATGGATTCTTCGACAGGGTAAATATTTTTTGGAAGACATGTAGGGTCTTGTAGAAGTTATTGGAGATATAAATATTGTAAAGTGTATCTTGAGGAAACTTCCACCTCAATTCAAACCAAAAGCTTCCATATTGGAAGATAAAGATCTAAAAGATCTGATTATATATAACTTTCATATTACAGTTGTAGCATATGAAATGAGAAATTATGATAATGATGCAGTGGAAAAGGGGAAGTCTAAAGAAGTGGTATTCAAGGACATGAATAATTTCTCTATTTAAAATAGTATGGAGGAAGATAGTTTGGATGATGTCATGTCATTTATATCTTCAAATATGCAAAGTGGAAGAAGAAATTTAAAAGGTAAACTTCCACTTGCATGCTTTATATGTGGAAAATATTGGACAATTTACAGTAAAGTTTCCTAATAAGTTTGAAGATGAAAATAAAGATAATAATGATGTTCCCCAAAAGACGTATTCATCCAATGAGAAAGTGACATGTGCCTATCATGGGGTGTGGACAAAAAATATTTTACTAAGTTAAAATTTAGTTAATTAATTAACCTAGGTTGTCTCTAGATAGAAGCACACAACAATAAAGATGTTACTTAAAATAAGAGAATGAAATGGTGGTTGTTTTTGAAATTGTTTGATTTAGAAAATATGATAATGAAACTAAAAAAAGAAAAATATTAAGATAAAATTGATAAAACAAGCGATTTAAAACTATTATATGATATAATGATCAGGTTAGGGTTTCTTTTCAAATTATAATTATATCATAGTTCAAATCATCTAATTTTATTTTGCTATGTTGATAAAAGTGAGAATCCATAATCGCTTCTTCTCACTCCCTTGGTCAAGTAATAATGGTGAGAATAAAACTTATTAAAGTCTCATATTGGTCTAATCTCCTTCCATTGTGTGATAGAGTTGCGGCGAATAACCCCAATTGCCTTAGGTAATTCTTAATCGGGTCTTTTTAATTCCAAACAATCAAGAACGTTCACTACTCCTCGCACACGTACTGGCGATCACCAAGTACATCACCACTTAGAACTAATCTATTCCATCATATATAGACCAGATCCTAGTGGAGGGAGAAATTGATCATTGACCAAAGCAATAATCATAATAGAATATAAAATCAAATACAATCATATATGATAATAAAAATTGTTATAAGAAATTGAAACCAATTTCGCAGAAGAGTGAAAAGGATCTTAAAACATTATGTGAAATAACTAATGAATTAAAAAAATGGAAAACCTATCCTTAACCAATAAAACATAACCTTACCCCACCATGGTAAGGGTAATTGTGAATATGGGGGAAAAATTACTCATTAAAAAACTAAGAAGAATAAAAGATAGAAAACAAAGAACATAAAATTTGCTCCTCCAGAATCTGTCCTCCAGAAGTTTGCTTCTGTTCTGTCTACCAGATGGTCAAAACTCACCGAGTTATCTTCTTATAAGAAGTTTTTAATGAATTTTTATATATGCCCTAAAAATTTAAAAGTATTTGGATAGGTATAAAGAAGGATATGGATGAATCAATGAATATTACTTTTTATGGATTCCAAACACTTTTCACCCACTCCACTTGGACTTGATCAAAAGATGCCAGAATGAGATCCTTAATTTATGAAATTTAATTTGAACTGTCACTTTGGAGTCCTCTATAGAAAAGATCTAGAATTAAATCAATTTAAGGTCATTAATATGATATATTCCTTATTTAATATGGTAGGTTCCATTCTACCATCCTTAAATATTTCTCCACTTTATTGATTTTTATGGGTCATTGTGTATAGAATTGGGTTTGGGTCCAGAATAAAAAGATGAATCCTATATGCAAGAAAATCCTAAAAAAAGGAATCACTTAATTTGGATCTAAATTATAAAAGTTATTCCCAAAAAATAGAAGCTCTAGAAAACTTTTATTTTTTCAGAATTAAACAATTTTCACAATTATGCCCAAAATTTACAAAAAACGCTAAAATTATGAAAATATACTCAAATTGACTAATTGGGAGGGATTAAATCATTAAAAAACATATGAAAAATAATTAAAATATTAACGTTATTAATTCCCCCACACTTATCACTTGGACTCTTGGACAAGTAAACATAAAAATCAAACCAAGGCAAATTTAAAACACATACCCATGAGATTCACCAATTTGAAAACAAGAAAAAAAATATAACGCCTCATAAAAAAACATTATTATAAGTTCTAAAACCATACTATTCAATATATTTCCTCTTTATTTATCCTCCTATCCACATAAAATACTTACCTAACATGCATTTCTCTCATCACACAAATTTCAATTTTTTTTAGCAATGTCTTTCTCATACAAACTCATATAAGGGTCAACATTGGTTTGATAAATTCCTATATCTACACCCAATGTGATTCAAGGAAATATGTTTATCATGAATATTTTTCAGGGTTGTTTTGTGGATTCTGGTTGGTAAGATTTAGATTTTAAAAATTCTGAGGCTGAATGAGGAGGGGTTGGCTCTTTTTGAAGCAAAATTACATTATTCTAATTTTCATTAAAGTATGGTATCCTCCTCACTCAGAATAGTAGCAATTTAGCTCCATCATCATGAAAACTCTAGGAATGTTCAAACATATCAGCATTTCAGCAGCAAACATTTTAATCTTCTCAAACATGATTTTTTTGAAATCTCCAAAAAGGCACATATTTATTACTCTATTAGAAGCTCCAGAAAGTCACAACCTCTCTTATCATGAAAGCTTCAGAAAGGGCGCAACTTTCAACAGAATGATTTTTTTCAGTAACAAGAAAATATATTCAAATTTTTTATTTTCACCTAAAGTATCTTAAAATGAGGTAGAACAATACAAGATAGATTCATACACACTTAAGTTAAACTAGATCATGCAATTTCACTTCAAGAGTAGGTTTGATAGGGAAAATTTGATTGTAACATGGCTAACCTAACAGGCTGTTCATGGATTTTAAGGGCTAAAAGTATTGAATTTTCAAGGTAGTCCATTATGAAAATGATTATTTTGAAAAGCGGTCTTTAAAACCAAATAATTTCCTCAATAATTTAAAACACAAGTACCTCAAACCCTCAAGTTTTTATAAGAATAAATCAAATTCTAGTTAAATCAAGCATGATTTGGTTCTCTCAAAAAATGAGGTGAATGTAAAGAATATGAAAACAATGGTTCAAAATACTTATAGGAAAGTGATCTCAAAGATTTATATATTGGTATGTGGCATGGGATTCAAAAATCAAAGTACTTTTCATGAAATTCCCAAATGATTGAACTTGAAACAAAGTCATTTTCAGCATTCATTTAAGCTCAGTTTCATGTAATAAATTGTTTCAATCATGGAAATGGGTTTAAAAAATTTCAAAGACAACCATTTCTTCTCAAAAGTTTCAAAAACAAATAAAAATTGAAAAAGAAACACACAAAATTTAAAAAACACACTATTATTTTTTTGAAAATAGGAAAAAACACAACAAATAAAAATCCTAAACTACAAAGGTTCCTCCCCCACATTTAAATGATACAGTGTCCCCAATGAATTCAAATGGATTTAACCTATAATAAGATTTGAAAAATGAATCACAATAGGAATTTTTTTTAAAGGAGAGGTATGACCTAGTAGATTTTATTGATAAATAGGTTGGAGGAATATGATATCCGCCACTGGATCTGATGGAATGGTCCCATGTAATTTCATTACCCGATTTCCATTAACAATGAATGGCTCCTGTGCTCCATCCTTCATAATATTCATAGCACCAAAAGGATATAAATGAGTAATTATAAATGGACCTTCAGACCTGGAATTAAGTTTACCTAGAATCAACTTAAGTCTTGAGTTGAATAAAAACACCATGTCTCTAGGATGGAAGTATTTTGTTTGGATCAACTTTTCATGATCTAATCTTGTTATTTATTTTTAAATCCTATAATTTTTAAAATCTTCCCTTATAATTTCTTCAAACACCTACAACTGAAATCTTCTATCTTTTCTAGCACTTTTAAGATCCAAATTCACATTTCTTACAAACCAATATTTCTTATGCTCCAATTACACTGGTAGATGAAAACTTTTCCCATAAATAATCTTATATGGACTCATTCCAATTAGGGTTTTAGGATATCCTATAATCCCATAATGTATCTTCTAACATTTGGCTCAAATATTTTCTATTTGGATTCAAAATCTTCTCCAAAATTCCTTTGATTTCCCTATTGGACACTTCAACTTTCCCATTGGTCTTTGGATGATATAGAGTTGATATTTTATGATACACCACATACTTATTCAGTAAAGACTCCATTATTATATTAAAAAACTGAGTCCCATGATCACTGATGTTGGATATGGGAACTCAAAACCTACAAAATATGTTATCCCTAACAAAATCACAAACAAATTTAATATCGTCAATCTTGGTGGATTTTTCTTCCACCCATTTGGAAACATAATCAACTTCAAGAAAGATATAATAATTTAAAAATTACATTGGGAAAGGTCTCATAAAATATATCCCCCAAACTTCAAAAATTTCACAAAAACTTAGTGGATTTTGGGTCATTTTAGGTCTCCTGGAAATATTTTTAGAAAACTGAAATTTTTCATACCTTTTGAAATATTCATGAGAATATTTAAAAAGGGTGGGCCAATAAATTGCAGATTATAAAACCCTCCTTGCTGTCCTATAAGGACCAAAGTGTCCTCCACAAGATAAATTATGATAAAAATTAAAGATAGAATCCATTTCACCTTCTGGAAAAATCTTCATATCACTTGGTCATTACAAATATTCCAAAGAAATAGTTCATCCCAGATGTAATATCTCGATTCAGATCTCATTTTTAGAATTTGGTGGGAATTTCAATGATATGGTACCTAAGATATTACTATATAATTTACCATATCATCATACCAAGGCACTTCTCCTTAAATCAAGTACAAATGATCTCCTGGAAGGTGGTCATTCAGTGGTTCTCTATCTGGAATTTTTGCTTCAATAGTCTTGAGCAGTCTACTTAAGTGATCAACAACTTGGTTCTCATATCCATTCTTATCTTTGATTTCTATGTTGAACTCTTGCAGTAATAACATCCATCTTACTAACCTCAGTTTAGCTTTTTTCCTTCTTTATCAAGTACCTAAGAGCTGCATGATTAGAAAACAAAGCGAATTTAGTTCCAAGTAGATATGATCAAAATATTTATAAATCAAAGAAAACTGCCAAAAACAATTTTTCAATTATTGTGTAGTTGAATTGGTCCATATATAAGGTTCTTGAGGCATATGCAATGACTTGTGTCCCTCCCTCAATTCACTGAGAAAGGAATTATCCAATTACTTGGTTTGAAGCATCACAAAGCAGCTTAAATGGTTCTTCCCAATTTAGTGGCTGCATCACTGGTGGTGTAATCAATCTCCTCTTCAACTCATCAAAGCCTTACCTACATGAAATATTGAAATTAAAATCAGAATATTTCAAAAGTAATCTGTATATATGGAGATAAATCTTACTGAAATATTTGATAAACCTCCTGTAGAATCTTGCATGTCCTAAAAACGATCTAACATGCTTTACACTAGTTGGGTATGAAAAAGAATTTATGAATTCAATTTTAAATTTATCAACTTCTATGCCCTTTTTATAAATTACATGCCCAAGGAAAATTACTCTCTCAACCATGAAATTACACTTTTCAAAATTCAAAACAAGATTCTTTTCAATATAATTTTTCAATTTTTTTTCTAGATTTTTCAAACAATTGTCAAACGAATGTCCAAAAACTATGAAATCATCCTAGGATATCTCTAAGAAATATTCAATATGATTAGAAAAAATACTTACCATGAACCTATGAAATGTACCTGGAGCATTACACAATCCAAATGACATCCTTTTGTATGAAAAAGTGACAAAGGGACAAGTGAAGGTAGTCTTATCCTGATCCTCAGGAGCAATAGGTACCCTGAAATAACTTGAAAATACATCCAAAAAGCAATAACGAGTTCTCCCTACCAATCTCTATAACTTATGGTAAATGAAGGGTATAGGGAAATGATCTTTTCTGGTGACCTGATTCAACTTCCTAAAATCTATGTACACTCTCCAAATATTCTGAATTATTATAGGGATTAATTCATTCTTCTCATTCCTGACAATGGTTAGGCTAGTTTTTTGGAACTACATGAATGTGGCTAACCCATTGTGAATTTGAGATGGGATAGATGATCCCGACTTCCAATAACTTCTCAATATACTTCTTCACAATGTCCATCAGGGTGGGGTTGGAACTCCTTTGGGGTTGTCTGATAGGTTTGGAATATCTCTCAAGAAGAATTATATGTGAGCATATTTTTGGTTTTATTCCTGGGGTATCTCCTAAGATCCATCCTATTGCATGTAAATTCTCTCTCAAAATCTCAATCAAAGATTTTTCTTGGGTTTTAGAGAAATTATTATCAATTATCACTGGCAATTTTCCACTCTCTATAAGGTAAACATATTTTAAATCAGTGGGGAGTGGTTTTAATTCCAAATCAGGGGGCTGGTCAAGGGATGAAATTAAGTTAACGTTCACCACTTCCAAAGGGTGGACATCCTATACACAATAAATCATATCATTATCTTCATCATTTATCAAATTATCAATGAAATTAGATTTTAACTCTTCCTCCCACATGAAATCAAAATCTCCAGGAGTTTAGGAATCCTCAGGTTCAATGATATTTAAAATGGATAAAGTCACTCCTAAGGACAATAATTCGTGGAATATACCTTATTTTTAAATGGGCTCAGTACCAACTTCATGGGAGAGTGAAAATAGGAATTTATCATCATATGGGTGCCTCATGGATTCAAAAATAATAAAGTGGATAGTGCTATCTCCAAACTTCATGGAGAGGGTCCCTTTATGGACATTGATGATGGTTTTAGCTGTCTTAAAGAAAGGTATCCCCAAAATTATGGTTGAGTGTGATGGTCTCCTATCAAATTCCATATTCAGTACATATAATTCACTTAGGAATAAGAGATCTTTTACTTTCACAAGGACATCCTCCAAAACTCTTGTTGGGAAAACTGTGGATCTTTTTGAAAGATGTACCACCACTCTTGTGGGATTAAAGTCTCCCATATGAAAATAAGTGTATACTGAGTGAGGTAATACATTAATGGAAGCATTCATATCACACAAAACATTAGAGAAATTTAAATAACCAATGACGCATGGAATGAAAAACATCCTTGGATCTTGACATTTGGTTGGAAACTATGGTCTGATAAGGGATGAGACACTCCTTACCAAATTGATCCTTTTATTTCCTTTAAGTATCTTATTATTGGTTTAAATATCCTTAAAAAATTTGTCATACTTTGGAATTTTTTAGAGGAATTCAAGCATGCAGATATTGATTTCCAATTTTTTGGAAGGTGTGCAGAATTTATTTTTGAAGCGCTTCTTCCTGCAACCTCTTTGATTCAACCATCCTTGATGGAAATGGTGGGGGTAATTCTAAATTCTCTATTTTTTCCTTTGAAATGGTGTTTCTTGTCTCTTTTTACTTGTCATATCCTCTTCCTCTTCCTCTTTCTTTTCTTCTTCACAGGGCATTTTCAAAGAATTTTCAGAATTTACAACTTCATTATCCCTTAACTCAAGTGGTCTTGTTTTAGGTTAATGGGATGGTGGTGGGAGTTCTTTTACACTTCTTGTTTTTATTATTATGACATTCTCTTTTGGGTTTGTGATTGTTTGGGATGGGTTTTTTCTTGGGTTTTTTGGTTAGTAAGTCCATGATAATTTTGAAATTGTTTGAAAAAACTTTTATGGTGCTTTTCATCCCATCAATCTCAGATTTTTTTTCTGTTGGTTTTGAATTAGAGGTTGTGAATTGGTGGATGGTTTCTCATAGGGTCTCTATAAATTGGGTGGTTATTGGTAATAAGGATGGTTGTAAGATTGCTTTTTTTGAAATGGTGGTGGGTTCTGGAATTGATTCTAGAATGGGGGCTAGTTTTGGAAATGATTTTGGTATAGGGTTCTAGCTTGATTTTGATGATTTCCAAATCCATATTGGACTTGGTTAGGATCTCTACATCCTTGATTTTTCTGAAATTTCCTTATTTGAAAGGCTATTACATAACTTTCCATTCTCTGTATTTTAGCACACTAGTCAGTGAAATGATCAAGTGATGAGCATAAAACACATACCTTAGCTGGTACTTGTTGGTCACCAACTTGTATCAAGACCATCTGTCTCACCAAACTAGTTAGCTCCTCAATCCATGTTTCTAATAATGGTGATGGATGAGAAGTTATTACCTCATGAATAACTCTTGTTCTAGTACCTCTTGTACCAAATTGCTTCCAGTTTTAAGAAAGTTTCTCAATCAAGACATTGGATTATTTTGGTGACTTTTCAATCAATGCACCTCCAGATGATGCATCTAGAAGGTTTATATAATTGTACAGTAAGCCTTGATAAAATAAGACAACAAAGTGATTCTACTCAATTTATTTATGTGGGAAGTTGGCACATAGAATATTAAATCTATCTTAGTACTTATAAAGAGTTTCTCCAGATAACTGTCTGATAGATTAGATTTATTTTCTGATGGCTATGCTCTTGGAGGTGGGAAATAATATTTACCTAAATCATCTTACCAATTCATTACAATCATTCACATCTCCTATTTATAATACATAAAACCATTCTTTTGTAGCTCCTAATGAAAATTATAATACCTTCCACTTTACCTGCTCCTCAGCTACTCCTCGAGGTCTGAAAGTGGAGCAAACATGTGTGAACTCTTTAATATGTTTGGTTGGGTCTTCACCTACCAATCCATGAAATTTTGGGAGTAATGTAATCATGTTATCTTTCATCTCAATATAATTTTGTAACACTTGAATGAAAATTTGATTATTATGATTAATAAATTTTGGTGCACAAAGGTCTATAAGTATTTGGTTTTGATTTTCATCCATGATGACAGGCTTAGAGTGAACACTTGAAGTTTCACTCAAGTATACAATAGGAATTTACTCAAATTAAGATTGAAAATTCAGGTTTCTAAGTCTACTCAATAATGTTATTTCAATTTTAGGATCTATGGGGGAAGGGTCAAGGTTGGTACTTCTAGTCATGCAATATAAAAGAAAAAAAGTTTTCACTACCTCCTCAGAAACAATACCATGTTTTGAAACATGAATGTTCTAGTGTGTCGAAAAACCAATATTTTACTAAGTTAAAATGTATTAAAGTAATTAACCTAGGTTTTATCTAGAGAGGAGCACACAATAATCAATATTTAAATTAAAATAAGAGAATGAAGTGGTGGTTGTTTTTAAAATTATTTTATTTAGAAAAAATGAGAATGAAACTAAAAAAATAAGAATATTAAGATCAAATTGATAAAACAAGTGATTAAAAACTATTATACGAGATGGTGATTAGGTGAGGGTTGGTTTTCCAATTGTAATTCTATCACAATTCAAATCATCTAATTCTCTTTTTCTAAGTCGATAAAAGTGAGAATCTATAATCGCTTATTATCACTCCCTTGTTCATGTAATAATGGTGAGAATAAACCTTACTAAAATCTCATATTGGTCTACTCTCCTTCCATTGTGTGATAGAGTTGTAGAAAATACCCCCAATTGACTTAGACAATTACTAATCGAGACTTGTTAATCCCAAATAATCAAGAACATTCACTACTCCCACTACTAGAAATTTAGGCTATAACCATGGTTTGGAACCATGGCTATAAGCCCAAAAACCATGTAAATAGTTTATAGCCACAGTTTAATGAACCGTGGTTGGTATTGTTGTGGCTATAGAGAAAGGAATATAGCCATGGTTTGAAATCATGTATAAAGCCCTATATCCATGGTTCAAACTGTGGCTATAGACTTATAGCCATGGTTCAAATGGTGGCTAAAGCCCTATAGCCATAGTTTGAAACTGTGGCAGAATCTTAAGCCACACAGGAGTTATAGCCACAGTTTCAAACTATGGTTATAGGGATTTAGCCACAGTTAGAAAGCATGGATATTGAACTTCTCATTTCATAAAAAAAACCCCTCCCCCATTCACAAACCCATGCCCACACCCCTTTAAGTATCCCCCTCTGAAAATCCCCTCCTCCCACCACTCCCCCTGCATCCCCTCCCCCTATAAATCCCCCTTCCCCCTAGACAGCCCCCTCCCTGAATATACCCCCTCCTTCCAAGATATACCCCCCCTCCTGGACACCCCTACCACTCCCCCTATATCCCCTTCCCACATGCAAATCCCCCCCTCCACTCCCCTTGGACAACCCCCACCCTCCCTGGACAGACCCCCTATTTCCTGGATATACCCCCTAATTGATGGATAGCCCCCCTTATGAACACCCCCTCCTGGACGCCCCCACCTCCTAAACACCCCTCTCTTCTAGAAAACCCCCCTCATGGACCCCCACCCTCTCTAGACCCTCCTGAACACCCACTCCTTCCTGGAAACACCCCTGGACAACCCCCTCTGCAAAGACCCCTTCCACCCCCTAGACACCCCATGCACTAGGAAAAGACAAAAAAAGGGACCGAACATGAAAAAATAGAACAAGAACAGAAAAAAGGATAATCATTTCAGTATTGTAATTTGTAGGGTCCGGGAAGGAAACACTACAAAATTCTAGTTTACATAGTCCAAAGAACTAATAAATTAAAACATGAATGAAAAGTTGGTGATTCTGAGGTTCTAGTGTAGACTGCTAATAAGTCTGGGCTTGTATAGGTAGAAAAGGACCGTTCTGTGAAAATAAACAAATATGTTTGGTCTCCCATGAAAGCTGGTGAAAGTATTTCTTTTATGAATGAATTTTTCAATGAAATTAAGATGAAGTATCACTCTAATCATGAGGAATTTGACAATGAATTAGTTTCACAAAATGATCCTGATATGCATCTTATTTAGGAGAAGTGCCTACTTTCTTCACATGATCACAATGAAAGAAAAGTATTAAAGATGATTCTACTATTAAATAAAAATTCACAAAAGTCTCTAAAAGAGTTCAAGGGATTCCAATCATTAATAAAAAGGAGGTCTAGGACAAGGGATCTCATAATTACACACCTGCTGCAACTAAAGCGGATGCTCATGACTCATTTAACATCCAGATGGATAGGGACCTTTCCTCCCAACACCCTCCCCCTGACCCTTTCAAAAAAACCCACCAAAACCCCTACCCCCTACCCCCTACCCCCGCACACCCCTTTCACCCCCTTCCCCTTGCACCCCCTGCACCCTCCTCCTACCCTTGCCTACCCCCTGCACCTGCCCCCTGCCCCTGATCACCCCTACACACCCCTTGAACCGTCCCCCTTACCCCTTGCAATAGAACCCATCACACCCCCTCCCATGCACCCCCCGCACCCTCCCCTACCCCTTGCAATAGAACCCAGAACACCCCCTCCCCTTCACACCCCCTACACACCCCTTGCACCCCTTTCACCCTCCCCCTTACCCTTTCAAAAAAAACCATCACACCCACCTGTCCCTCCCCTACACACCCCCTGCACCGTCCCCCTTACTCTTACAACAGAACCTAGTACAACCTCCTTCCCCTACCCCCAACACACCCCTTCCCACCCCCCTGCACCCTCCCCCATCCCCTTGAAGTAAAGGTATTATAAGAACTGTGTAAAGGTAAGTAAAGAATCTATGGTCTAGTTAAGGTGATACTAAGATACGTAAAGGTCATTTTTGACCTAAATAAAGGTCATTTATGACCTAAATAAAGGTCACATTAAATAAAATGAGACTATATAAAGTTAATTCATGACCTATATAAAGGTCATATGAGAAAGATGATGGATACATATGGGTCATATTATATTTTCAATAACTACATAAAGTTAACTTTGGGATTTCACTAGATGCGTCAAGGTAATTTTGATCCACGGTGAAGAGATGGAAACCATTTCATAGGGTCCTATGAAATGAAAACACATCCACACCATAGTTAATTACTAAGGGGTGTATGATCTTGGGTTATATGTGATGTGACTCATTAGGGAATGATTCTAAGTATAGAACCAGGTGTATGGAAGCATACACTACTAGGTTTTGGTGATATTGAGTATGATCATGGGTAAGAACACATGAGAGGGTTCTTGGTGGATCAATCTCTCTTTGGGGATAAATACTAAGCTAAAATTTGGATTTTTGAGGAAATGTATTGGTGTGTGAGGGTGTGTGTGAACTGGTTACATGCGTTTCTCAGCTGAGATGTGGGTTAGTGAATGGACTGTGTGTGGGTTTATTGAGAATGTTTTGGGTAGTGGATAAAACAAAGTGGTGAGTCAATAGTCATTCTATAGTGAGATGTTTGAAGTCATGATAACCCATGTTTTTTGTCCTTAATAGGGGTATTGTTAGTGAGGTTTGATTATAGGACCCATTTGGATAGCCATAAGCTTTAGTATGAATCAATTGAAGACACCAAGGAGTGTCCATATATATGGGTGTGGTGAGAGCCTTCTTGGTGTTAGCATTTGTAGTGAGTGTGTGGATTGAAATCTAGTGAAAATAGTGCCTTGATGTTTGAATTTGTGTAACAGAAACTTGTTTAGAATTCAGAGATGAATAATAGTGAGTTCTTAGGGCATTGAAAACCATATAAAGTTGTGAGGCATGTTTTGAATAATACCATGGATTCTTGGGGATGAGAATTGTTAATGTGGGGAGTTTGTAATTCCCCACAGGTTTCCAATTCATTATCTTTTGTGAAAATTTGTGTTTTTAATATGAATCGTGGGTTGTTTATTAAATTGTAATTTGGATTAGGAATCTGAACAATAGATGTTCCTAAATGGTATTTTTGGATTTGGGTTGAGTCCCCTGTTGGTTCCTCTGGGGTTTGGGTGGAAGTTGGTGGAGGTTCGGGGTAAAAAATAACTAAAATTTAAGCTACCGTATCCTTTCATGTTGTGACCCATCTGGTTTATGCCTTGAATGGGGTTGGTTCAGAGGTGAACCCCCTGTATCGAACATTTCAGGCTAAGAGGTGTTTCACTTTGGTTTTTAATAATTTTGATTCAGTTTCATCTAGTTTTTTAGTGTAAATTACCCCAGAGCATGGTGGAATTGACCAAGGATGATGGGGATTTCATGTGTGGAATCTAAAATAGGACTTGATAAGGTGTTTTCATGATGTCTGTGATTGTTTCATTTGAGGTAAGCCACTACCCTAATGTATTTAGTGTTTTTGATGAAATTAGATGAAATTTATGGTTGGATTGGTACTAGTGGTTATTTATTTTACTTAGGATGGTGTTGGGGGTATGTTATGGACATTCTGGGAGTATTTGGACAAGGTTATGGGATGTTTGGGTGTTATGAAAACACTCGATCACTTGAACATTGAACCTTCAACTGAGTATGGGGAAATAAAATAAAATTAATGAAGGTGATTCAATTAGTTCAAAGAAAACTAATTACTTAGGTACTAAGCAGTGAATTCTTCCCAGTAAGGTAGTCAATTTTATCTAGTTCAATTTCACAGTGATGTTACTAAATAAAGTGTCAATTTTTCAAGGCTGGTTGTTTGTGTTTGATGAATTGAAAACGAAGATTCTATTTATGTTTTAAATATTTATGAGAATGATCAGTTCATGTTTTCTCAAAATGAGGACACTGTCATCTCTAAAGTGAAGGAAATTTCATTTTCTACCATTGAGTTGGCTTAAATTTTCTACTAGTCCACATTGAAAGCTTAGGGAAATCATTTAAAACAGGTGAAAATTTCATTTCAAAGAGCCAAAACCAATTTTTATAGCATATAAACATTATATAATAATGAAAAAAAGTTTTTTTAATACTCAAGAAATTATAGAATTAAAATTAAAGGGTTAGGCAGAGGGTACCTACCTAAACCTCAAGGCATGTTGCTTTTGGTGACGACAACTCGAATCTTCCTTTTTTTCCGCTTGCATGCATATGCAACTTCATATATATATAAGGACACATAGCCCCTAAGTACATCTTTTCATGGCCAAATATACATAAGGGGGTCCTTAGATATATGTTTATACTTGCATATACCCCTTTACACTTACACATGTTTGCACTTTTCATATCCATATATAAGCAGACCTAGCCCCAGTATATATATTCATACTACCATGAGTGAATATATATTAAGGGGGAACACATATATGTATATTCCTACCTATGAATTCACATGTAAGACCTCATCAATGGAAAATTGAATTCACCTCAATGAGATCCAAAAAGAAATACAAAAATATAAAGAACCCAAAAATCACAAAATCCCTAATTAAAATTTGGCCAAAGAATAAAAATAGAATAAACCTTACCCAAATCCAATGTTGAATTCAATGTCTTTAATGGTGGTGGATAGAACCAGCCTCACCACAAGAAACTACCTGTAAGGAAATAGTGGGAAAAGAAATGAGATATAACAACTTCTTATATATATGTGATCAGTGATGATAAATGATACATGAATACATAACCAATAATGAACAAATAATATTCAGATTGATATGCACATCCCAATACTAAATAACATGATAATTAATAAAGGTTTTTTTGTTCAAATTCCATTATCATATGAGTTGAAAAATCCTTCTTTAATTTAGAATGTAATGAAAATTCATTTTATCAATTTTCCTCATCATCTTAGTAATTTCCTCTCCCCAACATAGCCCCCCACTCCCCCTACAGTGTCCCCCCGTCCCCCACCCCCTGCACAACCCCCCCTCCCCCCTGCATAGCCCCCTCCCCCCTGCATAGCCCTCCCCGCACAACCCCCTCCCCCCTACAGTAGAACAACCCCCCACTCCCCATGCAGTAACCCCCCCTCCCCCTCCACAACAGCCCCACCCTTGAATTGGTTATGTTTCTAACACATTTTTTGTAATTTATTTTTCAATCATTAGAAGGTTGATCACAACCACAAATCCCTCTACCCCCAGTAGTATCACCCTGCCCCCACCCCCACCCCCACCACAATCCCTACCACTCCAGCCCCCTACAGCAGCCCCCTATCTTCCCCACCATAACCCCTTACCACCCCAGTCCCCTACAACACCCCCTTCCCCTAGACACACCCCCTACCACCCCCTGAAGCATCCCCCATCCCCCATCCCCCATCCCCCATCCCCTAGCCCCCACCCCCAAACCACTTACCCCCAACAGTATCCCCCTTGTCCCCACTACACCCCCTACAATAGTCCCCACAACCCCCTACCACCCCCATCCCCCTATAGCAGCCCCCCTGCCCCTACAAACCCTACACCCCACCCCCTAAAGCAGCCCCATCCCCCACCCCACCCCATTAAGCAGCCCCCAACCCCCACCCCTAACACAACCCCCTACCACCCCAACCCCCTATAGAAGCACCCTACCCCTGACAACCCCACCCCCTACCCCCACCCCTTAAAGCAACCCCCAACCCCCACCCCCACCACAACCCCCTACCACCTCCAGCAGCATCGCCTCTTCCCCTAGCCACCCCACCCCCTGAAGCAGCCCCCCAAACCCCCTACCCCAGTAGCATCCCCCTACCCCCACCCTCACCACACCCCCTGTAGTATCCCCCACAACCCCTACCACCCCCAACCTCATGCAGAAGCCCCCCTGGCCACCCCACAGCCCAACCCCCTGCCCCCTCCCCCACCCCTAAAGCCCCCCCAACCCCACCCCACCCATACCCCTTTCCCCCATCCCACCCCACCCCCACACCCAGTAGTAGCATCCCCTACCCTCTATTGAGGGCGATGTTTCTCCATGAGAATTATAGGAGTGTGTTGATTGTATCTAGTGACATCTACCCTTTCTTATGCACTTTTTGTACAAAATTTTATTATATTAATGAATTAAAGGATTAGAAAACAATTAAAATAGACCCACAACATAAAATGGGAACCAATTATGATAACATTACCATTTTAGCTAAATTCCAAACTTGACTCCCTATCTCTAGCTCCATCACTGAGTGGAACCTGAATTGTATCTACCATGACCAATTCCAACATGTAAAAATAATCCAAACTGCTACTAGTACTAGTAATTACCTTCAAAATAGACCATGAGTTTGTATGCCCACCAAAGTTGACATGTAGGGTGTGAGAATCTAATACTTAGTAGAAAACCACTATGATTCCAACATAGATGGAATAACTCAGGTTCATGCATGAGAAAAATCTACTCATTTATGTAAATACAAATAATAATATTTTTACACAATATTTGATATTATCAATAAAATGAAACTATGGTATGTAAATGATGTCAATGTATAACTCCCCATACAAGGAGGATCCATACCTATCATACCTTCTTTGAATTAATCCTAAAATATGAGATTCATTGGCTAAGAAAACCATGTTACCCATCCCAATGAAACCTATCCCAAAGGTAGTTGGGGAACATACCCATTCTAGGGGAAAGGAAATGGGGTACAGTAAGTCAAGGGATCCTAGCACTCATTCATCCCAGGTGATAGGGGATAGGGGTATTCTAGAGTCAGTATTTTGATCCAAACTCACTTTATCCAAGATGAATATGCGTATAGTTCATATAAAAGAAATATACCCATTTCTAAACATTATCATCATGATCAAAGTAGTAAACATACTCAAGAAACATCACTATATATATTAATAAGTATGCTCAAGACACATTCAATTACATGATATATTTAAAATTTTTATATACTATTGATAAAACTAATTTATTACTGGATATAACATAATAAATTTCTCAACATTTTTAAAACATAGTCATGCTATGAAAATAAAAAAAAATTCCAAGACATTTTATATATCATTAAATTAATGTCACATAATGAATGTAAATAAACTATATCAAGACAATCCTCAATCTTTAATAATATATTATAAAATACTTTTTTTGAAAGGAATATGTATCATTTAATTAAAGTTCATATGGAAAACAACTGATACAAAATATTTATTATATTCAAATGTAATAGTTACATCCATTCACAAAAAAAAATCAACATGGTTATTAAAATAAAAACAATATATGGAATTCAAACATTTAGTATTACCTAGCTAATCCATTAACTATCGATTAAGTTAATGAGTAAACCATTTTCATAACTTAAATTGACCTATGTATTATCTTAGAACCAATGTAACTCTTATACCTTGGTTAAGTTTCATTTATTGACTTATAATTTATTTGGGTAGAAGTCTGGAAAATGGTTTGTACATTTGGTCATTAATAATGAATTCTTTATTATTAATAATGGTATTTAGTTTATAATTTGAATAGGTTAATGGGATATGTATCATGAATAATGAAATATTGAAGTAAAATTCAATGTGTATTTTAGTATTGACACTTAATTATAGTGATTAAATATAAGTTTTGAAACAAATTAAAGTTCCATTTATCATATTTTCACTATAAACCATCCCATGAGTATTGATACTAAATTATTAAGTTATTAATATCTAAGGTCATAACCTTTTACATTTTTCCCATTATATTACATTTACTATATTATGGTTATGTGCTAGGTAACGTTATCTTCCAAGAGGAATTTCCAAACTATTATATAAAATGAACATAATATATTTAGCTCCGAATAGCCCCTAAATTATAATCTAAACTATTTAAACAACATAAATAATCATTTTATTTCTAAAAGTGTATATGAGGAAACCTTGGGAGTTATATAGAAAGTCTAATTCCCATTAAAAAACTTAATTATTAGTCCAAATAAATAATATTATTAAACTATTTATATGTATAATTTATGTTTCTCTATTCTTATTAGATGACACTCTAAGGTAGTCTCACCCTTTAAGACCTATAATGTCCAGACCCAACTTACCCTCGATCTGGCAGCTAGACCGGTCACCACATGTCCTCAAGCGCATATCCATGTATGCCAGAGGCTTCTGACTAGCAGCGAGGGTTTATGGATAGTTAGTGGGGAGACTAAACCCTCATATTCAGAGTGCATAGAAAAAATAGATAAAAAACTAAGAAAACAATAAAAGCATATAAAACAATATTCAACTGGATAATGAAAATGGCCAACGCCAGTTTATAAAATGAAGGAATTTCATTTTCATACAAATCAGAAGAAGTAAACAAAACAACATGATTTACATTAAAATATAGAAATAAATAAAGGACTCAATCCCCAAGGGCGATCTCCATGAGCATCCTGAAATCCTACTCAGTCCTTTTCTCTTAACTCTCAAATACACTTAACATCCACAAGTAAAGGTCCATAGTCCTACAAAAAAGAAAGTCTACTCGGGTACCCCAGTGGAATGACGACCTGAATAGGTTGTGAGATATACATCTTAGTAGGCCGGGACCACCGGTTGTCTATCTCAATCCAGACAATGCAATATAACAAATAATGTGAAAATATAACAAGGTCATAATATAAATGAATAAATAACCAACAACCCATCCAGGTTCCAAAGGGACACCTGATGGCAATACCTGCTTTAGCCTGTGGCCGAAATAAGAGTCTGCTCAAGAATAATACAAGCATATTTATCAATCATAAATACCTTTCAAAACTTTACCATTTGTTCTCAATTTAATCATTTATTATATCCAAGGTTCCCATGGTATCCTGTACCTCAATACCAACTTCGAATCACGCCATAATTATCATTATCAATATTACTTTATTTAATCACATTCAACTTGAGCATGATTCATATCTCTCATTCATTTCATAATTCAGTCATATAATATACTATTGGTGTAGAACGCCATGTCTAGAACCTAAAATCCCTGTTCATATATTTATACTATTGGTGTTAGAACACCATGTATAACACCTATTTCTTATTCGGTGTTGATCGCTATGTCTAACACCCTTACATCTAAGTGTATAGATAACTATTGGGGAGGAACACCATGTCCAAGTCCCAAATTCTACATTGGTCTACGATTCCATACCTAGCACCACATTCTCATTCATTTATATCATTTGATAACTATTGGGGAGGAACATCATGTCCAAGTCCCAAATTCTATACTTATCTAGGATGACATAAACAACACCACAAAATATCATCCATTTAATCATTATTTAAAATCATATGAATTTTCCACATTATTCCTTTACCAATACATCGATTAGTTAAACATTTCAAAGGACATTAGTTAACTCAATAATTAACTAAGGTCATAACCCATTAATTAATTCATCAATTAATTAATCAATCAAAATAACTCTCATTCGATAATTAATTATTCATAATTAATTATCCAAAACATTACTACAAGAGAACATAATTAATACACCATTAATTATCTTATTTTATTCAAAGCATCATACCACTATTAATCCACCAATTAATTATCTCAATTATCCAACTCAATATATTATAATTAATCCCCCGATTAATTATTTATATTTTAAGGTCAAGACCATAATTAATTCACAAAATAATTATTCCATTCTAAATCTCATCTTTTCATAATTAATTCTTAACAATTAATTATCCAAATCAAATATCAACTTATCATACTTAATTATCAGAATTAATTATATTTTATCAACATCATGGAACATAATTAATTCACCATTAATTATCTTGCATATCCAAACATCATCTCATAATTAATTTCCCACAATTAATTATCTTAACATAACCAATTCAATATATCAATTACAATTTTATAGGTTCATAATTAATTCACAAATTAATTATATTAACTTACCCAATTAAAATATCATAGTTAATTCACTGATTAATTATATCAACTTATCCCGCCCAATACTCATAAATTTCACTCGACCCAAGTGCATCAACAGAAAGGGAAGAAATAATAATTCACATAACCGTAAGCTAAACAAACATGTCACTTTAAACATTATGTTTTTAGCTTGAAGGCAGTGCACCTTCGTTGAAGGGTTTTTTTTAAAAAGCATGATTTTGTAATCTAACAAATAGTTTTATACCAATAATCAATTTTCTCTAATGTTTCAGTCAACTTTATCAAAAGCATTAGTTTAACAAAAATTTCATTTTTATCAGATAAAATCAATATTGAGGACCCAACCTCTAGGAATTGGCCTAACCAATGATTTCTAACATAAACCACAAACTGCTCACGCACACACTCCTCCACAATAGCATGCCCACACTCATAATTCATCACCACACCTAACAATAATTAAATGACACTCATAAATAGTACGGTGGAGACCAATACACTCCCAATTAATTCACCGCAACACAAAATACACCATGAGCACTAATTCAAGGGTGATAATCCAATTAATGAGTATACATCCTTACCCAAATATGATGGCGGTGAACCAAATTGAGACAAACTACCATGCCTTCGATGACAGTTTTCTAGATATAGACCAACGAGTCCCAAGACATCATCCGCACCACCTAGAATTAGAAGAAGGGAAGAAACCTAATTAACCCCAGGCCTTTGGTTTTCGGCCTAACAAAGACCTGGTGAAGAAGAGATGAAATGGATTATGTGAATAATGAAACATGTGGTGAAGGTCTTACCTCAACGAGATAGACAACTTTAATGAAGGAACCACCATGATCCGGCACGCTGAAAGGGAGCCAAGTTATGGAGTGGTGTGCCTCACCATGGAAGAATGAGGAGAGGGGGTCATGCCTCACCCTGCTGTGCACCTCCCTCTTATATCCTCACTTAAATAAACCCAATTAGTTTTATAATAATTTATATAATAATAATAATAACAACCATATTATTATTATCATATGAATTTAAATTCTTTTTTGATAAACCCCATAACTCTCCCATTGTACCTCATTTAATTAAATTCCCCTCCAACAAATTTAACTAAATAATAACTCCTCCTTACCTCATTTAATTAAATTCCCTTCAATGAATTTAATTAATATAACTCCAACTCATTGTTATTTAATTAAATTCTTCCAACCTCAAATTTAATTAAATCATTTCCCCCATATTTCATTAAATTATTAAATTCATCTTATCATTGAATTTAATTAGGTAAAACCCCAACTCCACATTTATTCTTCATTTAATTAAATTCGATTGACCTAGATATAATTAAATAAAACTCCACTCGTTATCATTTAATTAAATTCTCTCAATGTTAATTTAATTAAATGAAACCCCATTTCACATTAATTAATTAAATTACTTTTTAACCATGAATTTAATCGATTAAAAACCCCCATATCACGCCATTTAATTGAATCCCTTGCATTTAGGAATTTAATTAAATAAATTAACACAAAAATCAAAACTGGGTAAGCCGCACGATTTGTCTCACATAGTCTGGAAAGCCATGTGCCAACCGTGCGGGGCCTTCTGTCTAAGGAACCTACTTCGCATAGTTTTTCCCACATGGTTTGGATAATCGTGCATAGACCGTGTGAGCACCTATGTATCACCTTTATCAAGGTGCATAATTTGACCAACCGTGCTCAGCCCGTGCGAACGCCACTGGCAGTTTTGGTGCTCCCAAAACCCATTAAGTCACCGGTAAAACATCTCGAACCTTTACCCAAGCCTATTATAAACACTTTTAAATGGTCCAAACTCATGAAACATCAACTTTAAGATTAGTTTTAATACTAACCCATCCAAAAAAACCAAAAAGTTCAAAAACTTTTGTATTTTAACCCAGTTCAAAAACATAGGACATTACAATTTACCCACCTTAAAAACTTCTCATCCCTGAGAAGCTATCGGGAACTACTACAACATTAACCAACCCACCAAGGTCATAAAGTATCATTTGAACAATTACATTGCATTTTTAAACACCAAACACACCTTTAACCAAATCAAAAGCCCAATGAATTAAAACTTTTAAACCTGATCCAAAGATATAAATCCAACCCAAAACATCAAAACGTCACATAACCAAGACCAAACAACTAAAGACATGATCCTGTCATAGTTTCCCAACCCAAAAACCAAACCATTTACTCAGTGATGTGCCTTTAAAAAGATTCCATTACCAACCATAATACTCACTCAACTTTCGGTGACCTCTCCAAGTCAATCCATATCAAGGAAACCTTAAAAATATTTTTCCCATCACGAATAAAAGTGTAACTCAAAGAACCACACATCCCATGTACAACCCAATTAACAACCACTTATCGAGTCCAACAACTTTTAAAACATTAGCATGACATATGACCAATGCTATCTCAATTCCTCTAGAACGAGGTCAAGATAGGGAACATGAACTTCTCATTCAAAAGATAACACTATGAGTAAAATTATCTCACCAAAATATCAGTCAAACTATCACTGATTGAATCTTTACAACAAGGCTCAACTTCTCCTACCGACATGTCATCAACCAAACCGTAATTCCCGCACCCCAAGGCATTCTTGTTCCTTTAAATATTACCACTAAAACTCTTTGAAAAACTTACCGATGTGACATTACCCACCTTAGGAGTTTCTATGTCATGGAGGAAAAGATCATTCGCTCACAAGCACACTATTTTAGAAACACCTTAAATGTATGTGTGACGTTCCAGGAACCACGATCACCACATCAACATATCGCATGAAAGTTGCAACTTAAACCTATCATCATTTCAAAACACCATAGTCCCAAAATTTATAGTAATGTAAACCACACTATAATGGCACCAACATCAAAATCTCATAGTGGGACAAAGCATCTCAAGCTCTAAGGGTGATACCTACCATGTGATAGTCGTTTAAAAATCATACACGTCAACCCTATATCTTGGTTACAAAAAACATAAATCACTAGGATCAAAAGCCCCCATTTCATTTTAGTTATTTCATTGAATTCATTTCAACCTATAAAAATTGAAAGAATTTTAAAAAATCCAAAAGTACCATTCCACAACAAATAACTTGGTCTTTAAACACCACTCTTTTCCCAAAACATGCAAGCTATAATAAACATCCTCTTAAACATTTAACATTTAGTGTCATTTCATTTTTAAATAGGAAATTTAGCATTTAAATTCCTTTTAATCAGAAGGCAACCTCTGAGGGTCCCATTTAATTCGAAACATATAGGTTCTTCAAAAGTAACCCCATAACATTTCATTTCAATACAAACTCAACAGTTTTAAATTGATAACTATTTTCAAACACACTATGGTTATATTAGGCTTAGTCACATGGGTGGCCATCTACTAATCGATAAGGCGCCCATACTCTTTACCATTGGAATTTGGACCCCATTTATCACAATTAATTTCCATTTAACATTTTTTAAACTTTAGCAGCCACCTTTTCAATCATTTAAACACACATGTTACCCTTTTCCTAGTTATAAGGTGTCCATACACCTTAAAACTAAAATTGGATCCTGTTGAAGATGTATTCAATCAAAATATTTTTCTACTCATGCAACCATTTACACATCAAAACTACTCTAGCATGTTATCATTACTAATAACACAACAACATGTTATAAAACAAAATCATGACACAACATCAAAACATGATAATAATAGAGCTAACATGGCATATAAACACCCAAGCATGTTATATATATCACCAAAATATGCTATCTAATGGGGAATTCTAAAGAAGATCAAAACATGTCAGTCTACCCAAGGCACACAATCAAAATTAATAAACAACCTAATAATGTAACTACATGGAATGTGATATGCGTGACATGTGAATATCTAAGTGCCTAAGATAATGAATGTAATGCATTTTCCTTTCCATATCAGGCCAAGGAAAAATTTTCAAAATTATCAAAATCAATAAGCAGCATAAAATACACTAGTCACTCAAGGTGAAATAATATCAACTGTAACCCCAAATAGTATAAAAATCAATTCCCATCCCTAGAAAATTAATCATTTCTCATACATGGAGTGATCAATCCCAAGCATGGCTATTAACCCAACACCGACACTTTCCTAGTCTCCTATCTACCAACCCAAAGGAAAAAAGAAAGAAAACCTGAACTGTCACGACCCGCCCTCGGGGTCCGTGCCGTGACTACCCCAAGCCCGCCTTCCATAGGCCAGGGGCTGGCGACTAGCACCAAGGCGTAAATCCCGGTAAAAGGGAAGGCATTGCCTTTGTAAAGTAAACAAACACCACAGAGTAAGCAAGCGGAAAGTAAACACTAAGCAAAAGCAGAGTAAAACTGAAAGTGCGGAAAAGTAAATGGGCCAGTATACAAACCCAAACTGAAAGTAAAATACAACTCGAAAAGGGAAAACAACAACTGAAAAGTAAAAGCCGCTACACCGAGCTGTCCACTGGAAATCCCACCTGAAGGGTGGGTACAGATAGCTCCACTGCTCCACGGGTCCCACCGTCCGCTCCGAGCACGTCCCGCCCAGTGGTCCACCTCCAGGTACCGTCCTGCTCTGCAAGCCTCAGCTAAGATCAACGCTGTCCGTCGTCTGCAACCAACACAACGTAGTGCGGGCAAAGCCCGTGCAGGGGTGAGTATAAGCCACTCAGTAGGGACCCCGAGACCCCTGAAGGTCTCTCAAAATCCATAAAGGATAAACCACGAAGAAAGGTACAATCAAGAAGTAACAACCGACACTGCTTAGGTATATGCCCATACATATACCTAAGTCATCAATTTCAAATACGCTCCAACCTCCGAGCCCAAGTACAACTCAGTCCACACAGGAAAGTAAACATATTCCACACAGGAAAGCAAAACGTAATCCACATAGGATAGCACAACACAATCCAAACAGGAAAGCAATAGGATTCAGCTCACACAGGTATACTTCTTTGAAAGATGATAAAGATGATCTCTGATCCATCTAAGTCGTCGGACCCACGAAGGATCGATAGGTAACTAACCCCCGCAAAAGACCCACACAGGATCGGGCCCACGTAGGACCTGTAGGCGCTGGTTCACACAGGACCGCTGAGCGCAAGGACCCACACAGGATCGGACCCACACAGGATCGGGCCCACACAGGACCTGTAGCACTGATCCACGTAGGATCGCTGAGTATTGTAGTCGTCGTCGTCGAATCCACACAGGATCTATGTACTGTCGTCGTCGCAGTCACAGTAGCAGTAGTAGCAGAAGTAGTCACAGTCGCAGCCAGCACTAGGGTTTCCGCACAAAGCAGGCTCGTTCGGAGGGTCCGCTCCACGAGCCGAGAGGCTGATACATCAACTGACACAAAGTCCACAGTTGATGTATTCAAAAGTTCCGTATCGTCAACAGGAACTCAACGCAACAGACGGCGCGTCGATCGGACGCCCGGTCTGAGAGTTATTGGCATTTTCGTCCCCGGGGCCCGGTTGGTTTTGAAGACAAAACCAACCCGACCGTACTCCACCTACGTCCAAACCTCGGGCGGAGTATGCCAAAAGATCCGTCTCACTAAGAGGAACACAACAAAGCTGACGGCACGTCAATCGGACGTCCGTAGCTCAAGATATGAGCGTTTCTGCTCCGAGGGCCTGGTTGGTTTCGTGAACGAACCAACCCGGCTGAACTCAAAGTATTCCGAAACCCTGAGTGCGATATACCGAAACGACCGTCTCGATCCAAGGATCGCGTTTCCACAGATGGTTTGTCATTCAGAGGTCCGTGGCTCAAGTTATGGCCAAAAGACTGAAATTGTCTCGAAAATGGGGGGTCCGGGTCCGGGCCGACCCGGCCCGACCCCCCTGGTCTGACCCGAACTGGGTCGACCCGACCCGGATCCGAACCGAACCGGGTCGAACCGACCCGGTCCGCTGGACCCGGCCCGGCCGGTGGCGGCGCGGCGGCGCGGCCAGGTGCCGCGCATGTGCCGCACGCGGGGGGTAAAACCCCCCTTTTTTTTGGATCTCGGCCGACCTAAGGCCGACCGTTTCTCTTCTCACGCGGGACCCACGAGTCCCGCCTCCTATCCAAACCGGCGGCCGGCGCGGCCGGCCGCCTTCTTCTTCTCCGCCGCGGCCATCGCCGTGGCCCTTCTTGATCTCCGGCGCCGGCGGCCCGGCCGGCCACCGGTCGCCTCCTCGTTCCGCCGCGGCCCGTCTCCGGCCGCGACCTCTTTCGTAAACAACGACGCGGTGCGTCGGCACCGCATTTCTTTATCACTGCTCGCTCCGGCCATAAATTCTTTTGTTCCTGCGCGGTGCGACGACACCGCGCTGTCTCCGCTAAATCAACACGAAAGATTAGAAGGGGGAGGAGAATCGGCCGTGTTCGTGCGGTCCGGTCTCCTCCCGTTATAATGATAACAGTTGGCCAATCGTATAAACACAACAATGAACGTTTCACAAATTTTTAATAAAATTTGGAACTACGCCCAACGGATTATTCTTTCATGTTCGAGGGAATGAAACACGTAATTTGAAAAGGACAAACCCCTACCTTGGTTCTGGAACGAAGTTCGATGATCGATAACGATTCGCGGAAGTCGAGCGTCGCGGTGGTCGGCGTCACAGAAGAAGAACGTCGATGTCGCAGTTATGTCGTCACGGAAGACGGTTCCCGAGAACGTAGAGTTCTTCGTCGAAGATCGAAGGTTCTTCGTGTTCTTCGTCAGAGTTGAAGAAGAAGAAGAAGGAGAAGCTCCCAAAATTTCTCTAAAGGTGGTAAAATAAATTCAACCAGAATAAAATAAGCTTTAAGCTTATATTATTAAATAACTTTACCACATGAATTTCAAAGGTTTGAATTGAACAACTCACCTCAATTAATACTTAAAGTTGTCAAACATTAATTAAAAGGAGGGTTAATGGGAGTTTTGAGGGAAGATGGAAGGTTGGGTTTCGTGTGGGCCCCACCAAACTTAATCCTCCCAAGGGAGGTTAAGTGGATGTGGGTCCCACTCCCAACTCCCTTTGGAAGGATTTATAAAAAAAAACATCAAGTTAAAATAAAAATTTGTATTTCACAAATTTTATTTAACTTAATCTAAAAACCCAAAAACTAACTTTCAACCCGTAATAAACGCAACTTCCGAAAAGGTCCCCTTAAGCGAATATCGGCGCTGCGAGTTCATCGGTGCCCTCAGATTTCAATTCCGAGCACCGGATCAAAAGTTAGGAATTCCCGCTCGTTCGTTCACTGAACGTACCCGAGCCAAACTTCGGAAATTGATTCCGGGTACTCCGGGCCTCGGAATCAGGTGCCGTCAGAAACCGCGCTCTTTTAAAATTCCAAAGAAAATTAAGAAAAAATTTCCCTTGAATTTTACGGGTCTTTACATTACTCCCACCTCAGGGCTTTACGTCCCCACAAAGATACATCAAAAACTAGGGAAACAAATGAGGTTACTGAGCACGCATCTGAGCCTCCCGCTCCCATGTGCTCTCCTGGAGATTCCCGTGCTGCCATCTGATGCGCACAAGAGGAATCGATCGCCCACGCAGGACCCGCTCCTGTCGATCCTCTATCTCCACCGGGACCTCCGTAAAAGTCGCCCCATCGTCAACGTCAAGTTCCCCATGGTCAATGATGTGCGTCGGGTCGTGCACGTATCTCCTCAGCTGAGACACGTGGAAGACGTCGTGCACCCGGTGCAACTGAGGTGGTAGAGCCAGGCGATAAGCCACCTCACCAATCCTGTTGAGGACCTGGAAGGGTCCAATGAAGCGCGGAGATAACTTGCCGCCTCGGCCAAATCTCCCAATACCACGTCGAGGTGAGACCCGCAAGAAGACGTGGTCACCATCCTCGAACTCTAGTGGCCTCCGCCTCCTGTCAGCGTATGACTTCTGCCGGCTCTGTGCTGTCCTCATCCGCTCCTGGATGACCTGGACCTTCTCTGTCGTGGCCTGAACCATCTCCGGTCCCACCAGTGCTGACTCTCCTGGGTCTGTCCAGCACAAAGGAGATCTACAAGGTCGGCCGTACAACGCCTCGTACGGTGCCATCCCGATGGTGGAGTGGTAGCTGTTGTTGTACGAAAACTTCACCAAGGGTAGGTGGTCCTCTCATCTACGACCAAAGTCGAGGACACATGCGCGGAGCATGTCCTCGAGAGTCTGAATGGTCCTCTCTATCTGACCATCTGTTTGAGGGTGAAAGGCTGTGCTCAGACGTAGCTGCGTCCCGAACGCCTCTTGTAACCCCTTCCAAAGCCGGGAAGTAAAGCGAGCATCTCGATCGGAGACGATAGATGATGGCACACCGTGGAGCCGCACAATCTCCTGAACGTAGAGACGTCCCAAGCTCTCCACTGAGCCCTGCTCTCTGATGGGTAAGAAGTGTGCCGACTTGGTGAGTCGTTCAACAATCACCCAGATGGAGTCGTGACCTCTGGAAGTGCGTGGAAGTCCAGTCACGAAGTCCATAGATATGCCGTCCCACTTCCACTCCGGAACCTCCAAGGGCTGTACCAAGCCTGCTGGTACCTGATGCTCTGCCTTCACCTGCTGACAGGTGAGGAATCGAGAAACGAACTCTGCTACTGCCTTCTTCATGCCCGGCCACCAGTGCTGTCGTCTGAGGTCTTGGTACATCTTCGCCACTCCAGGATGTACCGCCAAAGGAGAAGTGTGAAACTCTCTCAGCACTTCCTCTCGAAAAGCGACTGGTACCATGGTACGTCCTCTGAAAAGGATGTCGTGCTCTGCTCCAAGGGAGAAACCATCAGGTGCCTGTCCCGAGGATATCTGTGCACGCCGTGTCTCACAGTCAGCGTCCCCACGCTGTGCCTCCCTGACTCGCTGCAGTAGTGGAGGAGTGACTGTGAGAGACTGAAGGAAGGCTGCTCCATCTCTATCCACGAAGGATATCTGCAAAGAGGCTAGCTGCTCCGTCGCCTCCTCAAGTAGCTGAATGCCCGTCCTCCTGCTAAGGGCATCGGCTACTACGTTCCCCTTCCCAGGAGTATAGACTATCTCAAAGTCATAGTCCTGGAGGAACTCGAGCCATCGCCGTTGTCTCAGGTTCAGGTCCTTCTGCGAGAAGATATATCTAAGACTCTGATGATCGGAAAAGACTGTAAAGCGCTCGCCCATCTGGTAGTGTCGCCATGTCTTCAGAGTGAAGACCACTGCTGCTAACTCCAGGTCATGGGTAGCGTAGTTCTGCTCATGCAGCCTCAACTGTTGTGATCCATAGGCGATCACTGCCCGATCCTGCATCAGAAAACATCCGATTCCGGTCCCTGATGCATCGCAGTAGACTACGTACCCTACTCCCTCCTCGGGCAACCTCAAGATAGGTGCGCTAGTCAATCTCTGTCTCAGCTCCTGGAAGCTCTGCTGACATCTGTCTGACCACACGAAGGGTTTCCACTTCTTCGTCAAAGCTGTGAGTGATTCCTTAACTCTAGAGAAGTCTGGCACGAATCTCCGATAGTATCCAGCTAGTCCCAAGAAACTCCGAACCTCAGTCACGCTCCTGGGTGGCTCCCATGCTAACACAGCCTCGATCTTCGCGGGATCCACTGCAACTCCCGCCTCAGAGATAACGTGTCCTAAGAAGTGGACCTCACGTATCCAGAACTGGCACTTCGAGATCTTACCATAAAGCTGGTGCTCTCGGAGTGTGTCTAGTATAACTCGCAAGTGATAGGTGTGCTCCTCCTCTGTCGTAGAGTAAATCAGAATGTCGTCGATGAAGACCACGACAAACCGATCGAGGTATGGCTGAAAGATCCTGTTCATGAGAGCCATGAACACTGCTGGAGCATTGGTTACACCGAAAGGCATAACCAAGAACTCATAGTGGCCATACCAACATCTGAAGGCCGTCTTCTGCACATCCTCGTCTCTGACTCTGAGCTGATGATAGCCTGACCTGAGGTCTATCTTCGAGAACCACCGTGCTCCCTTGAGCTGATCAAAGAGGTCATCAATACTCAGTAGCGGATACTTGTTCCTCACTATCACCTGGTTCAGGCGACGATAGTCAACACAAAGACGCAAGCTCCCGTCCGCCTTCTTGGCGAACAAAATCGGGGAAGCCCAGGGTGAAACACTGGGTCGGATGAACCCCTTGCCCTGCAAGTCCTCCAACTGTACCCGTAGCTCTCGAAGCTCAGTGGGGGCCATCCGATATGCTGGAGTGGATATCGGGGCTGTCCCGGGGTACAAGTCAATATAAAAGTCTACCTCTCTGCGAGGAGGTAGCCCTGGAACGTCGTCGGGAAAAACGTCCGCAAACTGATCCACCACTGCAGGAAAACCAGGACTCCGCACGTCAACTGCTACAAGGATAAGGCTAGCCAACTGATGAGTGATGGGCTGTCCTCTCCTCCGCGGAAGTCCATCCTGTGCTGCTAAGGCTCCCTTCTCGCCGGTGAAGGTGAACCTGCTCCCGTCGGTGCGTACACATCGCACCTTGCGCCTAAAACAGTCAATCTGTGCATGGACCGTAGATAGCCAATCCATGCCCAAGATGACGTCGTAAGGCCTCGACGCTGCTACAAGAAGATCCCAGCCGAAGCTCTCGCCTCCTAGAGTAATCTCACACTGCCGGCACCAGTGTGTAATCGTCGAGTATGCTCCCGTAGGAGTCTCTAGCCGTAAGGATTGAGCCAACGGCTCTGTCAGAATCTCTGAGCTCCGAACAAGGGCAGCAGATATGAAAGAGTGACTCGCTTCTATGTCTATAAGAACTACAGCAAGGGTGGAATAGACACAGATAGTACCTCGAATCATCTCGGGTGCGCCGTGGTCGTAGGCCTCTCCTGCCTGGAGCTGTGCCTGTCTCTGCCCGCCAGCTCCCTGTGGTCGGGGTGGGCCTCCTGGTGGTGGTGGTGGCAGAGCCTCACAGCGTCGCCCACCACCTGCTGCTCGGCCAGCTCCTCTGCCTCGTCCGCCTCCTCCCTGCGGACCTCCACGGTCGACCCTCTTCCTCTGCCTCGGTGGTCCCTCAACCGACTGCTGCTCCTCGACACGACGGGTCGGGCAGTCATGAGCCATGTGGCCCTGCCCGCCGCACGAGTAGCACTGTCTGCCTCTCGAAAGACCGGCTCCGCGCTGTGTGCTCCGCACTGCTGAGCCAGTGTCCTGAGGTCGTCTGCCCGAAGGTCTGGTCTGCCTGGACCCCTGAGTCATCCGTCGACTGCCTGCTGCAGATGACTCTGCCACGTGCCGCCCTGCGGTGGGTCGCTGCGCTGGTGTAGACTCAGCAAGGAAGCTCTCGATCAGAAGGGCCCGCTCCAGTACTCCTGTTTGAGTCGGTATGCTGAGGGAGATCAGCGATGCCCTGATCTCGTGTCTCAAACCCTGCTCGAAGGTCCGGGCCCGAAATAATGGGTCCCGTACCATGTCGGTCGAGTAGCGCGAGAGATCGGTAAATCTCGCCGAGTACTGAGCGACCGTCATGCTTCCCTGCCGCAGCTGAAGAAGCTCCTGGATACGCACCGCACGAAGGGTGGCTGGGACGAACTCCGAGCAGAAAAGGCTCTGAAAGTCCGTCCAAAGTAGAGATGCCTCATCGTGCACCTGGAGCATCAAGCTCCACCATCGTCCTGCTGCTGCGTGTAGTAGGCTCGCAGCGAGGATCACCATGAGGTCTGCTGGTGTCCTCACTAGCCTAAACACTCGTACCACTGCCTCCAGCCAGTCCTCTGCTGCCTGGGGATCCGTCTCCCCGCGAAACCTGGGCGGTCGCTGGCGCTGAAACTCATGCAGTGCGCTGAGGCGATGTGCATCGTCAGCGGCTGGTGCTGGAAGCATCGGGGGCTCGGCGGGTAGAGCTACCATCGGTGCCACTGCTGACAAAGGGCCCTGCACCGAGGCCTCGTCGCTCGGTGGGATGTCGTCACGCTCGACTCTCGGAACCCTAGCTGGCTGCCGTCGTGGGGCCATCCTGAAAAGGAAACAGGTGCGCCATGGTCAGAACAGTATACCTGGTGAGCTGATATAAGTAATCACAAAGAAAACTTTGAAACACACACGCAATCAATGTTTTCGTGCATTAAGTCGGAAATCAGAAGTCAGGGTCCTGGTATACGGATACGTCGGCCGCCGCACCAACACTGGACTCCCTGGACTGATAACCACACTCAATACGCTAAACATTATTGCTTCACATAGAAAAGATCAGAGTTCGCGGTAGAACCGAATTCCTCTGATACCAATTTGTCACGAACCGCCCTCGGGGTCCGTGCCGTGACTAACCCAAGCCCGCCTTCCATAGGCCAGGGGCTGGCGACTAGCACCAAGGCGTAAATCCCGGTAAAAAGGGAAGGCATTGCCTTTGTAAAGTAAACAAACACCACAGAGTAAGCAAGCGGAAAGTAAACACTAAGCAAAAGCAGTGTACAACTGAAAGTGCGGAAAAGTAAATGGGCCAGTATACAAACCCAAACTGAAAGTAAAATACAACTCGAAAAGGGAAAACAACAACTGAAAAGTAAAAGCCTCTACACTGATCTGTCCACTGGAAATCCCACCTGAAGGGTGGGTACAGATAGCTCCACTGCTCCACGGGTCCCGCCGTCCGCTCCGAGCACGTCCCGCCCAGTGGTCCACCTCCAGGTACCGTCCTGCTCTGCAAGCCTCAGCTAAGATCAACGCTGTCCGTCGTCTGCAACCAACACAACGTAGTGCGGGCAAAGCCCGTGCAGGGGTGAGTATAAGCTACTCAGTAGGGACCCAGAGACCCCTGAAGGTCTCTTAAAATCCACAAAGGATAAACCACGAGGAAAGGTACAATCACGAAGTAACAACCGACACTGCTTAGGTATATGCCCATACATATACCTAAGTCATCAATTTCAAATACGCTCCAACCTCCGAGCCCAAGTACAACTCAGTCCACACAGGAAAGTAAACGTATTCCACATAGGAAAGCAAAATGTAATCCACACAGGATAGCACAACACAATCCACACAGGAAAGCAACAGGATTCAGCTCACACAGGTATACTTCTTCGAAAGACGATAAAGATGATCTCTGATCCATCTAAGTCATCAGACCCACGAAGGATTGATAGGTAACTAACCCCCGCAAAAGACCCACACAGTATCGGGCCCACGTAGGACCTGTAGGCGCTGGTTCACACAGGACCGCTGAGCGCAAGGACCCACACAGGATCGGACCCACACAGGATCGGGCCCACACAGGACCTGTAGCACTGATCCACGTAGGATCGCTGAGTGCTGTAGTCGTCATCGTCGAATCCACACAGGATCTCTGTACTGTCGTCGTCGCAGTCCCAGTAGCAGTAGTAGCAGAAGTAGTCACAGTCGCAGCCAGCACTAGGGTTTCCGCACAAAGCAGGTTCGTTCGGAGGGTCCGCTCCACGAGCCGAGAGGCGGATACATCAACTGAAACAAATTCCACAGTTGATGTATTCAAAAGTTCCGTATCGTCAACAGGAACTCAACGCAACAGACGGCGCGTCGATCGGACGCCCGGTCTAAGAGTTATTGGCATTTTCGTCCCCGGGGCCCGGTTGGTTTTTAAGACAAAACCAACCTGACCGTACTCCACATGCGTCCAAACCTCAGGCGGAGTATGCCAAAAGATCCGTCTCACTAGGAGGAACACAACAAAGCTGACGGCATGTCAATCGGACGTCCGTAGCTCAAGATATGAGCGTTTCCGCTCCGAGGGCCCGGTTGGTTTCGTGAACGAACCAACCCGGCCAAACTCAAAGTATTCCGAAACCCTGAGTGCTATATACCGAGACGACCATCTCGATCCAAGGATCGCGTTGCCGTAGACGGTTCGTCATTCGGAGGTCCGTGGCTCAAGTTATGGCCAAAAGACCGAAACTGTCTCGAAAATGGGGGGTTTGGGTCCGGGCCGACCCGACCCGACCCCCCTGGTCTGACCCGAACCGGGTCGACCCGACCCGGATCCGAACCGAACCGGGTCGGACCGACCCGGTCTGCTGGACCCAGCCCGGCCGGTGGCGGCGCGGCGGCGCGGCCCGGCCAGCGGCGGCGCGGCCAGGTGCCGCGCATGTGCCGCACGCGGGGGGTAAAACCCCCCTTTTTTTTGGATCTCGGCCGGCCTAAGGCCGGCCGTTTCTCTTCTCACGCGGGACCTGCGGGTCCCTCCTCCTATCCAAACCGGCTTCCGGCGTGGCCGACCGCCTTCTTCTTCTCCGCCGCGGCCATCGCCGCGGCTCTTCCGATCTCCGGCGGCCGGCCGCCCCTGGCTGCTCCGCCGCGGCCATAGGGCCGCGGCCCTTCTTGATCTCCGGCGCCGGCGGCCCGGCCGGCCGCCGGTCACCTCCTCGTTCCGCCGCGGCCCGTCTCCGGCCGCGACCTCTTTCGTAAACAACGACGCGGTGCGTCGGCACCGCATTTCTTTATCGCTGCTCGCTCCGGCCATAAATTCTTTTGTTCCTGCGCGGTGCGACGACACCGCGCTGTCTCTGCTAAATCAACACGAAAGATTATAAGGGGGAGGAGAATCGGCCGTGTTCGTGCGGTCCGGTCTCCTCCCGTTATAATGATAACAGTTGGCCAATCGTATAAACACAACAATGAACGTTTCACAAATTTTTAATAAAATTTGGAACTACGCCCAACGGATTATTCTTTCATGTTCGAGGGAATGAAACACGTAATTTGAAAAGGACAAACCCCTACCTTGGTTCTGGAATGAAGTTCGATGATCGATAACGATTCGCGGAAGTCGAGCGTCGCGGTTGTCGGCGTCACGGAATAAGAACGTCGATGTCGCGGTTATGTCGTCACGGAAGACGGTTCCCGATAACGTAGAGTTCTTCGTCGAAGTTCGAAGGTTCTTCGTGTTCTTCGTCAGAGTTGAAGAAGAAGAAGAAGGAGAAGCTCCCAAAATTCCTCTAAAGGTGGTAAAAGAAATTCAACCAGAATAAAATAATCTTTAAGCTTATATTATTAAATAACTTTACCACATGAATTTCAAAGGTTTGAATTGAACAACTCACCTCAATTAATACTTAAAGTTGTCAAACATTAATTAAAAGGAGGGTTAATGGGAGTTTTGAGGGAAGATGGAAGGTTGGGTTTCGTGTGGGCCCCACCACACTTAATCCTCCCAAGGGAGGTTAAGTGGATGTGGGTCCCACTCCCAACTCCCTTTGGAAGGATTTATAAAAAAAATCATCAAGTTAAAATAAAAATTTGTATTTCACAAATTTTATTTAACTTAATCTAAAAACCCAAAAACTAACTTTCAACCCGTAATAAACGCAACTTCTGAAAAGGTCCCCTTAAGAGAATATCGGTGCTGTGAGTTCATCGGTGCCCTCAGATTTCAATTCCGAGCACCGGATCAAAAGTTAGGAATTCCCGCTCGTTCGTTCACTGAACGTACCCGAGCCAAACTTCGGAAATTGATTCCGGGTACTCCGGGCCTCGGAATCAGGTGCCGTCAGAAACCACGCTCTTGTAAAATTCCAAAGAAAATTAAGAAAAAATTTCCCTTGAATTTTACGGGTCTTTACATGAACCTACGATACCACTTTGTAACGTCCCAACCCGACTTACCCTCGATTCGGTAGCTAGAACGATCACTACAAGAACTCAAGTGCATCTCCCCGTATGCCAGAGGCTACCGACTAGAAGCAAGGGTTTATAGATAGTCAGTGGGGAGACTATACCCTCATATTCATAGTGCAAAACATAATTAGATAATAAAATTAGAAAACAACATAATAATATAAAACAATATTCTATTGGATAATGAAAATGGACAATGCTAGTTTATACAATGCATTCATTTCATTGTGATAGATATCATAAGTAGTACACAAAACAACATTATTTACACTACAATATAGAAATAAAGAAAAAACTCAAGCCCAAGGGCGATCTCCACAAGAATCCAGAAATCTCACTCGGTCCTTTTCTCCTAACTCCCAAGTACATGTAACATCCATAGGAAAAGGTCCATAGTCTTGCAATCAAGAAAGTCTATTCAGGTACCCTAGTGCAATGTCGGCCTAAAAAGGGTGTGAGATATACATCTCAGTAGTTCAGGACCACTGGTTGTCCAGCTCAATATAGATAATTCAATATTACAAATAATGTGAAGATATAACAAGGTAATAACATAATTGAATAAATAACCAACAACCCGTCTAGGTTCCAAAAGGACACCTGACAGTGATACCTACTTCGGCCTGTGGACGAAATAAGAGTCTGGTCAAGAATCATACAAACATATTTATTAATCATAAATACCTTTCAACACTTTAACATTTGTTATCTATTTAATCATTTGTTATCTCCAAGGTTCCCATGGTATCCCGTACCTCAATACCAACTTCGGATCATGCTGGAATTATAATCATTCTCAATCTTACTTTATTTAATCGCATTCAACTCGAGCATGATTCATATCTCTCATTCGTTTTATAATCCATTCATATAATATACTATTAGTGTATAATTCCATGTCTAGCACCAGAAAACCATGTTCATATATTTAAACTATTGGTGTTAGAATGCCTTGTCTAAAACCTATTTCTCATTCGATGTAGATCACCATGTCTAACACCCTTACATCTAAGTGCTTAGATAACTATTGGGGAGCAACGCCATGTCCAAGTCCCAAATTCTACATTGGTATAGGATTCCATACCTAGCACCACATTCTCATTCATTTACATCATTTGATAACTATTGGGGAGGAACATCATTTCCAAGTCCCAACTTCTACATTTTTCTAGGATGCCATACCTAGCACCACAAAATCTTAGCCATTTAATCATTATTTAAAACCATATGAATTTTACACATTATTCATTTACTAATCAATCTATTAGTTAAACATTTAAAAGTCCATTAGGTAACTCAAAAATTAACTAAGCACATAACCCATTAATTAATTCATCAATTAATCAATCAATCAAAACAATTGTCATTCGATAATTAATTCTTCATAATTAATTATCCTAAACATTACTGCAAGAGAAAATAATTAATACAACATTAATTATATCATTTTATTCAAATAATTATATCATAATTAATCCACCAATTAGTTATCTCAATTATCCAATTAAATATCTTATAATTAATCCCCTGATTAATTATCTATATTTCAAGGTCAATCACATAATTAATTCACAAAATAATTATACCATTCTAAATCTCATCTTTCCATAATTAATTCTTCACAATTAATTTTCCAAATCAAATATCTACTTATCATAATTAATTTTCACAATTAATTATCTTTAATCAACATCATGGAACATAATTAATTCACCCTTAATTATTTTACATATCCAAACATCATCTCATAATTAATTTCCCCCAATTAATTATCTTAACATAACCAATTCAATATATTAATTACAATTTTCTAGGATCATAATTAATTCACAAATTAATTATCTCAACTTATCCATTTAAAATCTCATAATTAATTCTCTGATTAATTATCTCAACTTATCCTGCCCAATACTCATAAATTTTACTTGACCCAAGTGCGTCGATAAAAAGGGTTGAAATAGTAATTCACATAACCGCAAGCTAAACAAACATGTAACTTTAAACATTATGTTTTAATCTTGATGGCAGTGCACCTTTGTTAGAGGGGTTTATTCCAAAATGTGATTTTATAATCTGACAAATAGTTTTATACCAATAAGCAATTTTCTCCAATGTTTCAGTCAACTTTAACAAAAGCAGAAGATTAAAAAAAATTCATTTTTATCAAATAAAATCAATGTTGAGGACCCTAACTCAAGGAATTGGATGAACCAATGATTTCTAACTTGAACCGAAAACTACTCATGCATACGCACCTCCACAAAAATTTGCGCACACTCGGAATTCATCACCGCACCTAACAACAATTAACTGACACTCATAAATAGGGTAGCGGAGACTAACACACACCCAATTAATTCACTGCAACACAAAATACACCATAAGAACTAATTCAAGGGTGAGAAACCAATTAACGAGTATAAAACCTTACCCAAATATGATGGCTGTGAACCAAATCGAGACAAAATGCTATGCCTTTGGCGATAGTTTTCAAAATATGGACCAATGATTACTAATATATCATCCGCACCACCTAGAATTGGACGAAGGGAAGAAATTGAATTAACCCTGGGCCTTAGGTTTTCGGCCTAACGGAGGCCCGAATAAGAAGATCCGAAATGGCCGATGTGAAGAACAAAACACGTGGAGAAGGACTTACCTCGACGATACAGATAACTTTTGTGAAGGAACCACTATGATCTGATGCTCGGAGAGGGAGCCGAGTTAGGGAGTGGTACGTCTCACCATGGAAGAACAATGGGAGGGGGTCACGCCTCACCTTGTTGTACGCCTCCCTCTTATATCCTCTCTTAAATAATCCCAATTAGTTTTATAATAATTTATATAATAATAATAATAATAATAATAATAACAACAACCATATTATTATTATCATTTTAATTTAAACACTTCTTTGATAAATCCCATAACTCCCCCATTGTACCTCATTTATATAAATTAATCTCAAATAAATTTAATTAAATAATAACTCCTCCTTAACTCATTCAATTAAATTCCCTTCAATGAATTTAATTAATATAACTCCAAATCATCGTTATTTAATTAAATTATTCCAACCTCAAATTTAATTAAATCATTTCCCCCACTTTTCATTAAATAATAAAATGCATGTTATCCTTGAATTTAATTAAGTAAAACATGAACTCTATATTTATTCCTCGTTTAATTAAATTACATTGACCTAGATCTAATTAAATAAAACTCCACTTGTTATCATTTAATTAAATTCTTTTAACATTAATTTAATTAAATGAAACCCCATTTTGAATCAATTAATTAAATTAATTTTTAACCATGGATTTAATCAATTAAAAACCCCCCATATCACATCATTTAATTAAATCCCTCATAGTCGAGAATTTAATTAAAAAAATTAACTCAAAACCCAAAACTGGGTAAGCCACACGGTTTGTCTTCCATAGTCTGACAAACCATGTGCCAACCATGAGAGACCTTCTGTCCAAGGAACCAAATTTACACGGTTTATCCTACACGGTTTGGCTAACTATGCACAGACCATGCAAGCACCTTTGTATCACCTTTATCAAGGGACACAGTTTTACCCACACGGTTTGGCCAACCGTGCTCAGACCGTGCGAACGCCACTGGTAGGTTTGGTTCTCCCAAAACCCATTAATCCACCTGTAAAACTTCTCTAAAATTTACCAAAGACTATTATCAACACTTCTAAATGGTCTAAACTCACGAAACATCAACTCAAAGCTTGGTTTTAAGACTGAACCATCCAAGAAAATGAAAAAGTTCAAAATTTTTTGTATTTTAATCTGGTTAAAAAACATGAGACTTTACATGACCATTATAAATCTAAGGACAAACGTTGAACTTTAACTTGATTAATTTACTCCCAACAAACTTATTTATCATTTATTATAATATAATAACCTATGGGAATTTATTTTAAATTAAATTTTAAAAATTTACTTGTCTAAATTAAAGACACAAATTTTCACACATCAAATATGCACAATAGCCTTTAAGAGGATAATTAACATTTATAAATTCCAAATGATACTTAAATAAAATTTAAAGCATTTAAAAATTATTAAAACCAAATTTCAAATATAAATATATAGGTTGAAATATTATTCAAAGTATAAAAATGGTCATTACATTAAAAAGGGATCATAAATTACATTAGAAAAGTATTTATAAAAAACCCTTAATTTGTATTCCTAAAAATTAGTTGAATATAATTTATTAACTTATAAAGAACTGGTGACATATAAATATAAAGTAAACCTATGAAATTATTTATGGTATATAATAAGCTTCCATTTATTTAGCCTTAACGAGTCCCTCATCATACCCCAAAATCATCATTACCACCCCTAAAACCCCCCAAAATAGTTTCCATAATAATTTAAAATCAATTACCCAAGTAACCAAAATAACCATATTGGAAACCAAACTAAAACCTAGTTAGAATAGAGATAAAGTATAAATATAATCATTAAAAATATCAATTTATATAAATCCCTAATTTAATCATACATAAGATGCCCTTAATAAAATACTATAACTAAGAAAATACTAATAGATTCATTACATAAAGTAATTTAATCAAAACAGTAAGTGGGAGATTAAAAATCAACCACTTAAGTATTCTCTAACCCAAAAAGGATAATTTGAGGTATTGAAATGGATTTCACCATGAATTTAGTGAAATATCAAATTATAGAATCTATTTATAGAAAAAGAGAAGAAAAAGAGATGTGAGAATAAGAGAATAGATGAAGAGGAGAGATTCTACCTTGAAACATTGGAAAAATTACATTGCTAGAATACTATTCAGGATTAATTTGCATGAATATAAACTATAAAAAACAAAAAATGAAACCTGTAATAATAGAACCATAACATTAATACAAAATGTCCTAATAGAATATTTTTACATTAACACAACATCATTAAAAAATATATAGAACAACATAAACAAAAGTAATTTATTAGAAATATAAGAACATATCAATGAAACACATGAAATTATATTAGTAATGAAATAATAATGGGTTTAGAATACAAAACGATCACATGGTTTACAATGAAAATAAAATCTCATGGAAACACCCACCAAGATCATGTGAAAATGGCATGAAACACTCAAATAATGATTGAATAGAACCAAATAAGTAATATGAATACCCTCAATAATAAAGAACCATAAGGTGTGCTCAAAATATCAATCTAGTGTTCATAAACCATTGACCCATTATCAATGTGGGACCTAATCCAAACTCAATTTGGTCTAAGGAAGCCTGCAATATGGAAGAAACCCTAGCTGCAAGGTGAACCCCCAAAAATCAGACCATATGAGTACCTTAGAGTTTGGTAGAACTCACACTATAGCGTCCAAAATGCATCAACATGGTGGTGGGGAGGCTGCATTGGAGCCGCATCAGCTAGGAGGTGGGTTGGCTGTGGCAGAGGCAAGTCGAAAGAGGAAGATCATCAGAGCCAGGAGGTGGGATGGCTTTGTCAGAACTACGTCAGAACTTCTTCGGAGCTGTGTTGGAGGGAGGAGATCACAGGAGGTAGGAGGTGGGCTAGTTGTGTCGGAGGAGAAATATTGCCATAGAGGTTGGGCCTCGATTGCGAAGAAGGAACCATGAGCAAGAAGAGGAACCATGTGATGTGGGGAAGGGGACCGCCACATGATGGATAGAAGGGGAAGCGAGGTATTGCCACACTTTATGTTTCCAAATAGCCTAGAAAATTAATTTAATGACCTAGCTTCAATATTCACTATTTTAATATCATTACATGCATTTTTTCATATCTTCTATTATCTTCAAATAATAACTTCCGATAACAAAACAAGAATAGTTTCCTTATAAAGAGTAAATATATAAAATTAATATCAAAAATCCATGTACTACGTCAAAGTAACAAATTGAATACGTAAAATTAATTTTCTTTAATATGTAAAGGTAATTTATTATTACATAAAGGTAAACCTCCCTTCTCACTTCATACATAACAATAAACCATCAATGTGTAATATTCAATACTTGATATGTAGAATTAATAACTTAATATACATGGGTCTTCTATGAATATGGTTAATATAAAAAGGTAAGAAATGGATAAGTAAGGTTCTTTACATAGTGAAAATACTAAATTTTGGAATTTATGACTAAAATATCTAACTTCTGAATTCTATAAATTTCAAAAATACAAATTCTATTACAAAAAACACTTAGAAATAGATTAATAATTTAATAATAGCAAATAGAAACATAATAATTATAAAATAGTACATAGATAACAGAATAGTAAACATAGTAAACCTTGAATACCAGAATACCAGATTAATTATGAGAATGAGAAAGAAATATAAACCAGGAAATACCATTGAATAACAGTTGACAGAATACCAGTCAAAAAACTGAAGCCACAAAATAGTTGATAATAAACACAAACTCCTCCTTGAAATCCACCTGCAAACTAAAAACTCCCAAAACAGAATGAATACTACAAAAAATATTCAAAGAAGCCACAAAACAGAAGCCAAAAAATAGAAAAATCACCAAAACACAAAAAGAATGAATAATTTAAACTAGGATCCACAAAACACAAACTCCTCCTGTAAATGAAAACATAATGAATATTGAAAAATACTTCTAAAAACATAAGGGAGTCACAAAATAGGTTAACAATACTATAAATAGAAAGAATACTAAAAACAACAGCAAAAAAAAGAATTAAGTAAAATGGTTTTACCAACAAATCAAATGGAGGAGGAAGGCTCGAACAAGGGTATGAAAGAGGGGAGTAACTCTTCGGCTGACACACCGAATGGAGGAGTAACACCCAGAGAAGGGTATGTAGGAAGGGAGTAATGCACGAGGGATAGAGGAACCCCGAATAGAGAAGTCACACCATGAATGGATAAGACATGCTGTGAATGAAGGAACTGTTGTGAGGGATAGAGAAACCAAATCTGACAAGGACGAATGAGAACAAATTTGGGATGAAAGTCGTGAGGAAGAGTTGGGTTTTGAGGGCGAGTGGGAGAGAAAGAGAAGAAAGCCATGGGGAAGAGAAGGGTTTCGAGCGAGCGAGAGAGGAAAGCTACAAGGGAGGAGGAATTACCATGGGTATATTTCATCTAACACCACCATTTTTTTAATAACTATGGCAATTTCATAACCTATATCCATGTACCAATTAAACTATGGATATAGATCTGTGGCCATAGGTCATTTTTCTAGTAGTGTCCTCACACACGTACCAACGATCACTGAGTACATCACCAATAAGAACTGATCTATTCCATCATATATAGACCAGATCCTAGTGGAGGGAGAAATTGATCATTGACCAAAGCAATAAACATAATATAATCTAAAATCAAATACAATCATATATGATAATAAAAACAATTATAATAAATTGAAACCAATTTTGTAGAAGAGAGAAAAGGATATTAAAAAATTAAGTGAAAGAACTCATGAATTAGAAAATGGAAAACCTCTCCTTACCCAATAACATAGATTCTTACCCCACTATGGTATAGGTAATTATGAATAAGGGGGAAGAATAACTCATTAAAAAACTAAGAAGAATAAAATATAGAAAACAAAGAAAATAAAATTTGCTCCTCCAAAATATATCCTCCATAATTTGTCTTATGTTATGTCTACCAGACAACTGAAAATCACTGAGGTATATTCTTATAAGATATTTTTAAATAATTTTTCTATAGACCCTAAAAATTTCAAAGTATTTGGACAGGTATAAAGAAATATATGGTATAATTAATGAACATTACTTTTTATGGACTCCAAAAACTATTTCACCCACTCCACTTGGACTCAATCAAAAGATGCCTTAATGAGATCCTTAATTTATTAAATTTAACATGAACCATAATTTTTTAGTCCTGAATCTAAAAAAAATGAAATCACATCATTTTAATATCATTAATATGAGATATTTTAGATTTAATATGGTGGGGTCCATTCTACTGGATAGAAATATTTCGTCACTTGATTGATTTTTCTAGGCCATTGTGTATAGAATTGGGTATGGGTCTAGAAGAAAAAGATGAATTCCAAGAGAAAGAAAAAACTAAAAAAATGAATCACTTAATTTGGATCCGAATTGTAAAAGTTATTCCCAAAAACCAAAATATCTAGAAAAATGTGAATTTTTCAGAATTAATTTTTTTTCCCAATTAAGCCCAAAATTCACCAAAAACATTAAACTGATGAAATTTACTCAAATTGACTAATTGGGAGGGATTAAATCATTAAAAAACATATGAAAAATAATGAAAATATTAACTCTATTAGAAAGGTAGGAAAATTTATAAGAGAAAGTTCTTTAAAAAGAAGATGAAAGTTCAGAAGAATCTGAGGCAAGATAATTAAAGGACTCTAGAGATCCTAAAGTAGATGATTTGGTGGAAGTTGTTATGAATTCCTTAAAAATATAAGAAAGAGTCAATAAATAAGGAGAAATTTATGTAATAGTTGATCTTTAGGGTGAATTAGAAGCTTCTCTTGAAGATATAGATGTTTGGAGATCCAAAACAAAGAAAGCTAACAAAGTTGTTTATGATGCAAAGCTCTATATGCATTAGCAAAAAGAAGAGAATTCTGAGCTGAATAAAGAAATTAAAAAACTAATGTCTTCAATGCTAGAAATCATAGAAAAGGTGTTTGATTACAAACTCAAAATTAATGAAAAAATAAGAGAGATCGATAGTTTAACTGAAACTAGAAAATATTAAATTAAACATATCGAAGAACGTGAAGAGTAAGTCTTTGGTTTGCGATGAATTGTTAAAGATCAAAAAAAATTGTTGAATCATAGGAAAAAATTAGGAAAACATATAATACATGCACTAAAAAAGATTAAAGTGTAGTATATTTGTCCATTAGAATAGAAGCAATGGTCAAATTAAAATTATAATGATGGTATGGGGCTTGACCGAAAATTGAAAGCTGTAACAGTTGAAGTCAGACCATAAGCACCCACTATGAGAGTAAAGATTGAATTGGGTACGAAGAAGAATTATATGATTCATAAAACCCAAGGGACAAATAGTAGTGTAGTATTCCCACACAGGAATGTACCCTGCATAAGATGCTATTATTATGGAAATATGGTACACTCACAAAATGTTTGTTCCATAGAAAATAAGTATCAAAGGGAGAATGACCAATACATGCAATCATATATATCTCAATTTTCCAAGTCATCATTTTATGGTCACTATTTCAGGTGTAGAGGATTAAAACACATGGAAAGATATTTATCATCAACAATATAAAGGAATGTTCCGAAGCATACTGAGGTTGGATATAAGCAGCAGACAAATGTATCATCAAATGAGCTGAAAATACTAAATTGATTAACATATCTACAAGATGAAGTTGGTCTATCATATTATGAGGAATGTTAAGAGTATCAATCTATACCCGGTATAAAGTCATTAAAATGAATCAAAAAGAAAAGATACGAGAAAGAATTGGTTACAAAAATTGCATTCAAGGAATCAGATCACACTAGAATATGGATTATTGACAGTGGATGCACCAAATATATGACAGGAAATAAGGATCTGGTGATGGGAATTAGGTACTATAAAGAAGGTATCGTAAGGTCTGGAAATGATTAAGGGTTGAAAATTATTGGCTCTAGGAAAACAAAGTATGGGGGAAATACATGAGACATGCATATGTCTTGGTTGTTGAAGGTCTTAGTCACAACTTGTTAAGAACAAGTCAATTGTGTGACTTAGAAAATTCCATAAGATTCTCCAAGAAATTATGTGTCATTAAGAAAAAATATGGTGCTTTTGTGTTGTAGGTAAGCATAGAAAATGTAATATATACTTTATGAGTGGAGAAGATGATATGTGATTTCTGTCCAAGGAAGAAGAAAATAAGCTATGGAATAAGCATCTTGGCCACATGAGCCAAATGTACTTGGAATATTTGGTGAAATATAATGCTTCCCAAGATCTCCCTAGATTATCACATGATTATACACATACGTGTGATGCCATCCTATAAGAAAAATCATTCAAAAGACATATAAGGCAAAAGAGAAAAGGTCAAAATGATTGCTTGAGTTGGTTCATATTGATGTGTGTCGACCAATATCACTAAGATACCTTAATGGGAGGAGATATTATGTTCTATGAATTAATGATTATAGTATAATGTCAGGAGTTTCAATAATCACCCACAAATATGAAGTATTCATTTGCATAAAAACATATCGAAGGGAAGTTGAGAAGATACTGAGTTAAAAAATCTAAAAGATCCGAATAGATAATAGAACATAATTCATGAATTTCATAATAGAGGATTATCTTGAGAAACATGTGACATGGAATCAAGTTTTAGTGGTGATAACTCTTCAGAAAAATGAATTAGTTGAGAGAAGAAATCTGATTGTCAATAACATGGCTAGAACAATGCTCATTGAAAAAGACATTCCAAATTTTTTTTGGAAAGAAGCAGGGATGATAGGAGTATACACATCAAATAGAGCATTACTATTTCTCAAATAAGATAAGACTCTATATGATTTATGGTATGAAAATAATCCATCATTGATGTACTTTCGAATCTTTGGTAGTAAGTGTTTCATTCTCAACAAGGAGAAACATAGGAAATTTGAATCTCACCGAGATAAAGGGATATTACTTGGCTACTCAATGAAAAGAAAATCATATAAATGGTTTAATAAGAGGATATAAAATATTGTCAAAAGTTATGATGTAACCATAGTGGAGAATGAGCAGAATCTTTAGTAAATGCATGATTAGTCTCAGGAGGATAGTGGTGAAGAAATAAACAGATCAAGGGATGATCTAGTTCTATAGTATAATTTAGAAGAATACTTAGATGATGATAAGGATGGGAATAAATTAGTATCTTCATAGTGACCATTGAGAAGATATGAAATTTATAGACATAACATAATTGGTGATTGGATAGCATTAGTGTAGACAAGAAGGGTAAAGACTCTAATTCAAGAATCATACTTATCATAGGTTGAGTCTAAATGTTTTAGTGAAGAATCTAGATATGATAATTGGGTTTAAGCTTTGAATTAAGAGCTTGAAAAAATTGAGAATAATCAAATGTGGGATATTGTTTTGAGGTCAATAGATAAGAATTTCATCAGAAAAATGGGTATTTCAAAATAAAATGAATGAATATGGTGTTGTGATTGAAAACAAAGCATGTTTAGTGTGAAAAGGGTACTCCCAGATAGAGGGAATTTATTTTGATGAGATATTTTAACCTATTGTAAGGTTGGAGACAATTAGATTATTCTTGGCCATAGTACTGTAAAGAAAGTTCAAGTTTTTCTAAATAGAATTCAAGTCAGCATGTCTAAATTGAGTTCTGGAAGAACAAGTTTACATTGAGCATCCAGATGGTTTTCTCATTCATGAAGATGAGAATAGAGTTTGTTGGATGAAGAAGGATTTATATAGTTTTAATGAAGTAATAAGGGAATGGTATTCAAGGCTAAAAATAGTTTCTAAAAAAGCTTTATTTTCAGCATGGTAGATTTGATCAAATATATATGTCAACCATGATAGTAATCAAATAATGATGGTTCTAGTATATGTTGATGACATAATCTTTAGAGGATCAGATGAAGCAAAACATAAATAGTTTTCTAAATTCATGAAAAGTGAGTTTGAAATTCCAATGATTGGTGAGATGAAATTTTTCCTCAGTTTACAGGTAACACAAGGAAAGAATGGAACATTCATTTCTCAATCTAAATATTCAAAGGAGGTTTTGAGAATATTTGGAATGGATAATTCCAAGGAAATGACAACTCCGGTTGCTACCCAGATGAAATTTTCAAGGGATGATGAAGGAAATGCAGTTAATGTTACAAAATACAGGAAAATAATTGGTAGTATACTGTAGTTGATATCAATAAGACCTGATATTATTTTTTACACATGTCAATAAGCACAATATCAAGGTAATACCAAGGAAATCCACATGCTTACAATGAAAATAATACTTCGGTATATCAAGGGAACGATGGATTTTGTTTTTCTATATAATGAAAAATATCTACAATAGTTATTGGGATATACAGATACAGATTGGTCCAGATTAGAAAATGATAGGAAATAAACATCAGGAGGTGCCTTCTATCTTGATGGGATGTGTATTTCATGTATGATCAAGAAACAAGGTTGAATTTCATTGATCACTACAGAAGTTGAGTATATTGCGGCTACTAAAGCTTACACATAATTGTTTTGGATGAAGCCACAACTTGATGATATGAGAGTTAAAGTGAAGTCTTCAATCAGAATCCATTATGATAATTAAAGTTCTATAAATCTTAGCGAAAATATAGTCCATCACTCAAGGAAAAAGAACATTGAAATAAAATATCATTTTATCAAAGAGAAGGTTGATAAAAGACTTGTGATATTGGAGTATGTGCCTACATAACAACAAGTTGCAGATATTATGAAAAAGGCCTTATCCAAAGAAGCATTTGAAAGGCATATACTGGCTCTAGGAGGCCAGTCAACTCCTCACACTTGAATTTTTTTGATGTGCCTCCCTCCCCAAGGTATGGTGTGTTTTACCTAATGTGTTAATCTTTTCTCTTTAACCTCTTTCTGACCTCAAATTAATGGCCTTTGGGTTTGTTGATAATGGGGGGAAAATTGTGACTATAAAAGGGAGAAATGTTTTATTCAAGACATGGGTTGAAGCTGTTAAGTGAAGCAGTGAGATTGGAGGAGATGAAGCTTTTATGGGGAGAGATGATTTAGGGGGAGTATTAAATCTGATGATGCTAGATGTGATCGATTAAAGGATAGATATCATGATATATCAGGTGCGTGATAAAAGCAGAAGAGTGGCGTTGAAAAGGAATAAAGTGATTCATTGATGAAATTTTCATTATACTCTTATTTCTCATGCCGATCATGGCTCATGTGGGCTTAGAGTATGTGTTGAGTAAATCCATGATTTCTGTATTAATCACAATAAGTGAATACTGATATAATTTGAAATAAGCTTTAATGATATATCAAATTGAGAATAATTGTCAACAAACCCAATGGGGGAGATTTTTGAGAAAGAACCCCTAAAGGTATCCTCTCGGTATGTTTTGAGTGTAATTGCGTTTTTTGAAAAATCCAGATGATTGTGAATGAGAAAGAATGGTGTTTTTCGAAGTAGGTGTTTAAGGTTGCACAATATCCCAGTGTTTTCGAAATATTTGGGCCTCAAAATCTGAAGTTTTTATTTTGGAAAATGAAGGATTTATATATAGGAGTGAATGATATGTGGAATGGAGAATGAAATAAAAAAATTAAGGGAACCACGTATCATGAGACAAGAACTACGTACTGGGTATCGGTAATGGTTTGCAGACCATGAAGCCCGATTCTTAGATTGTAAAGGAGGTTCACAGAAGTAGTTCGTGGGATGGAATGTTGTATACGAAAGGAATGGGGTATATATAAGGCTTGCAGTATGTGGGGTGGATTGTCATTTTAAGAAAGAAGGCATTGATTTTAGGAGTCATTAAGGGCACCGTTGGCGAAAATATGACGGTGATTTGGGCCACTGCATACGAAGAGAGGCAGTACGTGGACCCTATAGGGAAGATGGTTCAAAAGAAAACTACAATTCGTAGAAGATGCATGATATGCATTGAAAGTGATACCACATTGAAGATTTTATAAATCTCAGATTAGTGTATTTTTTGGATATATTTTCCTATATAAGGAGAAATAATACCATCATTAAGTAGAGTGATTTTGATAAGAAAACATATTTTCTTTAGGAATTCGGCTAAGTGCGAAGGTCATTTATGAGGAAGGATTTCGAAAAAGGTGAATTGGTTCATGTGAAAGCAATTCTGGTGAAGGTTTTTGTGGGTAACTATAACCCATGAAATATGCGGCACATAGAGGAGTAATAAGTGGTATGTGGAAGAAGAAGACCCGGTACGAATAGTAGAGAAGGTCTGTAGAAGCATAGGAGAAGCGATCTGTGAAGGAGGTTGGTTCGTGGAAGTGGATGAAGTATGAGGAAGAGGCAATCTACATAGCATACCTGCTACTCAATACATATAGAAGCAAGGTGGTATGTAGAGGAATCTAAGTGGTTCACTAAGGACTCAATGAATCTTGTAAAATCTCAAAATCAGTTCATGAAAGCAATTTCTCCTAACCTAATAGTATAAAAAACGTGGATTTCATCTACAAGTGAAAAAGGGACTTTAAAAGAGCATCTAAATATAGTTGAGGATGTGTGATTTTATTCAAATGAAGGTACCTACAAGTCCAAAAACTATGAGTGGATCCCTTCCAAGAGTGGTGAGTGAAGGAAGAGGAAGAGGATGATCCTTGCCACTGAAAGTGAGCTAGAGGAAGATACATAGAAAGTGACCCTTGGGAATGTAGTAAGAATACCCTAAACATTTTAAAGTTAGTGATCCTAGGCATAGAATATCTAGTCCAAACCTTTTAATTGGATGTGATCTTTAGTGTATTTGGTACATCAACAGATCGCCGTTGTATACTCCTTGGACGTAGTCCAGTGAGGGTGAACCAAGTAAAATCATTGTGTCCTATACACGATTTCATTTATATTTATATATTTCTATATAATAAATAGATAAGTATATATTTTTTAACAATCAAACAAGATCATAAGGGGTAGGAGTTTTAATCCGACTTACCCTGATTCACCCCCCCTCTTAGGGTATTTGACATAGTGGACTTAATAGTTTGTACTTGAATTTTGGCCCACTAGTAGCCTATCCTGAGAGTTTTTATATAGAGAACATGATGGTTCCATCCATAGTGGATTTTAAGATATGATGTGGGATGTTTCAGGTGTGACATTTATTTAGGTGATACTCGATGATAACAGTGATCATGCAGGATCACCAGGGGATTTATATTCGAACCTTCCAGCTAGGTTGGGAATGGGTCATCTTCCTATCTATATATTGGAACCATCTTGCGAGACAAGGAATGGGTCCTATATCTACTTTCATAGTGGAACCCTCTTACTAGGATAGGGATCAAGTCCTCTACATATTCACTGAGTGGAACCCTACTGTGAAGGCAGGGCATGGGTCCTCAACTATGAGAGTGGCACAATCCAGCTAGGCTTGGCATGGGTCCTCTATCAAATATTTGAGTGGAAAACACCTACCATATAAAATAATGGGTCCTAAACTACTAGAGTGAAACCCTTTAACTGAGATATTACATGTTTCCTCTACTTACTAGTAGAGCGGAACCCTCCAGATGAGATTGGGAATGATTCCTCTACTAACTACTTGAGTGGAACCCTTCTTTTGGGACATGGCATGAGTCCCCTATATATTTATTGAGTGGCACCATCCTATTGTACCGGGGAATGGATCCTCTACCTAGAGATTATTTCTCCTCAAATTAATTTCATAGTGGTGAGTTGTGTCTTAACTTGGATGTTTTCTATTGGGTAGACGTGCGAGTTTCTAGGCATCATTGATGGACTCATAGAATCAATTAATCTTTTTTTTCTGGGATGGGCTCTGAGAAGGAGACCCCCTTATCTCTCATTTGGGTTTATGTGATTTGAGAATATATATATCTATATCTATATCCATGTTGTTGGATTCTGTTTACTATCTCACATTGGGTTGATCTGTCTACTATCTACTCCTATCATGTCTCTTTTGTTCCCCCTTCAGCTTTTAGGGCGTCATACCGAGTATGTATATAATCACACCTATATGATATTTTCCTTCACGTTTTGTGTCTTATGAAGATGATAGATAGGCTAGTGGTGACTATAGTAGATCATATGGATATCTATTACATCAGACCACATATGGTGGTTGGAACTTAGAGATAAGAAGATGGGCTCTCTCAACACATTTACTTTCTAGTTTTTTCTTGTTGGTACATCTTTCTAGTTGTGTGTTTATTTTTACCCTTTACTTTTAGTTTTCACTATTTCAATATTATACAACCTGGAGGTTTTCATATGCATAGTTATATTCAATATATTTCATTTTTGATTATTATTCATCTACACTTCTGCATTGTGATGGCCAGGTATGTATATATAGGTACATTAAGAAAAGGTCTCTCATTTAGGTTATGCCTTTTGCTGCTTATATCCACCCCTAGACTATAGAGGTAGGCTTGAGGTAGATTTGGATTAATACCTATTGGGTTTGGCCATTGAATATTAGTATTAGAGAATTTCATTCCTTGGATAGTGTTTGGTGTAGTCAGTTTATGATAATTTTTTTGGGATTTAAGGAAATAATGTCAAATTGTTTCAAGTGTGGCTCTTAGTCCATGGAATATAGTGTTGGTGTGGTGGCCAACATATCCATTCACTAGTACCTTGAATACCAACTATTTAACTCAATATACTAAGACATTGGTTACTGGGATCTATGGTACATGCATGATATATTATTAAGACTTTGACGGTACTTTTTAAGTCAGATCCCCATTGTATATGTATCTTCTAATCTGATCGTGGTATGTATTGATTAATTTTTTAGGATTCCTCCATGATCACAGCTATCCAGGTTACTAGTTTAGGATCATAGTGATAATCTAAATGAGTGATGAGGCCTCATTCCAGGGTCCATCCCATGAGATTCTTCTTCTAGGTGGATAGGTAGTATCACCCCACCTGTTGAGTAGCAAAATATACCACCAAGGAAGGATAATGATGCACACATGCTTAATGCACTCCTAAAGTTCCAGTGCTATAGAACAATAAGGTTTTTTGATGATACAGATCCCTAGGCATCATATGATTGGATAGAGTCAGTGGTTCATTTTTTAGGCTTATTTGAACACCGATGGATTGGTTGGTTGTGATGGAAGCTAGATTTTTCCATGGAGCTTCTGGGTGCTGGTGGAGTCTTGTTACCCAAATTCATAATGAGTTAAAATTCTCATGGACTAAATTACAATAGTTGTTCCATGAGGATTACTACCCATCCTTTCACTTAGTTTAGATTCAAAACTGGGATGGATGATAGTTGATGAGTATGCTTCTAGGCTCACAGACTATACACAGTACTCCCTTGATATAATCTAGGATGTCTACTTAAGAGAAAATAAGTTTGAATGGAGAATTTGCAAAGAAATTCATGCGAGTGTGGTACCCTTGTGCACCCCCACCTTTGTCGGGGTATTGGATTACGTATTGTTGATAGTGAGTTTCCCATCATAGGGATGACATAAAGTTATATATGGAACTAGTTTCTATAGGTTTGAGTCATCTGTAGTAGCTAGTAGATGTCAGTTGATAGGATCTCAACACAAGATATCTTCCTTGTATCATGGTCGGGCACACAGTCAGGGAAATCAAAGAGAACCAGTGTAACCCAAAGAGTGGTGATGTAATTCTTATGATGGGTGAGGTCACATGGAACATGAATTCCTAACCAAATGTGATAAGGAGCATAGATAGATAGCTAAAAAACCACAAAGATAGAGGTAGTGCCGTGATCAAGGATCTCCCAGGTGAGGGTAGGGTGGCCCCTAGGGAGACAGAGATGGAAGAAGAGAAGGTGGAGGTCAAGGAGGTGGATATATGGGTGTTAGATAATACTATGAATCCTTCCACCACCAAGAAACCCACAACAGGATTAGGGAGTTGGCAGTTAGGGTTGCAAAAAGCTGTTAGTTATGGAATCGTATGACCAAATAGAGCATGAGATGATAAGAGGTATGATATATTTTTATTATGATCTTTACTTAGTATTAGTAGACAAAAGTTTGACTAATTCCTTCATATCTATACTCATCATGTGATAGATGGATCTCCTAGTAGAGGATTTGTCCCAGAAGCTTCATCTTGAGGTACTTATGGGGAGATCTCTTTCTATATCTTTTATCTGATAGTATTATGAGCTATAAGTTGGTAGAGAGAGGTTCACATGGGATATTTTAGTCATCATGATGGAACCCTATGATGGAATCTTAGGTATGAATTATTTTTCCATGTTATGATCCTATATTGACTATCACTATAAATGAATCAAATACCTTCACACTTATGAGATGAGATTATCCGTTGCGAGTGAGAAAGATCTCATGGTGGGAAGAGTGGTTTTTTCAAGTAGGAGGATTAATACCATAACCCATTAGTTGAAGAGTGTATCCCTTAGTGCAATGGAATCTTTAGGCATATAGATTCCTTTAATTGTGGAGGATTTTATGGACGTATTCCCTGAGGATGTTACAGGACTCCTTCTGAGGTGGGAGATGGAGTTTTGTATTGAATTGTATCCTGGTACCACTACGATATCTTCTGTGGAATATTATATGGCCCCTACCAATCTCTGAGATCTATAGTTGCAGTTAAAGGACCTTTGAGATAAGAGTTTTATCATACTCTGTCTGTCTACTTGGAAAGATCTAGTGTTGTTTGTGAAAAAGGTGAATGGGAGCTTGCAGCTTTGTATAGATTATTGTCCCATGAACCAGGACACAATAGAGAAAAAGTTCTCATTACTGAGGATTGATGACATCTTTGACCAGTTACGAGGAATGAGATGGTTCCCAAAGATTTATCTCTAGATAGGCTACCACTGGTTTTTGAGTTCACAAGGCCAATATTCTGAATCTGGCATTTTGATGTCGCTATGGACACTATGAGTTCCTGGTGATTCCCTTTGGTGTGACTAATTACCCCACCATGTTTATCGCTTTGATGATCCAATTTTTCCACCCGCACTTTGAAAATATTGTGGTTGTCTTTATTGATGATATAATCATCTACTCTACATTAGAGGAGGAGCATATGGAGAACTTGAGGATGATCTTACATTTTCCTAGAGATCACCAACATTATGGTAATCTCTCAAACTTCCAATTATTTATTCACGAGGTTCACCTCCTGGGTTATGTCATTTACGAGCATGGTTTATCCATGGATCGAGCAAAGATTTATGTAGTTCTTTCTTGGGATCCACCCAAGAGCATTTCAGAGGTGAAAAGATTCCTTGGATTGGTGGGGTGATATAGGAGGTTTGTAGAGAAATTATACAAGAATGCATCCCCTTTTATGACTCTGACATGGAATGGGATAATGTTCACCTAGACTAAGTAATGCCAGAGAGCCTTCATGGAGTTGAGGCTAAGTCTGGTGAGTGATCCTATGTTGAGACCACGAGAGGAAGGAATAGAGAACATAGTGTATTGAGATGCCTCAGGAGCTGGGATTGACCACATGTTGAAGAAAATATAGGTAGTTATCCCATGTGGGTCAAGGCAATTGAGACCCTATGAGAAGAAATATGAAATTCAAGACCTAGAGCTAGCAGTGTTAGTCTTCAATCTGAGGATGTGGAGGAACTATCATTTGGGAGAGTTCTTTTTGGTTTACACAAACCATAAAAGTCTCAGGTATGTGTTAACACCAATAGACTTGAACCATAGATAGAGGTGATGGTTAGAGTTTTGGAAGGAATATGAATTTGAGATAGTATATACTCTAGGTAAGTGAAACATAGTAGCAAATTCCCTTAATAGTAAGTCCTAGACTCATTTGGTTTAGGAAGAATTTGAGTAGTTGGGTTCCTTGTAGCTAACCCTGGTTAAGGAGGATGAATCTTTTCTTCAGTCGATGGCATTGAGTTCTCCACTCCTTCAGCTTGTGAGAGAGTCCAAGCTAGGAGACATCGACTATGAGGTATTTCATGACCATATATCCTTAGGAGACTCACCTGATAGATTTTATGAAGTATGGAATCACATCATCCTTTTCTAGGGGCAGACATTGGTCCCAGTAACCTTACAGGAGGAGGTGACGTGATAGTTCCACACATATACTTTGGATGTACATATAGGTGTTGTAAAATGCATAGAGAACATCAATGGTAGTTTTAGTGGGCCGGGTTGATATAGAGATTGGCCGAGTTTGTCTCTCAATTCCTCACATGTTAGTAGGTAAAGCCTGAGCACCGAGTTCTGATAGTTTTTTTGCAGGCTCTTGAGATCCCAAAGTGGAAATGGGATGACATATCCGTAGATTTTGTGATAGGGATTATATGGAAAATGAAGGGACACAATTCCATCTAGGTGATAGTTGACTGACTCATAAAGTTAGAACACTTCCTTACTATCAGGGAGCAGAGTTCGGTGGATAGTTTGGGGAATATGTATGTATGGTATATTTTTATTCTTTATGGGATTCCCTCGAATGTTGTCTATGACCATGATATTTGGTTTACGTCACATTTTTGGAAAGGTATGTATGAGGAATTCATGACCCAGATGAGGATGAGTACAAACTTTCACACCAAGATAGATGGGAAGACTGAGTGCACAATCCAGGAATTGGATGATATATTGACGACTCACATGTTAGACTTTGTCCAGAGTTAGAGGATCAATTTACCTTGGTAGAGTTTGTAGAAAATAAAAGAGACCACTCTATTATCAGCATGAAAACTTTTGAGGACCTGTACAGAAGACCATGCAGGTCACCCTTGTTCCATAAATATATTAGTGAGAAAAATATTGTCGGTAAAAATATGGTGCATGAGATGATAAAAGAGGTGTAGGTTATCTAGGAGAAGATGAGGAAAAGCTAGAGATAGAAGAAATATTACACAGATTGATGTCATTGATTTTTGGAGTTCGAGTAGGGAGACCATGTTGTCCTAAAAGTCTCCCCATGATTAGGATTTTAGAGATTCGATTGGGGAGTCAAGATATCCCTAAGGTTCATTAGGCCATTCGAGATATTACAGATGGTTAGTGAGGATGATTACCACCTCGCCCTACCCCCATAGATAGAGCGAGTGCACGATGTCTTCCATGTTTTTCAACTAAGGATACATGTGCATAACCTCACACATATTATTTATTGGGGTGATATAGACATCGAGGATAGATCCACTTTTGTGGAGAACCCAATTGAAATTGAGGATCAAAAGGATAAGACCCTGTATGGATGGATCATCCCCTTAGTTTGCATGTTATGGCATCATTGAAATGTGTAGGACAGCTCCTGGGAGTGGGATATCCATATGAGAGATCAGTATCCAGAGATTTTTATGCATTTTTTCTTTTTGAGGATACAAATATTAAATTAGAAAATGATGTAGAGACCCTAATTTTTCCTTGTAATAATTTGAAATATTTTTATGTATATTTTCCAAGCTAGGTGCTGATATTATGTGATATTTCGAGGCTTGGTGTTCCCAAAATTAATTTTATAAAAATATTAAATATATTTTATATTAAACACATGTAGTTTCTTAAAGAAAATGGAATAACTATAAAGTGAAATATTAGATCAGAAATATGAGACCAATATTGAATTCAGAACATGATGTTTACCCTTGGTGAAACCTAAAATAGGTTGGTACAAGGCGTTCAGATAAAATAAGCCATTTTCGGTGAATTCAACGATTTACATAAAAAATTAATTTAATTAAAAATTAATCAAATTATTCATTTTTTACTATTAATAACCTATTATGGAGATTTTATAAGGGTTATCCACATAAACCCTAGGAGAACCGAGATGCATTCTTTATCCTCTCCATTTTTAAATCGAATTCAGACGACACTAGAACTCCAAATCAGGGCTGATCAATATGTATCGAATGAAAAAACTTCTCTCAATTATTAAAGAGAACATTATATGATGAAAAATGATCCAATATATAGGAAGGTATCATCAATTTTTATATTTTCCCCTTATTTATTAAATTTATTGAGCAAGATCATGTTACTTATTGATCTTCACCATTTTCCATACTTTTTATGTGCCCATGTATAGATTTAATTTATTATTCATCTGTTTATCACCTCAAATATCTCTGTTTGTGTTCATTGGACAATAATTAATGGAAAACGATTGTTAAATATAATTTGTGGTGCTCTTCTCCCTTAATTATTCACATTATTCATCATTAGAGCATGGGGTTTCGATTCAACATTTCTGGGTGGGATCAAGCCTGATCGGACCCCATATCCATGAAGAATTCCCATGAGGAAAATATAATGATGAATTATGGATGGATTTTGGATGATTTCAGGTGGTTATTCCACCAATTATTGGACTACCGGTGAGAATATAGGAGAGGATTAGAGGCGCGACGATGTGAGGTGGTTCGTGCGACCTTCATACGAATCAAGAGAATTGATTTTTTGGGCACCATATTGCTGGAAATTTAAAAAGATCATGAGATAAACTGATTTCAGGTGTTTGGAGGTGAGATATATGGTAGAGGGACCAAATATAGAACACCCAAGCATAGATTTATGTTTCTATAAAAAACATTACTAGACGTCGTGTATTCTGAATAACACACGTCGTGTAGAGCCTTGGTTGTGGTCGACATGGCTTAATGGAATTATGAGTATTACATTCTGTGTGGAGCCCCCCACATGCCATGTGACCTTATTCTAGAGACCGAGCGTATACTATGAGAGTACACGGGCACTTTTACGGCCATACAGACACCATGTTCTAAAGTACATAGGCACGTATAGGATACACGAACATGGCCAGGGAGCATGAGCATGACCCTGGGTGGTTTGGACATACTATATAGACCCTCTACATGTTGTGTAACTGTACATGGGAAGTGATATGTTTATAGGAAGGAAAGAAACCAGGTGATAGATTTGGACCACACACCATGAGGGTCCCCTCACATGTTGTGTACCCCTTCATTTCTTTTAAGGAAACTTCACCCTCTCGTATCTTCTTCATTTAAACTCATATTTTAGATTATAAGTGGCCTATACTAAGTTTTTTTCCACGTGAAATGTGATGTAGCCTCCATAGTGTATTTTTTGTTAGGATGTGAGTTGTTCTAGAAATTAATCTTATTTAGACGACGCTCGATGATGACAGTGATCAGGAAGGATCACCAGGGGCTTAAGAGTGGAACCCTCCAGTTGGGATGGGCATGGGTCCTCTACCTATCTATAGAGTGGAATCTTCCTCCAGGGGCATGGATCCATTATCTACTTTCATAGTGTAACCCTCCTACTAGGATAGGGAATTTGTCCTCTACCTATACACCTAGTGGTACCATCATGTGGAGGTAGGTAATGGGTCCTCAACTATGAGAGTGGAACCCTCTAGATAGGATAGAAATGGGTGATCTATCTTCTATCTGAGTGGAACCCTCCTGCTGTATCAAGTCATGAGACCTCAACTACTATAGTGTAACCTCCTACTGTGATAGTGTACAGGTCCTCTATCGACTATTAGAGTATCATCCTTCTTCTGGGGTTGGGCATGGGTCCTCTATTGACTACTTGAGTGGAAACCACCTTACAAGATAGGGCATGGTTCCTCTAACTATCTACTAAGTGGAACCCTCTTGTTGTACCAAGGCATGGGTACTCTACCTAGATATTGTTTCCACTCGACTGTGCGGTAAAATGGAGAGGTGTGGATTGACTTGGATGTTTTCTACTTGGTATATGCACAAGATGCTAGGAATCATTGATTGATTTCTTAAACTAGTGGAACTATTTTCTTGGGATCGGTTATGAGATGGATATCCCCTTCTCTATCATTTATATTTTTTCAGTTTGAGAATATATATATATATATATATATATTTATCCACGTTGTTGGATTCTATTTACTCTCTTGCTTTGGGTCGAGCTGTCTCCTATCTATTCCTGTCATGTCTCTTTCTCCACTAACTTCATCTTTTAAGGTTTCCTATTGGGTATGTATATTCTAACACCTGCATGGGATTTTCCTATATGTGTCATGTCTTATGCAAATAATAGATAGGTAAGTGGTAAATATATATGATCTAAGGTATATATAGTGAATTTGTCCATGTATGGTGGTCAGAGTATGGAGATCAGGAGATGGGATCTCTCAACAAATTTAATTTCTAGTTTTATCATGTTGAGACATCATTCTATTTTGACATATATTTTTTCCCTTTACTTTTAGTTTTAATTGTCATACACTTATACAACTTATAGGTTTTCATAATCATGGTTATATTCTAGATATTTTATCTTTTTATTATTATTCTTATGCACATCTACATTGATATGGTCAGGTGTGTTCATATAGGTACATTATGAAAAGGCCTCCTATTTAGGTTATGCATTTTGGTTCTTGTCGCCACACCCTATCCTATGGAGGTGAGATTGGGGTAGTTGTGGGTCGATCCCCATTTGTTCAGGTTGAGATAAAGATAAAATAGAACTCATATAATGGAAATATTTTATGGAGACATTATTCGATAAATATTTCCATCATGATTAACAAACTGAAATGAAGATAAAGTTAATAAACTTAAAGAAAAAGGAATAATAAAGTGTTACCATGTATAAGGATACCTTTACATGTTTATCCAGGTATGTTACACATTATATATGCAACATATAGTGCGATATTGACCATTTCTTTGATGGGATTAAGCCAAGTCTCCAAAGGGAACTGGTATTTGAAACTTTTTCATCATATGATGAAATAGCTTCATGTGACATCAAAATAGAGAGGGAATTCTTGAGATCTTATATGTTCAAGTGAAATAAAGAAAATAAGAGGCTAAATAAGCACCAAGAAAAAGGGAATGCATCAAATAATAAGAAGATAATGACTTAGTTTCCACCTTGTGAGAACTATGGAAAGAATCATCCTAGGAAATTCTTAAAGGGATTAGGAGTTTTTTATATGTGTGGATATAAGGGTCATCAGGACAAAAAATTAAACGGGAAAAACTAAAACACTACTATTTTGTGTTTCAACTGTAGGGAGATGGGGAACTATGAAAAATAATTCCCCACACATCAAGGGAATCTACAATAAAATAGGGTTAGAGGACAAGGCCAAGCTTATGTGATCACTGCAACTAAGGTGGAAGTACCCAATGATATGGTATCAAATACTTTAATCATATATTTTAATTTAACTAATTATTTATTTGACTCTATAATATTACTCTCTTTTATATCTTATAAGTTTTCTAAGAAAATTATATATTTCCCCAGCACTTTAATAAGGGAGTTATCAGTCAAAACTCACAGTATAAGTTTCACTACAACAAGGATGTTTCAAGAAATCCCCATTATGACACATAAACAAGCTTTATTTACTATCCTTATTATCATAACTATGGTGGAATTCAATATAATACTTGGTATGGTCTAGCTTACAAAAAATGAGGAAAATATTTATTATAATAAGAAGGAAATTGTGATTCATGATGAAGATATTTAATTCCTTATCTTTAGAAGAGATATATCAGAATATGATACATGTATAGATCCACCCTGAATAGCTCTACTAAATGAGATTATTGGGGAAGTATAATAAACACAATCTAGGGATGGATAAGGTAATCATTAAATTGAGTATGTACCCACTGTATTAGAATAAATTGATGTATTTATGAGGAATTACCTAGATATACCCTAGATTGTGAAGCTTAGTTTTCGATTTATTAAATTCATGATTCAAGACCAATATCAAAGACTCCCTATATAATAGAAACTATATAATTAGTGGAGCTAATGAAATAACTAGAGGAATTGTGTGATAAAGTATTTTTTCACCCTAGTGCTTCACCATGGGGAACCCCTATTCTCTTTATTAAGAAGAAAAATGGATCCATGAGGTTGTGCCTTGATTATAGGGTAATCAATTCTATTATAATAAAGATTTACCGCAAGGGAGTGATGGAGTGGTTAAAGCTGTGGTGCCTTGACCCCAAGGTTCCAGGTTTGATTCCTCATAAGGCAATACCTGAGATGCCTTTAATAATTACTCATGGACCCTCTACCTCATTGGGAACTAGCTTGAACCCAAGGTTGGCTCCCTTGGGCCCTTCTGGGGATATGTGGCACATAGGTAGTGATGTAAAACTTATACCTCATTACCCGAATACACATTTTACCCCACCGTTGGTGGTAGGGTGGTAAGGGTTTGGGGGGGGGGGGGGGGGGGGTTGGGATAGGTCGCGAGGTCAAGTCTCCGGGCTTTCAATTTAATGTAATTTTCTTCCTTGCTTCGTATGCTACGTTTGAAGTTGTACCCAATTTTTTTAATTCTAATATGATAATGATAAAGTGTCTTATTCCTTGTATTGATGACTTATTAGATCAACTCCACAGTTCCCAATATTTTTCAAAGATTGAACTTCATTTTGGGTATCATCAATTGTGAGTAAAGAAGGAAGACATTCCACTTTCCAAAAAAGTTATGGACATTAAAATTTTACAATAATGTCATTTGGATTGACTAATGAACCATCTATTTCATGGATCTAATGAATAAAGTATCCAATGAATATATTTATGATTTTATTATGGAATTCATTGATGATATATTATTGTATTAAAAAATATATAATGTCCATGTGAAACAATTGAAGATCATTCTCCAGACCATTAGAAATAAATAGTTATATGGGAAATTTAGTAAGTGAGATTTTTGGCGTCAATAAGTTTCTTTTATTAGTTATATTGTCTCTATGGATAGAATCTCAGTTGATACTATGAATAAAAATGTAGTTATAGAATGTCCTAGACCAACAAACATAAATTAGGTACATAGTTTCATTGGTTTGGAAGGTTAATATAAGTAATTCGTTTAGAAATTTACTTGATTGGCATACCTATTAAACAAGCTTACATGTAAAGGGGTTATGTTTGTTTGGAAAAATAAATGTGAAGAATGTTTTGATGAACTGAAGATGATATTGGTCAATGCTCTAATTTTAACTCTACCATCTAGAAATGATGGGATTGTGATATATAGTGATTCATTAAAGAAGGGTCTTGGTTGTGTTATAATGAAAAATGATAAAGTTATTTCATATACATCAAAGGAAATTGAAGTCTCATGAATATAACTTTCCATCCCATGATCTTCGGTTGGAAGCTATAATATTTTATTTGAATATATGGAGAAATTATCTCTATAGTGAAATATATGTGATATACATGGATCAAAAAAATCCTAAAATACATATTTTCACAAAAATAGATTAATATGATACAAAGAAAATGGATAAAGCTTCTCAAGGATTATGATTTATTGATACACTTACACCCTAGGAAAGAAAATAAGGTAGAATATTCTTTAAGTAGGAAAGATCATGGTGTTTAACCCAAATGACGATTTAGAGAGATTCTATATATATGGATCTAGTAAATATGGATATGGGTATTATCATGTAAGGAGATACATAAATCACTTTTCAAATGATTTTTAATCTATCTTTATTAGAAAAAATAAAAATTTATCAATCTGATGATGAGGACTTTTAGAAGAAAATTAAAGATGTAAATGATGGTAAATTAGTAGACTTCATTTGTGAATATGGTGTCCTAAAATTTGTGAAGAGATTATGTGTTCTATATATAACTAAGCTAAAAAGGGAATTTTTGGATTATTCCCATTGATTGAACTTATCTATACACCATGGAAGAAAAAATATGTATAGGGATTTGAGGGAAAATTTTTGGTGGGATAACATAAAGAGGGAAATTACTGATTATGTGTCTAGATGTTTGGTCTGTCAACTAGTGAAAATTTTGAGATAATTTCCTAGAGGAGTCATTAAACCTATTATTATTATTGTGTGAAAATGCAATGACATTACTATAGACTTTGTCACAGGACTACCAAAGCTTCTTATAAAGAATGATGTAATATGAGTTATCATTGATAACCTAACCAAATATACAAATTTAATCACAATAATAGAAGATTTACCTCTTGAGAACATCATAATTATCTATATTAATGAATTAATGATACTTCATTGTTCACCTCTTTTGATCATGTCAGAACGTGATCCCCATTTTACATAAAAATCCTAGAAGTTCCTTTAGAAGGCTCTTGATACTGAGCTTCATTTAAGAACTTCCTACCATCCTCAAACTGATGGATGGACAAAAAGGACTATTCAAATAGTGGAATACATGTTTAGTTTTTTCTCATTTGTCTTTAAAGGTATATGGGATCAAAAATTACATTTTTTAGAGTTTTACTATAATAATACTTTCCATTCAAGTATTAAAATGAAACCATATGAAGCATTATATGAAAATAAATATTGTACTATAACTTTTTAGAAATAATTTTTTGAAAGGAAACTTGTAGGTACAAAAATTATTGTAGAGAAAATAACAAAAGTAAAGTTTATTCAAGAATACATTAAAGTAGCTCAAAGTAGGAAAAATAGTTATACCAATAATAGGAGGAAGGATTTGGAATTATAAGTGGGAGATCATGTTTTCTTGACATTATATACATAGAAGGGTGACATAAGGTTTGTTAGGAAAGGGAAATTGAGCCTTAAGTACATATGAAACTTTGAAATTTTCAAAAGGATTGGAACTATGGATTACTTGTTGGAAAAACCACCAAGTCTCTCAAAAGTACATGATGTGTTTCATATATAATTGTTAAGGAAGTAAATTATAGACCCAATGCATGTGGTCACTATTGGAACCATGACTGTTCTATGCAAGAAATGGAGTTTGGTTTGTGTTTGTTGTTAATCCTCATTAGAATTTCAGAATGTTTTCCTATAAAGGGATCATATAGTTCAACCGGACAACGGTATTGAAGGTGGCGTCGTTTCTCAGTGTTTGCCAAATTTTTGGGCCTGAAAATTGGAAAATAGAGAAATGTGTGTTTGGAAAAGGGAGTTGCGCACAAGTTTAAAGGGTGTTTAGAATGTTTCTAGAAAGGCCTAATTTGGGATCATAATGTCAAAATATGGCAAAGAAAAAAAGTGCGTGCAAGTCATAAATGTGCGGGAAATATAAGGTTGCATGGAATAATCTTATGCACCCAATGAGATGTCAAAAGGGGTTTTGCACGCTCAAAAATAATCTTACATGCACCAAAAATGACACGACAGAAACTTTCACATAGGGTCACCGTGGCCTATAAATAGGCAGCTACCCCCATGGTAGACTTAAGAATTTTCCAATGAAAATCTAGTTGCTCTGCTGCATGATTGATTTGCACGCGAAAGAATTGCAGAAAGTTAATCTTGTGTGAAAGTTATTCCTTTAGTAAAAAAAGACCAAGTGAACCCTTTGGTGCAGTTGCACGAAAGATAAGGTTTACGGGAAAAATATGGGTTTCATGAAAGTTATATTTGGTGAAAATTCCCAAAACATTCATACAAGTTGTGGTATTGCGTGCAAGTGTGGTGTTATGATTCTGACAGGCTTTTGAATATCCGATTTGCGTGATCAGTGGTTTCAAGTGAATCAATTTAGGACTTCGATGCAAGTAGTGTATAATTCTAAAAAGAGACAAAGAATTCATTGAAAACCTATTGAAGATACCTTTAAGTCGATAAACCGAGCTAGGATTCTCTAAAGGTAGTGAGCTGGGGGAGTTGAGTGAAGTGATCTGAGGGACACAATGAGCTATCCTTAAACCTTTGTAAAGGAAGTGTGCCTGGCATAGAGTGACTATTACTAAATCTTGTAATCCTAAAACTGGTACAAATTAGTGGATTTAGGTATGACTGAGACATATTCTCCTTGGACGTAGACCTTTGTAGTGGACCAAATAAAAGTGTTGTTTCATCTCCCTACTTTTATTTGTTTGAAAGATTTAACAAATTTATACCAACATGGGAGCAATATCAAAAACATAAAAAAAAGAAAAGGTTAACACCCTAATTTATCCCTACCCTCTAAGGGTGTTCTGGGGTCCTTCAATCACCTCTGAAGAAGTAAAATTAGAACCTAATCAATCTTAATATGAATAAACCATCTAGATTCTTGATACTAAAATGAAATCATTGAGGAATTAGATGACTTGTCTTGCAAAGGTACTTAGGAAAAATAAAAAAAATAGAGGAAGAAATATAGGAACCAGAGGTTGATATAAAGAAGAACTACCATAATTTATTTAGAAGGTAATGTCCAACAAATTTTGAGGATGAGTTTTTTGTGTGAGGGAATAATGTGACTCCTTGATATTTTATAATTTATTTCCTTTCAAATAAATTCAATATCTTGGATATCTTGTGATGCATAGAACACTAGGATTAAATAAAAATAATCCATCAAAATATTATTTTAACATGACCATTATAAACTATCCATTAATTTAGCGAGTATGAATAAGAATAAATAAATTATGAAATATAAATATTTTACACATGTTCAATGGTTATTTATTTATTATAAATAAAAATAAGAATCATTTTCAAGTAAAAGAAATGTTTTTTAAAAACTATTTTTTCAAAGAAACCTTTTCGTCGCTTCTTGAGAAATTATGATAAAATTAATTATTGATACTTTTAGAAAATTTATTTTATAAAATGAAAATATTTTTTGAAATCATCATATAAAAATTTTCTCAAGGTGAAATTTTGGGATTTTTCTAAAATGTTTCATTTCCCAGTGAATAGTAAAAAATACAGTTTTTTATTGAAAACCGCCTGATCATCTAGATTATTTACAAATATAAATTATATATTAAGTTGGTTTTAAAGAAAATTAGTTCAATTATATTATATTAAATACAATTTAGTTAATTGGAATCAATTTCATATTGAATTTTGATATTAAAACCTTATATACATATGATAATTTTCTCTTTGGAAACCTTATTTTTCATCACATCTGGGGGTATAATATTAAATTAAAATATGCCAATTCTATGAATTTAATTTGGATAAATTTATTCCTTGTTCTTAATAAGAATATTTTTTATTATCTAATAAGGTCAAATTTATCTTTTATCATTATTAATAGTAAAAAGAGTAAAAATTAATTACCACAGTTAAGGTAAAAACTAATTTACCGAGAGGTAAAACTAAAAAGATAAGTGTTAAAATGATATAAAAAATGTCCAAAACAAATTTTATAGTTATATATTGTCCTTATAACATATAAGGGTTTATAATTTCCCATTTTGGATGATTATGGAAAGATAAAAACATGGTTTTAATTGATTCATTTTAAAATTATATATGTGTCCTCTCCCCCACTTATATAAGGACACCCCTCTCCTCCCTATTCACACATCCAAATCCATTTGGTTCAGAAAATAATTGATCAGATAAATTAAATAATCTCATAAAAAAATATTATTCCCTCATTTTTATCAGAAATCCATCCCGGGAAGGCTTTTGCTGAAAACCAAAAAACATTTCCCAAAGAAGAGGCAACGTTCTTAAAAGAGTGTCTTTATTTTATTTCTTCTTCCACCTCCATAAAAACTTATTTAATCATGATAATATAATATTACCAGTATATAACATATAATCATATGTTATTATGTTAATTTAATTACCTATATTAGTCTCCACTTATATGAAATGGAAAACGAAATCATCGATTATGTGTACGACAAACACAAACCTTGCGAACCGATGTAACTCATTTTCCATAAGAACATTTAATTTTTGGATATAAATATGGATTTAATGTTTATATATGATATATAATATATATTTATACTTTTTTAATTATAATATCACATATACATTCTTATGTTCCATCCCGTTTAAAATATGATAACGTCGCTTGTGTGTATGGTGGACTACCGCCTCATGATGATACGTGATTCATTTTTCACTTAAGATTTTCATGAAAGGTAATAAGGATACATTTAATGAATATATGTGATATATATTACATGATATTCATTCCATATGATTAATTTATCACCCAATTCCTTACCCATTTACTTGTTAAGGGACTGATGCTATCGTTTGTGCGTACGTAAGACCCACCATCTCCACGAAGAGATACAATTAATTTTCCATGTAAAACCTTTAAGAATGATTATAAAAATGTATATAATGAGAAAATATGATATTTATAACATCAAAATTATTTTTTGGATAATGTAACTATATAATAAGTCAAATAACAATAACATTCATGAAAAAAACTCATGAGAAAATAAGGCAGTTAACACCTGAAAAGTCACGAACCGAATCTGGTTGCCATAAAAACTGGCACCAAACCTATCCCATGATTGGTCCCTAAGGGTGTTACCTATCCCCAAGGGCTGCTACAGGTGATTTGGTATCATATATTTTGGTTTTTATATGATTTAACCTAGTATGGATACCTAAAACATAAAAAACAATCGATAAACCGAATATGAAAATTCATGCTAAATAAGCTTAAAAAAATCCAGAACTGAATAAATAGGTTTAAAAATAAAATAAGAGGTCCAAATACACATAAAAGTATCATAAAAACATCCCTAAGGACTCCACATGACAAGGGGTCATCACCCACAAGTCATCTCCACAACACCACACCATGGAAGGGAACTAACCACCCAAACCACCATCAACCAAGGCCTTGCCTTTACCTGTGTCAAACATGATATAGTCTACTTAAACAGAAGGGGTGAAAGTTGGGTGTGAGACTAATCCCAATATTATACCACAAATAGATTCCATATAGAAAGAAATACAAGATAAAAATCATGCCAGTTTTGATAAGCAAGAAGTGGTGGAAATAATTTCTAAAGAATGAAACTTTTTAAATGTAAACAATTTTCAAATGGAATTTTCCATGATTGAGAAAATTTAAATAAAAAATGTAAGATAATTTATTTTCCATCAAAAACCACCATATTCCAAAGATAAATTCAAAATATTCAATGAGCACTAATCTCGGGAACACCCCTAGGCACTAATTAGTCTTGGGCCCCATGTACATCGTATCTCAGTGTAAAGTAACTATAGAAAAATACAATATTGTGAACGAGCCACTATTTTGGAACATAACCATAATCTAGTGGTCCCCAAACATCATTAATATAGTTTTTTTGGTGTTTTAAATATCCATTTTTCTCAGTGAAACAGGGATAAAACCACTCTAGATCACTAGCGTACTAGTACATATCCACCCTCCTAGATACCTGGGTTTCCCCCTTTGTGCTCAAACCATTTTCACATGTTATAAAAATAAATTAGCTTATAAAAACATCAGTTATGGTCATAATCAACTCAAAACAGTATCTACACATGCTTTTCATCACTTATATCACTCAATAAAACCTTTAGAATTTCAATAGAATAACTTCACAAAATTTAACAATGTTTTACACCAAAATCCATTAAAAACCCCACTTTGAACACTATGTGCATACCCATATTCACCAAAACAGAATTTTAATCACTAAAACATTTTATATAAATCCATTACAATAGTTATAAAACAACCCCAATTGGCATAACATAGAATAGACATGTAAAACACCCAATTTAACACAAAATTGGTACCTACAAATCATTTTCTTAACGAACGTCACCAAAACCAAATTTCAAAGCAAGGATATTGAAGGATAAGTGTGATAAAAATGGAAATTAATCAAATCTAACTCATCTAGAAGTTCTTACACATTGAATCACCTACAACAAGTGTCAAAACCCACGAATCTTTGTGTGAAAGTTCAACCACACCACTGCCACACCACAAGGGACATAGATCAAGTCTAAAACCACAATATTAGACCAAGAAACCCAATATCAATCCCTAGGTTCTAATTCCCACTTTATGGAAATTAGGAAATTCAAAAATGTAAATACCCGGAAATCCTGTGGAAATTTTTTTTCTTAAATACATGGGATTTTTATGAGTCCGCAGTTTCTAACGACGCCTGATTCCGAGGCCCGGTGTGTCCGGAATCAATTTCTGAAGTTTTGATTGGGTACGTTTTTACTAAACGTATGTGTGGGATTTTATATATTTTGAACCGGTGCTCGGAATTGAAATCCAAGGACACCGATGAACTCACAGTGCTAGTATTTGCTTAAGGAGACCTTTACCGCAGTTGCGTTTTGTTTAGAGAGAATGTTAATTTTGGGGGTTTTCTAAATAATTAAAATAAAAATATGACTAACATATTTTTTATGTAGGTGGTGGTTTAATACTACAAAGAGAAGTTGGATGTGGGGCCCACCCCCGCATAACCTCCCATGGGAGGATATTATGTGGTGGGGCCCACATGAGCTCAACCCCCTTAAACCCCCCCTTTGAACTCCTTGAGCTTCCCATTAATAGGGGAAACTCTTGGACGCCCCCTTAATGGTGCCAACACAATTAATTAATGACTTAATGAATTAATTTGAGAGTTTGAGTTATTTTGAATTAATTATTCCAACATTAAAATAAGAGATTATATTCTTTTATTTTGGGTTGGCATAATCATTGGAGAGTTTGGTTGGAAGAACATCATTCTCTCGATGAAGAACGCTTCTCATCCCCGAATAACGACGATACTAACTATGATCTTTGACCAAGCCGCAAGAGAAGGAGCTTCCCATGAGGAACATCGATGACACTTCATAATCAGATGTTTACCAACATCAATGAATTGACTTCTTCCCTCTTTCCGTGACCTCGACCACATACATCAAATCAAGGTAGGGGAATTTGGATTATTTCTACGTATGAATTATATCCTCATTATTCGATGTTTACTTTGGTTCGTTGGTGGACAATTGATATTACGTAATGCGGAGGGCTCAGGCCAAACAAACACGACCCAACACCCCTTCATTGAATCTTATTTGGTTGACGACAGAGGAGTAGCTAAAAGGGCGTTGTTCCATCATACCGCGCTGGAGAAGAATCGCGGTGGATGAAAGAGGAACCGCGGCTGGGAGGGCCACGACGGATGAAGAAGTGTGGTGCCGTCGCGCCGCATGGTGGAGATGAAGGCCATGACTAGTTTGTGATGCGGTGGTGGTGGTGTGACACCATCACGCCGTGGTGGAGGTACAGAGGCGGCCCGCCGAGCCGGCCGCCGTGGAGCCGGACCGCGGGACGACTGACCGGCCCGCTGGAAGACCACGATGCCCACAGGCGCCACATGGAGGAGGACGCAGCCCGCGTATGCAGGCCGTTCATCTGAAAGAACCGGCCGGTCGCATGCCAACTGGGCAGGAGAACCATGGCCCGCAGCACGGGCCGCGTGCGCCGGGTTGAACTGGCTGGCTATGGCTGGCCAGGCAGAGAAAGAGGCAGTGCCGCTTGGCGCCGCTAGGTGAATTAGACCGGCCCGCAGTGTGGGATGGGTCCACAGGTGGGCCATGCCCCACTAGGATGGGCCGACCCACAGCCAGGTCAGACTCGACGAGCTGGGTCGGGTCGACCCGCCAGCCCACTAGGCTTGACGGGCCGGGCTCGTCTTCGCTTAAATGCGAATAACTTTTAGACTTCATGTCTGATTGATGCAATGTCTGCGGAACTAGTGCCCTCACAACGAGGTGGTAATTTTGGGATACTCTAAGTGAGTTTCAAATAAATTTTGAAAATGGCCGGGTTTGGATCGAGTGTAAATCCAACTGGAACCCTAGAACAGAAATGCCAATAAATCTCAGACTGAGCGTCCGATTGACGCACCGTCTATCACATTGACTTTATTATGATGAGGCGGAAGTACAGGATACATCAACTCAGGACTTCATGATAGTTGATGTATCTAAACTCGGCTCAAGGAGCGGACCCTCCTGGAATCGAGTGTGCTGTGTGCGGAAACCCTAGGGTTGTCTGTGACGCTACTGTACCGGAATCCTCCGTGGGTTCGACAGTGATGACTACTTTACCGGAATCCTCCGTGGGTTTGACAGTTATGACTACTGTATTAGGATCCTCCATGGGTTCGACAGTTCTGACTTCTTTTTCTGTATAATATGTGGGTCCGAAGAATAGCTGGTCCTGTATCCTGTGTGGGTCCGAAAGCTTAGCTGGTCCTATATCCTATGTGGGTCCAACAACTTAGATAAATCAGTGACTACATCTGATCATATTTATAACTCTATTAATGATTTCTAACTGTGTGAGTTGAGTCTTTTCTTTCAATCATTTTCATCGATGTGATTTACTTTACTTCTTTTTTGGACTGGGTTGTGTTTGAGCTCGAGAGTTGGAGCCTGAATGTGAATGGTAACTTAGGTATATGTATAGACATATACCTATGTAGGGTTGGTTGATAATTCATGATTGTATCTTTCTTTTGTGGTTTATCCTTTGTGGATTATGGGAGGCGTTTAGAGGTCCCGGGGTCCCCTACTAAGTATTTTTATACTCACCCCTACACGGGATTCGCCCGCAACTTGTTGTGTTCTGTGCAAACGAAGGATGACAGTGATCGAGGCTGAGGGTGACAGATGGGAGACTGCTCAGAGCTGGACTAGAAAGGACATACCGCAAGGACGAGTTGTTCGATTTCTGTACCTACCCTCCAGGTAGGATTCCCGGGCGGACGATCCAGGATCTTTTTTCCCTTTTTACTTGTACTTGTACTTGTTGTTCAGTTGGGTTTGTATACTGGCCCACTTACTTTCAGCACACCTTACTTTTCTATTTCAGTACTAGTTTCCTATACTACTTGTGTTCAGACTGTGTGTGTGTTACATGTTAAAAAGGCAAGGCCTTCCCTATTTATCAGGATTACGCCTTTGGTGCTAGTCGCCAGCCCCTGGCCTATGGAAGGCGGGCTTGGGGTAGTCACGACATGGGCCCCGAGGACGGGTCGTGACAAATTGGTCTCAGAGGAGTCGGTTCTACCGCAGAACATGGACTCTAATTCTTTTAACGACAATAGTGTTAAGTGTTTTGGGTGTGGTTATCAGTTTAGGTAAACTGGTATTACTGTGATGACCGACGTATCCATACATCAGGACTCTGACTTCTGATCTCCGATTCAGTGCATAAAAACATTGATTGCGTGTGTGTTTCCTTTGAAAAAGTTTTCTTCTTGATTACTTTTTGTCAGCTCACCAGGAATAATTTTTTAACCATGGAACACCTATTTCTTTTCAGGATGTCCCCACAAAGGCAGCCATCTAGGGTTCTGAGTTTCGTATGAGATGGTATCCCATCGAGTGACGAGGCCTCGGTGTAGGGCCTCGTCACAGCGGAGGTACCAGCGGCACCACTAACCTCTGGGCCACTAATACCACTAGATCCAGTAGCAGAGAGTGCATGCCGCCTAAGTGCATTTCATGAGTTTCAGTGCTAGAGGCCGCCTAGGTTCCGAGGAGAGACAGACCCACAGACAGCTGAGGATTGGATGGAGACTGTCGTGAGAGTTTTCAGATTGGTAGGGACACCATCCGACCTCATGGTGATCCTTGCTGCGAGTCTCCTACATGCAGTAGCAGGCAGATGGTGGAACCTGATGCTCCAGGTGCATGATGAGGCATCATTACGCTGGACAGGCTTCTAGAGTCTCTTTCACTCAAATTTTGTTCCATCCAACCTTCGTGTGGTGTAGATTCATGAGTTACTTCATCTGCAAAAGGGTAGCATGACAGTAGCTCAATACTCAGCGAGGTTCACCAACCTCTCACACAACTCCACGGATATGGTATGAGACCCGTTATTCAGGGCCTGGAACTTTGAGCAGGGACTCAGGCATGAGATCAGGGCTTTGATGATTCCCCTCAGCATTCTGACGTAGGCAGGGGTGCTGGAGCGAGCCCTTCTAGTGTAGAGTTTTATCACTGAGCAGTCACCAATAGCGAGACCCACCACATGGCGACATGTAGAGGATTCTTCTACAGCCGGTAGTAGACAGATGACGTAGAGGTCCAAGAAGACCAGACCATCAGGTGGGTGATCTCAGGATACAGGTTCAGTTGTGCGGGGCACACGAGACAAAGCCAACTATACAAGGAGTAGGTAGTGCTATGCATGCGGCGGGCAGGGACACATGGCTTGAGATTGCCTGAATCGCCATGAAGATGAGCAACAGACAGTAGAGGGACCTTTCAGGTAGAGGTAGAGGTTCGACTGTGGTGGTCTGCTGGGAGAAGGAGGATGTGGCAGAGGATCTGGCCGAGTAGCGGGTGGTGGACGACGTTTCAAGGCTCTACCACCAACACCACCAGGAGGTCCACCCTGACCACAGGGAGATGGAAGACAGAGGCAGGATCAGCTCCAGGCAGTCAAGGCCTATGACCATGGCGCACCTGAGATGATTTTAGGTACTATCTGTGTCTACTCCACCCTTGCTGCAATACCTATAGACACAGTTGTGAGTCATTTTTTTATTGCCACTACCCTCGTTCGGAGCTCGGAGATTCTGACGGAGCCGTTGGCTCGATTCTTATGGCTAGAGACTCCTATGGGAGCAGACTTGATGATTACGCACTGGTGCTGGCAGTGTGATCTTACTCTAAGAGGAGAGAGCTTTGGCTAAGATCTTCTGGTAGCGACGTCGAGGCCTTATGACATCATCGTGGGTATGGACTGGTTATCCACATTTCATGCTCAGATTGACTTTATTAGGTGCAAAGTGCGGTGTATCCGCACAGATGAGACCAGGTTCACCTTCACCGGTGAGAAGGGAGACTTTTCAGTACAGGATGGACTTACATAGAGGAGGGGGAAACCGATCACACATCAGTTGGCTAGTATCATCCTCAGAGCGGTTGATGTGCGGAGTTCGAGTTTTCCTGTTGTGGTGGATCAGTACGTGGATGTTTTCCATGAAAACGTTCCATGAATAACTCCTCTTAGAGAGGTAGGATTATACATTGACCTGTACCCCGGGAAGACACCAATATCTACCCCAGCATATCAGATGGATCCCTCCGAGCTGTGTGAGCTATGGGTATAGCTGGAGGACTTGCAGGGGAAAGGATTTATCCAACCCAGTTTTTAGCCTAGGAATCTATGATTTTGTTCACCAAGAAGGCGGATGGGAGCTTGCGACTATGTGTCGACTACCGTCGCCTGAATCAGGTGACCGTGAAGAACAAGTACCCACTCCCATGGATTGACGACCTCTTTGATCAGCTCAAGGGAGTACGATGGTTCTCAAAGATAGACCTTAGGTCAGGCTATCACCAGAAAATAGTTCGAGACGAGGATGTGTAGAAGACAACCTTTAGGTTTTGTTATGGCCACTACGAGTTCTTGGTTATGCCCTTCAGCATAACCAACACACTAGCAGTGTTCATGAGTCTCATGAACAGGATCTTCCAGCCTTACCTAGATCGCTTTGTCGTAGTCTTCATTGATGACATATTGATCTACTCAACTACTGAGGAGGAGCATTCCTACCATTTGTGGGTAGTAATAGACACACTCTGAGAGAATAGGCTTTATGGTAAGCTATCGAAGTTCCAGTTCTGGATTTGAGAGGTTCAATTTCTGGGACACATCATCTCGGAGGCTAGAGTTGCAGTGGATCCAGTGATGATCGAGGCAATACTTTCTTGGAAGTCACCCAGGAGTGTGATGGAGGCGCGGAGTTTTCTGGGACTAGCTGGGTACTATCAGAGATTTGTTCCAGACTTCTCTAGAGTTGCAACACCACTTTCATCATTGAAAAAGAAGGGGAAACCCTTGTGTGGCCAGATAGATGCCAGCAGATCTTTCAGGAGCTAAGGAAAAGGTTGACCAGTGTGCCCATCTTGAGGATATCGGAGGAGGGCATAGAGTATGTAGTTTACTATGACACATCAGGGACCAGACTCGGGTGTGTCCTGATGCAGGAGTGAGCAGTGATCGCGTATAGTTCACAATAGTTGAGACATCACGAGTAGAACTACACTACCCATGACCCGAAGTTAGTAGCAGTGGTCTTTACCTTGAAGATGTGGCAACACTATCTGATGGGAGAGCATTTTACAGTCTACTCTGACCACCAGAGCCTCAGGTACATCTCCTCATAGAAGGACCTAAACCCGAGACAATGAAAATGGATCAAGTTCCTCAAGGACTATGACTTCGAGATAGTCTATACTCCTAGGAAGGGGAACGTTGTAGCAGATGCTCTCAGCAGGAGATCGGGCATTCAACTACTAGGAGAGGCGACAGAGCAGCTAACCGTGTTGTAGATATCCTTTGTGGATAAAGATGGATCTACCTTTCTGCAGTCTCTCACAGTCACTCCTCCACTTCTTCAGTGATTCAAAGAGGCGAAATGTGGGGACATTGACAGTGAGACATGACGTGCTCAGATATCCGTAGGGCTGACACCTAATATATTTTTTGAAGGTGGGGAGCACGTCATCCTCTTAAGAGGACGTACCATGGTACCAATTGCACTACAGGAGGAGGTGTTGAGGGAGTTCCACACTTCCCCTCTAGCGGTACATCCAGGAGTGGCGAAGATGTGTCAGGACCTCAGACGATAGCACTGGTGGCAGGGTATAAAGAAGGCAGTAGCAGGGTTTATCTTGCGATGCCTCACTTGTCAGCAAGTGAAGGTAGAGCAACAGGTTTCGGTAGGCTTGGTTTATCCCTTAGAGGACCTAGAGTGGAAGTGGGATGGGAGATCCATGGATTTCATGACAAGACTTCCATGTACATCCAGAGGACATGACTCTATCTGGATGATTGTTGACCGACCCACCATGTCGGCCCGCTTCCTACCGATCAGAGAGCAGGGATCAGTTGATAGCTTGGAACGCCTCTACATACAAAAGATCATACGACTTCATGGCGTGCCATCGACGATAATCTCCGATTGAGATGACCGTTTCACTTTCCGGCTATGGAAGTGGTTGCAGGAGGATTTCGGGATGCAGCTTCACTTGAGCACCGCTTTCCATCCTTAGACGGATGTTCAGACTGAGAGGACCATTGAGACACTCTAGGACATGCTCCGTGAATGTGTTCTCAACTTTGGTCGCAGTTGGGAGGATCACTTGCCCTTGGTAGAGTTTGCGTATAATAATAGCTACCACTCTACCATCAGGATGGCACCTTACGAGGCACTATACAGTCAACCTTTAAGATCACCTATGTGATGGACTGACATAGGGGAGTCAACACTTGTAGGACTAGAGATGGTGCATGCTACGACAGAGAAGGTGCAGATCATCCATGAGTGGATGAAGACTGCACAGAGCAGACAAAAGTCCAATATTTATAGGAGATGGAGACCACTGGAGTTCGAGGATGGCGACCACGTCTTCCTACGGGTCTCACCTCGACGAAGTATGGGAAGATTTGGATGAGGCGAAAAGTTGTCTCCGTGATTCATAGAACCATTCCAGGTCCTCAACAGAGTAGCCGAGGTGGCTTACTTCTTGGCCCTTCCACCTCAGTTGCACTGGGTGCACGACATCTTCCATGTATCTCATCTGAGGAGATATGTACACGAATCATCCCACATTATTGACCACGGGGAGCTGGACATCGATGATGGGGCAACATTTATGGAGGTTCCAGTGGAGATTGAGGTTCAACAGGAGTGGGTCCTGCGTGGATAGTCGATTCCTCTGGTGTGTAGTCGTTGGCAGCACAGGAACCTCCAGGAGAGAAAATGGGAGCGGGAGGCTCAGATGCATGCTCAGTACCCCCATTATTTTCCTTAGTGTGTGTTATAGCTTACGGGGATGTAAAGCCCTGAGGTGGGAGAATTTAAAGACCAGGAAATCCTATGATTTTTTTTTAAATACATGGGATTTTTACGAGTCCATAGTTTTTGACGGTGCCAGATTTCGAGGTCTAGTGTGTCTGAAATCAATTTTAGAAGTTTTGTTCGGGTAAGTTCAGTAAATGTACGTGCGAGATTTTATATCTTTTGAACCGATGCTCAGAATTGAAATATGAGGACACCGATGAACTCGCAGCGCCAGTATTCTCTTAAGGAGACCTTTACCTCTGTTGTGTTTTTTCAAGAGAGAAAGTTAATTTTGGGGGTTTTCTAAATAATTAAAATAAAAATATGACTAATATATTTTTATGTAGGTGGTGGTTTAATCCTCCAAAGGGAAGTTGGAGGTGGGTCCCACCCCCACATAACCTCCCATGGGAGGATATTATGTGGTGGGGCCTAAATGAGCTCAACCCCATTAAACCCCCCTTTTGAACCCCTTGAGCTTCCCATTAATAGGGGAAACTCTTGGACTTCCCCTTAATGGTGAAAAAAAAATTAATTAATGACTTAATTAATTAATTTGAGAGTTTTAATTCTTTTGAATTTATTATTCCAACATTAAAATAAGAGATTATTTTCTTTTATTTTGGGTTGGCATAATCGTTAGAGAGCTTGGTGGGACGAACATCATCCTCTTGATGAATAACACTCCTCATCTCCGAAGAATGATGATACTGACTACGATCTTCGACCAAGCCACAAGAGGAGCTGCCCGCGAGGAACGTTGAAGACAATTCATACACGGACGTTTCCCGATGTCAATGAATCGACGTCCACCCTATTTCTATGACTTCGACCACGTACATCGAATCAAGGTAGGGGGAATTTGGATTATTTCGACATATGAATTATATCCTCGTTCTTCAATGTTTACTTTGGTTCATCGGTGGCCAATTGATATCACCAAAGGCGGAGGGCGCGGGCCGAACAAACAAGGCCCGACGCCCCTCTATTAAATCTTATTTGATTGACGATGGAGGCAGAGATGAAAGGGCATGGTGACGTCACACCGTGCTGGAGAAGAACCGCGGCAGACGAAAGAGGAACCGTGACCGGGAGGGCCGCGACAGATGAAGAAGGGCGGCGCCGTCGCGACGCGCGGTGGAGCCGAACGCTGTGGCCTGGTCGGGCCGTGACAGTGGTGGTGCGGTGCTTTTTCACCACACGGAGGGCGGCTGGACCGCAAAACCGTCTCACCACGATGGAGGTGCGGAGGCGGCTGGCCAAGCCGACCATCATAGAGCCGGACCGCGGGACGACCGGCCGGCCCGCTAGAAGACCGTGATGCCCGCAGGCGCCGCATGGAGGAGGACACGGCCCACTTCTACAGGCCGCTCGGCTGGAAAAACCAGCAGGACGCATGCCGGCTGGCCTAGAGAACCGCAGCACCTGCAGGCGCTACGTGGGGAGAACCACAGCCCGCAGCACATGCCCCGTGCGCCGAGTCGAACCAACTGGTTATGACCGGCCGGGAAGAGGAAGAGGCGGCACCGCTTGGCACTGCCGGGTAAACCGGACCGGCCCGCAGCGTGGGTCGGGTCCACAGGTGGGCCACGCCCCACCAGGGCGGGCTGACCCCCAGCCGGGTTGGACCTGCTGAGTCGGGTTGGGCCGACCCGCCAGCCCACTAGGCTTGATGGGCCGGGCCCGTCTTCTCTTAAATGAGAATAACTCCTAGATTGCAAGTCCGATTGATGTGCCGTCTATGACATTGGGACCCTCGTGAAGAGGAGGCCATTTTTGGATACTCTAAGTGAGTTTTGAACAAATTTGTAAAATGGCTGGGTTTGGATCGAGCGTAAATCCAACGAGCCCCTGAAACTGAAATGCCAATAACTTTTAGATCAGGCATCCGATTGACGCGCCATCTATTGCATTGAGTTTCTTATGATGAGACAGAACTACTGAATACATCGACTTAGAACTTCATGATAGTTGATGTATTGACACTTGGCTCAAGGAGCGGACCCTCTCGGAATCGAGCGTGCTGTGTGCGGAAACCCTAGGGATGGCTGTGACGCTACTGTACCAGAATCCTCCATGGGTTTGACAGTGATGACTACTGTAAAGAAATCCTTCATGGGTTCGACAAAGATGAATACTGTACCAGGATCCTCCATGGGTCCAACATTTTCGACTTCTGTTCCTGTATCCTGTGTGGGTCCGACAGAATAGCTGGTCCTATATCCTGTGTGGGTCCAACAGCTTAGCTGGTCCTGTATCATGTGTGGGTCCAACAACTTAGATGAATTAGTGACTACATCTGATCATCTATATCACTCTACGAAAGATGTATACCTATGTGAGCTGAGTCTTTTCTTTCAATCATTTTCATCGATGTGATTAAATTTACTTCCTTTGTGGACTGGGTTGTGTTTGGGATTAAGAATTGGAGCCGGACTATGACTGCTAACTTAGGTATATGTATGGGCATATACCTTAGTAGGGTTGGTTGATACATCGTGATTGTATCTTTCTTCTACGGTTTATCTTTTGTGGACTTTGGGAGACCTTCGGGGGTATCGTGGTCCCCTAATGAGTATTGTTATACTCACCCCTGCATGGGCTTCGCCCGCACCTTGTTGTGTTCTGTGCAGACGACGGGCGACAGTGATCGAGGCTGAGGGTGACAGATGGAGACTGCTCGGAGCTAGACTAGACGGGACGTACCGCATGGACGATTTGTTCGAGTTTTGTACCTACCCTTCAGGTAGGATTCCCAGGCGGACGATCCATGAGCTATTTTCCCTTTTTTACTTGTAATTTTACTTGTTGTTCAGTTGGGTTTGTATACTGGCCCACTTACTTTCAGCACCATTACTTTTCTATTTTAGTACTTGTTGCCTCTACTTCTTGTGTTCAGACTGTGTGTGTTTTAAAGGTTAAAAAGGCAATTCCTTCCCTATTTATCAGTATTACGCCTTTTGTGCTAGTCGCCAGCCCCTGACCTATGGAAGTAGGGCTTGGGGTAGTCACAGTACGGGTCCCGAGGATGGGTCGTGACAAAAAATAAATGGAATAAACCCTAAGAAAATGGAATAAACCCTAAGCAAATGGAAGGAATAAGGAAATAGACCAACTTACTTCAGAGATCTTGAAGAAATCTCCCCAAATAAACCAGTACCTAAATTTAAAAATAGAAAAAAATGAAATTGAGGTTGTAATAAGGCTGAGAAGGTCAAGTGAGAATTAAAATGGGGGGAAAAGAGTAAAAATTAAAGGAGTTATGAAGGAAACAAGTTACCTCTTCAAATATGATCGATTTGAGAAATATTAAGAAGTTATTACCTAATTCATGATGCATATAAGATCCAAAGTGGGATAAAAGAGAATGGGGGGAACACCTAGGGTTAGTGGGCTTAGGTGAGAGTTGGAATCATTAAAAAATCATAAAAATTGAATAAGATATTAAATATTTTTTTTAAACTGGAAATGGGCTTACGAGCTTGCCCAATTCCTTAAATGAAAACCCAAATCCACCATGATTATGGATTCTTAAAGGGTAAAAATTGATATGGTTGTGTTAATATGTATTTTTAGGCCATTTTGGAATTAAAATGGGTAAAAAATGTTGAAAAAATAAAGAGTTATAAAAGAAAAAAATTTATTTTATAACTGGAAATGGGCTCATGGTTTGTCCCAAATCATGAACATTCACCGTTTCCTCCAAAAAAGCATGAGAACCCCAACAAAAAATAAATAATGGAAATTAAATGAAATTTAACTTTAAAATAATTCATGGATGTGACAATTATCCCCACCATAAAAGACTTTCCACCCCAGAAAGTCAACCTGAAGCTTGATTTGAAAACAAGAATGGGTACTCCTTCTCAACCCACAACTTCTAGTCTGAAGTCTAATGCGTATCATTCCCATGATGCGAAAGAAAATTGACTAGTGGAATAGACTTTACCCAAAGCACCTTTTCTTTGAAGTCCACTATTCACACTGGCCACTCAAAAATAGATAAATCAGGCTCTATATCCAACTCCTACCAATTCAGTATATGGGATGGATCTGGGTTGTATTTCTTCGACTTGGAGACATAGAATATATCATGGATGGATATCAACTGATAAGGTAAGGACAACCTATATTCCACCTTTACAATACGATCGGTGATCTCAAAAGGTCCAACATACTGCAACATCAGCTTCCCTTTTTTTCTTAATTGATGATGGCCTAGACAAGGGGCCACTTTCAAGAATATCCTGTCACTCACAGAAAACTCTAGGTCTTGATTCCTCTGGTTAGCGTATGATTTATGGCGACTCTGAGCTGTCAATAAGTGTTGTCTGATCAACTTGACCTTCTCAGATGTCTCCTGCACCAGACACAACCCCAGCAGTGAGGTCTCACCTACCTCATCCCAACACAGGGGGGATCGACAAGGACAACCATAGAGTGCATAAAAAATACATTCAAATCGAGGATTGGTTACTGTTATTATAAGAAAACTCAACCAACCAAAATGGCTATCCCAGGAACCTACAAAGTCCAGAACACATGCATGGAGCATGTCTTCCAGAATCTGATTTTCCCGCTCTGTCTGACCATCCGTTTGATGATGGTATGCCATACTCATCTTAATATGAGACCCCAAGGCCTTATGAAGGCCTTAAAAAAACCAAGAAGTGAAACTAATGTCTCTATCTGAGACAAGTACTGATGGCACACCATGAAGCCTTACCACCTCTTGAAGATACAAACAACCCAACTCATCCACTTTAGCTATATCTCTGATCAGAATGAAGTGATCTGATTTGGTCAGATGATCAATCACCACCCAAATGGAATTATTAACCCGAGGTGTACAGGGAAATCCAAAAATGAAGTCCATAGCTACCTCATCCCACTTATAGGTAAGAATGGGTAATGTATGGAGAAAACCAGAGGGCCTTTGATGCTCTGCCTTCACCTGCTGGCATGTGTAGCATCTCAACACGAAGTCCGCAATGTCTCGTCTCATACCAGGACACTAGAACTTCTAACATACATCATAATACAGCTTTGTGGAACCCAGATAGACATCCCAATAAGACTGGTGGCTATCCTACATCACCACATTCCGTAGAGATAACGACACTACTGAAGGTCCCTTGAAGCACATGATGCCCTTGGGAGTTGAAGAACAATCAGAAGACGTATCCTCACCCTAAATAAACTACTTTGACCACTGAAAAATCTCATCACTAGGCTTTTCCCACTGAATTAGCTCTACCAGAGAAGGAGTCAACTGAAACCTCGCCAAGAACACACCCCCATTTTTCTCCGTGGTCTCCACATGCATTTGAGAAAAGAGTGACATCAGAGTCCACTCATCACTAGAATTCCTCAAAGCCTACATTTGGAATATTCTACTTAAGGATCCATCCACCACGTTAACCTTGCCTGGGGTATAGAAAATTTAAAATTTGAAACCCTGCAAGTACTCGATCCAACGATTTTGCCTCAAGTTAAAGTCTTTCTGAGAGAAGATATAGACTAAGATTTTGTGATCAGAGTATACCACAAAATTCTCCCAAAAGAGATAGTGATTCCAAGTCTTAAAATCATGCATCACAACTACTAACTCCAAGTCCTGAGTTAGGTAATTATTTTTGTGTGGTCAGAGTTGGAGAGAGCCATACACCACCACATGATCATCCTGCATAACCACACACCCAAGACCCATACCTGAAGCATCACAATACACTACATACCCCTTTCCAGCCTTTCGAAAAATTATATTAGGAGTAGCAGTCAAGCACCTATTCATCTCCTCGAAGGATTCCTAACATTCTGGGTCCCATATAAAATTCACCCCTTTCTGGGTGTGTACGGTCATCGGTGAAGAAAGCTGATAGAAATCTCGAACAAACCGCCTATAATAACCAGCCAGTCCAAGGAAACTTCTGATCTCAAACACGTTCTTCGGCTGCTACCATTACATAACCACACTGATCTTCTCAGGGTCCACCAAAACCCCCTTCTATAAGATCACATGCCCCAAAACTTTCACCTCCCTGATCTAGAAAGTGCACTTGGACAACTTTTCATAAAGGTGGTGCTCTCGTAAAGTGCTAAGAACGATATGCAAGTGATGATCATGTTCCTCCTCAGATCCCGAATAAACTAGGATGTCATCCAAAAATAACACAAAAAAAGAATCAAGATACTGATAGAACACCCTATTCATGAGTTCAATAAATACCAATGGATAATTGGTCAATCCTAAGGGCATGACCAAGTACTCGAAGTGGATGTACCTACTTCAGAAGGCTATCTTTGGGATATCTGCCTCTTTCACCTTGAGTTGATGATAGCCCGAACACAAGTCTATTTTAGAAAACCTACTTTACCCCTTCAAATAATCAAAAAATTCATCTAATCAGTGCAAATGATATTTTTTATTTATTGTTACATTTTTCAGCTTCCGATAGTCAATGCAAAACCGGAGGGATCTGTTAGCCTTTTTCGTGAACAACATAGGAGCGGACCAAGGAGAGATGCTTGGGAGAATAAATCCTTTGGATTCTAAGTTTTACAACTGTATATTTAATTTCCTCAGCTCAGTGGGGGCCATGTGATATGAGGGAAAAGATATCTGCTGTGTTCCCTACACCAGATCAATTGAGAACTCAACATATCGCTGCAGGGGAAAACCTGAAAAATCATCCAAAAATACCTCTGAAAAACTTTTCCACTACATGAGGTAGTCCACCATCAGAAGTATGACCATTTTACTCTATCTCAAGTGATGATAACTAAAAAACAAGATCTCCCAAATATGAGAGTAGAGGTGCCACATGACTCGATCGAGGATCCCATTCCCCCTGAAAAACTTGATGACTCCCATTAGGTTCCATGAAACTAACCCATTGCCTATAGAAATCGACGTGCACATGAAAGTGTACCAAAAAATCCAATCCAAGTATCACATAAAATAGATCCATATATATGACTAGGAGGTCTTACTCCATCACAACCCCTAACACAGAAAGTGCACATGATAGGAACTTGAGACCTTTCTCCTTCTTCTTTCCCAGTGGCGTCACCAAATCCATCAGAAAGGAAAAAATATCAATTGGAAAATTCAGTGTTCTCAAAAAAATGGTATAAATGAATGAAATAGAGGAACCAATATCAAAAATAGTAGTATCTATAGAAGATATAATCAAAACGATACCTCGAACTATCGATAGTCCCACATCTGATATTGCTAGTGCCTGATCCACCACATGGAGATGTCTGGTATCAACCAGAGGACAAACAATAGTATGTGAATGTGCCCTAAATTGTCTCTACTTAGAAGATAACCTAGCCCTACCAACATGGCCACCAAATTGAGATCCCCCCGTCCTCGATGGATCTGACTAAGCTGGCACTCCTCTTGAAGCCACTGATCCCGCTCCACTCTGAAGTGGACGTGACACCCAGAAAAAGCACTAAAAGTGACCCATACCTCCACATTGATAATAGGGATTTGGAGGAAATTGGTATATTGGTCAGATGTGCCTTGACCTCCCACACTTTTGGAACACAACGAATCTCGCATCAGAAGCCACATATGAAAACTTCCTGGAAGAGTGGCCTAAACTACCACCTCCCTTCTTCCCCTATTCCTCTCGCTTACTTTTCTTATCTAAAGAGATTCCACTGCCCACTAATAATACTTTCCAAGATAAACCATCACCCCCTTTTCAATCAATATCCACCATACATGCCCGGTCAACCACCTCAACATTGGTCCTTAGCATAAGCATGAAAACCTAGGAGTATATCTCTGGCCGTAAGCCTTTCTCAAACCTCTGTTCCTTCTCTTGATCATTATAGATTATTTTAGGAGAATAACGAACTAGATTAGTGAAATGGTTGGCATAATACATCATATAAAGATTCCCTTGAACAAGATCCATAACTCTTAATATGTAAAATATGCCAAGACTTCAGTGAAGTACTGTTCATTGAAGATGACCTTGAAATCTCCCCAGTACATCTGATCATTTTTTCAAGTTTTAAGTACTGATTCCCACCACTTGTGCCTGAGACCCTCTAATAGAAAAGAGCCACACTTCACCCTAACCTACTAGGGTGTGTCCAGGAACTCGAAAATACACTCGATCTTTTTGAGCCATTCCTCTGCTTCCTGGGGTTCTATGCTACCTTAGAAAGTAGGAGGTTTATTTTTTAGGAACTTCTGGGCCATTTAATTCCTAGAAATTGTCTCATATTATCTAAAAAAAATTGGTACATGAGCCACTCCATGTACTAGAGCTTGGACAGCCTAAGACACAACCTCTACTAGCCTCTGATCAAGCGGTGAGGGAGAACTCTCCCTGGCTTCCTCCTGGGGGTGCATGGGAGATTTCTGGGGAGGCATGTTGTTACAAAATAAAAAAATCACAAGAACAAAAATTATTAAAAAAATTATGAAAATTTCATCAATAAAATCAAATATAAAGAATCCAAACACATTACAATGATAAAATAAATAACTACCCCACCCCTACCCGATGTCCACGTGTAGTCTATAGACCAAAAATCTCACCTGGAAGTGAATTCAAACAAACAATTCCAATGTCCCATGGCAACTCAAGGTCTTCCAAGAGAGGTGTGATCCAGGAACCCTACTCATGACCAAAACTTTGAGTCCCAAAAGTCCTAGCATCTGTCTAGCCCGACTCATCCCAAAATAATAATATAACCCCAAAACATTAACCTCCTCTGATACCATTTTTTCACGAATCGAATCTGGTCTCCATCAAAAAAGGCACCAAACCCAGCCTTTGATAAGTCCAAAATGGTGTTTCCTTTCCCCATGGGCTTTCACAAGTTCTTGAGCATCATATATTTTGGTTTGAGAATGATTTATGAGTGTATGGATACATAAAACATAAAAAAATCGATAAACCGAATCTAAAAATTCATGCCAAACAAGATTTAAAAAAAATACAAAACTGAATACATAGATTTAAACATAAAATAATAGTTCAAAAGACACATAACATTAGTAGAGAAATATCCCCAAGGACTCCATATAACAAGGGGTAATCACCCACAAGCCGTCTCCACAACACCGCACCATGGAAGGGAACTAACAACCCGAACCGCCATCACCCAAGGCCTTTCTTTTACCTGTGTCAAACATGACCAAATATACTTAAAACCAAGGGGTGTAATTAGGGTGTGAACCTAATAATAACAGGATACCACCAAGATATTCCATAGAGTAATCAATACAAGATAAAAAGCATGCCCGTTTTGATAAGCAAGAAGTGGTAGAAATAATTTCTAAAGAATGAAACTTTTAAATGTAAATAGTTTTCGAAGGGAAATTTCCATGAGTGAGAACATTTAAATAAAAAAATTTAAGCTACTATATTTTCCAACCAAAACCACTATATGCCAAAGATAAATAAAAAATATTCAATGATCACTAATCTCAGAAACACCCCTAGGCACTAGTTAGTCTCGAGCCCCTTGTACATTGTATCTCAGTTTAAAGTACCCATAGAAAAATCTATTCTCATGCACGATCAACTATTAGGGAACATAACCATAACCTATTAGTCCCCAACAATCATCAATATAGTTCTTTTGTGTTGTATTTATCCATTTTTCTCAGTGAAATAGGGATAAAACTGCTTCGGTTCACTAGCGTACTAGTACATAACCACCCTCATAGATACCCTAGTTTCCCCCATTATGATCAAACCATTTTCACATCTTACCAAAATACATTAGCACATAAAAAAATAAGTTCTGTTAATAATCAACTCAAAACAGTAGCTACACATGCTTTTCATCACTTACATCACTCAATAAAACCTTTATAATTTCAATAAAATAACTTCACAAAATTTAACAATGTTTTGAACACAAAATCCATTAAAAAACCCAAATTGAACACTATTTGCATACCCATATTCACTAAAACATAATTTTCAGCACTAATTTTTTTTATAAATCCATTAAAAGAGTTATAAAACAACCCTAATTGGCATAAAATAAAATAGACATGTAAAACACACAATTTAACACAAAATTGAAACCTAAAAATAATTTTCTTAACAAACATCACCAAAACCAAATTTTTCATCAAGGATAATGAAGGAGAAGTGTAATAAAAATGAAAATTAAGAAAATCTAAATCATCTATCAGTTCTTACACATGGAATCACCTACCACAAGTGTCAAAAACCTTAAATCTTTGTGCGAAAGTTCAACTGCACCACCGCCGCACCACAAGGGACTTAGATCAAACCTAAAACCACAATATAAGACCAAGAAACCAAATATAAATCCCTAAGTTCTAATCCTCACATTCTGGACATTAGAAACTTCAAGAATAAATGGAATAAATCTTAAGAAAATGGAAGAAACCCTAAGAAATTGGGAGGAAGAAGGAATGAGACCCACTTACTTGAGGGATCTTGAAGAAATATCCCTAAATACACTAGTAACTGAATTTTATAAAAAAATACAAGTTGGGTTTGAATAAGTCTCAGAAGGTCAAGTGAGAACTAAAATGGGGAAAAAGAGTAAAAATTGAAGGAGTTATGAAGGAAACATGTTACCACTTCAAATCTGGATGATTTGAGAAATCCTAAGAAGTTCTACCCTAATTCGAGATTCATATGAGCTCCAAAGAGAGGTAAAAGAGAATGTGGGAATTCCAAGGGTTATTGGTCTCAGGTGAGAGTTGGAATCACCGAAAAATCATAAAAATTTAATAATATATTAAATAAACAATTTTTTTAAAAATTGGAAATGGGCTTATAGGCTGGACCAATTCATTAAATAAAAACCCAAATCCACCATGATTATGGATTCATAAAGGGTCCAAATTTATTTTGTGGTTTTAATAGGTTAGAGAATTCCATTTTGGAAGTAGAATGAGTACAAAATGTTGAAAAAAGTAAGAGTTATAAAAGAAAAAAATTGGTTTTTAAATATGGAAATGGGCTCACAGTTTGGCCCAAATCACGAAAAGTCACCCTTTACACAAAAAATGCATGGGAAACCCCACAAAAAAGCAATAATGGAAATTAAATGAAATATTCCTTTAAAATAAGTCATGAATGTGGCATGAAACAATTAAAATAATGAAATATTATTAACAAACATGTGGTAAAATTTTATAATGGGATCATATATGATATTATAAATATTAATCCAGTTATGTTATAAATTAATAACATTATTAAAACCATTATACATGATATCAAATCATGTTAAACCAAAAATAAATGCGATGTAAGGGAATTCATCTCAATTTTCCTTCATTAATACATATTGTAATGCTATGCACTTAATTTCTTTTATATAGTTTATATATTTCCCATTTTAAATATAATATCATGATTAATTAATAATTAATTTTATTTTATATTTTAATTTTAAATCATCCCATCCAAGGGGATTTGAGTTGAAAATTACCAAGCAGTAAAAATTATTGTAGAATCTAACTTTTTTTGTGATTGTTAACTTTTTCATGAAACAATCACTTTAGTGTGATCATTTTTCATTGGAAATTTAATTCTTGTATGATTTGTATAATTAATTCCTAAACCATATAAAATTTTTACATAAGATATTTACTTTTAAATTTGGTAGATTAATAAGAGAAATATTGATAAATTCATATCCTTTACTCAATACTAATATTTGATGATTCATAATTTAAATCGATTATTCAATACATGAGGAATGATTTAGAAATGAAGATATGTGTGGGGAACAATTATATATATATATATATATATATATATATCCCCTCAATGCATCAATAGGTCACGTGAGATAAATCAGTAGGCTAAATGAGATGGGTTTTACCCAAAAGTTTAAAATTGTCTTGTGATAGAGCTTGATAGTAGAGGTGTCATGATGTATAACAATTAACCATTTACTTCTTTGATAATTCAGTTATTAATATTATTATTAATGAGATTTTACTATGATATTATCTATAGATTCATTTCATTCTTATTTTATTGATTTAATTTCATATAGTTTTAGTTATTTACATTACCATATTGATTATTCCTTATCAAATAATGACAATCAAGTTATTAAATAAATGGAATGTGTATTTAATTATTTACCTTTCCATATCAAGTTTGATTATTGATTCTTCATATATTTCACTATATATAACCCATACTGAGAATTTGATATCACCCTTATTTTATTTATTTTCCCTAAGATATGAAGAAGAATACATGGAATGAGTTCAAGGATGTTAAATGTTTTCCATTACTATGTTTTTTAGTTTATTTCCCTATGTAAAATTGGTATCATATATGTATCATGTTCTATAAAAATACTAAAATTATTGGTCCTTTGGGATTTTACCCCTTATATATATGATAATGTAAAAATTAGACACTGAATCTAGGTTACTGAATATCATATCGTTACATTTATGAAGTGAAAAAATAATTTTTATAAGGGCCAGAAAGCTATTATTGTAAAAAACCAATGTTATTCACTAAATGTGGACTTTTTATTTAAAAGTGTAAATTCTAATAAAAATAGAAATATTTTGTTAAAATAAATTTTATTTTTTAAATTAGTACATCAAAATTATAAAACAATTTTTTTTTCATAATTTTCAGAGATAGTTGAATTATTGGGTCAAAATTAAATACAGTTTAAATATATGGTGTGTATTATGACAACATAATGACCCAAAAGTGAGGTAATATATTCCATAAAAGGATTAAACAACCAAATATATATTTCCCATTGAAAATAATATGTTTTTTATGTTATTTTATTAATTTTATTAAACACTTAATGAATCCTCCAGAACCTATATTATGTTTTAAGGTTTTAAAATCAATTCTTTGTAAACATGACTCACTTACACATCACCAAGTGTATTATTTTAATGATACCAGTTCTTGAACTTTTAAAATAATGAAATCCACTTATTTTTTTTGAATCCATGTTAAAAATTAATGTTATTGTTTATGGTTTGGATTAATTTATCTTATAGAGTCCAAAAACTAGGTTTTGAAATTAATAAATAACTCTCCTACCATTTGCTATATAAAACCACCTAACCTTCCACTTATATTTACTCATAATCCTTGGATCATTAAATTTATCTCCCCTTATCTATCTATATACCTACCATGGTGTCCCAAATCTCTTAACAAACTCCTCCTAATATTTTGGTAACACCCTCTCATGGTAAGATATCCTCTCCTTCTCCTCTTTATTCAAGAACCTCATTTATATTATGCCCTTTTTTACAAGTGTTCACATTGGGATATGATTCCACACATCCATATTACTTCCCTTATGATTTATAAGTTATGAGAGACCCTTTTAACTCTCATTGATCCCTCCTGTGAACCTTTACTTACCCCTGTTATACTACCGGAGTTATCCTGTGATTTTTCCATGACAAAATTTTTTGTTGTGAATACCCATCCTTATTTTCACTCAAGAGTATTCACATAGATATACTTTATGACAACCATTCTCTTTTTTACACATTAACTCATTATTTATTAAATAATATTACACATAATAAAACCTGAAATATCTAGAATTATATATTATTTAAGAATTAGGTATATTAAATAACAACTTAAAATAAGAAATACATAATCTTTATTAAGAACTTCCTTAACATGATCATAATATTCCTTCATAATTAAAACTACATGGGGTAACCTGGGGATTTACATAAAAAATGGGTGAGCTATAAATCATAGTAAGTGAATAAACATGGCATAACATGAATAAAGTAATAAATATTATACAATAGGCATATCAATGAGACATAAAATGGGTGAAAATAATTAACATGAACAATGAGGCATGATATATAATTCCAATCAGAAAGGCATCATGGAAAATGTGACAATAACTTAAAACGCTGTGTCATAAATATAGGTTAAGGATAAATACCAAAAAATAAAGAAGGAAAAGTTCTGTGACGAATTAGGTTCACTCCGTAATCTCGTTCATGATTTCTCATGAGACTAAAACATTACCCAATTTATTGGAGTGCTATATAACTCCGGGTGCACCCATCACTTTCATTTGATTCTCATGATTAAGTGTACCACATAGATCATAAAATATGTAAAAATTTATCATCTTATTTTATTCTACAATCAGGGAGTGTGGAATAAATACATGTAAGTCCATAATAAAATGATTATAAGTGCATTAAGGTGGACAACATTGATAGGAAATGGGTATGGGTATTCCCTACACAATTGTTTGGCATGGAAAATCATGGTAAAATTTCAGCAACATAATAGGGGAACATAAATATTCTTGGGAGGGGTTGATGACAGTGAAATGGGTCTCTCATATTTTTTAAATGATAATGTCCGTAAGGGGGATAGATAATAACATATACCAACATTAGTAATTATATAATAAAGGCATAAGTTAAGGAAGATTCTTGAATAAATAGGAGGGGATCCCTTACCCTGAGAGGGTAATTACAAAAGCTTGGGAGGATATTCTAGAAATCTTGTGGGAACCTTGGGAGGACTATATATATGGGAGGGTAGAGTAGGTAAATTATCCAAGGGTTTTTAGTGAAGATAAATGTGGGCTTTGGTAGGTTTATATAGGAAATGAGTAGAGAATTCTTTATTATTTCTCAAACTTTGGTTTTAGACCATATATTGTAAAGTAATAAAAACCACAAACCTTCCCATGGGGTTTCCTATGTTTTATTCTAAACAGTAATGGTTTTTATTATTTTATAAGGAAATGGGATGAAATTATTAAAATATTACCCTTGGTAATGTGGAAGTGAGTCATGCCCTTAAAGAAATGACTTTAAAACCTTAAAATATATTATAGGTTTTAGAGGATTCATAAAGGATTTATAAAATTAATCAAATAAATAGAAAATAAAACTATTTTAAATGTGAAACAAATATTTTGTTATGAATACCCTTTATAGTATTTATTACCTAATTTTTGGATCATTATGATGTCATAATACAATATATATATTTATAACGTATTTAATTTTTACCCAAAAATTTGATTGTCTCAGAAAATTATTAAAAATTTACTATTGGATAATTTCAAAATTATACTTCCAGAAATGATATTTATTTTATCCAAATAATTTTATAAATATGTGAATTTTTTCTTTTAAAATAATAGTGGACATTTATTGGGAAACATTGGGTTTTTTATCTATAATAATTTTTTAAACCCTTATAAAAACAACATTTGACTTCATAAAAAATATATTATAATTTAAATTTAATAAAAATTGGTTAATAATAATATTTCATTAAAATATTATTTATTTTGAAAAAATAATAATTCATGAATACCTTAATTAAATTTGAATATTAACTAAAAATACAATTTTTACTTTATTGTATCAAAGTCAAAATAATTTATAAAGTAACAATAATAAAATAAAAATATATTCATTATTATATACAATATAAATATTCTTGTTTTTAGTGTCTTTATACATATCCATTTAATACACCAGAAAACTCCCTAAGAGTAAAGTGTGTGACAGTGAGAATTTCATGGGGTGGTTTCGCGTGTATGGTTTGGGTTGTTGTGTCAGTGAGCTTGAAGTTCTCCCGTAAGCATTTTAGATCATTCTTAAGTTTTTGGATATCATCTTGGGATTGGTCAAGGGAAAATCTCAATGATTCTATCTCCCAAAAAATATCTGATAAATTGGATTTTTAGGGTATGATCCTACTGGTTGAGGCCATAACATTCTTTGTCTATGTCAATTGGATTTATCAAAACCTTATATTTATACTAATTATATGATCACTCTTCAACTGACATATGTTTTCTATATCAATAATATATAATAATTCATTTAATTGATTTTCAATGGTAACTTAATATATAAAATTTTGGGTCGTTACAATCTTTCCCCCTTTATAAATTTCATCCTCAAAATTTTCAATTCACACACTAGAAAAATGAGGGTAATTATATTTCATCACTTCCTCTAGTTCCCATGTTTCTTATTCAAACTTGTGGTTTCCCCATAACACTTTTACCAGGTGCATTGACTTATTCCGTAGAACTTTTTCTCTATAATATAAGATCTTTACTGATTTCTACTCATATGAGAGATCATTCTCTAATGGTACCACCTATGGATCGAGTACATGTGAGGGTTTTGGTATGTACTTACTAATGAGGGATACATGGAATAGATCTTGTACTTCAGATAGGTTAGGTTGAAGCGATAATCAGTCGGACATCACTCCGATTTGATAAAGGATCTCAAAGGGATTGATGCATCTTGGACTAAGTTTTCTCTTCTTCACAAATATCATAACTTTATTTCATGGAGTTATATAGAGGAATAATATATTTCTAACCTCAACCACTAGTTCTCATTGATGATTGTCATCATATATATTTTTTTGACTTCGAACAGCCTTGATGTGTTGCTAAATGGTATTGACCTTTTTTACCATTTCCTCAACCATTTCAGAACCTAGAAGTTTGTGTTCCCCAACTTCATCCCAACGTGAAGGTGTTTTGTACCTCTTCACATAAATGGATTCATAGGGATCCATTTGGATTCTTTAGTGGAAACTGTTATTGTATGAGAACTTGACTAGAGGAAGATATTGATCCCATCCCCCTTTGATGTTAATTAAGTATGCTCTCAACATGTCCTCGAGTGTTTGGATAGTCTGCTCAGATTGGCCATCGGTTTGAGGGTGATAAATCATGATGAAGTTCAACCCAGTATTTAGAGTTTGTTAAAGACTCTTCCAAAACATGGAAGTAAATATTGGGTATCAATTAGATAAAATTGATAGATGTGTTTCATGAAACCTAACATCTTCTATAATGTATATACTTGCAAGTTGATCGAGTGATAAGTCCTCTTGAATTTCATTGAAGTGAGCAATATTTATACGACATTCGACAACGACCTATATAACATTATTTTATCTTTATACATTCAGAAGACTAGTGAAAAATTACATGGTGATGTTTTCCCATTTCCATGTAGGTATGGGTAATGGTTGTATCATCCACTTGTATTTTTTCCTTTCCTCCTTCACTTTATGACATAAAAGACATATTGATGTATATTCTACAATCACTTTTTTCATATTTTTCCACAAATAGTTCTCTTAGAGATCTAGATACATATCCATGCATTCAGGATATATAGAGAGGGTTAAGTTATGTTCATTTTCCAACAACTCTTTATTTAACTTAGGATTTTATGGTACACATAGTCTTGATCCAAATATTACAACTCCTTCTTCATTTACATTGAACTACAAGGATTTCCATTTTCTTATAGCTTCCCCTTTATTATGAATTCACACATCATCTCTTTGAGAATCCTTTATCTTTTCTAGAAGGGATGGTTGAGAAATAATCTATGAAAGGATTGACGACGTTCCTTCCTTTATGATCCCCATGTCCATTATTTTTTGGTTTAATAAGATTAGATCCTTCTAAACTCCCATCAATGATAAAATTGATGGATTCTTTCTACTTGGAGTGTCTACCACTTTATTTTCTTTCCAACGTGGTAGTGGATTGAGAAATCATAGTCCTTAATCACCTATAACCATCATCGCTAGTGCATATTTTATCTCTTTCTCTATGAATATATACTTGAGGATTTTATGATATGTATATATTCCACACTTCTCCACAAATAGAAAATTCTGCCATAATTTCAATGAAAATATCACTACAGCTAACTCTAGATCATGTACTGGGTAGTTTTGTTCAAGAAATTTCAATTTCCTTGAAGAATAGGCTATCAATTTTTCATTCTACCTTAACAAATATCCCAACCCCTTATTTTAAGCATCACTTGAATACTAAGAAAATTTCTCCACTAATGGATAGTGTGAGTACCAGCGTAGTGATAAGCCTCATTTTAAACTCCTTCAATCTCTCTTCACATTAATCATTCCAAACAATCTTGAATAACTTCTGAGTTATCTTGGTTAATGATTTTGAAATTTAGTACAAATTTCTCAAAAATAGATGATAGTACCCAAATAATCCACAAAAACTATAGATATGTTTCATAGATGTTGGCCTAGACCATCCTTTAATTTATTCTATCTTTAAAGGGTCCACTGATATCCCATTTAGTGTGTTAATATTCCCTAATAACAAGAATTCATTTAACAAAAACTCACATTTTATTTATTTTTCATAAATATTATCTATTCGTAAGGTCTTTAGCATAGTTCATAGATACTCTTCAGGATCCTCCTTACTCTTCAGGATATTTTTCATAAATATACTCTATAAATACTACTAAAAATTTGTCTAAGTCATCTATAAAGACTCTATTCATCAAGAATTTGAATATTTATGGGGCATTGGTGAGTTTGAATGGAATTACTATGAACTCATAGTGCCTGTACCTTATTCAGAAAGCAATATTGGGGATATCCACCTTTTTTCACACTTACATTATAATACCCTAACCAAAGGTCCACCTTGGAGAAGTTTTGTGCTCTATGTAGATGATTAAACAAGTCATATATCCATTTATTAGGATAATTGTTCTTTATCATTATCTTTTTTAGCTCATTATAATTAATTTTAAAGGTGCATTGACCAATCATTATTCTTGATGAAGAGAACTGGTGCACCCCATAGTGAAGTGCATGGGTGTATGATCCCTTCATTTAGATTCTCCTATATTTGTTTATTCAGCTCCTCATGTTCAAAGACAACCATTCTATAAAAAATATTTGATAATGGAAATTACCCAAGTATAATCTTGATTGAAAATTCAACCTCTCAACTAGGAGGAATACTGAGAAATTATTTGGGAAACACTTTAGCACATTCCTTCCCAATGGGAATGTCTTCTAGGATGATACTTTCATCAGAATCAATCATTTTAGGTAGATATTATTTCTCATAGGGAAATAATATCCATGCCTTATATGTTGGTGATAAAGATGATTCATAATCCTTCTTTCACATGTATATAATCAAGGGGTGATTTTCTATGCGGAGAGAGATTTACTTCTTACAGCAATTTATATTTTCTGTATATAGGGAAAGACAATCTATACATATAATTTCATAAAATTACACTAAAGGGAGTATCATGAGGTTTTCTAGAAAGTTTATCCCATTAATTTTGATAGGGGAGGAGTTATATACTTGAGATATAATAATTTACCTATTTTCCATTTTAACCAATAACTCTACTTCCATGTTTTGTGGTGTTGTTTGAATAATTATACTAAACTTTAATGATAAAAAAAATGGATAGAACTAGAATAAAATATTGTGTTCCCTATTATTGAATGAATATCTAGTGTACCTATCACCACTTCATTTTTGGGATCCACCTCAGCAGTTTTGATGAAAGAAGATCACCCTTTCTACCCTGGAGGTTGTCGGTTGTCTCTAAAAACCCTTGGATTAGTGAATTGGTTTGAAAATTACCTTTTATCCTTGAATATTGATCATTAATTTCCTAAATCACATTAGTGGGATTCTACCATCAACAATCACTAGCTAGGTTTCCTTCCTTCCCACACCTAAAGCATTTTCTCTCTCCCCTTATCCAATTTCTCGGGTGCTTATTTCTGTACTTTTGAAAAGTGGGATGTTGAAATTTCATAGCACCATTTTATTTCTATATCATATCACTAGAATTAAACTCCACTTTCCACTTATTATACCCATGATAACCTTGAGAATCATTGATCTCCATTTTTAATTTAAGGGAACATAAGAAAATTTACTCATAGCTATCAAAGTCTTGGATCACCAATGATTTTCATTGACCAGGTTTTATCCCACCAAGGAATCCATCAACATTGAATTAGAGGGTAATAATAAAGCTAGATGTGTATCATGCATTTTTTGAAATTTTTTCCTTATACACCCTGATATATTCATCATATTTTTCACTTGAGGGTAGTGAAATCCATTTCCATTTTAAGTCTAAGAGTGAGAGGAAAATATTTTTTCAAAAACATTTTCTAAAATTCCTTCCACCCCATCGCTTAGATAACTTCCTCAAGCTTCATATTCTTGATTAATGTCATACAATAACTAGATTCTACCTCCATATGTTAAATAACTAGTATATTCTTCTCATTCTTGTAACATTGAAGGATGAAGAATATCTTCTCAATGGAGTTGATCCATTGTTCCATGACTAAGGGACCATAAGGTCTATTTAAAGTAGAATTCCTTTCCCACATAAAGGTATCAATTGTAGCATGTTTTTTCATAGGCATATTTAGGATCTCCTCCTAATCTAGGTTTCTATTAATAACCCGAGTCAATTTAGAGAGTATCATTATGAATTTTACATTCATTTTCCTATCAGGTTGAACATCTCATTTGGACTATCATCACATTTCCCTTCACATTGGTTGTTTACCTAATTCCCCCTATTTCTATAAATTGACTAGAATAAAGGTAAAATTAAGGATGAATATTTTTTAACTATTAAACACATAAATGTGAATCCAATGACATTAAAGGGATAACTTATAAATGACATTTATTTATTAACGTATGAATTTCTAGGCTTTAATCTATGTTATCCATAATCTATTTTCTAAAATAAAATATTATAGGAATGTTTCCCTTAATAATGGTTTGTAATGATATTTTAAATTTACCAAATCATATACCAAGTGAGTTTAAAAACAAGTGTGCAGTAAGGACCATTATATTGAACCGGTTTTTGATTGAGTCAATCTCAATGTGGGGTTTTCAGAATTTACCCTTATGTAAATTTGTGAGAGATACATATCTACTTAAAGTATCTAGAAATGGTTATATTTTCTTAGTAAAACAATTAATATATAATTTAAAAAAATTTAGGGATGTTATCTTATACTTAGTTTTATCCCAAAGGGTTTCACTAGATATTTTTAATCATAATCCTAAAAATCAATAAACTTTTCATTTGATACCAACTATGACATACCTACTCTTTATTACACATTAATTAATAATTTATTACATAATATTACACATAATATAGTATGGACGATTTATAAGTCTATTGTATTTGGGAATTAGTTACATTACATAACAACTTAAAATAGAAAATACATCATCTTTGTTAAAAACTTCCTTAACATGATCATAATATTCCTTCGTTCTTAAAATTGAATGGGATAAACTAGGGAAATACATAATAAATGGGTGAGATATAAATCCTAGTAAGGGAAAAAACATGGAATAAAATGAATAAAGTAATAAATTTTAGAAAACAGGCATATCAACGTGACGTTAAAGGGGTGAAAATCATAAACATGAACAATGAAGCATGATATAACATGATAATCATAAAGGAAACATGGTAAATGTGGAAACAACTTAAAACACTTCATCATAAACATAGTTAAAGGCTAAATGCCAAGAAATAATGATGAAAAAGTTCCATGATGGATTAGTTTCACTCCTTAATCCCTTTCATGATGTCTCATGAGACTAAAACATTACCCAATGAATTAGAGTGATATATAATTCCAGGAACACATGTCACTTCTATTTCATAATCATTCTAAAGTGTGACACATAGATCATAAAATGTGGAATAATTTATCATGAAATTTTATTCCAAGATAAAGGAGATAGGAATAAATACTTTTAAGTCCCAAATCAAAAAATTATAAGTGCATGAAGGTGAACACCCTTGATAGGAAATGGGTACCGGTATTCATACCCAAATGTTTGGCATGGAAAATCATGGTGAAATTTCAATAGCATAATGGGGGGACATAAATATTCATGGGAGGGGTTGATGAGAGTGAAAGGAGACTCTCATAATTTTGAAATCATAAGGTAATTAATGGGGATATGTAATAATATATCCTAACATTAGAAATTGGGGAATAAAGGAATAAGATAAGGAAGATGCTTGAATAAAGAGGAGAAGGAGAGAATCCCTTACCTTGAGGGGGTGATTACAAATTCTTAATAAGATATTATTGAAAGATTGGGGGAACCTTAGAAGGACTATAGAGATCAGATTTCAGAATAATGACGTGATCTAATGTTTTTTAGTGAAGAGAAATGGGATCTTGGGTGGATTTATATAGGAAATGAGTGGGAAATAATTTATTATTTCTCAAACTTAGGTTTTGGAAACTATATAATAATAAAATCAAAACCATAAACTATTGAAATAGTGGGTTCCCAAGACCCAACTATTTAGTGCTTTTTATTACCATATCATGTATACAGTAATCTATGCATGATGTCATCTTACCATTATAGTGTAGAATTTTATGCGCCCATTATTGAAATGGTAATGTTCAAAGATTAATTATCATATTGAAAGGTTATAACAGTTCCCAGGCTATAATGAGAACCTATATATACTATGACATTAATATTAAATATATGTTCTATAGTATAGATACATATTACTGATTGGACATAGTAGATGTTTGACTATCAGGTGCTGGGGGATCATAATATGGTATCCTGTCTTTTTAATACATAACCTTTCATTACATTTTATATACAGAGGATCTTTAAAGTCCAGTGTCTTGGAAATCAGGAACATAATACATGAAAACAACATAAAACATTCTTATAAACCACTTGTAAGGATTCATAAAAGGTTCATACTATGTACATTTACTTCATCTCATATCCTTGAGATAGACATCAAAGGAAAGGGTGAGAAGAAGGCCCAGTAAGGGTAAACAAGGGAATCAATGTACTTGTGGTATCAATAAGAACTTGAATAAAAACATAAAGACATGAGCAATGAAAGAATTGCATATCATAATGAAAATAACTTGGAAAATATTTTGAATATGTGGCTACAACATTTTATTTAGACTTTCTTGAACATATCACCAAGGTCCATCCCCAAGGTGTCATAAAAATTACCATGGTTATTCACCAAGGTATCGTAAAACTTGTCATTTCTAGAGATTAATTATTTACCCAATGCATTGGAGTGATATCAGGGAACACCCTTAATATGTATTTAATTTTATGTGAGCTACATATATTATAATCAAACATTTCATAAATAACCCAAATAGAATCAAAGAAATGGGTTTCAGGTCAAAATCATGACGTTTAAAAAGAGCTTAAAAATAAGATCATTTTGCAATTTGTAACCCATGGAAAGGGAGTGAGGGTTATATGTATGTCAATTAAAGAATAAAATATATCATCTTTATACATTTATGAATACCCATGGTAACGAAATAAGTCTTGGTATTCATATAAATAAACAATAGAATTTCTTGAGAGAAAGAGATAGGAATTTTGAGATGAAATTTCTGCAACATAACGACTATATAACATGGTTTTAGAAAACATTGAAAAGAGAGGGGATAAAGGTCACCCACTCATAAATAATTAATAATACAGTATGGGTACTGAAGAAGATCATGGTATGAGTATTTTAATGACATATCACATGAAAAGGAAACAAGAATGAAAAGATAAGATGTTATTTCTTTTACGAGAAATTCGGCAGCCTAACGACGTCACTTAAAAATTCAGAAAACAAACTGATGAGAGTAGAAAAGGTGTCTCAACAATTAGACATTAAATAGACATAAATTATAACATATAAGAACATAAACTCAACATAAAGAGATGTAAATTATAAGACACAACATAAAGGAAGTCATGACTTAAAAGAGGAGGGTGAAAGGATCCCTTACCTTGAAGAGTAAATTCAAAAGCTTGAAGGTCGGGACCTTGGGAGGATTTAGGGAACCTTGGGAGGACTACTTTGGAGGTAAAGAGACCAGAACATCGTTGGGGATGATTTGTAAATTAAATTAATGAGGGAATGACTTGGTATTTATAGGAGAAGTGAGGGGACAAGTCATTAATGGCCAAGGGACACCTCATCGGTGGTATTTGCAAAACCATGGGCTTGCCCATGGTATTTGCCCATGGTATTTGGCACTTGGGACACCTAATACCTTATCTTAATATTCATAAGTCGAATAGAATTATTTCATAATTATTACATCCTTAATGATGTAATTAAACACCCGAAACTCAAAACTGTATTTTCACTATTCACTGAAAATTCAACTTTCTCAGAAAAATCCCAAAAAATCACCTTAACCAAATATCGATGTTCTAATTTCAAAATTGAACTCCATTTTATAAAAATAATTTTCTAAATTTTTTTAATTTAGTTTTTAAATAAAAAAACTATTCACCTGAAAAAAATAATACTTAACAAATAATTTCTAAAATAATTATTTACCTATTTTATTGAATCACATTACTTAATCAAGGTGAATAAATTATATTAATAATTTCTTAAGTGAGTTTACTTAATCCATTTGATCACATTACTAATCAAAAGTGTAAAATCACTATTCATAATTTACTATTCATCATAAATTAAGTTGATCTTATTAGATTTTAAATTTCTTACTGAACATAACTGTAGAAGACCATTTTTTAAAAATCATTACACATTTTTAATTATTTAAGGTTTACATAAATATTCTTAAAATATCCTTTATCTAAAATTCATCAATACTATGCATACTATATTTATCTGAACTTTTGAAAATTCAAATACTTCACCATAACAAGAAATTACAATTTTTATTTAAATCAAAGGATTACACAAGGCAGTTATAGTCTCATTATATATCCCTTTATAACACCAGCATAAGACCCAAGAGTAAGGTATGCCAGCGTGATATAATATTGGGGCGGCTCAGCCAACATTGACCGAGTAGTGATTTCTATCATCTTGAACTTCTTGCGAAGGTGATTCTATTCCAGCTTCACATGGTGAAGTTTGGATTGGGTTTGGTCTAGAGAAAAGCCCAAAGGTGCTACCATTTTCCCGAGTTCCGTTAGAGGGGCTTTGATCGGCCTGAGAATACTGGATGGGGCCATCAAATCTTCTTTCTATATTAACTAAGATCACTTGTATTTATAGAAAATAATTGTAACATTTAGTTTCCAATGGTCATATTGACCAACGATCATATAACAGTTGAAACCCAATAGTATCATTTTAATTATACTCATTTCATTAAATGAAATAGTTTGGTTGAGTATAAAATAAAATAACACAAAAATTTGGAAACAAAATTTATTCAAAATTTCAGGTCGCTACATTCTTCCCCCCTTAAGAAATTTCATCCCTGAAATTTTTAACTCATACCATCAGAAGAGAAAAGGTGTGGGTACATCTGCTTCATAGACTCCTCTGGTTACCACGTGTCTTCTTCAAATTTGTGGTTCCTTCACAACACCTTAACAAGGTGGGTAGTCTTGTTGTGTATAACCTTGTCTCTACGATCCAAGATCTCCACTGGATGCTCCTTATAAGAGAGGTCATGTTCTAGTTTACCACCTCTGGGTTTAGTACATGTGAAGGGTCTGGTATGTACTTTATCAAGAGGGATACGTGGAAGACATTATGAACTTGTTCTAGATTTGGAGGAAGTGAAAGCTGATAGGCTACTGATCCCACGCGATCAAGTATTTCATAGGGGCCAATGTACACAGGTATGAGCTTCCCCTTCTTCCCAAACCTCATGAATCTCTTCCAAGGTGAAATTCGAAGAAAGACCTTGTCACCGACATCAAACTCCAAGTCCTTTTTACGGTTATCAGCTTATCTCTTATGCCGAATTTGAGTAGCCTTAATGTGTTTTTGGATGGCATGTACTTTTTTGTCATCTCTTGTATAAGATCAGGCCCAAGAATGTTTCTCTCACCAGCTTCATCCCACCAAGTAGGAGTTCTACATTGCTTCCCATATAGAGCTTAATAGGGTGCCATTTGAATGCTCGAGTGGAATCTGTTATTGTAAGAGAACTCAACTAAAGGGATATGTTGATCCCATCCACCTTTAAATTCCATTGATCATGTTCTCAGCATGTCCTCGAGTGTTTTAATAGTTCTTTTAGATTGGCCATCAGTTTGGGGGCGATAGGCCGTAATGAAATTCAATTCAGTGCTCAAAGCATATTGAATAATTTTCCAAATTTTTTATGTGAACCTTGAATCACGATTAGATATGATAGAAAGTGGAACTCCATACAGACTTACCACTTCCTTCACGTAAATCCTGGCAAGTTGTTCAAGAGAGAAATCTTCCCGAATAGAGATAAAATGGGCAGTCTTGGTGAGACGGTCCACAATAACCCATATCACATTGTTTCCTTTGGAAGTTATCAGGAGACCAATGATGAAGTCCATATTGATATTTTCCTACTTCCATGCTGGTATGGGTAGTGGTTGAAACACCCCTTTAGGAAATTGTTGCTCTAACTTCACTTTCTAATAGACTAGGCACCTTGTAGTGTAGTAAGCAATCTCCCTTTTCATATTATCCCACCAAAAATGATCACAAAGGTCCCTATACATTTTTGTGCTTCCAGGATGTATAGAGAAAGTAGAGCTATGAGCTTCATCCATCATCTCCTTATTTATTTCTGGAATAGATGGAACACATAGTCTTGTACGAAAATTCAGTACATCTTTTTGATCAATATTGAACTCAGAAAACTTCCCATCCTTCACAACTTCAAACTTCTTCTGTAAAAAAGGATCTTCTTTTTGAGATTTCTTGATCTTCTCTAGTAATGATGGTTGAGAAATAATTTGGGTTAGGGTTGATGGTGTCTCTTCTTTTATAATTCCTATGTCTAGATTTACTAGGTCATTGATCAAAGGATATTTTTGAATCCTCATTATGGAAAGAACAACTGGGTCTTTCCTACTTAATGCATCAACAACTTTGTTTGCGCTTCTAGGATGATAATGAATTGAAAAATCATAGTCATTAAGAAGTTCCAACCATCTCCTTTATCTCATGTTCAATTCCTTTTATGTGAAAATATAATTTAAACTTTGATGGTCTATGTATATATCATATTTCTCCCCATAAAGATAGAGTTTCCATATCTTCATAGAAAAAATGACTGCAGCCAGCTCTAGATAATGTGCAGGATAATTCTGCTCATGAGTATTCTACTGTCGAGATGCATAAGAAATGACCTTGTCATTTTTCATGAGGACGCACCCAAGCCATTTTATAGATGAATCACTAAAAATAACGAATCCTTCTCTACTTGAGGGCAGAGTTAACACAGGTTCAGTAACTAATCTCTTCTTTAGCTATTGGAAAATTTCCTCACACTCCTTTGTCCAGATGAACTTGACCCCTTTGCGAGCTAACTTGGTTAATGGATTATAAATTCATGATTTTTTTTCACAAACCTCTTATAATATCCTACTAATCCAAGAAAACTATGAATCTCAGTTATTATTGTAGGTTGAGGCCACTCCTCTACAACTTTTTTCTTTGCAGGGTCAACTGTGATTCTTTTATTAGTAACAATGTGCCCCAAGAAAGAAACTTGTTGTAACCAGAATTCACATTTACCAAACATCCCAAAAAGCATCTCCTTCTATAGAGTTTGTAATATAGCCCTTAGATGATCCTTATGATCCTCACGACTTTTGGAATATATCATAATATCATCAATAAAAACTACCACAAAGTTATCAAGGTAGTCCTTAAAGACTCTATTCATCAAATCCATAAAAATAGCAGGTGCATTAGTCAGTCCGAATCACATAACAACAAACTCATAATTCCCATATCTTGATCGGAAGGCGGTTTTTGGAATGTCTTCTTTATTCACCCTCAATTGATAATAACCAGATCGAAGATCAATCTTAGAGATGAATTGTTCCCCACAAAGTTGGTCAAATAAGTAATCAATTCTTGGAAGAGGGTATTTTTTCTTCACTATGATCCCATTCAGTTCTCTATAATCAATGCATAGCCACATCGATCCATCTTTCTTCTTCACAAATGGAACTGGTTCTCCCCAAGGAGACACACCTGGTCAGATAAACCCCTTCGCCAAAAGATCTTGGAGTTGATTCTTTAATTCCTCAAGCTCCACATTTTCCATCCTATACGGGGTCTTTGATATTGGATGAGATCCAGGTACGAGATCAATAGAGAACTCTACCTCTCTTTCTGGCGGAGGTCCAAGAAACTCCTCCGAAAATACATCAACATATTCTTGGATGATGTGGACACTTTCTATTCTTGAACTCTCATTTTCTTCTTCCTCTTCACCGATAAAATCCTTAAAGAAGGATATAGGGGGTTATTTTAGACAAAGATCAGTTTGAGATATCTCTCCTTGGAATATAACTGTAGGTTTTCCATTCAATACTACTAATATTTCCTTGCTTATAAAATTGATCTTATCATTGTACTTTGAGAGCCATTCCATCCCTAGTATAATGTCAAATTCCATCATGGGAATGGCTACTAGATTTGTGATAAGATTGTGCTCACTAAATTAAGTACTAGAGTTTATAAACACTGATGATACTTGGATAGTCCCACCAGGCATATTGACTGATAACTCTACTTTTAGCAAATCATGGGTTGAATCTAAATTCTTTGCAAACTTGGAGGAAATAATGGAATGCGTAGAACCAGAATCAAACAAAGCATTTGCTAGATTTGCGAGGACAACAAGATTACCTGCTACCACATCATTCGGAGCTTCAAATTCATCTATCGTGATAGAAAAAGCACGACCTTGCTCCATTGTCTTTTGATGAGGCTGATGGTGGTTCCCCTCCACTGCCATCAGATTTGGACAGTGATTAGAAAAGTTCCCACGTTGTCCACACTTAATGCACTGGACATCAGGTAGGGCCTATACCATCTTTCCCTTGTTGTTTGTGTCTGGAAGTTGAGGTTTCACCTCACCATGAAAATTCCTCACAATGTGTCCATCTCTACCACACTTGTAGCTCTTCCCACTCCTAAGAAGGCAGTTCCCCGAATGCTTCTTCCCTCATTTATTAAACATGGGAAGTTGAACTTTCTTTCCTCATCTCCCCTGATCAAAATTCATCCCTAAGCTAGGCTCCATTGATCTATTCTTGTCGTTGGATTTATGATACTACTGCATCTCACCAAACTCTATCTCGAATTTCATCGCACTCCGCACGATCTCCTCGTAGCTATCATAGTCTCGGTTGGCTAGATTTATCCACAGATGAGGTCTTAGTCCACTGAAGAATTTATCAACATTACCATTTGGATCCATGACAAAGCTATAGGTATATCGTGAAAGCCTTGTAAAGTTCATCTCATAGATTCCCGTAGATTCATTATCCTTATGCTTCAGCTCGAGAAACTCCTTCTCCATTCTTGTTCTCATGGAACGAGGGAAATACTTACTAAAAAAGATCCTTCTAAACTCTTCCCACTCAATAGCATCAACCTCCAATATTAGACTCATGTTTTTTATCAGTTCCCACCACTGATCAGCTTCTCCCTCTAAGCGATAGACAACCAGGGTGACCATCTCTTGATCTGAATAGTGGATCACATAAAAGATCTTCTCGATGGAGCTGATCCACTGCTCAGCAATCAATGGGTCAATCGATCCACTAAATGTTGGTGGTCGTTGACACATAAAGGACTCAAAATAATGTTTTTTATCTTTGTGGTGAGATTGGTCTCTCTGCTTGATTCATGTTATTTCCCATAACTTGAGTTTGTTGGTTCATCATTCGCACGAATGTTTCCATTCCGGCTTCCATCGGAGGGCCGTCAGCACATGGTCCATTGAAGTCACCATTTGCACGATTCCTCATATTGCTCGCCATTTTCTAAAATAATTAACCCTTCATGAGAAACTTATTTCATTTGCGAATCTTTTATCTATAAAGGATTTTATGTCTTAAAACATCATGATTAAACAATTATATTTCTCTATAACTCCTTCATAATGATTCTTAAAAAGCTTGCGATTAACCAAACATATCCCACGGGAGTGTCGTAACCAAGAGTGCAGCAAAACCCATTTTTGTGGACCAGTTCCTATTCAAGTCTAGCTCAAAGCGGGGTTTTTGGGTTTTACCCCTATGTAAATCTGTGCTAGAGCCACCTCTACCTACTTGTATCTAGACAGGGATGTATTTGTTTGATAAACCACTAACTCTATACTCACCAAAATACCAGGAAGTTTTCCTATATTTAAACTTTTTTATAGGGTTCCTGCTAAAGTTTTCACATCCTAATTTTCATAAATAACTAAACTATCATTTGATACCAACTATGGAATCCCTCATTTTTAATACATAACCTTGCATTACATTTTACATATAGAGTAACTTTAAAGTCTAGTGTCTTCGAAATCCAGAACATAATACATGAAAAAAACATAAAAAATTCTTCTAAACCACTTGTAAGACTTCATAAAAGATTCATCCTATGTAAATTTACTAAACCTCATATCGTGGAGATAGACATTAAAGGAAAGGGTGAGAAGAAGGCCCAATAAGGGTAAACAAGGGAATCAATGTACTTGTGGTATCAATAAGAACTTGAATAAAAACATAAAGACATGAGAAATGTAAGAATAGATATATCATAATGAAAAGAACTTGGAACATAACTTGAATATTTGGCTACAACATTTTATTTAGACATTAATGAACATATCACCAAGTTCCATCCCCAAGGTGTCATAAAAATTACCAAGGTTATTCCCCAAGGTATTGTAAAACTTGTCATCTTTAGAGAATAATTATTTACCCAATGTATTAGAGAGATATCAGGGAAAACCATTAATATGTATATACTTTCATTTGATCCACATAGATCATAATCAAACATTTCATAAATAACCCAAATAGAATCAAAGAAATCGGTTTCGTGTCAAAATCGTGACGTTTAAAAAGAGCTTAAAAATAAGATCATTTTGTCATTTGTAACCCATGGAAAGGGAGTGAGGGTTATATGTATGTCAATTATAGAATAAAATATATCATATTTATATACTTATGAACACCCATGGGAATGAAATAAGTCTGGGTATTCATATAAATAAACAATATAATTTCTTGAGAGAAAGAGATAGAAATTTTGAGACAAAATTTCTGCAGCATAACGACTATATAACATGGTTTTAGAAAACATTTAAAAGATACGGGACAAGGGTCAACCACTCATAAATAATTCATAATATAGTATGGGTACTGAATAAGATCATGGTATGGGTATTTGAATGACATACCACATGAAAAAGAAACATGAAAGAAAAGAGAAGATGCGATTTCTTTTACGAGAAATTCGGCAGCCTAACGACGTCACTTAAAAATCCAGAAAACAAATTGATGTGAGAAGAAAAGGTCTATTAAAAATTATACATGAAATGGAAAAAAATGAGAACATATAATAACATACCCTCAACATAAAGAGATGTAAATTATAAGACACATCATAAAGGAAGTCATGACTTAAAAGAGGAGGGTAAAAGGATCCCTTACCTTGAAGAGTAACTTCTAAAGCTTGAAGGTTGGGACCTTGGGAGGCCTGAAGAAACCTTAGGAAGACTCCTAGGGAGTTTAAGAGACCAGAACTTCTTTGGGGATGATTTGGAAATGAAATGAATGAGGTAATGGCATGGTATTTATAGGAGAATTGAGGGGACAAGTCATTAATGGCCAAGGGACACCTCATCGGTGGTATTGAAAAAACCATGGGCTTGCTCAGGGTATTTTACCATGGTATTGGCCACTTGGGACACCTGATACCTTATCTTACTATTAATATGTCGACCAGAATTATTACATAATTATTACATCCTTAATGATGTTATTAAAAACCCGAAACTCAAAACTGTATTTTCACTATTCATTGAAAATTCAACTTTCTCAAAAAAATACAAAAAATTTACCTTAACCAAATATAGATTCCCTGATTTTTAAAATGAACTCCATTTTATGAAAATTATTTTCTAAATATTTTTAATTTAATTTTTAAATAAAAAACACTATTCACCTGAAAAAACTAATACTTGACCAATAATTTCTGAAATAGTTATTTACCTATTTTATTAATTTACATTACTTAATCAAGATGCCTAAATTATATTAATACTTCCTAAGTGTGGTTACTTAATCCATTTGATCACATTGCTAATCATAATTGTTAAATCACTATTCATAATTTACTATTCATCGAAAATTAAGTTGATCTTATTAGACTCTAAATTTTATATTGAACATAACTGTAGATGGCCATTTTTTGAAAATCATTACACATTATTAATTATTTAAGGTTCACATAAATATTTTTAAAGTATAATTTTTCTAAAATTTATCAATAATATGCATACTATATTTATCCGGACATTTGAAAATTCAAAAACATCACTATAAGAAGAAATCACAAGTTTTATTTAAATCCAAGGATTACACAAGGCAGTTAAGGTCTCGTTACATAGTCCCTTATAACACCAGCATAGTACCAAAGAGTAAGGTGTGTTAGCATGATAGAATCTTGGGTTGGCTCGGCCAACATTGCCTGAGTAGTGATTTCTATCAGCTTGAACTTCTCGCGAAGGCGATTCCGTTCCAGCTTCACACGATGAAGTTTGGCTTGGGTTTGGTCCAGAGCAAAGTCCAAAGGTGATACCTGCTTCCCGAGTTCCTTAATATGGGCTTCGATCGGCCTGAGACTACTGGATGGGGCCATCAAATCTTCTTTCTGTATTAACCAAGATCACTTGTATTTATAGACAATAATTGTAACATTTAGTTTCCAATGGTCATATTGAACAATAGTTATATAACAGTCAAAACCCAACAGACTCATTTTAATTATACTCATTTCATTAAATGAAATAGTTTGGTTGAGTATAAAATAAAATAAAACACAAAATTAGGAAACAAAATTTATTCAAAATTTTGGGTTGTTACACATAAGCATTGAGAATTCTTCTCATGAAGTTCGCACTTGGTGATCTCTTGAAGTGAGATCATGAGGACTCAACCACCAATAGGAACTCCACATGTTTTGGATGTCATTGGATGTTCCTATCTATGATCATGTGTATTGGTCTCCTGACTTGAGATCATTTCCAATGCATGTCATTTGATTTCATACTTTGATGCAAGATGAAAACCATGGCAATGAAGTCATGGAAAGGTAGTTTGTATTGGGTGCGTCATTGGTGGAATGACATTGGTTGAATGATTAAGAAATGATTTTTCGTTTCCAGGTTATGGAAGTAATATATATCGGACCATGTTGATATGAATGACAGTACCTTTATAAGATCATGGCCATGACAGTCCAAGGTAAATCTGTCTAGTAACATCAACAAACTATAAATAAAGAAAAGGGCGATGACACGTAAGTGCGTCCTACTTTATGAGATATTATAGACAAAGAGATTATATTACACTGTGCGTGTTTGTAGGTCAGTTTTCACTGCTGTGACAATCCTTATTTCTTCAGGGGCTATGATGGGTTGCTAGATCCCATTCTTGGTCTGTGAATACTATTCATAGCTGTCAAAATAATGGCCTAGAGGGTCTCACACAATAGCGTATTCAAGAATATGCCCTATTCAGTTGAATAAGAGTTTTGGACATGGTGGGACCCGCCACAGGGGTCTGGGATTTGTCCAAAGTAAAATGATCACCAATTAAATAAATAAATTCATATTATTCGAGTTTAGAATAATGAGTATTGAATTTATTTATTAAATGTATTTACGAGTTTTAAGTAAATACATGAAAAATATTAATTGACGAATATTAAATTATTCAAGTTTCAATTAATATTTATGGGAATGGAGAGTAGAATTAATGACTTAATAATTATCATGTAATATATTTTAATATATTACAAGTAATTGATAATAATATTTATGGATTAGTTTAGTTGTCATAAAATGTCATTGATAGTGCGTTAAGTATTTGGGGCCGACGAGGCGATACCAGGTATTTTAATTAAGCACTGTAAATAGAAGAGGAGGGGAATTTTCCAAATACTATTCATGGAGCTTCTCTCTCCTCTCTTCTCTCCCACACTCTAGGGAGAGATGATCTGGATCCAAGGAGCTCAGATGGAGCTCTCTCTCTCGGGCATCGCTAGCAAAGCGATGCAGTGATTGTTGGAACATCGAAGGCATCATCGGTATTCCACGCTAGCACTCAGACTACGATGAACGGAGCTCCCACAGATTCCTTGAAGTGTGTGTGGATGATCTAGAGGAATTCATCTTTGGATTCTTCGAGCAATGATCGACAACGATGAGCAGACGTCGTGCATAGCTTTAGATCTAAACCAGGTATTTTATGGTTTAGGTTTGTGCTTAAAATCCTCCACGTGTGGTCCTCGGCTAAGACCAGGCTGCTCTTCTCCGATGTCGACAAGTTTATGTCGACCGTTAGTGGAAATTTTTTAAAGAACCCACCTGTTTGGGGCTTCTGCTGCATGCTCGGTTCCAAAAAGTGGTATCAGAGGGAGTGCGTGTCAATTTTAAGCCAAGAAAAAATAAATTTCAATTGAGTTATGAAGATGGCATCGTTATGGTCCCAATTCCAAAAACCGCATTTGAATATGATATCAGATGACCCATCTGCAGTCATCTGAAATTTTAAATTAGAGTTAAACAAGTCGTTTTATAAATGTTCACCGGGTGAAAATCTGGTTACCAGAATAGTATTTTCTAGTGAACCATATTGATTAATGTTATTATAATAATTTAATAATAAAAATAATATTTTAGTTATAATAATAATTTTATTATTATAATATTATATTATAATAATATTGTATTGTTATATCTTTTTATAATTTCTAGTCTAAGAATAGACTTAAGGAAAAATTGTAAAAAAAGGGAGGGGAGACCTGCTTTGCAGGTCCCCAACAACATAAAAAAATGAAATTGCATGTGGACCTGTAAAGAAGGTCTTAGTAATTTAAAAAAAACTGTTTATGCATGGAAGCCCGGCTCTCCTGCTCCTGTTGAGCCTGCGCGTCCCGACTCTCCTGCTTCAGGACCACATTAACTCCCTGGCCACCTCTCCCTGCCAGCAGCCTTCTCCCACACCGAACACTAGGACCGCATCCTGTACCAGCTAGTCTAGGCCGCCGGACCACTGGACCGCCTGCCTCCTCCTTCCCATGGAGCCATGCATGGCTTCCCCGCAGCAGCACCTGCTGTGTCTTATTCCTGCGGCGCATGCCAACTCTCCATGCTGGAAAGTCCTGTTCTCAGCGTCCCGGTAGTCCGCATCGACCCCGGATAGCCTCATATGTCTAGGTCATGCCCCCTGTGCTCGTTTTTCTTACCCAAGACACCCCATGCTATGCACGACCTCCCAACTGCTGGACTCCTCCCCTCCCGCAGAGCAGGCACACTCACCCGCGGTCGGCCAGCACTGAGGCCGCTAGCCGCGACCATCCGCACCACCTTTGGGGTTTCATGGTGAATAGGCCGCGGCACCCGCCTCTCCACCCTCGGCCTTCGGCCTCCGCCCTACAGGAGCCAGCAGCAGCCCTGCCGACCAGCTTCCCTATGCTCCTGTCTAGCCGCCTCTGGCCGGCACTCCGATCCCAGCACGAGTAGAACCCCACCAAGGTCAGGATATCCTCTGGAGAGGTACTCCTTTGGTGCTCCACACTGCCATACCGGCCCCGAAATGGGCATTAATAGGTTTTCTCAGCCCGAATTGTGTTTGGGAGGACCTGCCTGGCCCTGTTCACCCCCGCATGAGGCCGGCTTAGCCCGGGATGGACCTACGCAGGTTTTCCCTGACCTGCATAGCCCCTTCCCAGGGTTTATGGGGCTCAAGTAGTTTTATTTGAATAAAAAGTTAATTAAATTAATTAATTTAATTACAGTTCAGAATTAAATTATTTAAATATTTTCATTAGTTTATAATTAAAGCGGCATAATTAATTTAATTGGTGATAAATTAAATTAGTTAATTAATATAATTTTAGTTTTAAAATTAAATTAATTAAATTGGGACCGAATGACATTAATTTTGGATTAAAAATTAGAGTGAAATTTTTAATTCAATTAAAATTACCTCAAGTTTAATTTTAATACAAGTTTAATTTTATTCTGCATTTAATTAATATTTGTGAGTTTAATGCGTATATGTTGGTCATGAGCCGTTGACCTACCAATGCGTGTCTAGTGTTTATTTATTTATTTATTTAATTTATTTAATTATTTCATGGTATTGTAATAATTAGTTTAATTAAATAAAAGACGATCTGTGTGTCATCTCAAATGTCATTATATGTATAAGGGCATACGTGCTCATTCTCAGAGTTGTAATTTTTTCCCTGAGACCCCCTCGCTTGTGTGTGAGTAATGTTGTATAATGATGAGATGACATATGATGCACTTTTCTCCAAGTAACGGCAATGCACCAGACAAAAGTTGGTTGCATTGGATGAGTAGACGTTACTGTTCAAGTAGCAAGCCACACAACTAAAGGTACTTAACCCTAGGGTTGCGGTTGGTCTATTATTCACTCAATGGATCAACCATTAGAACCATCTCATTATCAGGTCTTCATTTTATTTTTTCATGGTTTATTATTTTTTGTATGTTTGATTTATTGCATGATCACATAGTATAATAATAAATAAACATGCAAGATAAAATGAACATGTGACGCGATGAAATTTCTATTTCTTGCACGGTCAATTGTGAGTGCAATCACATAGTATGTGCTTATAAAAATAGAAAAGGATTTCTTTCGTCACACTAAAAATAATAAAACCCTTAAAGATATATTAAGTCTAAACAGCCTTCTGTCATTCAAATTTGGACAAAACCAGCTATTTGAGGTGCTGGTCATGCCTTTTATGAGGGTGCCTCTTACTACTGGTGAGTCCTTATAAGAATGATGGGTTTACTTAACTAAAATTCATGCAAACAAATAGCCATAGCTAGCTTGTTGTAATTTTAGAGGAAAGCATTGATTAAATAAAGTTATAATTTTATGAAGTTGGGACTTCACTCAATAGATCGAGGAGCCGCAAGTTAAAGTGGCCGGCCAACCAAATGCCTACCTAGAACCCTCCAAGTAGTGGTGTAGCCATATCTTGTATACTATGAGGGGTGGTTCAGAGATCCTTTCCACTAGAATACTAAAGCGATAGAGTATTCCGATTCTAGCATAGAGGGTTCCTAGAATCCGATAAAATAGTGGAAGACATTAAAAGATTTAAGTAATTAATCAAAAAATGTCTAAACTGGTAATTCAGATAAAAGGCACCAATCTGCTAAAATTCATTTTTGTAGAAAAATGGAAAGTAATACAACAATATTAAAACTGAGATATTATAATGGACAAAGTAAATGTCCACACTAACACGAGTGTCCATGAATAGTACAGGCATGTGCGCATAGAACTATGATATAGGAAACTCAAGGTGTTAGTGTCCCTACACTGTTAAACTACCTCATGAAGTGAGAGTGAAAATTTCTTACAGGAGACTAATGTACAAATCATACGATAGTTATATCATTATACTTTCATCAATTTCTGGTGTCATTTACAATCGCTACACTAGGAAATAGATGATATAACATAAAGTCTCATCTCCGAGAAGTTTGCAAGGAGAAAGCGAAACAATGATATGAATAAGGCTAAGTTTATACCGGCATGTGTAAATTGAAAGATCGATCATGATCTTTAAATATCATTTTCACCACATTACTCAAGTCTCGTTTTATGTTACAGAAAGAATAAGTATTGATTAAATGCTTCATTACCAATTTAGGTAAGGTTCTCCAAGTGAATAAGAATAAAAGACAATTAAGCTTTAATTCTTATGTCAGATAAATTGAAATATAATGTGAAAAGGTCAAAGGGATTTAATTCCAATGAAATATTCGCAATGTCCTTCAATTAATGAGGTATTAATAGAGGTTATTTTCATTTCATATTATAAAATAATACTATGGAAGTTTAAAAGCAATAACCTGATTTAAAAAAGAAATTTTCCGCTTCTACATCAGGCGTAGTCATCAATGTAATGTTTCTCTTTTACTTCTTGGGTATTAAATACAATATGTTGGTAACATATGTGTATTCTAATACTATAACCAAGTTAGTATAGAAATCTTACTAGAAGTCAGGTGTATTCTCCATGTGGCTGTGAAAGGGTGATACCTAGGCCAGTGGTGGGAAGTACACGACTTCTTTAATTTCCAAGTGAAAGATTCAGGTTGAACTATTATTGAGTATAACCACAAAAATTAATCTCATGTGTCCTTGGACGCAAGGAGACATTCTTTAAGTTTTTTTAATGAATGTTTTTTTGGTAAAATCAATCACTAGTTCAGTAATACATGAATCATAGGAAATTAGTGATGAATATAAATGTAAGACTTATACCCAGTTGTGGTATGATAATTCTTTGTCAAGTAATACTAAAAATTGATGTCATGAATATACCAAGTATGGTATTTAGTCTTGTCACAACTAAATACTTTTGGTATTATCGATGTCTTTAGTTTGGACAAAGGAGCCTTTATAAATAAAGGTACATCACAAAGCTTTTAGAAATAGTTCAACACGTAAGTGTGAACTATTCCAAGTATAATCTATAGGTATATATGATTCATAAGATTCCTTTAAGAAATTAAGGAATAATAAAGTGAAGTATTTTCATGGTCAGGAGATATGAGTTGCTTCGTGTTGGGATACTGACGAATATCTAAACCAAGCATTCATCAATCATGATAATGTAGTGTGGAGTAATTCTTAAACACACATTACCTTATCGACATCATGAAATTGATGTTAATAAGGAGGATTGATGATCAAGTCTTACATATCAACATTGATCAATAAACATATAGCGTTGAGAAATTCCTAAACGCATATGTTATACATCAAAGCATTGATGTAAGTAATATCAATGTTGGAACTGACATAAACTTCCATTATATTTCATGAAATGCTTTACAAATAACAACGATATCCCATAACCATATGCCAACTATAATGAAAAATGGATATCATACGAGTCATAGTATGATGTAAACCCATTATGTCATAAGAACATGTGTTTGGATGCAAAGAGTTTGTTCGGATATAAACAAACTTGCGTCAAAACAAACACATTGTGCATTTACTGTAATAATCCCAACAGTTGTTTAGGATGTTACAATATAGAAGAGTTAGTTGTCAAGAAATAGACTACACTTCTATATAAGGGTGCACATATTTATTAGAGATAGTGGGAGCTATATTGTCTTGTGTTTAGTCAATGCTCAAGATGCACAAAATAGTTGGCATAAGAACTAGTTACATAAGCACATGTGTAACAAAGTATGTTCCAGAGACACATATTGCATGGGATGGATAAAACCATTGTGATGGTTTTTATATTCACCGCGGTTGCTGATCTATTATTTAATGTGAATAATATTTCCTAAAATTAAGCAGTATATGGAAATTATCTAAAACTGATAAGCCTAACTAAAATTCAATTAATGGATTCCATGTATCAAAGTGAAAAGGGGCTATTATTTTGAATACTGTGGTGGGTATTCAAGTGAGTTGATACATGGATGGTACAAGTGTAGTACCAATAAATCTTGATTGGTTTGACCAATTCATCATGATTAAATCCATTAGAATTTTACTTATCATAGCTAATATCAATGATCAATTGTTTTAGTATTGGATGTCATGGCCACCAATCATGGATGGTGTCTATACGACGCAACCAGAAAGGGATGGTAACATCACAGAATGATAATAAAGGTTGCAAGTTACTGAAATCTGGTTTAGGATTAATGTAAGAAACATGATCATAGTATATAAATTTAAAACAAATGTTTTCCATGTGTCTACCAGAGTTTAGTAGGAGCACTATGGTTTTCCAATAAGAAATATTTTTGGTAACATATGGAAAACAGACATTGGTCTAACAGTTAGTTAAGACCAAAATGAAATTTAATCTCCAATAATTGACTTGAAGTAGAAACCTAGGTTCTAGGGAACAAGATCTACTAAGTTAGATCTATAGGTTGCTTGGTCCTAGTCAATCGTACATATAGTGACATTGTATTGAAAAATACTTGTTGGAACAATTCAAGAGGTGAATTATTTCCTATGTCACAGGGCATAATCTCTCCATGTTGACCTTTCTGTGACATGAGAAGAGTTAAATGTGGCGAGTTGAAATCCATATGTCGAAGTGATGGGTCAATAACACTTTCCAAGATATGTAAAAGAACTGATATTGCCTAGGAATTTTGGGTAGATATCAGTTATATCTAGGAGAACTACAAGGGGTGCAGTCAGAACTATATAATTGTACATCGACAAGTACAAAAGATATGTACCTAGTAAGTGGAGAATAAAGGATACTAGTTTTCAAGGATAAAAACTAGTCTTCCATAGATCAATGTGATATGTTAGGATAAAGGAAATGAGTGAGTCAAGCTCATATAAGCCAGTGGTATCCATACCTACAAAGACTGAGTATGTTGCAGCTTATAAGGTAGCTAAGAAGTAGATATGAAACAATCTGTTTCAGTTCTTGGAATCACTCCTGGTGAGAAAATTATTATCAAAATCTAAATTATGATATTCTTACTGGCCATGATGTCAAGCTATGATAGTGGAAAAAAGTGAGATATACTCGAGATACCATCTCTTGAGTAGTTTTACTCAAAGAGATGAGGTCGCTATAGTAGAATTGCCACGCAGAAAAATTGTGGTGGATCTAGAAGCTAAAGTCATTACTCAGTAGAAACATGATGTTCATCATGTGAGTGGATAACAAGTTTGGTTAGCAAGTTGGCTCTAGTAAAAGTGGGAGTGTTGAAATAGTGGGTTCCCTAGACCCAACTATTATGTGCTTTTGATTACCATATCATGTATACAGTAAGCTATGCATGATTTCATCTTACCATTATAGTGTAGAATTTTCTGCATCCACTATTGAAATGGTAATGTACAATGATTAATTGTCATATCGAAAGGTTATAGCAGTTCCCAGGCTATAATGAGAACCTCTAGATACTATGAAATTAATCTTAAATATATGTTCTATAGTCTAGATACATCAAACTAATTGGACACAGTATATGTTTGACTATTAGGTGCTGGGGGATCATAATCATTGAGACTTCTTCTCATGAAGTTCGCACTTGGTGATCTCTAGAAGCGAGATCATGAGGACTGACCCACCAATAGGAACTCCACATGTTTTGGGTGTCATTGGATGTTATTATCTACGATCATGTGTATTGGTCTTCAGACTTGAGATCATTACAAATATATGTCCTTTGATTTCATACTTTAATGCAAGGCGAAAACCATGGCAATGAAGTCATGGAGAGGTAGTTTTTATCGGGTGCGTCATTGGTGGAATGACATTGGTTGAATGGTCAATAAATGATTTTTCGCTTCCAGGTTATGGAAGTAAAATATTGCAGGCCATGTTGATATGGATGATAGTACCTTTATAAGACCATGGCCATGGCAGTCAAGGGTAAATCCATATAGTTAAGTAAAAAACTATAAAGAAAGAAAAGGGCGATGAAAAATGAGTGCATCCTGCTTTATGAGATATTACAGACAAGGAGATTATATTACATAGGGCGTGTTTATAGGTTGGTTATCGCTGTTGTGACAATCCTTATTTCTTCAGGGGCTATGATGGGTTGCTAGATCCTGCTCTTGGTCTGTGAATACTATTCATTTCTATTGAAATAAGGGCCTAGAGGGTCACACACAATAGCATATTCAAGAATCTGCCCTATTCAGTTGAATATTAGTTTTGGACATGGTGGTCCCCACTATAGGGGTGTGGGATTTGTCCAAAGTTAAACGATCACCAATGTAATAAATAAATTCATATTATTCGAGTTTAGAATAATGAGTATTGAATTTATTTATTAATTGTATTTACAAGTTTTAAGTAAATACATGAAAAATATTAATTGATGAATATTAAATTATTCAAGGTTCAATTAATATTTATGGGAACAACGAGTCGAATTAATGACTTAATTATTATCATGTAATATATTTTCATATATTACAAGTAAGTGATAATAATATTTATGGCTCAGTTTAGTAGTCATAAAATGTCGTTGATAGTGCATTAAGTATTTGGGGACGACGAGGTGATACCAGGTATTTTAATTGAGCACTATAAATAGAAGAGGAGGGGAATTTGCAAAATACTATTCACAGAGCTTCTCTCTCCTATCCTCTCTCCTACACTCTAGAAAGAGATGATTTGAATCCAAGGATCTCGGATGGAGCTCTCTATCGGGCATCGCTAGTGAAGCAATGCAGTAATCATTGAAACATCAAAGGCATCGTCAGTATTCCATGCTAACACCCAAACTATGATGAACGACACTCCTGCATATTCCTTGATGTGCGTGTGGACGATCTAGAGGAATTCAGCTTCGGATTCTTCGAGCAGCGATCACCAACGATGAGCAGACGTCGTGCATGACTTCTGATCTAATCCATGTATTTTACGGTTTATGTTTGTGCTTAAAATACTCCATGTGTGGTCCTCAGCTAAGACCAGGCTACTCTTCTCTAACATCGACAAGTTTACGTCGACCGTCGGTGGATAAATTTTAAAAAACCCACCTGTTTGGGGCTTCCGCTGCATGCCCGGTTCCAACATAAACTCTACCATGATTTCTAATAAAGGGGAGTTAATTTCATTATTTTATAATAGAAAGGACCTATATTATTAAAATATTACCCTTGGTGATGTAGAAGTGAGTCATGTCCTTAAAGAAATGATTTTAAAACCTTAAAATATATTCTAGGTTTTGGAGGATTCTTAAATTATTTATAAAATTAATCAAATATAATTAAAATAAAATTATTTTAGATAAGAAACATATATTTGGACTTTTATACCATTTATAGTATTTATTACATCATTTTGGGCCATTATGATGTCATAATACACCCCATATATTTATACCATATTTAATTTTTACATGAGAATTCAAGTGTCTCATAAAATTATGAAAAATTTACCATTGGATAATTTTGATGTTATGAATCCAAAAAATAATATTTATTTTATCCAAATAGTTTTTTGAATATGTGAATTTTCACTTTTAAAATAATAACGGTCATTTATTGAGAAATGCTGGTTTTTTTGACAATAACGCATTTTCAATCCCTTAAAAAATTACATTTTAATTCATAAAATTAATAAATTCATTTATATTTAATAAAAATTATTTAATAATAATATTTTATTTATTTCAAAAATCCATTAATTCATAAATTCCTTAATTTAATTTGAATATTACCCAATAATACAATTTGTATTTTATTGATTCAAAATGAATATAATTTATAAAGTAACAATAATAAAATGAAAATATAATAATTATTCTATAAAATATACATATTCAGGTTATTAGGGTATTGATACATATCCTTTTATGGGGTGGTTCAACGTACATGGTTTGGGCGATGATCTCAATTAGCTTGAACTTATCACATTAACAATTTTCCTCATACTGAATTTATTGAATATCAGCAGGGGATTGGTCCAAGGAAATGACCAGTGTTTCTATGTCACTTATAAGATCTGATAAATTGGCTTAATAGGTTATGATCCTACCAGTTGAGGCCATCACTTCCTTTTTCTATGTCAATTGGATTTATCAAAACCCAATATTTATACTAATCATATGATCAATGTTCAATGACTATATTATTAATGGTAAAGATACTTAATTTTCTTTTAAACCCTATAGGATATAGTGAAACTAAATAAGTTCATGTTTTTATATCCATAATATAAAATTATTCATTTAATTAATTTGAAAGGGGAATTTTATTTATAAAAGTTCTGTTTGTTACATACATATAGTTCATTGATTGGGGAATTACTTTTATATTACCCACACTCATTGATCATGGGATTACAATTAATGAAATTTATCTCTATTTTGTATGATTCATGTGGCACATATATGCATGTACATGATATGAAAATGATGCGTGTGCCCAGATAGAACTCTAATGCATTGTGTAATGTTTTATCTCATGATACATCATGTATAGTATTAGGGTGTAAACCAAATACATTATGGGACATTGTCCATCATTTTATAATGTATTTTAATTTAGACTTTAAGTATTTTTATGGTGCCATGTTTAATATTGTCACTGCATTTCCATGTTTCATTTATGCTATCATGTTATATAATGCATTATTGTTCAAGATTATGATTCTCACCCATATTATGTTACCTTGATATGCCTATTGGATCACATGTATTGATTTTACATATGTTTATATTTATTTATTATCTTATTGTACTTTATAGCTCACCCATTTATTATGTACATCACTAGGTTATCCTATGCAATTTTAAAAGAATAGTTGAATTTTAGGAGCATGTTAAGGAAATTTAAATAATTTTTTAATCCATGAATCAATTTAATGTTATATGTACCTAATTTCACAAAGAAAATACGCTTTATGATATTTTAAGATTTTATAATGCAAACTTTTTTGTAATAAATATTGAAATAAAGTGTATTTATGATATGGATTATCATATCACTCTAGGGAGGATATTGGTTCATCTTTTATAAGAGGCCTTCCTTAAAAAATTCCTATAATTCTTGTATTATGTGAAACTAAACCATGGTGCCTTAACTACAAGGGGGTTTCTATTTGGATTTCATGGAATGTTGGGTATGTTATGCCATTTTTAGAACACATTCTATGAAACCACTGGGTATAAGACATTTCTATGAGACCTTATCCCATGGGGATCTTTCAAATTGTGTGAGAGGTTAAAAATTTTATTACCTCCTTAGATAATTTACTATGAAATCCATGATGTTTTAGAACATGACAACATCCTTATTATAACATTTACAAAATTGGGTATAATAGGGGTTCGTGGTGTCCTAGTTAGTGCATTATAACATGGAATATGAGCATACTTAATTGTTATTTAATTATTATATATTAGTTCATCAACTCAAAAATATCTATTGAACTTATTCTAAGGATGTGTTAGTGGGTTACTACTAGTTTTTATTAATAACATCCTGTGTTGGTATACTGGTTCATGAAAAGGTGTTTTTGTTAGGGATCTATCCAAGGGAAAGGGATCAGTGTTGGGTGATTGAGTAGGTAGAGCAGGTAATAGATGAAGGTGATACAAGGAAATACTATGAGATCATTTTGTGGTTGTTACTATGTATATATATATATATATTTTAAATTTTTTATACATATTGATCTATCACTTTTTTGGATCACTTTTGAGTATTGATGAATGACTTACATTTACAAATTTTATTGTATCATTTGACATTATTTATATAGTTGGAATATCAATGCGACTATCTACTATATGTTATTTCTTACTAATACTTGTTATATTTATATTATTTATGGTTATATGATATTGAGGCCATAGTCTCTCAATTTTATGGCTCTAGTAATTTCCACTAGTTAGTAACCTCTTTTGTATGTGGAGGATCAAATGAGGCCATATGGAACTCTATCTTAGATATAGTGATTTTCCCAAGGAATTACAAAAGTATTTTTAAAATAAAGTATTGGTTACAAAGGATTATTTTAATAATTGAATAAATATAAATAAATAAAATGTATTTTTATATTATTTCTCTTATATGAAAATAGAAATTTGTTTACTAATAAAGAGTTGTTTAGAACTACATGAGAGGATGGTTTTAACACAATGAATTTTGATTCACCAATTTCTATAATTTTTTAAAAAATAATTAAGGGATAAATGGATTTTAATCTTGGATAAAATTAATTTATCCTTGTTATTTATTAAAATATGCGGGAAAGAGTTCCCAAAAGTGATTTTTTAAATAAACCCTTTTTTTCATAATTCTTCTCTATAAATATATAACACCATATATGATATTGATACAGTAGTTTATTCATAAAATATCCCCACTAAAGGAAATAATTTTTTTTATTGACATAAAATCGTTTTTACCTTAGGTTTAAGTTATAAGAAAATATAGTTTTTCATAGGCTAGTGGGATAATTTTTAAACATATATAAGTTCAAGTATAAAAAATAAAATATTATAATAGTAAAAATTAAAAGTTAATTTAACTTTTTATCCTGAAGTAATTTAGGATGCTTTGATAAAGTATAATGTAAAGTGATACATGTTTTTACCAAATGTTCTAAAAGAAACATTTGAATGTTAAAGGTTAATGATGATGGTGATGGACATAAAATTAGTTCTAAGTAGACAACAAAATTTATTAACATCACAACATTATATCTTGTGAAGAAAATACATTTGGATACTATTATTGAAGAGTTGTATTTTAGGAATATGATTCCCAAGATGCACTATTATCTAAAAAAATTCTTTAAAAATGTTTCACACTAAATATTTTAGTGAGATGTTTTTTAGATGGTCACATAGAGATATGGAATGAATTACATAGGGATGTAATGATTTTAGAAAAACCCTAAAATTTATGCAAACATAAGGTCTATCTAGAAGTCAATCAAAAGGGATATGATTAAAGGGATTTTATATATGGTTTTATAAGTATTCTTAATATAATTTAAGAATATAAAAATGTATCATGTTATAAAGGTGGAAGCTTCCACATTATTATTTTATAATGTTGGTCATATAAATTTCATGTGGTATAATGATAATTGGACTCTCAAAGTATAACTATGAGTTCTCCCAAAATGATTTTCATCCATAAGTATTATAGGTTTTAATGAAATATTAAGGTTATTTTGGGTAGGATTTCAGATAGAGATAATGAATATACACATGAGGTATAAAATGAGTTTTGTATACTAGATGATCCACTAAGTATACCACATGGATTGACATACACAATGTGTTCGGTATGCTCGGGGTTAATATTTCAAATTGAATCCTTATACCTAAAGTTTTAATGATACCTATAATAACAACCATCATAATTTTATACCACTCTTGCATAAGCCTACGTGCTTAGATAATCATGGGTTGATTGGGTATTTTGATGATTATGTCATCAGTTGAGGCTTAATCAAGATTGGATTTGTCCTCAATTTAGATAAAATGAGGAAGTATTTATCCACACCTAGATATGACACATGTGATGTTATTATCTCTTTTTTGTGAGGTGCATTTGATGAGATTATCTACTTATGATATGTGATGTATTCACTGAACTTATCTATCTATAGTTGGAGAATCGATAACATATGATTTAGATATATATGATTGTCATATTTTGCATCTCATGGTTACTCAATGGATCGATAAGATAGATTATATGATTATTCAAACTTGTATATGATACATCTCATGGGTCTAAGTATGGAGATATATGTGTTCAATATAGATCATACTAGACCCCTTATATCTTGATTAGAATTAACACTTTTCTAGATGTCTCTATCTACTTATAATTATGTAATTAATAATGGAAATGATATAATGTACCATTAGGACACACTTTATGTATTTTTTAATTAGTATCAAGTTTATGAGACTCATAGAGCTACCTTAAAAGTGTTTTGAATGATATATAAAAGTTGTTTTGGATATATATTTATAAGTTGTTACATATGATGAATCATAAAGTGAATATGTATGAAAAATTTTCCAAAATGTGATTTGGAGGATATTCAAAATAATATTTGGATACAGTTTCACAAGTTATTACATATAATGTGATATAAGGTGAATGTATGGTAAATTTTTGTGGCTTTGGTGAAAGTGGGATATTGATAAAAATATTCACAAATAAAATATACCACAACATTCCAATTTAGAATATGTTGTAGTCTATCCTAGTGTTCATCATAACATAGTTAAGGCATTGTTTCATGGTGAATCATGCATGAAATTTTCATGATATTTAGTAACATGTATAATGGAAACATCCCATTCTTTATGCTATCAGATCAATTGGTTTATCATGATATTATGATATTGAGGTGTTTTAAAGTTATGTATAAATTATTTAATCACTAAACAATTAATTATGAGGATTTAACAAGAGTTACAATATTTGTAACATTGAGAGATATTTATGAAATTTTTCTTGAATGAATTTCCCATCATTTTTGTTATAGAGGCCTATGTAAACCTATTTAGATCCTTATAGAGGGTTTTATGAGAATGAGACACAATTATCCCATTATAACTCATTTTAATTGAGTTTATAAAGATCTAATTATCTATAATTTTGAATAAAATGTTATATTAAACATTTTTTGAAGGAAATACTTCTTGAGAATCATGGGATTCAAGCACTCTATGGTAACCCAAGGAGGAAAAGTCATTCTTTTGATTCTTAGTGATATAAACGAAACATGTGTATATGATCTTTAATTGAATGGTGTAAGGTATGAATTTTGTTTGTTTGTTTTATTATTTAGTTCAAACATATCAAATAGATCCCATGTTTTATTAGTTTTTGATTTTCTCTATGATGAGTTTTAGATGGTATCCATCACTCTAAAACACATTAGATGATAATTAATTGAGTAATGAGTGACAATGAAAGGTTTGGAAAGAATAAAAAGATGATTAGAATATCACATGTATCTTCCCAAAATTAAATTCATATATAGTGGAATTGTAGGGATAGGTGTTATTAACATTCATTAATATCTTATTATTTTTGGTGGAATGGGTGATTGATAGTCAGGGATAAGATTTTGAGAACTATATTATTCATGAAAGGCTCTATGATGTGTATTCGAGTCTCTCTTGTACTAAGAATATGAATTATAAATCTCTATACATGGATGATTAGTTTTTCCAATACATATGTGTGAATAAGTAATGTGTATATATTATGATCCATAGTGAGTTATTTATCCATGATTCAATAAGGTATATCATGATATTTGATGTCAAATTTTATGTCATGTGATAAAGATGGATATTTTAGGGTTTTCTTCACAACATCATACATGATAGAAGTCTGATAAAAATTATTACAACTATGTTGGTATTGTATATATTTTCTATTCCATTATGGAAGTGATATGAAGACATGGTGGATTTTTTGATAAGGATTAATTGACTATCTAAAAATAGTTACAAAATTTGGGTAATTGTGCATAATTTTATTAATATTGATATTTTCATAAAAATTTAGAGGAAGAAATTAATGGTTGATTTGGGTATGATGTATGTATAAGAATGGGTGATGTTTTATGAAGTGTAATGAGTACTCTATTTTACTGGAAATAGAAATTTACTTAATAAATTTAGAAAGTAATTCAATGATCATTGGGTACACAAGTCAAACTATGTTTTTCTTATCATAAACTTAAAAATGGTTTTTTTTATTATACTCTATAGATTCAAGAAGATAAGATATGAGAATGCATCCAAAATTTTAGTTGTTCATGAGAATATCATTTTCCAAGGGTATATATTTTTTATAATTATATCTACTAAACTTCAATTCCAATTTATTTTTTAAGACATTATATTTAGAAAATATTAATCACTTATGTGCTGAATATAAGTGGTTAAATTACTTATTGAACTCAGTTTATTGAATGAAACTACTCAGAGGGTTCTGTTAATTAGAATATCATTGATTTTTATGCATTGATCTTATAATTATTAGAGACTTAGACACAAAGAATTATCTCACATGATTTCTCATTTATATATATGTAACCTTAGTTTATAAATCATAGTGTGGGAAATAAAAGTATGTTTGAAAATTGGTTTATATGACCCCTTCATATTTTGAAATACATTGGGGAGATTTCATATTGATTTGACTTATATCCCTAATTTAATGAAATTTATGATTTGTTTAATATATATCAATTATAAATTTATGGACTAGATCTATCTTATATCATTTGAAAATATTAAATGGAAATAGATTTGGATAATTCATTCATAAAATAACCTATATAGACCATTGACCAGAGTTATAAGATTATATAGGAAAGAAAATGCTTTTAATTTTTGTGTTATAGAAACATGATCAAGTTTAATAGGATTCACGGAAACAATAAGATTAAATGAGGTAATAGTGGCATGATTTTTTCACTTATGGTACCTAACGATGTTTCTCAGGGATGAGAAAAATTATAGAATGATTTAATAAGGACTCAATATTCACAATATTGTTTTAATGTTTATTTTTAAATGGTTTTCATTTATATATTCATTTTGAATAAAATATAGATTTTTAGTATTAAATGGATGGTTTTTGAATAAATAAGTGGTTTATTAGTACTACTAATTATAGAAGACCCCACTGAGTACCACATAGGACACTATTGAGTACTCGATGATCCAAATAGAGGGAAGGATTGATATTGTCTTAACTAATAGGTTTTAATTGGGTTACCACCATGTAGCCCAATGTAATTCACCACGTACTCCGTATATTAAAAACATATTATTTATCACAGGAACAATTTTAATTATATTTTTAGGATTTTTATTAATCTTTACATTTCTAATTTTTTTTCAAGAGATGAAAGGCAAAATGGTCTCATTTAATTTTAATTTTATACCATATTCAACTATATTTGAACATCTCATCTCTTAATATATTTTTGATCTATTAATTGAATTGGGTTCCTTTGATTATGTCTAAGGTAAGACCTAATTTTTCTTAGATTTTATCATTTTTGATTGTTTTTTTCTATAAAATCCATATATTCCTATATATTCATCATGTAAGAAATTTCTTAACATTTTTTTTAAATTAAAACTTATATTTTTCATGAGAGGGACATATTAATCATTATTCATGATACCTTGGTCCTACCTTATGATTTTAATAAATTTTTATGTGAATTTTTCATTATATAAAATTGAAATTTACATGAGGATATTAAATTAATGTTTAAGGTGTTAATATTTTATTAAAACTTTGGATAGACAATGTTACATTTATAATATTGATTCTAGAGGATACAAAATGATTCTAAACTTTTCCCAATGAATTTCAAGATGAGGTTTTATTTTTATTTTATAAATAATTATTAAATTACATATCAATGAATTAATTATATAAAAAAATTATAATGTGTTTTTATATATTATAAAATTTTAGTTTTCTGATTGAGTAGATCATTTATGTGAAATATTTCTAGTAATGTGTATTGTTTTTTATATGCACTATTTAATAGTTATGAGAAACTATAACATGAAATACATTATTATATACAACACATGATGGAAATGTGATGTGTGTATGGGTAAATTTCCATTTTCTATGTAATGAAATGGATGCATTGGGTAATATCAATTTTCATGACATGGTCAAATAGGGGATATCTATTATATACTTTATTTCATAAATAATAGATGAATTTATTAGGTAAGTTATGTTCTGGATGGTTTATTTCCATTAACTATGCCACAAAATGTATGTGATTTACTTATGTGATACTTATTACATATCGTATATTCTTTTAAAGTCTGAAGTAAGACATTTTGAGTAGTGTGGTCCCCTAGTTATCACACAATAACATAATATCTATATTATTTTTTTAATAGATAAACTCTTATATATATTGTATTTCAATATTTCACATGTATACTCATTATTTAATGGAAATATTTGGGACTATTTGGTTCCATACTACTATGTTATATTTAAAATATATATGTACACATATCTTATGCATTAATATTTTATGTCTTAATTTATAGGTAAGGGAAAGGGCCTAATATTTTATGGATGAAACTTGGATTCTAGATAGGGATATAGAGATCAATCAATAAAGAAGTTTGATAATCATTTTGAGGGAGCTTTTTTATTATTAACATATTCAAAATTTTAGTTTTTATTTATATTTGAAAATATCTTAATATATTTGGAATTTGATGTATAACTTTATGACATAGATATTTTGGGATTAATATTTTATCCATCATGTTTGTTTTGTTTATTTCATCTATGTTGATATTTTATTATTATAATCTATCTATTTTTATTTTTATGGAGAGATTTTTTTTAATGATTATCATTTAAACTCAGTGATACTCTATATATTCTAGATATTGTGATATATTCTTGAGTCCTTATGATATTTTATATCGATAGAATAGTTGTGTTAATGTGGGAAATTACAGGGACTAGTTATTTAATATGTTTTTATGTATTCTTAAAAATAAATATAACCTAAAGTAAAATCAGTTATTTCATTGATGATGATTAGAATAATAAATTAAATAATATTATACATATCACTATTGAAACCAATAGATACATAAATTCTTACATTATAACAATTTTTCAAAGACATATAGTGATATCCTTTTGAGTAATTTATAATCACATATAGTTTTTACACCTTTTATGTATACATGTTTAATTTTTATTTGTTTATGAAAGTAATATAAAGTTTATTACTGTTTATGGATGAGGTCAATAACCATGGGGCATGAAATATAGAGTTAAAATCTAGAGATAAGGCATAATACCCATTTTTATGAACCATGACTCCTTATTTTTGTTTTAATTATTTAATTATTATATTTTAATTTGATCTAACAAATTTAAATTGAAATTATTTTTTATATATGATTTTCATGGTGAATAATATATGTATATACATATTTTAGAAGCCTTATAACCTCCACACCATAATAATTTTAATCCCTAAAAAGTTAATAAAAAGCCTCATTGGAATACAATTCAAGATAAAATATTTATATATTAATTTCTTTTTACAATGTTTACTTGAACACTTACATAATTTTATATAATATAATCACTAATAGAATATAATTAGTAATATAAGTTTATTCTAATAGTAAATAATACACACAAGAATATCAAAAAAAATAGGTATTAACTTCAATCCCAAATTCACCCACTTGATCATATTAGATAACTCATATTTATATTTTCTACATTTTGATAAATAAAAGACTTAATCAATTAGTCTGAATCATGATATTATAAATAACTAATAATATAAACTATTAAAAATATCCAAAGATGTTAGATGAGCATAAAAATATTGATAATAACTTATATTTCTTCTTGGGATTCCAATATACCAATCAAGGCATCACATAAAAAAACCTAATCCCCAACTATAAATTTTGGTAGTTGATGTTAGTAATAATAAATTTATTTTAAGTGCCTCTAGGAAACAAACATTCACTTATATATCAATTAGGTCTTATCAATGGTTTCTTAAACTAAAATAATTCCCAAAAGTGATGTTTCTCTTATCTAAATCCATCATAGTTAGGACCAATATAAACTTCTATATAAAGTATTATAAGAAAAAAAAGGAAATTATAGTTTATAGTTATTATTATGTGAAAATTAAACCGATGAAAACTATTTTATTCATTATCCACATAAATATAAGAAATTTGTTCAAAAATTATTTTAAAAAATATATTTATTATCTTGTACTTATAATATGATGCTGATAGAAAGTGGTCTACTTCACCTAAATCCTTAAGTATTATTGGATTCCACTCTAAAAAAATAAATAAATTCTAGATCTTGGTCAAATGCAGTCTATATAATAATTTTTTAGAGTTTCTCCACCTACATCACATAAAAATTTATAAAATAATTTGACAATAAAGATTCTAGGATGGTCTAATAAACTATAATGGTTCCCATAAGTGATGTTTCTATTGTCTAGGTATAGTATAATGGGGACCGAAATGGATTTATTTACAAATAAGAAATGGTTCAATATATATAGACCACTTGTAAGTATTATAATAAAAAAATTCAACTAATGATAAGTAGTTTTCAAAATCACCACCAAAATAAATAATAAAAGATAATATAATGTTCTCTAAAATATGAAGTATCATCTTAAAATAAATGTAATGACCCTAACATAGATACCTGAACAGTTCCTAAGCTAGGAAAAAATTGACCCAATGGAATTTCACAATCAATATGGTATAAAGACAAGAATTTTAGGTATTTTTTTATCATTAGGGGATTATTTAACCACTTTGATTAATGGAATGAGTAATTATCAGTTTTTTCAAAAGAAATGACACGACTCTTCCATAAGTTCACCATATTTTAAATTAATACTATAACCTATTCAACATATTGAGTGACCTATATATTGATGATAGTTGATAAAACAAAATCATTATATAATGGAATGAAAAATCCATCTCTATATGTATGTAGTTAAAATATAGGAACACAACCTTTATAAATGCACCAATAAGAGTCATGAAAGAACTATTGGATTACAACAACTAAAATAATAATTTAAATGGAACTGGTGATGTGCTAACACTTCCATCACCAAAAATTTCCTTTAACTCCAACTCCACATAGGGACCGAATACACAAACCCATACTAACACCCTACCAAGAAACAATGCATCCAAAAATTACCTACACACCCACTTGTACTTGAAATAAAGTGAATGATATTATATGCTCCCCAATGTTTTCATATTGTATATGAATATAAATAATTAGTAGAGAACCCCTAATGGTGTCTTAGTAGACATTACGAATAAACAGGTGCATGCATGAAACTTTTTACACATTTATATATATATAGAATATTTTTTATAGGAAGTTTATTAAACTTGAAAAAAGATTCCCATAATCAGAGAATAGATGATAAATAATTATAATTGACCACTATATATAGAAGGATGAACTATAGATCATTTAACCTAGTCATATACTTTCTTGGAATATGAGATGAATAAATATATTGAGTTATGGTGAAACACCTATCTTAAGTGAAAAGGGAATCTTGTATAACGTGTTAGGGTGTGATATATATCCTAAGGGGAAAAAGGAACATTTATAATGAGTAAAGGAGATATTATTTCCCATATTTAGGGAAGGGAAAAGGGTAAAATATGTTAGGGCATTGTGATCCCATCCCAAACCATCAATCTATTATTTAACATATGGTGTACCTAGAAAATAATTACATAATCAATATATGAATTCTAACATGGTCATACATCATCAATTTATGATTTCAATATAAATAACACCTCATATTAAATGAAAAATTATTATTCACTAATCTATACCACTGAGAATTCTGTAGAAGAAAAATATTTAAGTAAAAAATTTATATATAACATATAATAATAACCTTTACACCCATTTCATTCACATTTTAACATGGATTATGACTATGAAATATATATATATCTATGAATCAAATATTTCAAGTCAAATGATACTTTAGTTTAGGAATAATGAATAAATAGAACATACTTGCAGTGAAACAAGTAATGGGGTAACTATGAATTAGGAAAAACAAATTCATACTAATAATGACTCAAAAAATGTTCAAGGTGTGGCATAACCACCCATTAAGACATAAAAATAGATAAAAAGTCATTTATATAAAACTGTATTTTAAAAAAATGAATATTTATTATAAATAATCCATTTATATTAATGTTTACCTACATTTCCCATATTTAGGAAAACTTGATAGCCAATGTAATGGATCTAAAATTACTTTGAGGTAAAAAATATGTTTAAAAAGAAACATTTTCAAGAAATAAATTACTAAGGTTGTGGTTCCAATGTTTTTTTATATTTTAAATTTCTATATAAAATTATTCCTATACTTGTTTTTTAAGAAAAAAATAGTTGAAACCATTTATAATGATTTGGGTTTAGTTTTTAAAAAAATGTTAATTAATACAAGAATGTCTAAGAACCAAATCATTCATTCTCAATTAATTAAACCAATGATAATCTAGTCACTAATTAAGTTTATTAACTAAATTTAATCTCAGATCATTTTCATATAACTCATCCATGTTATAGTGGAATGAATTGGTTTTCCATTTGACAACATGTTAAAGTCTTAATAGATAACACTTTTTAAGATACAATTACACAATTATTGTTTTAGTTTTAAAATAAATTTTTATTTTTGAAAAATTAATCAAATTTTCTTTATATTATTTTTACTCTTTAAAACTACTATATATATCATAAATCCCACATTTTGGAACTTTTATAACCCTTTTCTAATGTATAATAAATTTACATAACTCAAATAAAAACCCAACAAATTTCCATTATAAATTATAAAATCTATAAATAATTTTGAAATCATTCCTAAACCTAAAATTTATAGTTGGAAAACTATCCCTGTCTATGGAGGGTGTAGTCACCTTCTATTTTTATATAAAAAAAACAACTATAATAATGAAAAAAGATTTATGCATATTATAAAATAAACTCAGATTAAATCATTAATCTTAAAAAACTCAAGGAAAAACAAACAAGGTATTACCAATTTATATAATAGATATAAAAACAAAAAATGGTATGTTGTCATGACCCCCTCCCACCAAAGATGCCCCTCCTGATCTGGCAATGGTGAAAGGAAGATAATGACCCCCGAGTCCCGCCTCCAGTAGGCCCCGGGTTGGCGACTAGCACCAAGGGTATGAGTTTTAACAAATATGGGAGGCATTACCCTTTTTATTATTTTGGATCGGGAAATAGGACAAGTCAACCACCAAAAAGAGAAAAGAACAAGTGTACATAAATAAACCCAAAACAAGCCCACATGCATGTTTAAACAATTTTTATAACAAGGTACAAGTACAAGGAAGCTCAAAAGTACAAGTGAGTACAGTACAAAAAGGAAAACAAGAAAACAACAACTGCACAACTCCCACTGCCTGACTAGTAGGGTCCCGCACGGCCCTGGAAGTCCTCCTGAAAACCTGAAACAACGTAGGGTGAGCATACAAGTATACCTAGTAGAGAACCTAAAGCTCTCGTGCACAAGTGGGGAGACACCCTAAGGTCCCGTGAGAAAACAGAAGAACCAGAAACTAACAAGGAAAAACTATCCACCCAGCCTCACTGGTCACACTCACCAAGTAACACAAACAAGTTTAGTATATATATAGAACAAAAGTATTGGGTACCCCGCACCATTTCCCACTTAATTAGATGCTGCTCTTCCTAACGGCAAACGTCCTGACGCTACCACACTCTTCCCGCCCGCACACACCTGGGCCAAACCACGCATCCCGCCCGCACACACCTGGGCCTCACAACCACGCATCTCGCCCGCACACACCTGGGCCGCAATCACTAACCCGCCCGCAGACACCTGGGCCTCATCCCGAAGGTTCTTGGGAACGGTAAGCCTGCCCGAAGAGTCTTGGGCTAAAGGTCACCTCAAGCCATCACAGCCTCCGAGACCTACCCGAAGAGTCTTGGGTGTAAGGTCACCTCAAGCCATCATAGCCTATGGAAGAAGGTGCAGGAAGGAACTAGTAACTAATGGGGAACACCCTCTCCCATAAAATGGGAGTGTTCGACACTAGGTGCTTGACATGGGTGTGGTGCGACAAAACACAAAGATACAATTATATATATACATATACCAAACACACAGCCCAACCTATAGCTTCGTAAAAAGAGAAACTGAGCATGTGCCTCGGCACTGCTACCACGAAGCATGCATCAAAAACCAAACAATCATCCCCCAACCCCATTTAGGTTTTCATGTTTCATGCAATGGTTTAACAAATTATTACTACTGGGCAACTATCATCTAGACAAAACCTTTCAAAAACATATCCCTGCCATACACAACCAAGGTTAGGTAAAATGCAAGCAACCACATGCCATTTCATTTACAAAAGATTATCACAACCATACAAAATTCCATCATTCATTTATTTCAAAGTTCCACACATAAAACCCTTTCCACACACAAAACATTTCCGCATTTGAAAACACCTTTTACTTCCAAAACACTTTTCATAATCAAAACACTTTTCATAAATAAAGGCATTTTCCACAACCAACCACTTCCCATTTCAACCCCATCGTTTACAAAAACATTTCCCACAAAACAACCAAACCACCAACATGTTCATTATTCCAATTTTGTTCAACCAGGGTGATCACACAAGGTTTTCATTCTCATTTAATCAGCCAGTCTTTACGTTCTTATACATTTTCCATGTTTTAACAAAACCAACCAAAACAATTCAGATATCAATTTCGCACGCAAAGGCCACCAACGGCCTTGATTTTCAGTAGGCAAAGGCCTTTCAATCCAAAATCACAATCAGAAGATAAAGAAACTGGAAGGCAATAGAAACAGCACAAAACCCAAAACCCTTCTTTATCTGGTTATTATCTTTATTTAAAGTTCAACTGCATCCCATGGAACAAAAGAAAAATATCCCACCCCGCATGTTGCACCAAATAGAGAGACGAAGGTAAACCCCTACCTCAAAAGGTCCCGATCACGTCGCTTCCGATGACGTCCTTCGGTGTCCTCCGCCTTCGCCAAACCCGACAAACGCCTCCTAGGATGGAAGCTGGAGAAGGAAGGCCGGAAGGAATGGTGACAAGTCCGGTCTTAGAATCTTCATCTCGTCGCTACGATCCTGTGGCTGCTGACGGATCGTAATTCGGAGCTCGGACAAAGAAGTTAGAGGAGGAAGACTTCTTGATCATCCAAGAGTGTCGTCGTGCGAAGAAGAAGCGATTGGTCTGGAAATAATCCGCGACCCTTTCTTATATAGGAAACGAATAGGTAAAACAGTATGCAGCGTGTATTGATGAAGACACGGTGTGACCGTACACCCGTTACACGTTTTGACTGGTCAACACACGACACGTCACGCGGTTTCCACACGTTTTAATAATAACGTCAATTTTATTAATATGTGTGTTTCGTTGACCCGAGACATGACTCATAAAAAGGTATCTATCACTGGTCTTAAAATGACCGTCTTAATTACAGGATTACACTGCCGCTGACGGTTCGTCATTCCGACACCATATGAAGAATTTATAGACTTTTTAAGTTTTGATCACCCAAAATAATAATAATAATATTTTATTATTATTATAATAATTTAATATTTTGATCAAAAGGGCTTGTGGCGTGAATCTCTCCCCTTACACCATGCGCACTCCCTTATTTTATTATTGTATTACTATTTTAATATATTAAATCAACATTATATAAAATATATGATATATTAAAACAAATTATATAATAAATAATAAAAAAAATATGATTTATACAAGGGAAAGGGGGCATTCACGCCCCCCCATCTCATGCGCCTCCCCATAAATTTATTATAATTTATTAAATAAAACCATTTTCCTTTTAATTTTTTATTATATTTATTATACGATCAATGTTATTAATTTCATAATTCAATTTTGGGAGAACCTATGCACAACCATTCCATGCGACTCAAAACCATTTCATTTAATTGAATTAAATGACAAAACAAAATTAATATAACATACATATTCAACCCCATTTTAATACATTTAATTTTATTAACCTCTCACATATAGTTTTATGCCATCATTGTTATTTATTTTAATTCTATTTATTTTTATTTCACACTGATTAAATTGAAACCACATTTATTAAATAAAAACCATTTAATTTCATAAACCCAATATAACGAAATCACCTTTAATTTTTTGAACGCACCACCGTGCTTCCACTTGCATGTTCATTTAATTGTTTGAAATAAATACCATGACTCATTTCATCAATTTCTCATTATTATTAATATTATGAATAATATTAATAACACAACAGCCATAATTATTATTCAAATTTAATTTCAACAATTACTCAATTAATAAAAAAAACTGCATGTTTCATTTATCAACGTCTAATGGACCACACACCTTCCCACTTCACATCATTAATAATAATAACACCAATTAAATCATTTTATCATGATTATTCTTTTTAGTTTAATTAATCACACAATTTATGTCATCATCATTATTATTAACATATTTTTACGTTATCATCAGTATTAAAAAAAAATCATTATAACGCGCGTCGTGTTGACCACATCGATTTCAACAAAGGAATGGACCGGAGGGGTCCGGTCCATTACATCAGACACCTCTTAAAACATTCTCGTCCTCGAGAATTAAAAACCAACCAAGAAAAAGAATGGATCCAAACAACCACTCCGCAAGATACCTCTTAGGGCTCTTGTCATAACAAGAAACAACCGACAACCCTAAGTATGTGAGTTAATAATTCCCTCTCCTATGTCGAGATATTATCCACTTTAGGGGGCATTGACTCTCCTGCACGGGTTTAATTGCATCCGCATTAATGCGTCTTGATTAAGGACTGGGCCTTCCCACTTCCATATATTAGGTTTTTTTCCAACTTACACTGCACCCAACAACGTACAACCCACACACTGCCCGGACACATGGCTTGAGGAATTCCTTCTCCCATGTCGAGATATTATCCTCTTTAGGCGGCACTGACTCGCCTGCACGGGTTAAATCGCATCCACATTAATGCGTCTCAATTAGGGATTAGGTCTTCCCCTCCCCACATGATAGGGCTCTTCACGTACATTTAAAGAAAAGCGGGAAATAACATAGCATTAAAAACTCACAAAAACAAGGCCCAGGCCCAAAGAATGAGCAAAAGAGTTCCAACAATGGAGTGTAATGCTCCCAATAAAACATAAAGGAGATCATTCAAGAAAACCCAAACACATCTCTATCGATCCCTGGTCCTTATAGAGATGCTGCCTCTGATGCATGCAACTATCCTCGCTGAGCTCCTCTGCCTCTCTGTCGACGTCCTCCTCCTTGACCACGTCCCGATTGGGATCCTTGAGGAACTCCTTGTGGCTGGCCACCACCTGCTCCATCTCCCCTCAAAGGGACTGGAGCCTGCTGCTGCTGGAAGGGTCTTGTCGGTGACTGGTGCTGCTGAGGAGGGCGTTGAACCTGTCCATCTCCACCGTACTGAGCATGGGTCGGGCACTGACTCTGAACGTGCCCGAAACCTCCACAAGAAAAACACTTTGGTCCTGGGCTCGTGAAAAAGGGACAAGGACCTAAAGATATGAACTGGAACTGCTGGGGCCTGCTCCCTACTGGCCTGAAACTGGAAGGCCCCGTCGCAGGAGACCTGCTGCTGACTGCCTTCCCCTTCGACGAACTAGGATGGATCCCCTCACGTGGTGCACCTCCCTGCGAGTGCATCCTTTCTACAACTTCCGCCTTCTTCTGTACGGCTAAGTATGTCGGAAGGGTGAAGGGGGTCACAGCATACTGGAGCGAAGGACGAAGCGCCTCTTCTAAACGTCTCGCCCGAGACTCTTCATCCGGAAAGAGTTCCGGAGTAAAGCGTAGGAGATTCTTGAACTTAATCCCCAACTCGCGAACAGTCATACTCCCCTACTGAAGGGAGAGAAACTCCTGACGCTTTTCCACCTTGATCAAAGAGGAATGGAATTCCTCTCGGAACTCCTTTTCGAAGTCAGCCCATGGAATCTCTTCCACCTTCCTCTCCCCGAGGTGGAGCATCCACCATTGGCGCGCCGCGCCTCTCAGCTAACTGAACGCTAGGGGGACCCAGTACTCCTTCGGAGCATGGATCAAGGTAAAAGCGATCCCTAGCTCTTCAATCCACCCCTCCGTCTCCAGGTCCGAAGTACTTCCCTCATACTTCTTGAGAGTCTGACGCTGGAAAGAACGAAGGGTCTTCTGCCACTGGCTGTCTTCCTCCTCTCGATCGATCCTCAGTTGATCGATTGCCTGAACCTACTGGGCCTCGGCCGCCTGAGCCACCTGGGAACGCCGTCCAGGTGCCATAGCTGTACGGTAAACAAGGATCGCCTAAGCCCAATTAGTAAGGAAAAAACTCAAAGTTTTAATTATCATTTTATTTCAATTTCTTTCCCAGAACACCCAAATCAAGTAAAACACAAACATGATGATGCATGTACCTTCCCTAGGGTCTCTACCCTGCAATCAATATAGTCTCACTTGGTCGTTCGGTAGGCTCAGAGTCCTTGCATCGGATCACGGGGGGCCCTAAAATCCCGTGTCCTAGCCGGTCTTCCCTGGCCTATGTCACGCACCAAGATTAACGAACACTGTTTCCCTACCATCCCATGAAATCTCACTGTTCCTAACTACAAACTCCATCCTATCTCTCAACCATCACCTCTGATACCATTCTGTCACGAACCCCTCCCACCAAAGATGCCCCTCCTGATCTGGAAATGGTGAAAGGAAGATAATGACCCCCGAGTCCCGCCTCCAGTAGGCCCCGGGTTGGCGACTAGCACCAAGGGTATGAGTTTTCACAAATATGGGAGGCATTGCCCTTTTTATTATTTTGGATCGGGAAATAGGACAAGTCAACCACAAAAAAGAGAAAAGAACAAGTGTACATAAATAAACCCAAAACAAGCCCACATGCATGTTTAAACAATTTTTATAACAAGGTACAAGTACAAGGAAGCTCAAAAGTACAAGTGAGTATCGTACAAAAAGGAAAACAAGAAAACAACAACTGCACAACTCCCACTGCCTGACTAGTAGGGTCCCGCACGGCCCTGGTAGTCCTCCTGAAAACCTGAAACAACATAGGGTGAGCATACAAGTATACCCAGTAGAGAACCTAAAGCTCTCGTGCACAAGTGGGGAGACACCCTAAGGTCCCGTGAGAAAACAGAAGAACTAGAAACTAACAAGGAAAAACTATCCACCCAGCCTCACTGGTCACACTCACCAAGTAACACAAACAAGTTTAGTATATATATAGAACAAAAGTATTGGATACCCCGCACCATTTCCAACTTAATTAGATGCTGCTCTTCCTAACGGCAAACGTCCTGACGCTACCACACTCTTCCCACCCGCACACACCTGGGCCAAACCACGCATCCCTCCCGCACACACCTGGGCCTCACAACCACGCATCTCGCCCGCACACACCTGAGCCGCAATCACTAACCCGCCCGTAGACACCTGGGCCTCATCCCGAAGGTTCTTGGGAATAGTAAGCCTGCCCGAAGAGTCTTGGGCTAAAGGTCGCCTCAAGCCATCACAGCCTCCGAGACCTACCCGAAGAGTCTTGGGTGTAAGGTCACCTCAAGCCATCATAGCCGATGGAAGAAGGAGCAGGATGGAGCTAGTAACTAAGAGGGAACACCCTCTCCCATAAAATGGGAGTGTTCGGCACTAGGTTCTTGACATGGGTGTGGTGCGACAAAACACAAAGATAAAATTATATATATACATATACCAAACACACAGCCCAACCTATGGCTTCTTAAAAAGAGAAACTGAGCATGTGCCTCGGCACTGCTACCACGAAGCATGCATCAACAACCAAACAATCATCCCCCAACCCCATTTAGGTTTTCATGTTTCATGCAATGGTTTAACAAATTATTACTACTGGGAAACTATCATCCAGACAAAACCTTTCACAAACATATCCCTGCCATCCACAACCAAGGTTAGGTAAAACGCAAGCAACCACATGCCATTTCATTTACAAAAGATTATCACAACCATACAACATTCCATCATTCATTTATTTCAAAGTTCCACACATAAAACCCTTTCCACACACAAAACATTTCCGCATTTGAAAACACCTTTTACTTCCAAAACACTTTTCATAATCAAAACACTTTTCATAAATAAATGCATTTTCCACAACCAACCACTTCCCATTTCAACCCCATAGTTTACAAAAACATTTCCCACAAAACAACCAAATCACCAACATGTTCATTATTCCAATTTTGTTCAACCGGGGTGATCACACAAGGTTTTCATTCTCATTTAATCAGCCAGTCTTTACGTGCTTATCCATTTTCCATGTTTTAACAAAACCAACCACAAACAATTCAGATATCAATTTCGCACGCAAAGGCCACCAATGGCCTTGATTTTCAGTAGGCAAAGGCCTTTCAATCCAAAATCACAATCAGAAGATAAAGAAACTGGAAGGCAATAGAAACAACACAAAACCCCAAACCCTTCTTTATCCGGTTATTATCTTTATTTAAAGTTCAACTGCATCCCATGGAACAAAAGAAAAATATCCCACCCCGCATGTTGCACCAAATAGAGAGACGAAGGTAAACCCCTACCTCAAAAGGTCCCGATCACGTCGCTTCTGACGACGTCCTTCGGTGTCCTCCGCCTTCGCCAAACCCGACAAACGCCTCCTAGGATGGAAGCTGGAGAAGGAAGGCCAGAAGGAAAGGTGACAAGTCCGGGCTTAGAAGCTTCGTCTCGTCACTAAGATCCTGTGGCCGCTGACGGATCGTAATTCGGAGCTCGGAAAAAGAATTTAGAGGAGGAAGACTTCTTGATCATCCAAGAGTGTCGTCGTGCGAAGAAGAAGCGATTGGTCTGGAAATAATCCGCGACCCTTTCTTATATAGGCAACGAATAGGTAAAACAGTATGCATTGTGTATTGATGAATACACGGTGTGACCGTACACCCGTTACGCGTTTTGACTGGTCAACACACGACACGTCACGCGGTTTCCACGCGTTTTAATAATAACGTCAATTTTATTAATATGTGTGTTTCGTTGACTCGAGACATAACTCATAAAAAGGTATCTATCACTGGTCTTAAAATGACCGTCTTAATTACAGGATTACACTGCCGCTGACGGTTCGTCATTCCGACACCATATGAAGAAGTTATAGACTTTTTAAGTTTTGATCACCCAAAATAATAATATTATTATTTTATTATTATTATAATAATTTAATATTTTGATCAAAAGGGCTTGTGGCGTGAATCTCTCCCCTTACACCATGCGCACTTCCTTATTTTATTATTGTATTACTATTTTAATATATTAAATCAACATTATATAAAATATATGATATATTAAAACAAATTATATAATAAATAATAAAAAAAATATGATTTATACAAGGGAAAGGGGGCATTCACGCCTCCCCCCCATCTCATGCGCCTCCCCATAAATTTATTATATTTTATTAAATAAAACCATTTTCCTTTTAATTTTTTATTATATTTATTATACGATCAATGTTATTAATTTCATAATTCAATTTTGGGAGAACCTATGCACAACCATTCCATGCGACTCAAAACCATTTCATTTAATTGAATTAAATGACAAAAAAAAATTAATATAACTTACATATTCAACCCCATTTTAATACATTTAATTTTATTAACCTCTCACATATAGTTTTACTCCATCATTGTTATTTATTTTAATTCTATTTATTTTTATTTCACACTGATTAAATTGAAACCACATTTATTAAATAAAAACCATTTAATTTCATAAACCCAATATAACGAACTCACCTTTAATTTTTTGAACGCACCACCGTGCTTCCACTTGCATGTTCATTTAATTGTTTGCAATAAATACCATGACTCATTTCATCAATTTCTCATTATTATTAATATTATGAATAATATTAATAACACAACAGCCATAATTATTATTCAAATTTAATTTCAACAATTACTCAATTAATAAAAAAACTGCATGTTTCATTTATCAAAGTCTAATGGATCACACACCTTCCCACTTCACATCATTAATAATAATAACACCAATTAAATCATTTTATCATGATTATTCTTTTTAGTTTAATTAATCACAAAATTTAAGTCATCATCATTATTATTAACATATTTTTACGTTATCATCAGTATTAAAAAAAATCCTTATAACACGCGTCGTGTTGACCACATCGATTTCAACAAAGGAATGGACCGGAGGGGTCCGGTCCATTACATATGTAAATAGACCACTATAAACAAACATTGAGATATTCTTTAGTATATTTATTTATAATGAATACTAACTTGAATGGAAAATAAATTTATAATAAAACAACACTACCTAGGGTTATAAATCATAAATTTAATAAAAAATAAAAAATATAACCATTACATAATTTCATATAAACCCTATTTTGAAAATATTAAATATCTCATATGAAAATATCACTCAAAATACTTCATTCATAATTCTAAAAATGGATGTTCAAAATTTATTATTAATATAGAAAACATATGGTATACCTGTCATTGGAATAGATTGAGAATTTAATCTAAGAGGTGAGTCTACCAGAAATAATTATTGAAATCTTAACATACTCTAAAAATCACTAAGTGTAACATTTAATAATTAAATAAAATTATTTCTCAAGAAAATTATAAATAAAAAATCACTATAAATCATGATTGACTAGACCCAATAAAGTTATAAGTAAATAACTTATAAAATATATCAAACACGATAATGGCCAAAGGAATTCAACAAATATATCCATTATTTTCATCCCAAAATCATATAATATAAATGATAACTATTTTTTTAATTTTTGATAATAAAAATTACTATTAAAGTAAAAAATAAATCTCATTTATACTTCCTTTATCTAAGACTGGATGAATCCATAAAAAAATAGGATTTTACAATGTCTTAGGGAAATCACATATTAAAGTCTGTAAATATGGGAAATGATAATAAAATTTAAGAGTATGATAAGGATTAATAATAGGATATAAGATATTTTTAACACCCAAATATTTTAAACTAAAACACTATCTATAATATCATAGAAGATACGCCACATTGAGCTTAAACAAATGACTAAATATTATTATTTAAATGTGATAGTTATCACCTAGCTATTGGAATGGTGGGGATAAATGAGATTAATCCAATCATGAAAATAAATTTTACACATTTTTGTAAAATTATTTCTTTGGCTACAAATTTATTAAAAATTAAAATAAAAACGAATTGAATATAAAAGATGTGTTTTTTTAAAAAACATATTTTTATGCCCATAATGACATTTTATCTTAATAAATTAAATTAATAACTATTTTCAAAATATATTAATGATATTTATATGTTATATATTCAATAAAATCAATTTAAATTCATCCAATATGTTTTATAGGATTAAGATAATTATAAATCATATTTTAATCATAAAAGCTATATTTTTCTATAAGACAATTTTGTCGCCTTTTAATGGCGCAATAATTTTAAATCTAAAATTTGAAATTTTTTTAAATTTATTTTTATATAATAAAATTATTTTTTTAAATCAGGATATCAAAATTATATTAGGGTGAATTTTTGGATTTTTTCAGATAAGTTTCATTTTTTGATGAATAGTGAAAAACACAACTTTTCTTTGAAAACTGTTTTTCATATAATTTATTTATATTTATAAATTATGTTTTAAATTTGTTTTAAATTATAATTAGTTCAATAATACACAAATAAAACAATTTTAGGTCATTTTAATCAATTATATATTGAAATTGGATAAAAAAACATTTCAAACATTTGAACTTTTACCTTTAAAAAACTCCTTTTTGATTGTGTTTGTGAGATTAATTTTAAATATATTTTTTCAAATTATAAAAATTTAATTCGGTAAAATGGATTCAATATTTTTAATCATAAGGTATAAATTAGTTTTTAAAGCCAATTTAATTTTTATGCATAAAAAAATTTACTGTGGTAAAAAAAGTATTTACCATAGTATAGGTTAAAAAAATGAATCATATTAAAGTTAAAAAGGTAAAATCTTAAAAAACCTAAAAACTACAACATTTAATGGTTTTTTGATGCGTATATTGACTATAAACATATTATACCATATTAATTTCATGAAAAAGTCATGTAATTTAATGCCACCTCAATGTGACTGGATTTAAAAATAAAATATTCATTATTTTAATCACTTACACCCACCTCTCCTCAATTATAAATACCACCCCCACCACCCCATTTCAACCCAAAAATCCTTGTATATCCTAAAATATATTAAAAAAACACTCCTCATTTATATCCCCATTTAAAAGTGCTAATTATATCAATAAAGAAAAAATCCAAGGCCCTCAAGGGTCTCTAAAGGAGGTGATATTCAAGATGTAATTTTTTCAAAGCACCTCTCTTAATTTTTTTATACTTTATTATCACCTTTTTCATCCATAAATGCATGATAACTCCAAAATAATTTATATAATATATTTTTATGTTTCTAATTGAATATATCATATACATTTCATTTCTCATCTCCTCTTATTAAAATAAACAAAACTATTGTCCAAATTATATCTGTTTACTATCTCCCTAAATAATGGTTTTTCGTTTTCCATTACCACCTTCATGGATGATCATAAAATTTTAATTATGGTTAAATAATATTTAAATATGTATATTATATCCTATTAAATGTTCTGGAACTAATATATACAAATACTATTAAATAATATGAAATTAGATCGTATTGTTCGAAAGAACCGCCAAAATAAACTAAATATTTATGATTAACATTTTATCTAATGAATCATAATCATGTAAGAAATAAAAATTATTTAAGGGAACATTAATAACTATATAATATCATTAATACAATTTCATTACACTTTTATAGTTGTAATTCAATTTTATAGGAACATCCATAATTTTATACAAGTAAAACTGACCATAAAACATATGAAAAGAAAACACCCGAAACCATAAAAATAATGAAATATATTAATGAATGGGTCATAAGATTTTATAAAATCATAATATAAGGTATTATAAAGATTAATATAGTTATTTTATTATTAATAAAAATATTTGAACCATTATATAGGAGGTTTGAACACTTTTTAAGAAAGTCGACCGTGAGGTAAGGGTTTTCATAACCCAATTTCCATTCTTTAGGTTAAAATTATACTTCTTGATTATGTCACGCTATTATTCTATGAGAAATAAAATTTCAATATATTTTTGTTGTATTTACATTTTTTTTATTTGTATTTATAGTGAATACACATATTTTTTTCATTTTATTAATGATCACATCGTTGATATGATTTTTATAAGGGTCACTCTTTTAAAAATCCTCATTTAAAGTTCCTTTTTCAAGAAGAATGTTTTTACTATAGGTATGGCATGAATAGAATTTAATTCATTCATGTTGATTTAATGTATTGAAAATTAATTTATAAGTTTAAATTTTTATTTTCAAATATTTTTTTTTCATTTATGAGTGTGTGACTATGTAAAAAAATGAAAAGTGATTTCATAATAGAAATGTTATCTTCCTCAAGAATGTTTTTTATGTAGGATTTATGTGTTATGATTTTATTGTTGATCTTGGAAATTTTTCATGAAGATGGTTAGTTCTGTGATAAAATGAGAGTGGGTGAGCCCGTTATATCTCTCTAATGTACTGGGTAATGAGCTAGATTTAATCGGTTAGGTTTCTCCTAAGAGATTATAGGAATATTGTTACGGTGATTATTCCAAATTTAACTATGATGGTTACTCCTTGTATAGCCGAGAGAGTTACAATGTTTTTAAGAGTGATATGGAAAATTATTTCCCAGGTTACCTACTTATATTTTATATGCTTGCTTATTATTTTTCAGGAAAATTGACTAATTTTAAAAAGGTAATATATTGATCTTTTTGAGAATATGATTCCTTTTTCTGAATTGAAAGGTACATTTTTATAAAATTGTTTTAATGGATTTTCACTAGACTAACTATTTCCTTTCTTTTTTGTCCTTTATTGACAATTTTTTAATCATCCTATGTTTTAAAATGTTTTTCATAGAGTAAATGATTATTAGGGATGAGGATGTGGAAAATGTGAAAATTTTGAAGATTGAGCATGAAAAGAAACCATATTTTATTTTAAAAGTGTTTCCTTTGGTGGAAAATGTAGATACTGAGAAGAAGTGTCTAATTTGAACTTTTCGAGTTGTTATGAATGATTTATAACCAAATTCTATAAAAATATAAACCAAAAATATTATTGGAAATTTAATAATGTAGATTTTAGTTTAAAATCACTAGAATATGTAATGTTTAATTACAGGTCTTTACAGTTAGTATAAGAGAATAGTTTAAATAAATTTAGGGATATTTGAATTTTGGGTAAACATAGGTTAGGTTTATAGGTATATTATTTTAGTTAAATACATGTTCTATAACTATTTTAGATCAAGTATAGTCAGTTACAAATGGAAGAAGGAGTATCTCAAACAACATTCTTATCTCTTACTGATGACTTTCTTGCAATAATTATTGAACAATCATGTCCTCATGGTTATGAAACATTTTATATCCTACAAGTCTCTTTAAAATAGTTGTATGAAATTTCACACACCTCCTTTATACCTCAATACCACTGTAGTTCATGATTTGTTTTTAATCAAATCATATTTTCTCAATATTATCATATTTTAAAAAAGGTAAATATTATTAAGGAATTGTCATATATTTTACCTTATCATAAGATTGTGAAAAATATTATGATTTTGATAAAGATTCTAATGAAGGATAACCTTGTTCATCTTTTTTATATTTTATTTGAACTTGTAGTCTTTGAGTACATACTTAAGATATTTTATAAGGAACCTTGATTAAAAGTTTCAAAACAAACTAGGTCTGAATGTTTAATAAAAATCAAGTTTTATTAGATGTTTTGAAATTACATGTCATAAAAAATAATTTTACAAAAATATATCTCTATCAAAACCCATAAAACACAATCTATAAAAGGTGTATTTGAAAAAAAGGAAGCAATGTATTTTGAAGAAGCTCTAAACAATTGTTACAATGCGTGACCTATATATCTACATGAAAAAAATGACAATAAAATCAGGTGGACACCATTATCAAGGTAAGACATTAATTCTTCTTGGAATAATTTTATTAATTCAGAGTGATATGAAACATTAAATTTCAATATATAAAAGACTTAATGAATTAATAAGTTGAGGTAATTATGGGTTGAGATACAAATAATAGGTATAGGATTACAATTGAGGTTAAAGAATTATATTAAAGGATAAAACTATAATTTTCAAGTAAGTATATTTTTTTGTTCTTAGTATAGTTAGTAACAGAAATCCCCAACTCTATGAAAATGATCTTAAAAAAATGTTATCCCTTTACTTTTCTTACTAAGAAATAAATGAAATTTTAAACCATCACACATTTATGGTTTTGTGATTGTTAACTTTCTCATGACCATGTTCTCTATCACTATCCATCAGAAATTGATATTTAGTTTTCTCTTTCATATCCATTTTTACAACATGTAAACCCTAATATATGTTATCTTAGGTGATCATTGTACTTCCCTTTCTTTTTTTAAAGTATATGTTTTGTTAATCATTTTTTCAATGTGGGATTTCAAGAAAGGTAATATGAATAATCAAACCCCTAGTTTTTGATCCCAAGTTCAAATTATGAGGAAAAAATTTATTAAAGGTGGGGGGGGGGATGTAACACCTAAATATTTTAAAATAAATCACTAGTTACAATATCATACAAGATATGCTAAATCAAGCCTAAATATATGACTAAATAATATTATTTAAATGTGATAATTATCACCTAGCTGTTGGAATGATGAGAATCAATGAGATTAGCCAAATTATTAAAATATATTTTACACAGTTTTATAAAATTAATTATTTGTTTACAATTAATTAAAAAATGAAAATAAAAACCAATATAATATTAAGTATGTGTTTTTATAAAAAAATATATTTTTATGTCCATAATGACATTTTATCTTAATAAATTAAATTAATAACTATTAGTGAAATATATTAATGATATATATTTCATATATACTCATTATGTTTTTTTAAATTCATACAATTAATAGTACTATAGTCTTAATATAATAATAAATCACATTTTATGCATAAAAGCTATATTTTTCTAAAAGGCAATTTTACCACGTTTTGATGAAACACCTATTTTAAATCTAAATTTTGAAAATTTATAAATTTATTTTGAAAAAATAAACCTACTTTTTTAAATTGGTATATCAAAATCATATTAGGGTTATTTATTGGTATTTTTCAGATAAATTCCATTTTTTGACGAATAGTAAAAAATACTGCATTTTCTTTAAAAACTGATTTTTTCATATAATTTATTTATATAGTTAAATTATGTTTTAAATTGAGTTTAAAGTATAATTAGTTCAATAATACATCAATAAAATCAATTTATATCATTTTAATAAATTTAAAATTTAAATCGGATATAAAAAATTTCAAACATTTTAATTTTTCACTTTAAAAAACCTAGTTTTTCGTAGTGTCTGCAGAATTAATTTTAAATATAATTTTCCTAATTATGTGAATTGAGTTAGGTAAAATGAATTAAATATTTTTAATTATAATTTCAAAATTAGTTTTTAAGTTTAATTTTATTTTTAGGCAAAAAAAGTTATCATGGTAAAAAAATTATTTATTGTGGTTTAGGTAAAAAATGAATCATGTTATAGTTAAAAAAGGCTTAAAATTTATAAAAACTAAAAAATTTAATGGTTGGTTAATGTTTTGAATATCTATAAATAAATTATAAAATATTAATTTCTTTCCAAATTCATGGAATTTAATTCCACCGTAATGTGGTTGGCTTTAAATATAAAATATTCATTATTTTAATCACTTACACCCACCTCTCCACTAGTATAAATACCTACCCTCACCACCCCATTTTAACAAAAAAATACTTTTAGATCCTCAAATATATTACCTAACATCTCTTACAAACTATAACCATTTTCAAATGCTAATAGTCTCACCAAAATACCAAATCCAAGGTCCTCAAGGGTCTCTTAAGGCGGTGATATTAAAGACATAATTTTCTCAAAGTACCTCTGTTAATTTATTTTATTTTTCTACTTACTCCTAAACTCATTCATATATCCATTTATGATAACTATAGAATCATTTATATAATGATGTGATATATTTTTAATGGAATATATTAGGTCCATTTAATTTATCATCACCTCTTTTTAAAATAAACGAAACTATTGTCCAAATTATGTCAGTTTACCATCCCTGTGAATAATGATTTTTCATTTTCCGTTAAGTGTAACAACCCAGGTAAATAAAGAATATGAAATTTTTATATTTATACCTATTTTTGAAAAAAATAATGTTTTAAAGGGAACGCTATGCTCGATGGCGTACCCAATACGCAATAACGAGTTTCTTGGGAATCTTACGTTTCACTCTAATAATAAGATAATATTATTTTAAATGGTAGTTAATGCCTAGCCGTTGTAATGACGAGAACGAATAGAACTAACTAAAAAATGATTATATATGTTTTCCAAATATTTTTACTTTTTACAATAAATTTTAGAGGATTAAAAATGCGAATGAATCCAATTTTTAAGCATAAACATTCTAATATTTTTTAGAAGGTCGATTAACCGCCTTTTGATGGAGAATCTATTTTAAATCCACTTTTTGCCAATTTTATGTGTTATATTTGACAAAATAAAATTCTTCTTTAGAATATAGAAATAAAAATTTACATTGTGTAAATTGTTTGTATCTTTCCGATAAAGTTCATTTTTTTATGAATAGTGAAAAATGTTGTATTTTAATTCAAAACCTCTTTTTAATCTAATTTATTTATACGATTAGATTATATTTTGAATTTTTTTTAAAGTAAAATTAGAATATATTTTTACCATTTAATCCAACAGCGGTCGTTGTAATTAATTTATCTTGATATTGGACTTAAACTAGAGTCAATCTTTTGATACGTATTGTTTCTTAAAAACACGCTATTTGTTTTGACAGCGGGAATTAATTATTAAATTAATTAATTCAGATTATATGTTTTGAATTTTTTAAAAAAGGCTTCATTTTTGAATTCGTAATATCAAATATAGCTTAGGGTGAATTTTTGGTATTTTTCTGAAAAACTTCAATTTTTGATGAATAGTGAAACCACTAAGTGGTAGTTAAAGAAACTGATTTTTCGTTTAAATGAAACTTTTCCCCTTCTATGATTTTATTTTAAAAAATACGACATACATGGTTGTCATTAAGAAGTACAATTTGGTTCAATGGGATTAAAATAATTTTTTGGTGAATAGTAACATTTATGTTTTTAATCGCGATTAGAGGTAATTAGTGTAGTTTAAGGTAAAAATAATGTTTTAATAATAAGAGATGAGCTTGAAACAGGCCCTACCCTCATTGGATGTGTCATGGACGACCCTTAAAATCCATGGGTCAACTTGGGGACCCCATAGATCCACTTTGGTTGGGAAATGACATAAATAACTTTTTATTTAATGTAAAAGTAAAAATGACACAAACATGAGTTGTTTTACTAAAACAATTTTTACATGGGGTTATACAAGTAAGATTTTTTACTATAAATATTAATTAGAAAGATAAAAATATTTAATACATAATGATATTTTTTCTATAATTTTTAGACATTAAATAAATTAAATTATGTATGACATCATGATGATGCAGCGATTACCTCATTAATAAAGGATTTAAATAAAATGAAAAGATAATGTAAAATATATTCCCTACACATGTCCAAAACCTATTGGATTACTATATTTCGAACCGTTATCACCTTACCCTCTAATTATATCAATGTGGGACCTTTTAAATCCGAAACTCATTTTAAAATAAAGGAACATTTCTTTACTTTCCAAGAGTGCCCCTCCTCTCCTCTTATAAAAGGCCCCCACCTCTACCACCTTACCCACACTTCCAAAGCCTTTGGCTTAGCCAAACCCTGCCCATTTTCTCTCTAAACATCCCTCTATTACTCCTTGAAGCCTCACTTTGGGCAGAAGTCTTCCCAAGGAAGCCTTTGATCTCAAATCAAAGAGAGTTACCCGATTTTAAGGTAATGTCTTCACTTGAGTCCTTTTGTATTATTTTGCTTCTACAAACACCTAAACTATTTTTATTCATTTATTTTGTAACAAATCCAGTATCTTCAATATACTAGTATGTTTTTATAAGAATAATTCTAGCTAAACTTACAGACACCTACATAAAATGGTTAAAGAACATACTGTTTCTGTGGATGGTGAATTTCTGCCTCAAGAAACGATGATTGTTCAACACTCATATAGCACCTTAAAAGGTGTCCATTAAGATGTCACTATATTTATATATGATATATAATATGTTTATGTTTTACTTCAGCTTCTTTATTTTTCTTTTTTGGCATACCTTTATGTTTTCCATTCTGGGTAAACACGATAGTTTCATTTTAGGAAGTGCGGACTACCGCCCCCTCAAAGTGATTTGATTCGTTAATGCCATATGTGGGATGTATAAAGGATGAATTTAAAGTTATTATATATGATTTATGTTACATATAAATTATGAATATAATTCTGTAATTAAAATATAAATAACTCTCATTTAGTTTTAATTCCATTAATATGACATAGAAATGAAAGTAGCGTTCATGCGTACGTACGGCTTACCGTCTCCATGAACGGTGCATTTCATTTCATACCTCTAAATGATTTTGTAATATTATAAATACATGTATATTCTGGATATATATTATATATATGATATCCAAATCATGAATATCATTCTGAATATAATGAATCTTTGACCACACGAACAACATGTAATTGTAAGAAGTCCACTTTCCACTTAAGAACCAAATATCGACAAAACAAAAATTATTAACTTAAATGATTACATAATGTTTATAACATGTAAATTAGGGATATAAAAGGAATAATGAAATTTAAAATGGTTCTTAAGAAATTATAAAATAACTCAAGTTTATTATTCAGGATGTTAAAGAACGATCGAGTCAAGTCAGACCCAGGGTAAGGGATCCTACTCCTCTATTTCTTTTTAAGTAAACTCTTTTACGTCATTGCTTTTAATCTCATATTTCTTGTGATTGGGATGTTCTTTTATATTATTCTTACTGTAAATTTTATTTTCATATGATGAGAGATCGTATTCTCTCTCATCAATCCATTTTGGATGTTTTGAGTGGCGCCGTTAGGCTGCCAAATTTTCGTAAGAGATCTAACCTCTCTCTTTCTTTTAAAGTACTCTCCTTTATGTCGCTTATTTTAAGCTCATCTTTGTTATGTTGGGGTATTTTATTTTATATTATTCTTTCTGTAAACTTTATGTTAATATGATGAGAAACCCTATTTGATCTCATCAAATCATTTTTGTAAGTTTTAAGTGGCGCAGTTAGGCTGCCTAGTTTTCGTAAGGGATTTTTCGTCTCACTTTTATTACCGTGAGATTTATGCTACATTTGCCACAATTTCCTTGTAGTGGTGTATGTACTGCCCATTATTTTACTCATTGTGTAATATACTTTCATTTATGAGTATTTACTTCAATGTTGTATTGTCTTTCTTTCACGGGGCGTATGTTTCGAAAGATACCCATGTCGGTAAGGGAACCTTACACCCTCCTCTCTTTAAAAGACTTCTTTTGTTATGTATTTTAATTCACATAATATTATGTTGGGATATGTTCTTTTATATCCTTATTGATTTAAATTTTATGTCCATGTGATGAGATACCCTTTTTATCTCTCATCAACTCATTTTCTGAATTTTGTAGTGACGCCGTTAGGCTGTCAAATTTTTGCAAGGAAATTTCTTAACCCAAATTTGATTCTTTGGGATAAACTTGTACTCCTTGAATATGAAGTTCTATGAATATGTGTGAATAACTTCTGATTGTTTTACACTTAATATCCACTTATATTTGGTGTATTGGTTTGTCACACATAATTATGTAATTGATTTATCCTTAAACCAAGGATACCATCTTTATAAGGGACTTCGTCTCAATCTCCATTAATTGAGGAATATTTTGTTTTATACACAACCTTATTTTATACGGTGTATAAAACCCTTTGAATTTTACGTTTATCCAAAAAGGAATCTTTTTTTATAAGAAGTGTTTTACTAAACGAAAAAAGGGAATGTTTTTGTCGTACGTATGCGGCGACAACGACTTCTCCGCCGCCGTGACCATTATTTGTGTTTCGGCTTCCTCTACAAGCGATACCTTCTTTTTAAAAGAAAAATAAATACCATGTTTTACTTTTCATTTATTTTGGTATTGAAAATATTTTTCATATTTTTTTTATGTCAATGTATTTTATTGATATCTTGTGATTGAAATGTGGAAATGTTATGTTTCCTTTATGCATGTATTATGTGGTACGATTATGTTATGGTTCTTGGGCATTGTTATGAAGACGGGTGGTTCCTTGATAAACTAAGGGCGGGTGAGCCTGATATAGCTCTCCAATGCATTGGGTAACGTGAAGGGGTTAAACGTTAAGGTTTCTCCAAAGAGATTTAGGGAATATACTGTGATGGGTATTCCAAACGTAACCAAGAGGGTTACTCCCTACGTAAGAATGTTATGAATGCCTCAAGTTACCTTTATGTCTTTTGATTTCTATGATTTATTCATGATTTTATGAGGTATGTTAAAGTGCTTATGTTTTATGGGTAAAGTATGATTTCATTCTTATGTATACATGTAATCATGTTTCCTTTCCATATTTTTATATCTCTTACTGAGCTTTTTATGCTCATCCAAAGTTTTTGAAATGTTTTTCACAGGTCAAGGGAAGGGTACATGATATGATGATAGTGTTAAGGAAGTGTCAAGAAAGAATCCATGTTTTATTTTAAATATGTTTCCATTGATGGGAAAAATGAATACTATCTTTTATGTAACCACTTTGTTTAAATGTGGAATGTAATGCAAGTTTTATGATCTAATTCTCTACAACTCTACACCTGAAAGGATCCTCAATGTGTAATCTTATAATAACTCAATATTAAGTAAGGTTTAAGGTTGGGGCCTTATAGTTGGTATCAAAGGTCGGTTTAGATAACTTTAGATGTTTGGGTATTCTCTAAGCATAAGTGACATTACCATAATGGTTAGGATTTCAGAAAGAGTCCTAGTTTTAGATAAAGTGAATGAGTAAGTATATCTTAGTGTTTACCTTACTCATTAGTACACGATGGTTTTGTTGATATACTCACACTGAAATTTCTGTTTTTAGTGAATGGATGGATCTAGTAGGCACCAAAGAGACAACAGATTTGAAGGAAACTGTGGTGGTTCTCTGATTAAGATACTAGATAAAATGGTGGATTCAATGAGGAAACTCGTGGTGGTTCTAAACCAACTATCAAGGAGTCATGATCAACCACTTGAACCTTGGTATGATCTGTAATGCATCATGTACGAGATGACCAATCGATGTGGAAGTTTAGGTAATAATTATAAAGGTAACCATTAGAGTTTATATGATCCTTACTTTTGATGTAATTATGAGTTATTATATGTTATGATGGATAATGAAAGGCATGAGATAAACTTGAGGTTAAAATATGTTATGATTATTTTGAATATTTTATCTTGTTTTGGGGAATGTTTTAAGAATTATATAGTTTTAGAAAAAGGACAACACACAGACCATGTGAAAACCAGTCGCGTCGGACAAAGCTGTAGGAATCGAACCCACAACCAAAGTGTGACTGGTATTTATCGCCTACCACTGTACTACGTGAAGTCCCTGGTTAGTTTGACTAATTATTTTTAGTTAGATGATTTTAGGAATCAAGAGTAAGTTTATTTTGGGTTACCTATGGAAATGATTAACCTATCATCGAGGATATGTGATTAGGTTAATTACTTTTCAATATGAGAATTTAAGAGCAACTGATGTTATTTGGAGATAAAAGTTAATTTGTACCTTGGAAGACTATGTGACTAAATCCTTCAAATATTTGGGTTTCAATCTTAGTTTGGTTTACTTTGATGAATTTTATGGACAAATTTTTTATCAAATGGTCCTCGTTGAACTTTGGGTTTTGTTGGAAAAATTTTGGAGATTAAGAATAGATTTTCTTTTTATAAAGGGTTATCCTTTTCTGGATTATCTGATCTTGTACTAACCATTTTGGTTTTCTTTGTGGTTAATGTCTTAAGACATGGTAAGTATATAGTTCTCTTTTGTGGATTAGGTGATTCTATAAGTTGATTATAGTGAACAAGTCTTCCAAAATAATCGTCTTTTGGAGAAAATATGAGTTTGTGTAAGAAATCTAATAAAAGTTGAAAGTCAACATGATAAGTAATTATTTTTCCTTATGAATAAATTCCTCAATAAAAAAACAAAAATATTTTCTATTAAATTTTCCTACTGGGGAATCGAATACCCTTTAACCCACCACATGTTTGTGATTTTATTAAGGTTAACTTTCTCCTAGACATGTTTACTTTCACTCTCCCTTAGAACATGACCCTTTGTTTTTTCTTCCATGTCCATGTTTTCATACATGGAATCCTAGTATGGGTAAACTCGGGTGACATTTTTAATTCTCTTTCTTTATTTTAATGTGATAGTATTATTGACTCTTGTTCTGATGTGGGATTTTCAATGAAGTTTCCAAGCCCAATTTTAAAAATTGTGAGGACGCAATTCCCAAAAGGGGGAAGGATGTAACACCCCAGGTAAATAAAGAATATGAAAATTTTATATTTATCCCTATTTGTGAAAAAGTAATGTTTTAAAGGGAACACTATGCTCTATGGCGTACCCAATACGCAACAACGAGTTTCTTGGGAATCTTACGTTGCACTCTAATAATAAGATAATATTACTTTAAATGGTAGTTAACGCGTAACCGTTGTAATGGCTGGAATGAACAAAACTAACTACAAAATGATTATATATTTTTTTCAAATATTTTTACATTTTACAATAAATGTTAGAGGATTAAAAATGTGAATGAATCCAATTTTTAAGCATAAACATTCTAATATTCTTTAGAAGGTTGATTAACTGCCTTTTGATGGAGAACCTCTTTTAAATCCACTTTTTGACAATTTTATGTGTTATATTTGACAAAATAAAATTCTTCTTTATAATATAGACATCAAAATTTACTTTTTGTAAATTTTTGGTATCTTTCCGATAAAGTTCATTTTTTTATGAATAGTGAAATATGTTGTATTTTAATTCAAAACCTCTTTTTAATCTAATTTATTTTTAAGATTAGATTATCTTTTGAATTGTTTTTAAAGTAAAATTAGAATATATTTTTACCATTTAATCCAATAGTGGTCTTTGGAATTAATTTCATCTTGAAATTGGACTTAAACTAGAGTCAATCTTTTGATACTTATTGTTTCTTAAAAAACGCTATTTTTTTAACAGTGAGAATTAATTATTAAATTAATTAATGAACCTTATATGTTTTGAATTTTTAAAAAAAGACTTCATTTTTGAATTCGTAATATCAAATATAGCTTAGGGTGAATTTTTGGTATTTTTCTGAAAAATTTCAATTTTTGATGAATAGTGAAACCACTAAGTGGTAGTTAAAGAAACTAATTTTTCGTTTAAATGAAACTTTGCCACTTCTGTGAATTGATTTTCAAAAATCCTACATACATGGTTGTCATTAAGAAGTAAATGTGGTTCAATGGGATTAAAATAATTTTTTGGTGAATAGTAACTTTTATGTTTTTAATCGTGATTAGAGGTAATTAGTGTGGTTTAAGGTAAAAATAATGTTTTAATAATATGAGATGAGATTGAAACATGTCCTACACTCATTGGATGTGTCATGTACGACCAAGAAAATCCATGGGTCAACTTGGGGACCCCATATATCCACTTTGGTTGGGAAATGACATAAATAACTTTTTATTTAATGTAAAAGTAAAAATGACACAAATATGAGTTGTTTTACTAAAACAATTTTTACATGGGGTTATACAAGTCCGATTTTTGACTATAAATATTAATTAGAAAGATAAAAATATTTCCTACATCACGATATTTTTATTTATAATTTTTAGACATTAAATAAATTAAATTATTTATGACATCATGATGATGCAGTGATTACCTCATTAATAAAGGATTTAAATAAAATGAAAAGATAATGTAAAATCTCTGACCTAAACATGTCCAAAACCTATTGGATTGGTGTATTTAGAACCCTTATCACCTTATCCTAGAATTATATCAATGTGGTACCTTTTAAATCCGAAAATAATTTTAAAATAAAGGAACATTTCTTTACTTTCCAAGAGTGCCCCTCCTCTCCTCTTATAAAAGGCCCCCACCTCTACCATCTTACCCACACTTCCAAAGCCTTTTTTTCGGCCAACCCCTGCCCATGTTGTCTCTCCACATCCCTATATTACTCCTTGAAGCCTCAATTTGGGTATAAGTCTTCCCAAGGAAGCCTTTGATCTCAAATCAAAGAGAGTTACCCGATTTTAAGGTAATGTCTTCACTTGATTCCTTCTGTATTATTTTGCTTCTCCAACCCACTAAACTCTTTTTATTCATTTCTTTTGTAACAAATCCAGTATCTTCAATATACTAGGATGTTTTTATAAGAATAATTCAAGATACACTTACACACACCTACATCAAATGGTTAAAGAACATACTGTTTCTGTGGATGGCGAATTTCTGCCTCACGAAACGATGATTGTTCAACACTCATATAAAACCTTAAAAGGTGACCATTAAGATGTAACTATATTTATATATGATATATAATATGTTTATGTTTTACTTAAGCTTCTGTATTTTTATTTTTTGGCATACCTTTATGGTTTCCATTGTGGGTAAACACGATAATTTCATTTTAGGAAGTGCGGACTACCGCCCCCTCAAAGTGATTTGATTCGTTAATGCCATATGTGGGATGTATAAAGGATGTATTTAAAGTTATTATATATGATGTATGTTACATATAAATGATGAATATAATTCTGGAATTAAAATATACATACCTCTCATTTAGTTTTAATTCCATTAATATGACATAGAAATGAAAGTAGCATTCATGCGTACGTACGACTTACCTTGTCCATGAACGATACATTTCATTTCTTACCTCTAAATGATTATGTAATATTATAAATACATGTATATTCTGGATATATATGATATATATGATATCAAAATCATGAATATAATTTTGGATATAATGAACCTTTGACCACATGAACAACATGTAATTGTAAGAAGTCCACTTTCGACTTAAGAACCAAATATCGACAAAACAAAAATTATTAACTTAAATGATTACATAATGTTTATAACATGGAAATAAGTGATATAAAAGGAATAATTAACTTGAAAAAGGTTCTTAAGAAAGTATAAATTAACTCAAGTTTATTATTCAGGACATTAAAGAACGACCGAGTCAAGTCGGACCCGAGGTAAGGGATCCTACTCCTCTATTTCTTTTTAAGTACACTCTTTTATGTCATTCCTTTTAAGCTCATCTTTCCTATGATTGGGATGTTCTTTTATATTACTCTTACTGTAATTTTTAAGTTCATATGATGAGAGACCCTATTCTCTCTCATCAATCCATTTTGGATGTTTTGAGTGGCACCATTAGGCTGCCGAATTTTCGTAAGAGATCTAACCTCTCTCTTTCTTTTTAAGTACTATCCTTTATGTCACTTCTTTTAAGCTCCTATTTGTTATGTTGGGGGATGTTTTTTTATATTCCTCTTGATTTAAACTTTATGTTAATATGATGAGATACCCTATTTGATCTCATCAATCCATTTTTGTAAGTTTTAAGTGGCACCGTTAGGCTGCCGAGTTTTCGTAAGGGATTTTTCATCTCACTTTTACTCCCGTGAGATTTATGCTATGTTTTACACAATTTCCTTTGAGTGGTGTATGTACTGCCCATTATTTTACTCACTGTGTAATATAATTTCATTTATGAGTATTTAATTCAATGTTGTATTGTCCTTCATTCATAGGGCGTATGTTTCGAAAGATACCCATGTAGGTAAGGGAACCTTTCACCCTCCTCTCTTTAAAAGACTTATTTTGTTATGCCTTTTAATTCACATACTATTATGTTGGGATATGTTCTTATATAACCTTATTGATTTAAATTTTATGTCCATGTAATGAGATACCCTTTTTATCTCTCATCAACTCATTTTCTAAATTTTGTAGTGACGCAGTTAGGCTGTCAAATTTTTGCAAGGGAACTTCTTAACCCAAATTTGATTCTTTGGGATAAACTTGTACTCCTTGAATATGAAGTTCTATGAATATGTGTGAATAACCTCTGATTGTTTTACACTTAATATCCACTTATATTTTGTGTATTCGTTTTTCACACATAATTATGTAATTGATTTATCCTTAAACCAAGGATACCGTCTTTGTAAGGGACTTCATCTCAATCTCCATTCATTGAGGCATATTTTGTTTTATACACAACCTTCTTTTATACGGTGTATAAACCCATTTGAATTTTACGTTTATCCAAAAAGGAATAATTTTTTATACGAAGCGTTTTACTAAACGACAAAAGGGAATGTTTTTGTCGTACGTATGCGGCGACAACGACTTCTCCGCCGCCGTGACCATTATTTGAGTTTCATATTCCTCTACAAGCCATATCTTCTTTTTAAAAGAAAAATAAATACCGTGTTTTACTTTTCTTTTATTTTGGTATTGAAAATAGTTTTCATAATGTTTTTTATGTCAATGTGTTTTATTGATATCTTGTGATTGAAATTTGGAAATGTTATGTTTCCTTTATGCATGTATTATGTGGTACAATTATGTTATGGTTCTTGGGCATTGTTATGAAGATGGGTGGTTCCGTGATAAAATAAGGGCGGGTGAGCCCGATATAGCTCTCCAATGCATTGGGTAACATTAAGGGGTTAAAAGTTAAGGTCTCTCCAAAGAGATTTAGGGAATATACTGTGATGGGTATTCCAAACGTAACCAAGATGGTTACTCCCTACGTAAGAATGTTATGAATGCCTCATGTTACCTTTATGTATTATGATTTCTATGATTTATTCATGATTTTATGAGGTATGTTAATGTGATTATGTTTTATGGGTAAAGTATGATTTCATTCTTATGTATACATGTACTCATGTTTCCTTTCCATATTTTTATATCCCTTACTGAGCTTTTTATGCTCATCCCAAGTTTTTGAAATGTTTTTCACAGGTCAAGGGAAGGGTACATGATATTATGATAGTGTCAAGGAAGTTTCAAGAAAGAATCCATGTTTTATTTTAAATATGTTTCCGTTGATGGGAAAAATGAATACTATCTTTTATGTAACCACTTTGTTTAAATGTGGAATGTAATGCATGTTTTATGATCTAATTCTCTAAAACTCTAAACCTGAAAAGATCCTCAATGTGTAATCTTGTAATAACTCAAGATTAAGTAAGGTTTAAGGTTGGGGCCTTATATTTGGTATCAAAGGTCGGTTTAGATAAATTTAGAGGTTAGGATATTCTCTAACCATAAGTGAAATTACCATAATGGTTAAGATTTTAGAAAGAGTCCCAGTTTTAGATAAAGTGAATGAGTAAGTATATCTTAGTGTTTACCTTCCTCATTAGTACATGATGGTTTTGTTGATATACTCACACTGACATTTCTGTTTTTAGTGAATGGATGGATCTAGTAGGCACCAAAGAGACAACAGGTTTTAAGGAAACTGTGGTGGTTCTCTGATTAAGATACTAGATAAAATGGTGGGATTCAATGAGGAAACTCGTGGTGGTTCTAAACCAACTATCAAGGAGTCATGATCAACCACTTGAACCTTGGTATGATCTGTAATGCATCATGTACGAGATGACCAATCGATGTGGAAGTTCAGGTAATAATTATAATGGTAACCATTAGAGTTTATAAGATCCTTACTTTTGAGGTAATTATGAGTTATTATATGTTATGATGGAAAATGAAAGGCATGAGATAAACTTGAGGTTAAAATATGTTATGATTATTATTGAATATTTTATCTCATTTTGGGGAATGTTTTAAGAATTATATAGTTTTCAAAAAAGGACAACACGCAGACCGTGTGACAACCCGTCGCATCGGACAAAGCTGCAGGAATCGAACCCACAACCAAAGTGCGACTGGTATTTATCTCCTACCACTGGACTACGTGAATTCCCTAGTTAGTTTGACTAATTCTTTTTAGTTAGATGATTTTATAAATCAAGAGTAAGTTTATTTTGGGTTAGCTGTGGAAATTATTAACCAATCATCGAGGATATGTTATTAGGTTAATTACTTTTCAATATGATAATTTAAGAGCAACTGATGTTATTTGGAGATAAAAGTTAATTTGTACCTTGGAAGACTATGTGAATAAATCCATCAAATATTTGGGTTTCAATCTTATTTTGGTTTACTTTGAATAATTTTATGGACAAACTATTTATCAAATGGTCCTCATCGAACTTTGGGTTTTGTTGGACAAATTTTGGAGATTAAGAATAGATTTTATTTTTATAAAGGGTTATCCTTTTCTGGATTATCTAATCTTGTACTGACCATTTTGGTTTTGGATTTGGTTAATGTATAATGACATGGGAAGTATATAGTTCTCTTTTGTGGATTAGGTGATTCTCTATGCTGATTATAGTGAACAAGTCTTCCTAAATACTCGTCTTTTGGAGAAAATATGAGTTTGTGTAAGAAATCTAATAAAAGTTGAAAGTCAACATGATAAGTAATTATGTTTCCTTATGAATAAATTCCTCAATAAAAAAACAAAAATGTTGTCTATTAACTTTTCCTACTGGGGAATCGAATACTGTTTAACCAACCACAAGTTTATGATTTTCTTATGGTTAACTTTCTCCTAGACATGTTTACTATCACTCTCCCTCAGAACATGACCCTTTGTTTTTTCTTCCATGTCCATGTTTTCCTACATGGAATCCTTGTATGGATAAACTCGGGTGACCTTTGTAATTCTATTTCTTTATTTTAAAGTGATAGTTTTACTGACTCCGGTTCTGATGTGGGATTTTCAATGAAGTTTCCAAGCCCAATTTTGAAAATTGCAAGGATGGAATTCCCAAAAGGGGGAAGGATGTTACACCCTAGGTAAATAAAGAATATTAAATTTTTATATTTATCCCTATTTGTGAAAAAAATAATGTTTTAAAGGGAACTCTATGCTCGATGGCGTACCCAATACGCAACAACGAGTTTCTTGGGAATCTTACGTTGCACTCTAAAAATAAGATAATATTATTTTAAATGGTAGTTAACGCCTAGCCGTTGTAATGGTGGGAATGAACAGAACTAACTACAAAATGAATATATATGTTTTTCAAATATTTTTACTTTTTACAATAAATGTTAGAGGATTAAAAATGCGAATGAATCTAATTTTTAAGTATAAACATTCTAATATTCTTTAGAAGGCCGATTAACCGCCTTTTGATGGCGAACCTCTTTTAAATCCACTTTTTGAAAATTTTATGTGTTATATTTGACAAAATAAAATTCTTATTTAGAATCTAGACATCAAAATTTACTTTGTGTAAATTTTTTGTATCTTTCCGATAAAGTTCATTTTTTTATGAATAGTGAAAAATGTTGTATTTTAATTCAAAACCTCTTTTTAATCTAATTTATTTATATGATTAGATTATCTTTTGAATTTTTTTAAAGTAAAATTAGAATATATTTTTACCATTTAATCCAATAGTGGTTTTTGGAATTAATTTCATCTTGAAATTGGACTTAAACTAGAGTCAATCTTTTGATACTTATTGTTTCTTAAAAACACGCTATTTGTTTTGACAGCGGGAATTAATTATTAAATTAATTAATGCAACTTATATGTTTTGAATTTTGTAAAAAATACTTCATTTTTTAATTCGTAATATCAAATATAGCTTAGGGTGAATTTTTGGTATTTTTCTGAAAAACTTCTATTTTGGATGAATAGTGAAACCACTAAGTGGTAGTTAAAGAAACTGATTTTTCGTTTAAATGAAACTTTGCCACTTTTATGATTTGATTTTCAAAAATCCAACATACATGGTTGTCATTAAGAAGTAAAATGTGGTTCAATGGGATAAAAATATTTTTTTGGTGAATAGTAACTTTTATGTTTTCAATTGCGATTAGAGGTAATTAGTGTAGTTTAAGGTAAAAATAATGTTTTAATAATATGAGATGAGCTTGAAACATGTCCTACCCTCATGTGATGTGTCATGGCCGACCAAGAAAATCCATGGGTCAACTTGGGGACCCCATAGATCCACTTTGGTTGGGAAATGACATAAATAACTTTTAATTTAATGTAAAAGTAAAAATGACACAAACATGAGTTGTTTTACTAAAACAATTTTTACATGGGGTTATAAAAGTCAGATTTTTGACTACAAATATTCATTAGAAAGATAAAACAATTTCCTACATCATTATATTTTTTTATATAAATTTTAGACATTATATAAATTAAATTATTTATGGCATCATGTTGATGCAGCGATTACCTTATTAATAAAGGATTTAAATAAAATGAAAAGATAATGTAAAATCTATTACCTACACATGTCCAAAACCTATTGGATTGGAGGATTTAGAACCTTTATCACCTTACCCTCGAATTATATCAATGTGGGACCTTTTAAATCCGAAACTCATTTTAAAATAAAGGAACATTTCTTTACTTTCCAAGAGTGCCCCTCCTCTCCTCTTATAAAAGGCCCCCACCTCTACCACCTTACCCACACTTCCAAAGCCATTGGCTCAGCCAAACCCGGCCCATTTTGTCTCTCCACATCCCTCTATTACTCCTTGAAGCCTCACTTTGGGCAGAAGTCTTCCCAAGGAAGCCTTTGAGCTCAAATCAAAGAGAGTTACCCGATATTAAAGTTATATCTTCACTTGAGTCCTTTTGTATTATTTTGCTTCTCCAACCCCCTAAAATCTTTTTATTAATTTCTTTTGTAACAACTCCAGTATATTAAATATACTAGGATGTTTTTATAAGAAGAATTTTAGCGACACTTAAACACACCTACATCAAATGGTTAAAGAACATACTGTTTTTGTGGATGACGAATTTCTGCCTCACGAAACGATGATTGTTCAACCCTCATATAACACCTTAAAATGTGGCCATTAAAATGTCACTATATTTATATATGATATATAATATGTTTATTTTTTACTTAAGCTTCTGTATTTTTCTTTTTTGGAATAATTTTATGGTTTCCATTGTGGGTAAACACGATAATTTCATTTTAGGAAGTGCGGACTACCACCCCCTCAAAGTGATTTGATTCGTTAATGCCATATGTGGGATGTATAAAGGATGTATTTAAAGTTATTATATATGATGTATGTTACATATAAATGATGAATATAATTATGTAATTAAAATATACATACCTATCATTTAGTTTTAATTCCATTAATATGACATAGAAATGAAAGTAGCATTCATGCGTACGTACGACTTACCGTCTCCATGAACGGTGCTTTTCATTTATTAACTCTAAATGATTATGTAATATTATAAATACATTTATATTCTGGATATATATGATATATATGATATCCAAATCATGAATATCATTCTGGATATAATGAAACTTTGACCACATGAACAACATGTAATTGTAAGAAGTCCAGTTTCGACTTAAGAACCAAATATCGACAAAACAAACATTATTAACTTAAATGATTACATAATGTTTATAACATGGAAATAAGTGATATAAAAGGAATAATGAACTTGAAAAAGGTTCTTAATCAAGTAGAAATTAACTCAAGTTTGTTATTCAGGATGTTAAAGAACGATCGAGTCAAGTCAGACCCGAGGTAAGGGATCCTACTCCTCTATTTCTTTTTAAGTACACTCTTTTATGTCATTCCTTTTAAGCTCATATTTTTTGTGATTGGGATGTTCTTTTATATTACTCTTACTGTAATTTTTATGTTCATATGATGAGAGACCCTATTCTATCTCATCAATCCATTTTGGAAGTTTTGAGTGGCGTCGTTAGGCTGCCGAATTTTCGTAAGAGATCTAACCTCTCTCTTTCTTTTTAAGTACTATCCTTTATGTCACTTCTTTTAAGATCCTATTTGTTATGTTGAGGGATGTTCTTTTATATTACTCTTGATTTAAACTTTATGTTAATATGATTAGAGACCCTATTTGATCTCATCAATCAATTTTTTTAAGTTTTAAGTGGCGCCGTTAGGCTGCCGAGTTTTCATAAGGGATTTTTCATCTCACTTTTATTCCCATGAGTTTTATGCTAAATTTGCCACAATTTACTTTGAGTGGTGTATGTACTTCCTATTATTTTACTCATTGTGTAATATAATTTCATTTATGAGTATTTAATTCAATGTTGTATTTTCATTCTTTCACGAGGCTTATGTTTCGAAAGATACCCATGTCGGTAAGGGAACCTTTCACCCTCCTCTATTTAAAAGACATCTTTTGTTATGTCTTTTAATTCACATACTATTATGTTGGGATATGTTCTTCTATATCCTTATTGATTTAAATTTTATTTCCATGTGATGATATACGCTTTTTATCTCTCATCAACTCATTTTCTGAATTTTGTAGTGAGGCCGTTAGGCTGTCAAATTTTTGCAAGGGAACTTCTTAACCCAAATATGATTCTTTGGGATAAACTTGTACTCCTTGAATATGAAGTTCTATAAATATGTGTGAATAACCTCTAATTGATTTACACTTAATATCCACTTATATTTGGTGTATTCTTTTTTCACACATAATTATGTAATTTATTTATCCTTAAACCAAGGATACCGTCTTTGTAAGGGACTTCGTCTCAATCTCCATCCATTGAGGCATATTTTGTTTTATACACAACCTTCTTTTATACGGTGTATAAACCCCTTTGACTTTTACGTTTATCCAAAAAGGAATATTTTTTTATATGAAGCATTTTACTAAACGAGAAAAGGGAATGTTTTTGTCGTACGTATGCGGTGACAACGACTTCTCCGCTGCCGTGACTATTATTTGAGTTTCGGCTTCCTCTACAAGCCACACCGTCTTTTTAAAAGAAAAATAAATACCATGTTTTGATTTTCTTTTATTTTTTTTATTGAAAATAGTTTTCATAATGTTTTTATGTCAATGTGTTTTATTGATATCTTGTGATTGAAATGTGGAAATGTTATGTTTTCTTTTATGCATGTATTATGTGGTACGATTATGTTATGGTTCTTGGGAATTGTTATGAAGATGAGTGGTTCCGTGATAAACTAAGGGCTGGTGATCCCGATATAGCTCTCCAATGCATTGGGTAACATGAAGGGGTTAAATGTTAAGGTTTCTCTGAAGATATTTAGGAAGTATACTGTGATGGATATTCCAAACGTAACCAAGAGGGTTATTCCCTACGTAAGAATGTTATGAATGCCTCATGTTACCTTTATGTCTTATGATTTCTATGATTTATTCATGATTTTATGAGGTATGTTAAAATTCTTATGTTTTATGGTTAAAGTATGATATCATTATTATGTATACATGTACTCATGTTTCCTTTCCATATTTTTATATCCCTTACTGAGCTTTTTATGATCATCCCATGTTTTTGAAATGTTTTTCACAGGTCAAGGGAAGGGTACATGATATGATGATAGTGTCAAGGAAGTGTCAAAAAAAATCCATGTTTTATTTTAAATATGTTTCCGTTGATGGGAAAAACGAATACTATCTTTTATGTAACCACTTTGTTTAAATGTAGAATGTAATGCAAGTTTTATGATCTAATTATCTAAAACTCTAAACCTGAAAAGATCCTCAATGTGTAATCTTGTAATAAATCAAGATTAAGTAAGGTTTAAGGCTGGGGACTTATATTACCACCTTCATGGTTGTTCATAAAATTGTAATTATAGTTAAATATTATCCAAATAAGTATATTATAACCTATTTAATGTTCTGTAACTAATATATACACATAATATTAAATAATATGAAACGAGTTGGTAATGATAAAAAAACCGCTAAAATAAACTAAATATTTATCATTAACATTTAATCTAATGAATCATCCTCATGTAAGAAATAAAAATGATATAAGGGAACATTAATAATTATGAAAGATCATTAATACAATTTCATCACACTTCTAGGGTTTTAATTCCATTTTATAGGAACATCCATAATATAATACAAGTAAAACTGACCATGAAACGATGAAATGAAAACACCTGAAACCATGAAAATAATGAAATATTATCATTGAATGGGTCATAAGATGTTATTAAATCATCGTATAAGGTATTATAAATATGAATATAGTTTTTAATGAGTTAATAATATTATCTAAACTATTATACATGAGGTCCGAACACTTTTGAAGAAATTCGAATGCGAGGTAAGGGATTTTCTTAACCCAATTTCTATTCTTTGGGTTAAACTTATACTTCTTGATTATATCATGCTAATATTATATTTGAAATGAAATTTGAATATTTTTTTTGTATTTAAAATTATTATTATTTATTTAAATTTAATACACATAATCAATTCATTTGATCAATACTCACATCATTTTTATGATTTTTATAAGAGGAATTCTTATAAAAATTCCCTTTTAAAGATACATTTTAAAAAAGAATTTTTTTTCTACATATAGAGAATGGATGGAATTTCCAGATTTCATTTCACTTTAATGTTTTTAATATTCATTTATAAGTTTAAATTTATTTTTAAATAAAATGTTTTCATTTATGAGTGCATGAATATGTAAAAAAATTAAATGTGATTTCAAAATAGAAATATTGTTTTCCTCAAGAATGTTCCCTTTATGCCAGATTTATGTTTTATGATTTTATTATAGTTATTGGGAATTGTTTATTAGTATAGGTGGTTCTGTGATAAACCTAGGGTTAGTGATCCCATTATAGATCTCCAATGAATTGGGTACTGAGATAGAGATAACCAGATAGGTTTATCCTAAGAGATTATTGAAATAGTGCTATGGTGATTATTCCAAATGTAATTATGATGGTTAATCCCTATGTATCCGAAAGAGCTAAAATGTTTGTAATATTGTTATGGTAAATTATTTACCAAGTTACCAACTTATCTTTTATATTATTTCTTATGATTTTCCATGAAAATCAACTAAATATTAAAAGGTAAGATATTGATATTTATGAAAATATGATTCCTTTTTCAGAATAAAAAGGTATATTTTTATGAATTTTTTTTATGTATTTTAATTGGACTAAAAATTTACTTTATTTTATAGTCCTTACTAGGATTTTTTTTTTCATATCCCAAGTTTTAGTTTATTTTATTCATATGGTAAAGGATAAGTAGGGATGAGCCTGAGGATAAGATGAAAATTGTGAAGATTGAGCATGAAAAGAAACTATGTTTTATTTTAAAAGGGTTTCCTTTAGTGGAAAAGTGGATACTGAGTAGAAGTGTGTAATTTTTAATTTTCTAGTTGTTATGAATGATTTATACCCTAATTATCTAAAAATATAAATGAAAATATTTTGAGGAATTTAATAATGTGGATTATAGTATAAAATAACTAGAATATGTAATGTTTATGGTTGGGTATTTACAATATTTAGATTGATTTGATGACAAAAACATGAACAAAATCCATATATTGATAATGTTTTAATCCTATGGTTAAAAAGGAAAGAAGGAGCTATAGAGGTGTTTCTTTTATGTGAGGAGGAAGTGAGGCTTGATGAAACTACTTTTTGGGGTTTAAAAGAATGAACAAGAAAGACTAAAAATCACTTTCATTAATATAAAATTTCCCCTGGGCTACTAATCACCTAGTACAATGCTACTGGGTACCCGATGGTCCCTCTATAGCCACCCAATCATAGACAAGCCACATTGGTACCTGGTACCACCCAAATGTCACATAGTGTCAACTATAGTTTTAAAGTGTAGTTTAAACCACCTTATGGTCTGACATAAACTAATTAACCTCCTATAAAACCTCACACCACATTTAAGAACCATATATATTCCATTAATCTTATACAAAATTCACAACCGAATCTAAAAATAAAATTTGACCCCTAACCCAAATTAAAAAATTCAAAAAAAACACACATTTTTATCATTAAATTCCCATAATTAGAACTGAAATCCATAGTTAATAAATCTACAATAACAAATATCACTAAAAACTCTTCAACATAACAATTTTTATCATGTAAAATTTGAAGCAACAAATGATATATAAAAAAACAACCACACATGACACATAATTCATAACTAATCCTCTACTACATATATCAATGAATCACCCACACTATTAATGAAAAACTTCCAAATACCTTAAAAAAAATATATTGAAATATCCAAATGCAAAAAAGATATATAATATTATCTAAAATACTAAAAAAATGAAAATCAACAAATATAATCGCTTTATACTCCCCACTATAATAATTATCTATGGGTTTTCCTAAATTTATCCTTTCACTAAATCCATCTTACCAAAACATCCCTATTTTAAAATAGTTTTATAGAAAAATACTTCAATGATTTAGAATAACAAGTAAAATACATTTTAAAAAAATTAATTTTACAAAATCATATCATTTTATATATAAAAATTGAGAAAACATCTTCCTAGTTACACTTTATAAAAAATAACTATTTCTCAAATAAAAATTAATTTTCATTATCACTTTCCATTTGAAACATAAGTTTATAAACCAATTTTTAATTTTGAAAATTATAAAATTAATCACATAACCATTCCAACACATTAACATAATTTATTTGAAAATAGAATAGGGAAACCACTAGTAGCATGATCAAAAACTAGATTTCAAAATAGTTCTAAAAATAAATCACTCATAAGAAAACAAGTAGCATGATTATGTAAAAAAATCATACTAGTTTATAGAGTATATTACTAAGTAAAAAATGAGTTGTAAGATTGGGGATGGAATAATAAAAAAATAAAAAAATCCTTCTTATAAATTTAAATTATATAAAAGTTATAATAGTACTTCACAAAACATTGAAATAATAATTATTTTAAATATTTTACTAAACAGATGATAGATCATGAATGGTATTACATCATTAAATATAAATTAATTATTAAAATAAATTAATTGCTACACATGGAATAAGTCATAAATAATAATAGTGAATATATTTCTATGACTATAATTAATTACATCACCCCTTATGAGGTATTAAGGGAGACACTGATTATTTTATTAACTACTTATAATTAATTAAAGTCATTAACATATAATTTCTATAAAATAAATATGAAACACATTCCCTCATGTGTTACTATACCTTATAATGAATGAAAAATATAAATTTTTTCTCCTATTTAGGTCCCGTGGAACTTCTCAAGTTTCAACATAATATACTTAGGACATTGAAAAACAAATCCTCAATAGAAACTACGGTCCATTCCCAATTCCTAGACACCCCCTTATAATATTATCTTCTACTATAAAACTAATGATCAAAACCCTTCCTAGGTTACTCCCCAAGTTCTGACACTCCTAGATACAATATATATAATCCATAAAAACACCAAAACACTACTATTAGACCACTTATAACTCCCCTAAATTGGATACCTAAACTCTTCCTGATATAAGACATCACTAACCACAATGGTATTCCCTGACTCAAGTGGGTTTTTTTCTATATTTTCTCATCTTATATTATTATCAGGTAAAGATTTATCCACTTTGATTAATAGAATAATTCATGACAAATTTATTCTAAAGAATTAACTTGACTTTTCATATGATGGACGTGTTAAAAAATAGTCATACAAATTATTCACTCTATGAAGAAACTTGTTTGTCAGTAATAATTGATGATACTAAATCACAACATAATAGAAGGAAAAATCCATCAATATATATATATATTAATTCATAACAAATGAAAAAAATATTACATAAATGTACCAATTAGAGTCATGATAAATATAATGGAAAATAACCACTAAAAATAATTTAAAAGGTTATGGAGATGTATTAACAACACTACCACCAATCATAGACTCCTTATCTAAAAAAACATGGAGATCAAATACAAAAACCCACACCAGTTCCCTACTAATCAATAGTTCATCCAATAACTACCTACATAACTTTTTGTAAGTAATTTTTTTAGTAAAAATTCAAGTCCAGTGATGGGTTCGTTCAGGGTGTGAGCATAAATACTCAGTTTGTAACTATAAATATTGGTACAACACACACATTTCATAAATAATTGAGTGACTGAACATGTATACTCATTTAAATAAATATAAAAAAAATTTCTACAGGTTTTCACAAAAATATAGAAAAAAATATCACACAAGTAGAGAACAAATTATAACAAATTATAATAGATAAATGATTGTACTATGAGGGTCCATTCCAGAACAACTTAGCTATGATCCTAGCTAAGAATATGAGATGAATAAATATAATAGGTTTGGGTGAACCAACTATCCTAGTGGAAAGGGAATCATATATAATGATTTAAGGTACAATAACCATCCACGGAGGAAATGTAATGGTATATAATGAGTAAGGGAATTGTGCACCCACCCAAACCATAAATATATTTGTAAATATATGTAATACAAACATAATATTTTTATATAAAATACCCCCTTTCTAAAATGACCATGAATAATAAATTTATGTTCTAATTTATAATAAATACCATCATTATAAAATGTAAATTATTATTTACTAATGCACCCTAGTGATAATTTAGTATAAAAAAATAAATTAAATAAAAATTTTATAGATCACTATTAAGAATAATTTTTACACCCATTCCTTAAAAAATTTCAACATGAATAGTAAAATCTCTATATGTTTAAATATAAGTCTCACATGTTTTAAGTTAATGAAGGAATGATTTCAGGAATAATCAATAACTATAACACACTTGTAGTGGAGCAAGTAAAGGGGTAAGTGTTGATTATTCCATAAAAAAATCATACTCATAACCACATAAATAAGGTTTAATGTGTGGCATTACCACCCTTTAAGACACAAAAATATTATAATAGGAGTCCTTTATCTAAGTATGTTTAACACATTTAATTCTTAATTTATAAGAAAAGGTTTAAATGTATTGGAAATATTCAATTTAGGTTTAAATTTACCCATATTATCTATATTTATTTAAATAAGGGAGTTTATATAAAAAAAATATATGTTTATTTTGTGGTGAAAAGTATATTTTAATAAAAATATTTTATATAATGAAATTACCAAGGTTGTACTTCCAATGAAAATAAATTTTATATTTCAAGAATCCATGTAAAATTATTCCCATGGTCAATCATTTATGAAACCAAAAAAATATAAAATTATTAATGTTTCTAGTTTAATTTATAAAATAAACATGTGAATGAATCCATGAATGTCTAAGATTCAAATAATTACTTCCCACTTAATTAACATAACCATTATCTCGTCACCAATAAAACTTATTAACCATGGATAATCTTAGACAATGAATTATAATTCATTTAGGATAAAGTGGAAATAAATGGTTTACCATATGACAATATGACAAAGGATCAATAGATAATTATTTATAAATACATTGTTACACCATTTATGTTTTATTTTTAAAAAAATTAATATTTAAAAAAAGTTCTCAATGTGTCTTAATATGTATGTTATGATTTAAAACTACTCCTCAGCTCAAATCCCATGCTAAGGGAATATTTAAAATATATTTTCAAATTGGAAATAGTTTTCAAACCCAATTACAACACAAAAATTGTCCCCTTATATGTTTTAGAATCCACTAAATATTTTAAAAACATTATTAAAAATAACATTTATAGCTGGAGACTTGTCCATGGTTAAGGAGTGAATGGTCACCTTCAATGTTTATATCAAACATATAAATATAACAATGAAACAGTATTGATGAAGCCTATACTATAATATGAGAGTAAATCATTCAATGTAAAAAAAATTAAGAAAAAAATATATCACCAATTTCAATATTACATCTAAAAATAGACAATGTTTTATAGAGAAATAAATATAAACAAACCATGAGATATTATTGAAGCTATTTATTCAAAATATACACTATCTAGAATAAAAAAACATGATAAGGAAAATATATTTACTCAGGTTTATAAATCCTACCATTATGAAAATAAATAATGGATATAACCATTACATAACTTCAAATAAAATTCACTTTGAAAATTATTAACGTGTTCAATGAAAATATCATTGAAAATTATTTATTAATAATTATAAAAATAAAATTTCAAACATTATTATTTATTTAGAAAACATGTGTTAAGAATGTTCTATGAATATCCTAGGAATTAAATTTAAGGGTTTAGAAAAAATACCATAATTATTTATAATATTCTAATACTCTAACAACCACCAAACATTACCTATTAATCATTGTATCAAATTATATAACTAAATAATTCCAATTAATTAATTAATTAATTATACTATATTGATTGGATTACAACCTAAAAACAAGTCACATAACTAGTCACCCCAGTGGGTTAAGCCTCATCCCCTCTATAAGAAATCAAAAACACTCACTGGACTTATTTTATCAAAATTTTAATGGTTCAAAGGTCCTGTAAATTTTTAGTCATGTTTTATTATCCCAAAGGCCCGAGGCTAAAACTACCAGCTGAATGTAGCCCATAAACCCCATAATGAGGTGAATTGATTGTCCATTATGAGTAGCCTGCATCATTCTATAACACCCATCTCAAGCGATGTAACTTCCACTTCTTATGACATTGCACAATTTTTACTCGTCATGGATGCTACATCACCCACCCACCATGTCGTTGTGTCATGCTTCCCCCAATGCACCATAATAAGGAACCCCACTATCCTACATCAACATATAGGATGAAGGATATTTTATAGGTTCCAACACACCTATCCTACTTTCGATCTTCCCACCTGATGATGCTCATGTGGATCCATATTGAACCAATAACCCATCGTTCACATTATCTTAATGGTGCCACTATTTTCAGATTCACATGGTAGGGTACCCATCTAGTTTTATTTCATTCAAAATTCATAAAATACCATGGTTAAATAATACCTTAATTTCCAAGTATGATACAACCATTAATATAAAGAAAAAAATCATTTTATTCTACCTTTTACCAAGTTAAGATGAATACCTAATAAAAAAATGATATTTTAATATTAATTGGTGAATCATTAAATAAAAGTCCTTAACCATAGAAAATGAGATTATAATAGAATATTAGGAGATGGAAGAAAAATATGAAATATGATAGTTGTCTTACGTTGGTGAAGAAAAACCATGCTTGGATGCCAAGGATTAAATAAAATTAAAGGAGAGGATTAAGAATACAATAATAATCCATTAAAGTTATTGTCACTTAATTTTTGGAAGTGAGGATCAAAGGAACCCATTTTGGTGTAAACAAATTATAGATAAAGATGAAATTATCACTTAATTTAAAGTAAATTTATCCTAGGATATTGGGTACCTATTATAGGATCCCTGAGTATCAAGTGGTTTCTCTAGAACCACCCACTCACTGACTGGAATCACTAATTATGTACCACCATCTACAATTTAAAACTAGATGCTACACCACTTCAAAGCCTTATTCAAACCTATACACCTCTTACATAACCTCATACCATATGTATAAACACCAAATATTATATTAAACAACTCCCTAATTCAAAACTGAATATCTAAAAAACTATATTCCCAGATCCAAATTCAAATAATCACAAAATTCATCTTTTCATCACTCAATTTTAATAATTATACCCAAAATATAAATTTAATAAGTCCAATAAATATGGATTATTACATTAAATCTTTTTAATTGTGATAATTGATGAACATCTTCACCCAAGTCCCTAAGGATAATTTAAAACATACCAAAACCTATAAATAAAATTTAGATCCTTATTTAATATGATGATGATTTTAAAACCATAAAGTTTAATCTTCTACCTCATGTATTAATTTCCCAAATAATATTCCAAAATAAAATCCTTGGTTATAAAGAAGTCTAATCTCATGATAATTTGATACATGAATACCCATATAAAATTACTTCCTTTAGGTTATCTCATAAATATAATTAAAAAATCGTTTTTCATCATGTCTAACATTATTTTAGTAATTTATAGAGGACTCCACATACAACTGGGTCTTTAATTCATTTACATTACCAATATGAAAGTAAGGAATTATGAAAAAACACTTTAGAATTATATATCATTCTTGACCATTCAAACTACTATTGAATATCATGATTCATCATTATAGAACATGAGTATAATTCTAACTAAAAGGTTGTGAATGATATAAAAATTCCTCTTAGGAATGGGTAGAAATAATTATCTTTCTTTGTAATAAAGGAGAAGATTATAATTCCTTGGACGATCAATCTAGGTACTCCCTACCATAAATTCATATATGAATCATCATATATTCATATTCATAATTATTAATTTCTTTCGCTTTATCCCAAAGTTTTAAATTAATATTATGTATGAAAATAACATATAAGAATGCAACTAATAAAAATTGAAATGAAAATAAAATATTATTAATATAGTATTTCCCACGTATTTTTATTTATAAACTAACTTTACAAATGATTTTTTTGGATTAAGGAATTCACTACAAGGTTTACCTTCCCAAGTTTGCATGACTTGGAAAATTCTAGATTTTATAGGTTTTTCACTCACCTTAATTTAAACATGTTAAAATTATATATTGGATAAAATAAAAAATAGGATTATATTGTCACTATGTACAATATCTCATTGAGAAGGTAAATCTATTGACATTTTAGAGTATGAACCACCAACCCCAATTCACTATCATTTGGTCTTGATTTTTGATTCTCATCGGCTACCAAATTGTTCAACTGAGGATGGAAATTAGCCTCATTCTAAAAACACAACAATATATAATATAAACATTCTTTTAAATGATCATTATTGAAATAGTATTTTTAGAGATAATTTTTATTACCCTATAAATTCTTTATATATAAATCCTTCAATTTAAAATATACTTCATATTGAGTGAAGTTTATAATTAGAAACTTCAATTTTGATAAATATTACATAAAGTGTTAATAAAAAAACTTACAGTGGCCACATGTTAAAAATTATGAAATAAACACAAAATTTTTCATTTTATATGCATTTTGGAAAATTTGGACCATTGGAAAAATTTGTTGTGGCTGGGGGTTGGTATTTAATAATATAGGATCGATTATATGAATTTATCAAAGTAGATTGATAAGAGTTGGAAGTTGATATCCTAGTATCATTGTCACGACCCATCCCCCGGAGCCAATGCCCTGACTACCCCAAGACAACCTTCCATAGGCCAGGGGTTGGTGACTAGTACTAGAAAATCATATCCCTAAAAAATGGGAAGTCATTGTCTTTAAACCTAAAAACACACTGACTAGGTACACAATAAGAAAAAACCACATAGTATAGCTATTGAAAGTAATAGTGTGAACTGAAGCAGAATTTATGAACCCGAGATTTTATAAGATATATTCTTTTAATTTCATTAATATCTTCTGTTGTACGATACACCAAGATTATCTTGCACTATACGCAACACCGTATTAGCTTGTAGTATATGCAACACTAATCTTGGATCGTGTTACACACAATTTCAAGTTTGTTTGATAGTAGTTATTCTACGAAAAATTGAGTGTATATATATATATATATTCAATTTATAAATAAAATATTGTTGGATTTTGTTATACACAACAAAAAAGGAGTCTTGCACTACACGCAACCCTGACTTGGCTTGCATTACACCCAATCACGACCTTCGTCGATAGCGTGTGTTGTACGCAATATCGGGTTTCACTAAACAGTGATATATGGTTGTAATATTATCACGAACTAGCCGTTATGAATAGTATTAACTACATTTTGAAGTTTATAACATTATTATTCATCTTAATCACTTTCTAGATCATGGTAAGAGAATAAAATAAATTGTTCGGGTAAAATAAGTATTTTTCAAAAAATGCAGTTTTGCCGCCTTTTGATGGCGCACCCACATTAAATCTAGTTTTTGACATGTTTATAAGTTCAATTTCACAAAAAAAAAAATTATTCATTGGAATCAGGATATAAAATTTTACCTTGGATAAAGTTTTCATCTTATTCTGATAACTTTCATATTTTAATGAATAGTAAAAACACGCTATATTTTAATTAAAAACAACTTTTTTCATCGTAATAATTTATGTGGTAAAATTATAATATTGAATGGTTTTAAAGTATAAATAGAATATATTTTTACTATTTAATATAATTTATGTCAGTAGAATTGATTTTACATTGAATTCGTAGGTTAAATCAATTCAATCTTTTACAATGTTTTAAATAAAAACCCATTTTCTTTCGACAACGGGATTGATTTTAATTTAATTTCTGAAACTTCTGTGTATTAAATTTGGAAAAATGGATTCAATATTTGGAATTAGTGGGTCCAAATTATATTAATAGACTACTTTTTATTTTTGGGCATTATGAATAGTAACTACGATAAATTTTATTTACCATAGTAAAAGGTAAATAGGGTAATTAAGGGTAAATATAATATTATAAAATTACCCTATCACTTGCCTTAATACAATTGGATGATTATATTTCGTCTTAAGTCATATTTGGGTCGAAATGGAATCCATTAGAACCCACTTGGAGGTGATTAAGACCTTTAGTTTATTTTTTATAAAGGAAAGTGAAATATGTCTCACTCAAACTTTTATAATTAAAGTATTTTTAATATAAGGTTATACAGAATATAAATTCGGTTATAAATAATAATTTGAAAGATAAAATGTTTTTATTTATCATGGTAATTTATTTGTAATTTTAAGAGTTATTTAATTACCTTATTAGCTTATACATTAATGATGCAGAAATTATTTTTTTAGTAAAAAAACCAATAATATTGTATTTATTGAAATAGCAATACATATTAAAGGGCTCAAAAACCAGACCAAAAATCATTGGTAGTGTTTATATACACCCTAATAATCCAATGACCGAATATATGACCGTTTGGAGTCTTATAAAAGTTATTATGACACTTATATTATTTTATTTTATATGATGTCAAAGTTTTCACCTTGATAATTTAATAAATATAACATTTTAAAATTTGGGTGTTTTAGAAGATAAATCCGACTAAATGTATTGTTATGAAATATATAAGATTTATCTTTATCCTAGTATTTTATTTTTAATTTTTATGCAACATATAAGTATATTTAATAATTAGACAAAAATGTTGTAGTAATTATTTTATTAAGAGAAATATCAAATAAATGGTTTTACAAATAGTAAAATAAACATTATATCAACTATTTAATGTGCTCCACTAATTTTATAGATTAATATGACATGTTAGGAACCTATTAAATATTTTATTTTGAATATATCCTCTCTGTGGATTTTATTTAAATTAAAATAAATGAATAGTGTCAAAATTGACACTTTTGTTATTTTATAAAAATAAAATATTATTAAATTGTTTAAAAATCAAGAAAATATTAAAAAATTATAAATTGAAATTTATATAGTTTAAAATTTCATAAATTACTTAATTATGGATAATTAACAGAACATAAGTAATTTTTTATAACAATTTAAAATTTAGAATCTTATTACCACAAATAAAATTTAATAGATTAAATAAGGATAAATCAAGTTGATAATGTTTAAAATAAATTTCCTACATTTCTAAATTTTATTGGTTGATGATATTAAAACCCTATATCATATAATATTAGAATATGAGTCATTTTTGGAGGTTTTTAAGTGGGATTAGATTTATTATAAATTAATATTTTTAAGATTTCTAAAGGTTCCCCTTTCCTCCCTTATAAAAAGGAAACCCCTTCCCACTTCTCTTCACACCCTTTTGAGCCTTGAAGCTCGGCCAAAATCTGAAAATTCCTCTTATCAACCTATATAGTTATATAATATAGGTTCTGGTCTTCTCAAAAGACCAACCCTAGTGCCCTAAGAAGAAGTTTAAAGGAGGTGCGTTGAAGAAGAGGTAATCTCTTCAACCGATTCTTTCAAGCTTCTTTCTTCTTCAACTTATTCTTCTTTAGTTATTTCATTATAAAGGTATAACATCATTATCAATAATATACTTATATGTTATTATAAATATTAAACAACCCCATTTCATCTTCTATCCATCCAATGGAAAATGAAATCACCGCATGTGCGTACGTACAGAATACCGTCTCCACGCCGCGGTGTAATCTGTTTTTCCACCACCACCTTACTTGGATGGGTATAATGGTGTAAAGAATAACTAAATATGATTATTATAAAATCATACTAATTCTAAGATATTATATCATTCACTCCAATTCCATTCAATAAATATGAGAACGATATCATCGCTCGTGCGTACGTACAGATTACCCTCTCCACGACGCGATGAGATTCATTTTCCATGTTAACAATTCAAGAATGATTATAAAGTATATATAATAAGTAATCATGAAATATATGACATAGTAATTATAATAAATATATATATATATATATGTGTGTGTGTGTGTGTGTGTGTGTGTGTGTCTGTCATCTACTTAATTCCATTCAATTCAATAAGGAAACAAAAACGGCGTTCATGCGTACGTACGACCTACCGTCTCCATGAACAGTGTATTTCTTTCCATTTATCGATCTATTATATATATGTATATTCTGAATATATATTATATATAAATCATGTTTTATTTCTGTAATTAAGTAATCATGATCTAATTAATAATATTAATAATTACAAGTCAAAGCACGAACGATAAATGAAACGATTTTACCCAAAACGCTACTTAAACATGAATTTAAAAAAGAACGGGTAATATAAAGTCATAAGTGAACCATATATGATATCATAACAATGAATATGATTCTGTAATAATTAAATGACATTATTTAAATCATTATATAGGAGGTTTGGATACGTACAAAGCATATCAGACCTAAGGTAAGGGATAATTATTCCAATCTCATTCTTATATGAGATTGTATATTTGTATGTATTTACTGGGGTTATGTTTATCATCCATGTCCATATGATATCAAAATGTTTTCATAAAATGTTTACTTTTCCTCCATGTATGTTTAAAGTCATTTTTACCCTTTTTTTGACTTTTACCACATCGTATGGAAGGAATCTTTCATTTGTTTTCCATACGAGGTAATTTTTGACTTTTCCGACAAAAGTATGAGGAGAATGTTTTTTTTATGTTATACGACATGAACAGATTTTTAGGTCTTCATAAAGCCTTATTTCCATGAAGCTTCCTCTACAATATTTCATGATTATTTTCAAAAAAATACCTTTCTTTTAAAATTGCATGGCATTTTGTAAAAAAAATGATTTTGAAAAAGAAAGGATATTTTCCTCAAGAATTCATTTCAAGTGTTTTGTAAAAACTATTTTCCATCTAAGATGAAATTATTTCATATGAGTATGTTTCAAGTATAATGTCTCTATGATTTACATGGTTTCACTATTCTTATGATGAAATTACATCCATTTGTTTTATATGGATTATGTTATGATGGGATAATGTTTATGAAACCCATTTTATTTTTTGGGTTATGATGAATGATTTATGTTTATTTTGTGGCACAAGTAAGAATGATTTAAATATGAGATGGGTGGGACCTATATCTCCCTCCAATGCATTGGGTAAAGATTTATATCTAATTAGATAGACATGGCTATAACGGTAAGTTAATCCGGTTCAGTGATACAGTACTGGAACGAGGAGTGAACTTGATTCAGAATGGGACTTTGTCCACTAAGATGGTCTTGGAAGCAATGCCTTGGCTACTATGGAAATCATAACAAGTTATGAATGTTTTCCACAATTAAATGTTTTATTCCCATGCTATTTTATCAAGATTGATGTTCCATTATGATACATGCCTTACGTACTTCCAAGATTTATGTCTTTGCTCAATATTTTGATGTTTAAACATTATGTTCATGTTTTTAAGTTAAAATGTATATGATTTGTTTTATTTTATCCATGATTACCCTTACTGAGAATTTGAGCTCACCCTTTATATGTTTTCTTTTCCCTAGGATTTAAAGAAAGATTTTATGTAAGAAAACCAAAAGGGAAAGATCTTTATGGGAGATGTTGAAGATCTTTCACCACGATTAGAAGATCACGTTCCGAGTTTCCAAAGACACTAAACTATTACGGTCCTTGTGTGTATTTTTTTGTTATGTATTAAGTATTCCAAAAAAGTAATGTAATATCCATGTACGTCAATCTTTTGGTCTCTACAGTTGGTATCAGAGGAAAGGTTTAGTTAACCTTTGGTAACTAGGATGCGGTAACTTTAGTGAGATCCCTAGAGATATTTATAAGGTATGTCTGGGGATATCCCTAAGGTTTAGTATATGTTATGGTCCTAGAATTATGGTAATGATATTATAATTAAACCAAAGATTTTAGATATCGAAGGTACTCCCCCTTTATTATGTTGTTTTTCCTGGCATGATTTTTCCCTCTCACACTATTCTTTTTGGGTTTTAGAAAATTGATGGAAATAGGATGATTCATGATAATGGAGGATATGATGGACAATGGAATGATATTATTCATGATAAACCGAATGAAATTGGATCTGGTGGTCCACATATCGTTATTATGCCTAACCAGAAATCTCATAATATGATCAATAATCTCAACTTTGGTAAGTTTCCCGACATAGATAATAAGAGAAAGATGGAGTTTAATGATGATCATAGAGGAAAGAAAGTTCAATTTATCTCATGTAAGTCATGTGGGAAGAGGCATCAAGGGGAATGTTTCAAAGGAACTGGAAGATGCTTCGGGTGTGGAAAAGAAGGAAACAAATCTAGTAACTGAAAAGGAAAAGGTTCAGTTAACAGCATGAGCAAAGACAATGGTATTGCTAAGACATCAACAATGATTAAATGTTTTAAATGTGGAATGTATGGGCATAATGCAAACCAATTACCTAAGGGAAAGTCTCATGAAGAGAATCAGCATGGTCTTATGGGTAGAATTTATGTTGATGATGATGAAGAGACTACAAATGATATGTGAGATGAAAGAATTGTTCAAGCTCGGTCAATGGTTTAAGAAGGTAGTAGAATGATTTAGGTTTATTCAGAGTTATATTGTATAGGTAATGGTACTATGGAATAAAGACACATCTAAGGATTGTTACACCATTTTTTTCCTAAGTATTTTATAATATATGTTGAATGGTACCAATAACCATGAAAGGTTATTCAAATATTTTTGGAAAGTAGATGATATGCGCATAATGAAGGGATAAGGAGAAAATAATATGTATGATAGTATTCATGAGCTCATGACTAATATAAGGACAAAGTGATATCATGGTTTGAGTATATCAAAATTTTGGGATTTTGGTATGTGGAAAGAGTTAACTTTTGACAACATTCATGTTTTCACTAAGGTTCAATGGGTATTTAAGAGAATACATGATTAAGGTATTCACATGTTTGGAATGTGACCAACAAGATATGTCGTATGATATATGGGGGATAAATGATGGTATTCACATGATCAGTAGATAACATTTCTAGTAATTGTTTTCTTTATACTATGAGTTTGGACATAAGTATTTTGGATAAGACTAAAGATTGGAATGGATTATGTTGGACACAAGTTAGTATTGTTTAAGGCTAGAACTTTTTTTGATATTATTGATGGAATGTCATAATGATGTAATTTTAGAAAAAGTACAACCTGCATGATAGATGACAACCCATTGCGTCAGACAAGGCTGTGGGAATCGAATCCACAACTGAAGTGCGATAGGCCTTTATCGCCTACCACTGGCCAACATGAATTCCTTGGTTAGTAGAAAAAGGGTATTTATTTTATTAAGTGGTATGATAGATGAAGTATAAGTTCATTTTTGGAATCATATACGATTAACCTCACCATAGATTTACTTATGTATATTTGATAAATTTTGCTAACCTTTTGTTTGAAATAGATGGAATGAGCCATCATTGTATCACATGATCTGATAACACTTCACGAATAACAAATTCAACTTCATTTCTTTAAGAGATGAAGTGAAAATTTTTCAAGGCATGAACAATAGTGAGATTGTACCAAAATCATGTAAGTATTTCTTTTAATTCATCAAATTTAGGGAAATGATCTTGAAAATCAAAAATGTTGTCCTAGTGCTCTTATATCTGATGAATCAGATGGTACCTTATATCATCACAAATTTATGGATTTATGATTGATGGCTTTTTCATAGCCATGTTCTCTACCACTCTCCATCAGAACTTGATGGTTAGATTTTTCTCCCATATCCATATTTTCACCTACGTTCTCATATATGGAAACCCAGTGATGGGTTACTTTGGGTAATCATTACGTTTCATAGTTTATTTTTTAAAATTAAGTTTTAGTATTCCTTTTTATGATGTGGGTTTCTATGAATAGTAAACGATTTATAACACCGAAGAATTTCGAGGGAGAAATTCATTTTAAGGGGGGTAGAATGTAACAACCATAGATTTTATAAGATATATTATTTTAAGTTCGATCATATCTTCTATTGTACAATACACCAAGATTATCTTGCGCTATACGCAACACCGTATTAGCTTGTAGTATATGCAATACTAATCTTGGATCGTGTTACAAACAATTTCATGTTTGTTTGATAGTAGTTATTCTACGCAACATTGAGTGAATATATATATATATATATATATATATATATATATATATAATCAATTTATAAATGAAATATGGTTGGATTTTATTATATGCAACAACAAAGGAGTCTTGCACTACACGCAACCCTGACTTGGCTTGCATTACACGTAATCACGACCTTCCTCGATAGCGTGTGTTGTACGCAATACCAGGTTTCACTAAACAACGATATATGGTTATGATATTATCACGAACTAGCCGTTATGAATATTATTAACTACATTTTGAATTTTATAACATTATTATTCATCTTACTCATTTTATAGAACATGGTATGAGAATAAAATAAATTTTTCGGGTAAAATAAGTATTTTTCCAAAAATGCAGTTTTTCCGCCTTTTGATGGCGCACCCACATTAAATCTAGTTTTTGAGATGTTTATAAGTTCAATTTTTAAAAAATAAAATTATTCTTTGGAATAAGGATATAAAATATTACCTTGGATAAATTTTTCATCTCATTCTGATAACTTTCATATTTTAATGAATAGTAAAAACACGCTATATTTTAATTAAAAAACAATTTTTTCATCGTAATAATTTACGTGGTTAAATTATAATATTGAATGGTTTTAAAGTATAAATAGAATATATTTTTACCATTTAATATAATTTATGTCATTAGCAGTGATTTAACATTGAATTCGTAGGTTAAATCAATTCAATCTTTTGCAATGTTTTAAAAAAAACCAGTTTTCTTTCGACAACGAGATTAATTTTAATTTAATTTCTGAAACTTCTGTGTATTGAATTTGTAAAAATGTATTCCATATGTGGAATCAATGGGTCCAAATTATATTAATAGACTACTTTTTTATTTTTGGGCATTATGAATAGTAACTACGGTAAATTTTATTTACCATAGTAAAAGGTAAATCAGGTAATTAAGGGTAAATATAATATTATAAAATTACCCTAACACTTGAATTAATACAATTGGATGATTATATTTCATCCTAATTCATATTTGGGTCGAAATGGAATCCATTAGAACCCACTTGGAGGTTATTAAGACCTTTAGTTTATTTTATTTAAAGGAAAGTGAAATATGTCTCACTCAAACTTTAATAATTAAAGTATTTTTAATATAATGTTATACAGAATATAAATTCAGTTATAAATACTCATTTGAAATCTAAAATGTTTTCATTTATCATGGTAATTTATATTTAATTTTAAGAGTTATTTAATTACCTTATTAGCTTACACATTAATGATGCAAAAATTATTTATTTAGTAAAAAAATCAATAATATTATTTTTATTTAAATAGTAATACATATTAAAGGGCTCACAAACCAGAAAAAAACTTATTGGTAGTGTATATATACACCTTAAGAATCCAAGTACCGAATATAAGACCGTTGGGAGTCTTATAAAAGTGATTATGACACTTATATTATTTTATTTTATATGATGTCAAAGTTGTCACCTTCATAATTTAAAAAATATATCATTTTAAAATTTCTGTGTTTTAGAAGATAAATCCTACTAAATGTATTTTTATGAAATATATAATATTTATATTTATCCTAGTATTTTATTTTTAATTTTTATGCAACAAATATGTATATTTAAGAATTAGACAATAATGATGTAGTAATTATTTTATTAAGAGAAATATGAAATAAATGGTTTTAAAAATAGTAAAATAAATATTATATGAACTATTTAATGTGATACACTAATTTTCTAGATTACTATGACATGTTAAGAACATATTAAAGCTTTTATTTTGAATATATCCTCTGTGTGGAGTTTATTTAAATTCAAATAAATGAATAGTATCAAAATTGACACTATTGTTATTTTATAAAAATAACATATTATTAAATTGTTTAAAAATCACAAATATATTCAAAAATTATAAATTGAAATTTATATAGTATAAAATGTCATACATTATCTAATTATGAATAATTTACAGCACATAAGTAATTATTTATAACAATTTAAAATTTATAATCTTATTACCACAAATAAATTTTAATAGATTAAATAAGGATAAATCAAGTTGATAATGTTTAAAATAAATTACCTACATGTCTAAATTTTATTGGTTGATTATATTACAAACCTATATCATATAATATTTTAATATGAGTTATTTTTGGAGATTTTAAACTGGGGTTATATTTATTATAAATTAATATTTTTAAGATTTCCAAAGGTACCCCTTTCCTCCCTTATAAAAAGGGAACCCCTTCCCACTTCTCTTCACACCCTTTTCAGCCTTTAATCTCGGCCAAACCATGAAAATTTATCTTCTCAACCTATATAGTTATATCATATAGGTTCTGGTCTTCTCAAAAGACCAACCCTAGTGCCCTAAGAATAAGTTTAAAGGAGGTACGTCGAAGAAGAGGTAATCTCTTCAACCGATTCTTTCAAGCTTCTTTCTTGTTCAACTTATTATTCTTTAGTTTTTTCATTATAAAGTAATAAAATAAGTATCCCTAATATAATGATATGTTATTATAAATATGAACCAAACCCATTTCATCTTCTATCCATCCAATGGAAAACAAAATCACCGCGCGTGCGTATGTACGGAATACCGTCTCCAAGCTGTGGTGTAATATGTTTTTCCACCACCAACTTACTTGGATGGGTATAATGGTGTAAAGAATAACTACATATGATTATTATAACATAATACTGATTCTAAGATATTATATCATTCACTCTAATTATATTAAATAAATATGGGAAAGATATCATTGCTCGTGCGTATATACGGATTACCGTCTCCACGACGCGATGAGATTCATTTTCCATGTTAACAATTCAAGAATGATTATAAAGTATATATAATAAGTAATCATGAAATATATGACATAATAATTCTACTATATGTATATGTATACATATATATGTCATCTACTTAATTCAATTCAATTCAATAAGGAAACGAAAACAGCGTTCATGCGTACGTACGACCTACCGTCTCCATGAACAGTGTATTTATTTCCATTTATCGATATATTATATATATGTATATTATGAATATATAATATATATAAATCATGTTTTATATTCTTGAATTAAGTAATCATGATCTATGTAATAATATTAATAATTACAAGTCAAAACACGGACGGAAAATGAAATGATTTTACCAAAAACTCTACTTTAACATGAATTTACAAAAGAACAGGTAATTTAAAGTCATAAGTGAACCATATATGATATCATAACAATGAATATGATTCTATAATAATTCAATGAAATTATTTAAATCATTATACAGGAGGTTTGGATACGTATGAAGCATATCATACCTAAGGTAAGGGATAATTATTCCAATCTCATTCTTATTTGAGATTGTTTATTCGTAAGTATTTACTGGGGTTATGTTTATCTACCATGTCCATATGTTCTCAAAATGTTTTCATAAATTGTTTAATTTTCCTCCATGTATGTTTAATGTCATTTTCACCCTTTTTTGACTTTTACCACATCGTTTGGAAGGAATCTTTCATTTGTTTTCCATTTGAGGTAATTTTTGACTTTTCTGACAAAAGTACGAGAAGAATGTTTTTTTTAACTTATACGAAATGAACGGATTTTTATGTTTTTATAACGACTTATTTCTATGAAGCTTCCTCTACAATATTTCATGATTATTTTCAACAAAATACCTTTCTTTTAAAATTTCATGGCATTTTGTGAAAAAAAAATGATTTTGAAAAAGAAAGTATATTTTCCTCAAGAATTCATTTCAAGTGTTTTGTCAAAACTATTTTCCATATAAGATGACATTATTTCATATGTTTATGTTTCAAGAATAATTTCTCTATGATTTACATGGTTTCACTCTTCTTATGATTAAATTATATCCATTTTTTATATAGATTATGTTATGATGGGATGATGTTTATGAAACCCATTTTATTCTTTGGGTTATGATGAATGATTTATGTTTATTTTGTGGCACAAGTAATAATGATTTCAATATGAGATGGGTGTGACATATATATCCCTCCAATGAATTGGGTAATGATTTATATCTCATGAGATAGACATGGCTAGAACGGTAAGTTAATCTGATTCCATGATACAGGACTGGAACGAGGAGTAAACTCGCTTCAGAAAGGGACTTTGTCTACTAAGATGGTCTTGGAAGCAATGCCTTGGCTACTATGGTAATAATAACAAGTGCTGAATGGTTTCCAAAATTACATGTTTTATTCCTATGCTATTTTATCAACATTGATGTTCCATTATGATACATTCCTTACGTACTTCTAATATTTATGTCTTTGCTCAAGATTTTGATGTTTAAACATTATGTTGATGTTTTTAAGTTCAAATTTATATGATTTGTTTTATTTTATCCATACTTACCCTTAATGAGCATTTGATATCACCCCTTATATATTTTCTTTTCCCTAGGATTTAAAGAAAGGTTTTAGGTAAGAAAACCAAAAAGGAAAGATCTTTATGGGAGATGTTGAAGATCTTTCACAACGATTAGAAGATCACGTTCCGAGTTTCCAAAGACACTAAACTATTACAGTCCTTGTGTGTCTATTTTTGTTATGTATTAAGTATTTCAAAAAATTAATGTAATGTCCATGTATGATAATCTTTGGGTCTCTACATAGAATTAGCCAGAATACAAAACCAACTAAAAGATTATATAACAGAAAGGAAAAATACCTTCTGAGGTCGTCTTCCAAGGATCCTATCTGCAGGTTTGGAACAACTCATCATTTCTGCTCTCTATGTCAACCGGTCACCTCCGTGTACCATATAGCCCTGGCTCCGAAACCTCGGTCAAAGCTGTCCATCGTCTGCACAAGACACAACAAGGTGTGGGGGAATCCCGTGAAGGGGTGAGTATAAAAATACCTAGTAGGGACCCTAAGACCCCTAAAGGTATCATAGAATTCCACAAAGTAAAAACCAAAAATCATGATATCAATCACAAAGTAAAATACTCATCTCAAACCAGGTTTACAACTTAAAGAATAAGAATAATGATGATTAGTCATAAAACCAAATCATCTTATTCTGTTGAGAAGTTCCACTGATGAACCATGAAAAAGTCTCTTTGTCCCCGATCCACACAGGGTCGTAAGTCACTGATCCACATAGAGTCATAAGTCATAGATCCACACAGGTTTATAATTCACTGATCCAAAATGGGCTGCTCTAAGGCTGGTCCTCATCGGGTCGCATTGCTTTTGATCCACACAGGGTCTTAAGTCATCGAACCACATAAGGTCGTAAGTGGTCAATCCAAACAGGTTCGTAAGACTTCGATCCACACAGGGTTGTAATTCACCAATCCAAATGGGGTTATAAGTCAATGATGCATGATGGTATTCTCTAATGCTGGTCCTCATCAGGTCTCTCTATTTTTGATCCTCATAGGGTCATTCTGATGCCGATCCACAAAGGGTCATATTTCACTTGACATTCTGCCATAATATTCCCACATTGGGCATGCTTGAGTTCCATAGATTATACTCCTCAAGATATCGATCATACCTCTACCTCCATGAAGTCCCATGAATAAGTATCATGATGAACCACCATTTCATAAGGGTTCGAACACAACAGATGATGTGTCAATCAGATTCCCGATCTGTAAGTTATAATCATTTTAGTCCCGAGGGCATGGTTGGATTCGATTCTGATCCAACCCAACCATACTCAAAATTTATACAAAACCCGACTGGAGTATATCAAAAGGACCACCTCATTCCAAGGGTCCCAACTCTGTAGATGGTTCGTTAAACATGCATATGGTTTAGGAGTTACACAAGTTTTAGTGAAATGGGGTTGGTTGGGTCTGGTAGGGGTCCGACCCAGCCCGCGGGTCTGACCCGGTTCACGGGCGGGTTCAGCTTGCCTAGAAAACCTGGCTTGCGATGTGGGCTGGTTCTCCCGGGTGGCAGTGCCTGTGGGTGCCGCATGGTATTTCGAAACGTTCGACTCAGCCGGTCATTTCTCTTCAGTCGAGCGGCCGAAGTGGGTTGCACACCTCCCACACACGATGATGGGCACTGCATCTTCCACCGCCACGAAACGTGTGGGGGCAGCCACACCGGCTGCCGGCGGGAGCTTCTGTGGGCCACTTGAGATGCTGCGGTGGTCCTCTTTCCTTTTCGTTTACATCTATGGGCCTACTGGGATGCCACCTACATTTCATGGCCCTTAGTTTTTCCTTGCTGTTGTTTTCATTGATCCTCTATGAAGAACACACCAAGAACAAGTTAAACAGAGGGTCCAGGCCTTGTTGGGTTTAGCCCACACCCTCCGTATTATCATATTAAACATAGTAAAGGATAATAATCATTAAAACCCCATAAAGTAACCCCAAAAAAACCTCTAGAAAATTCAAGTGATTCATGGATCAACCCATTAGTCGATTGATTTGTGTTCGTCATATTATTCAAGAATGAGGTATGAAGAACCAATAATCCTATTTGAATAAACAAAACCCCTACCTTGAACATGTTGGATTTTCTAAAGACAAAGGAGGAGAATCCTTTGTTTGAAGATGTTCATCAGTGTTCTTCGTCTCTCGTCGATGTCTGGTTTGAAACTTCAATGGCTTCGTCGAATCACCATTCTTTGTTGGAGGAAGATGTCAGTGGCATTTCATCAGAGCTTTCACTAATAGCTCTCCCAAAATCCATGACAAATCTTTGATTAAATAATTGAAAAAGAACCAATTAAGTTTCATTCATTAATGTAGTTCATTAATGAACCACAATTAAAGTTACATTAATCCTATGAGTGTTGTGGTTACACAACCAATCAATTTTGTCAATAAATGGTTCTCAATCGAAGCTTGATGTTATGCTTTGGTCCCACCACCATCGCTCAATAGTTTCAAAAAGAATAAAATAACTTCTTTAGTTATTTTATTATTTTATTTATGAAAGTTTGAAAAAATAACTTTTCCATCTAGATTTTTCCAAACAAAGTTAAGCTTAGCTTAAGAGAATCCCAGCACTGCAAATTCAATGGTGCTATCAGATTTTTAATCCAAGATATGGTTTAAAATAAAGTAAATCACATCTATACATTTACTGGATGTACCTTAAAAAAAGTTCAAAATTATCTTCTGGGATCTCCAGGCCTCAGAATCACATGCCGTCAATTTTCGCAGTCTCATAATACTTCCATATGATTAAAAAAAATTATATTGAATTTCTAGGTCTTTAAATTCTCCCCACCTTAGGGATTTTCATCCTCAAAAGACAAAAAAAAACTAAGGAATCAAATGGGGTTACTAAGCACAAATATTAAACTACCACTCCCATGTGCTCTCCTAGAGGTTCCCATGCTACCACCGAACTCGCACTAGAGGGATCAACCATCCACAAAGGACCCACTTATGTTGATCCTCTATATCCACTTTGAACTCCATAAACATCTCCCCATCGTCAATGTCTAGCTCACCGAAGTCGATTACGTGTGATGGATCATGCACACATCTCCTTAGCTACGACATGTGGAAAACATTGTGCACCTTGTGCATCTATAGGGGAAGATCTAGGAGGTACGCCACCTCAACAACTATACTTAGAATCTGAAAAGGTCCGATGAACCTTAGAGATAGATTTCCTCCCCGTCTAAATCTCTGTAATCCCCGTCGAGGTGATACCTGAAGGAAAACGTGACCACCCTCCTCAAACTTCAAGGGTCTCCATCTCCTAGCAGCATAAGACTTATGCCTGCTCTGTGTAGTCTTTATCTGTTCTTGGATGACCTGAACCTTCTCAGTGGTAGCCCGTACCAACTCTGGACCCATTAGTGCTGACTCCCCTGGGTTCATCCAACATATAGGTAATCTACATGGTCGACCATACAAAGACTCAAACGGTGTCATGATGATGGTGGTGTGATAACTGTTGTTGTATATGAACTCCACCAAGGGAAAGTGATCCACCCAACTGTGGACAAAATCAAGGAAACACACACGAAGCATGTCCTCAAGCATCTATATGGTTTGCTTCATCTGACCATCTGACTGAGGATGAAAGGCAGTGGTCAAATGTAGATGAGTCTTGAATGCATCCTACAATGCCTTCCAAAACCAGGATGTAAAATGAGCATCATGATCTGATGCGATTATTTTTCACCCATCCTACCGGTTGACCTTTTTATAAAACTAAAAAATTACCCTAACATGTTTTAACCTCAAAGGGTTTTTATACCTTTCATTTTCATCCCAAAACATAAAGTCCTCAACATCTTATATATTGTCATTTTTTACCTCTATATTATAAAATAAATCTACTCCTAAAAGAAAGAACATCATACCTTGATCATGGTGTTCATATGGTTTCATCATCATCTTGTTCACGTAGTTAGAAGGTCCATGCATTGCAGTAATGATTTAGAGATCCTTCAAAATTATTTGCTTCCTTCATTCAAATACAACTTGTACAAAATTGGTCATATGGGTGTTCACAAACAAATATTTTCAGAAAATAATCATGTATAACATATAATTTCAAAACATCTTATAAAAATTTCATTTTATAAAAAAGCCAGGCTGGGTTTGACTTGAAACATTCAATCAACGGTCCTTTTAAAATACCATAAGTATATGATAAAAGACTATAATTTAAAAGTAAATATAAATAGGTTTTAGAAGGGACTCCTTCTTCTAAATCCTTTTTCAAAATCATAATATGCTTTGAAATCTTGTGATAAAGAAAAATAATGGAAAATTCCTTGATAAAATTTACCTTTATTGAAAATATGAGAGTATTGTGAAAATAAGATTTGATTAAATACAACCCATGATCCACGATGATATTGAGGTATAGTGGAGGTGTTTAATATCTAAATAAACATATTTCAAGTGAGTTGTATGCAATAAAAACTTTCACAATCGTCTGAACATGACTTTGCAATAATTATTGACAGCATGTCATAAGAAAGAGATAGGAATGTAGTTTGAGATCCCTCTCCTTCCAATTGTAACCGACTTTCAGTGATCTGATAAAGTTATAAAACAAGGATTTAACTAAAATAATAGACATTGGTACTAACCATGTGTTTAATGAAAACTCATAATTCCTAAATTTGTCTAAACTGACCTCTCATACCAACTATAAAGACCTTACCTTAAAACAGTACATAATTAAGAATTAAGTTAATAATTCACATTGAGGATCTTTTCGGGGATAGAGATTTAGATAATTAGGCAATAACTATTACATATCCAAAATTTAAAAAGTATACACTTCTACTCAGTATCCATTTTTTTATAAAATAAAAATTTTAAAAAAATAACATGTCTTGTTCCATGTTTTAGACACCATGACTTTTCCATGATTCCATCCTTGATCCTATTCAACATTAAGTCCTATGAAAAAACATTTCACAACTTTGGGTGAGCATAAAAATCTCAGTAAGGGTTATAAAATAAAGAAAGGAAACATTAACCCATAAATAAATCCAAATCAATGAAACAATAAATTTCAATCATAACATACCTCATGAAATCATAAGATTTATGAATAACATTTAGAAATCATATATCATTAAGGTAACTTATGGAATATATAACATACTTACATTGTAGCTATCACAACTACATATGGAGTTACTTTGGGATACTCGTCATAGTATATTATCTAAATCTCATAGGATAAACATTAATGTTTACCATCGTCACGTTACACAATGCAATGTAGAGCTATCTCGGGCTCATCCACCCTAGGTTTATCACGGAACCACCCGTATATGTAAACAATTCCCAGTAACCATAACATATCCATAACACATAAAACAAGCATAAAGGAAATATAATATTTCCACATTTCTATCACAATATATCATTTCATGATATTTACATAATCAATGCTTTATCAAACCATTTTCAAAACCATTTAAAACATTTAACAAAGACATTTTTGAATCAAAGTGTCCCATGAAAATTTGAATATTTTAAATGAATTAACGTTTTATAACATTAATGTAAATATAAATAAATATTAAAAAAAATTAAAACATAGAAATTAATGAGAAATATTTAGAATAATAAATCCTTAAAACATTTAAAACGAAATTTTAGTTAAAGAGTTTTTAACAAAATGAGAGATGCTTGAATACAAATAATTGAGGAATAACATTAATCAAAACATTATAATATCATGAGAATAAAGGTATTCATGATATAATATTTCAATGAAAAGTATATACACCATATGAAAGTGAATTGATGCATAAAAATAATGAAGTCTCAATGGAATTTAAATTGATATGAAATCCATTAAAAAATAGCATCCTTAGATTAATGATAATTCAATTAAATAATAATGCGTGACAAATAATATTACACTCAATATAATTGGATATTAAGTGTGATACAATCAGAGTTTATTCAAACATATTCATATCACGACATAATCATTAAGTTTAAGTTTAACCCAAAGAATTGAAATTGGGTAATGTAGTTCCCTTATAGAAATTTGACTGCCTAACGACATCACTTTAAAATTAATAAAATGAATTGATGAGATAAAAAAGGGTATCTCATCACATGGATATAAAATTTTCTGAAATAAGGATATATAAGAATATATACTAACATAATAAGAAGTAAATTAAAAGAAAGAACAAAAATAAGTATTTTAAAAAGATGAGGGTGAAAGGTTCCCTTACCGATTTGGTATCTTACAAAACATACACCCAATGAAAGACGAATCATATAATGAAGATGTAAATTCCCCTAAATTTTAATTTATTTCATAATGAATAAATTCATGGTCAGTAAATAAACCACACAAAAGGAAAATAGTGTCAATATAGCATGAATCTCATATAAATAAAAAGTGATATGGAAACCCCTTAACACGTTGTAATCAATCGATTCATATGAAAAAAAGTTAATAATCACCAAATTAATCATAGAGTACCATGAATATAAATTGAATCATGATAATATATATAAAATGGTAGTACAAAATACACCACATGTAAGAAATAAGTGGCGAACAATGGAAATCTGACGAAATTAAGAGTGAGATACAAAATCCATCACCTCAGGTCTGACTTGACCAGTTCATTCTTTAATCTCCTGAATAATAAAAAAAAGTTAATTTCTAATTTCACAAGAACATTTATCATGTTTATTATTCCTTTTATATCACTTATTACCACGATATAAACATTATGACATCATTTAATTTAATAACAGTCGTTTTGTAGATATCTGGTACTTGAGTCAAAAATGGACTTCTTATAATTACATGTTGTTAATGTGGTCAAATGTTCATTATATCTAGAATTATATTAATGATTTATATGTCTTATATATCATATATATACAGTATAATTATATATATATATATATGTATTTATAGTGGTACATTACATTTGGATGTAATAAATGAAATGCATCGTTCATGGAGACGGTAAGTCGTACATATACATGAACAATACTTTCATTTCTATTTCATATATAATGGAATGAAAACAAAATGATACATAGGTATACTATGATTCCAGTATAATATAATATATATAATCTCAGTAACTCTATCCTTTATATGTCCCACATATAGTATTAACGAGTCATATCACTTTGAGGGTGCGGTAGTCCGCACTTCCTAAAATGAAATTATCGTGTTTACACATATTGGAAAGCATAAATTTATGTTTGTAAATAAAAATTACAGAATAAAATAGAAAACATAAACATAATATATATCATATATAAATATAGTTCCATATTAATATCCACCATGAGAGGCAGTAGTAGATAATTGAACAATCATCGCTTTGTGAGGTGATAGTTTGCCATCCACGAAAATAGTATGTCCTTCACCCATTAGATGGAGGTGTGTGTAAATTTAGTTCAAATAATTTTCATAAAAACATCCTTGTATATTAAGGATACTATTTTTGTTATAATATAAAGCAATAAAAAGAGCTTAGGGGGTTGGATAAGTAAAATAATAGAAAAGAAGTTAAGAGAAATTGTTTCCTTTAATTTGGGTAACTCCTTTTGGTATGAACCAAAAGGGTTTCTTGAAGAGCCTTATGCCTAAGGTAATGCTTCTAGGAGGAGGATTGAGATGTAGGAAGATTATTTGGGAAGTTTTTGGATGATCCAAAAGGCTTGAGAGGTGTCAACAATTGGTTAGAAGTGGTGTCCTTTAAGGGGGAGGAGGGGCTCTTTAGGAATGTTTGAAACAATTATTTTATTATAAGCTTATTTTCAATTTAGAAAGGTCAAAAAATCATTAAAGTCAATGATAAAATGACTCATGGTCTAAATAACCCATCCATTAATAATTTTATAGGTTTTGGATAGTATTTTAATATTTATAATCTTATTTTTTAAATCATTTATTAATGAGGTAAATACTTCAACATTTTTGTGTCATAAATAATTTAATTTATTTGATTTCTAAAAATTACAAAAAAATACCATGATGTAGGAAATTTTTTTATCATTAAAAATAATATTTATAGTCTAAATGATAACATATATAACTCCATGTAAAAATTAATTTACAAAAAGATATTTGTATATGTCATTTTTTCTTTTTCTTTACGTTAATTAAAATGAAGTGTCATTATCACTAATAAGTGGCTCCATGGGGTCCCAAAATTGACCCAAGGATTAACATGGTTGGAAATTACTCATAAAATAAGGTTAGGACAATTTTTAAGGTAATTTATTATTATTATAATATTATTTTTACCTTGAATTGCTCTATTTACCTTTAACTGCGGTAAATAAAAGTCAAAAGTTACTATTCACCAAAATTATTTTCATCTTATCGAACCACATTTTTCTTAATAATAAAAACCATGTATGTAGGATTTTAAAAATTCAATTAAAAAAAAGCAGTAAAATATCATTTAAATGAAAAAGTCAGGTTTTTTAACAACTACATAGTGGTTTCACTATTCATCAAAAATTGTAGTTTTTCAGAAAAAAACCAAATATTCATCCTAAGCTATATTTGATATTACAAATTAAAAAATGATGTCTCTTTTACCAAATTCAAAACCTAGAAGTTGCATTAATTAATTTAAAATTAATTCCATTTGTCAAAACAAATAGTGCATTTTTAAGAAACTATATCAATCAAAAGATTGACAATTGTTTATGTCCAATTTAAAAGTGAAATTAATTCCAATGACCAACATTAGATTAAATGGTAATAATATAATCTAATTAAAATTTATAACCAATAAAAAATATAATCTAACCATATAAATAAATTATATTAAAAAGCAGATTTGAATTAAAATTCTGAATTTTTCAATATTCATTAAAAAATGAATTTTATCAGAAAAATACCAAAAATTTACCCAAAGTAAATTTTGATGTCCCAAATATAATAAATATTTTTATTTTGTCAAATAGAACATATAAACGTTACCAAAAATTTATTTAAAGAGGGTTCTCTATTAAAAGGCAGTAAATCAGCCTTTTAATGAATATTCGAGTATTTATGCTAAAAATTATATTCTTTCTTATTTTTAAGGATATAGAATTTATTGTATAAATGTAAAAACATTGAACAAATATGTATAATCATATTGTAGTTAGTTATATTCATTACCTCCATTACAACGATTAGGCGTTAACTACTATTTACAATAATTATACTATATTATTATTTTACATTATGACTGAGCATTGTGTGCAATGTAAGAATTTAAAGAAACCCATTGTAGCATATTAGGTATGTCATAAAATCACAGCCTCCACTTTAAAGTAAAATTAATATTTATTTCAGAAATATTAATAAATATGAAAATGTCTTACTTAACATTTTCCAGGGATCTTACAATATAAATAAATAATAATTATAGAATCATCAGATCGTATCCTTAGTGAATCATATATATATTTAATGGATGTTTTCATAGATTAAAATATATGTAAAAGATCATCGGTACGTCTTCCCATGTAAACTACAATTTCCAATTTAAATTCACTTCTCTAAAACATAATAATAATTAAGATGTTAGAAAAAAATGTATAATATAGTATTTTCAGGGAAAATATTAAACAAATATTCCCATAATGGAGTGGTGATGATTATATGTAAATCAATTGAAGAGGAAAACTTTAATAAAAATATTTTTTTCATGTCTATGCTAATAAGTAACTCATTCTGAAAATAAAAATAATATTCCTTTTAATCCATTTTTTGAAGTTAAAAATAATTAAAAATATCATTAATCAACAATTTAATAATAGTATAATAATTCATGAAAAAACTTTATTGATAATATGGACATGGATGAAAATTATTCCTAACTGAAGATAATTTTAAATTCGGCATTCCTTATAAATATTATTTTTTGACAAATGAGTTCTTAAATGGAGTATAATTAATAGAATACATAAAATCGATAGAAATATGCTGAGGAAAAGAAAAATAATAAGTTATTTTCAACATATATAATGTATTTTAATCATAAAAATATTATTCATAAAAAATCCCTATAAAAAGTGATATTATATCATAAAATCCTTGTCGCTCAGGTTACTTTTGAGTTATGCCAAAATGTAAAAAATAACATCAAATAAAAAATTGAATAACATAAATATAAATAGATTCATGATTTGAAATATCATAGAGATAGTATATACACAAAATGATAGAAATTAGTGGTGAGAAATGAATATGAATCATTGAAAAGAAATGCGGTGATGAACATTCACCTCACACCTAAGTTAATTTGTATGTTCAATTAAGATCTTCTTATTTGAGTGAAATCGATTATCTTACACATTAAGAAATCATATGATACTATTGGAAGATGAAAATGATCTCAATAAAAATCTTATGAATTTAAGAAGTTATATGTTTTCTTATCCTCTTTGATAGAATGCTAAATGATTCAGAATAAGGGAGGAGAGGTGGTACCACTTAAATGGTTAGTAGAGGGACACATGTGAAATTAAATAACAGTGTGGAATAATATAGTGCCATTATCTTGTGAAATTGGTGAAAATATTCCCTTTATTTATTTGAAATATATAATAATGTTTAAATATCTTAAACTAGTAATAATATTATATAATTAATTAGAATTTTTCCCTTATCTTCAATTTTAACCCTATCAGTTTACTTGTTTTTACCCGAATCGTAGAATTTTTTATTTTTTTAATTTTTTATTATGAAGAAAAATTAAGGTGGAATTCGTATGAAATTTTTACTTGTTCATTCTAAGAATTTAATCGATTCCATCAAATACAGTTCCTATAAGTGGTAGAAATTATCATTAATATTTGTGGGAAAAAACAAAACAAAAACATTTAATATATATATATATTAAGACTAAAACTGAATATAATTTATTTATTTACCATGAAAAAAATCAGATTAATGTTAAAATATTTCATTTTATATAGATTATATATATTTCATTAAATTCATTAATCAATAGGGATTTCCTTATTTAATTATCGTAAAAACATATTGCATGAAAAAAATAGTTTTCTAAATAATAACTCATTTTATCTTCAAATGATATTATATTCATTCCAAACCAACAGATAACTAATTAATTATTGATTCATCAGAATTAACAAATATATTTACATAAAATGGTTTTCTACTATTCTATTTTATATACATATTAATAAAAATTCATTACACCATGAAAACTATAGTTCATTGGAAAATATGAATTATAAACAAAAGGTAATTTTTTTGAAATGATTTTTTTTAATATTTGGAATTGATTAAAAAAATTTAAAACATGAAAACATTAATATATATTTTTTATAATGTGGTTAATCCTATAAATTCTCACCAATCAAATAGATAGGTTATAAGGGCCAATATATATGATTGGTCATTTTGACTAGGGTTTTCCAATATTATATGTGATAAAATACATAAAATTTACATAAAAGGAATAACATTAATATAATTGGATATTAAATTACGTTATGAAAATAAATGAAATTAGAAGAATAATTTCTACTTCAAACATCTTCAAAACATATTCTCTAGATATTATTTGTGATAGCCCGACCCCAGGATTCCTGGAGCCAGTACCTTGAAACATGATGTGTAAATTTTTAACAAAATATGCACTGATATTTTACACATCATGTCCCATACAGAGGATCAATTCGGTTCAGGTTCTGGGAAACTAGATGCTTCTATCATGCTTCTTCTACTAAAAATTTATACATAAAAATTTTATTTAAAAAATGTAGGGTGAGCATAAGAAATTCCTGGTAAGGGATTTTAAAAATAACATAATAACCAATTATATCTTTTGAAAACATTCTTTAAAACATTCGATATGTAATTTTTCTTAAGAAAAGTTGTAACACATGTAACATATCATATTTATAAAAGTGCCCAATTAAAATCATTCTAACATAATTACAAGGGAACATGATTCAATTATATTCATTCTCATTTAGAGTAATATGTAAAAGACTGTAACACCCCAAACTTCCACGGTACGTTTCCCTTCGAATAATCGATAGCGTGTGTTGTACGCAACCTCGAGTTCTAACACACACCACAACTAATTAAACTAGCCGTTGTGAATAGTAATACCTACTTTTTGAAATCATATATATTTTATATTTCAAAATGGACTTCATTTTTGGATTCGGAATATCGAAATTATCCTAGGGTGAAATTTTGGTACTTTTCGGATAACTTTTATATTTTGATGAATAGTGAAAATTACTAAATTTTAATTAAAAACAACTTTTTTAATCAAAATAAGTAATAGTGATAAAATATGAATTTGAGTGGTTTTAAAGTATATTTAGAATATATTTTTACCATTTAATATAATGTTGGTCATTGGACATAATTTTACAATTAAACCGAACATAAACAAGTGTCAATCTTTTGGTAGTTATTATCTCTTAAAAACACGCTTTTTGTTTTGACAGCGGGAATTAATTTTAAATTAATTTCTGCCACTTCTGTGTTTTGAATTTAGAAAAATGGATTCCATATTTGGAATCAGGATGTTCAAATTGTGTAAATAGGTAACTTTTATTTTTAGACATTTTGAATAATTACTGCGGTAAATATTTTATTTACCATGGTTAAGGGTAAATCCGGTAAATAAGGGTTAAAAAAATAATATTATAATAATACTAAATTACCCTAAAACGTGTCTTAACCCTATTGGTTGATACATAGTCGACCATGGGCATCTTTGGGTCTATTTTGGGACCCCATGGATCCACTTGTAAGTGATAATGACACTTTATTTTAATTAAGTCAAAATGAATACAAAAATGACACAAGCATATATCTTTTAGAACAACAATTTTTACACAGGGTTATAAATGTTGGATTTTCGATTATAAATATTCATTAGAAAGATAAAAAGCTTTTCTACATAATGATATTTTATTTATAATTTTTAGACATTAAATAAGTTATTTTATTTATGACACAATGATGATGCAGTAATTACTATAATAGTGAAAAATTAAAATAATTGATATTATAAATACCCAAATAAATATAATATGAAACTTTTAATGAATTAAACTAATTTTCTAGGATAATATGATATATTAGGATTGATTTAATGGACTTTGTTAGAAGTAATCAATCTGTTATGAGTTTCACAAAAATCAACTATTGAATAGTGTCAAAATTGACATAAAAGAGTTCTTAAAACAAATATTATATTATTAATTGATATTAAATTCCTAAAAATCTAAGGTTCGGCCAAGAAACTTATATTATGATAGGTTAATCATTAATGGACCACTTGGGGGTCGCTTGGATGTATATAGTAAGTTTATTAACCATAATATATAAAATACAAAGAGACATTGTAAAAGTGAAACTAATTAACTTAGAGTTAATACTTAAAGATAAGGTTAATATAAGTACCCAAACCTGTCTAAATTATATTGGATGAGTTGTTTTCGACCTATCCCCACCTCATCCTTTGAATAGTCAACTTTGGAGCCTTTAGAAACCGAATATGAATTTATTATAAATTAATATTTCTAGCTTTTCCAAAGGTGCCCCTCACCCCTCTTATAAAAGGGTACTCCTCCTTCTCATTTCTTCACACTTTCAAAGCCTTTTGGTTCGGCCAAACTCTGCCCAAATAATCTCCCAACATCCCTCACTACAACCTAGGGGCCTTAGTTTGATCAGAAAGCCAACCTAAGGAGCCCTTTTGATCAAATCAAAAGGAAGAACCCGAAGAAGAGGTAATGATTTCACCACCTTTTTCTAAGTTCATTTCTTCTTCCACTTATTCTTCCTTTGTTCTTACCATTCTAAAATAATAACTCCAGTATCTCACATATACTGTGATGTTATTATAAGTATGGTACAACCATATTTAGTATTCTATCCACCCTTTGAATAACATGTCACCATACGTGCGTACGTACGGCTTACCGTCTCCACGTCGTGGTGTAATTGTTATTCAATATAATATTATTTGCATGGGTATAATAATGATGTTTAACTCATGTAAATAATAAATATAACATGTTAATTATTCTGTATATATGATATACCATTCATTTATATATTATTTTAATATCAAAAGAATGATATTGTCGCTCGTGCGTACGTACGGACTACCGTCTCCACGAACGCGATGAGATTCATTCTCCATCGTAACCATTCAAGTATAATTATCATTTGATGATTTAAAAATGATGTTTAAGGACTAGATATCATTCTGGATATGAATAAGATACAACAACCATGGCTTATGTAACAAAACATATAAAAGAAAATGAGTAAGTTAACACCCGAAACGACGATAATTCTAAGATATTATTAACAAATCAATGTTAAAAGATCATATATGATATCATATTAATATATATGATTCTTGTATAATTTAATAACAATTATTTCACAATTATACAGGAGGTTAACCTACCCCAACAAAGGAAAAGTACAAGGTAAGGGTTATTTCACAATCTCTTCATTATCCGAGGTTGTTTATATGTAATAATCTACTGAGATCTCTTTATCATCCACATCCATGTTTCTTAAAAATGCATTTCAAAACATTTTTTCTATTTACTAGAATATGAGTTAAAGTCATTTCTACCCTTTTTGACTTTTATAAGTGGTTTATAAAGGAATCTTTCGGTCGTATTCAAAACAAGGTCCTTTTTAACCTTTTCGACAGAATTGAGGTAAGAATGTTTTTTTAACTTATACGGCGGGTGCGGTTATTTTCCGCCGTTGTAAAATCGTCAAAGCTTCCCTTAAAAGCTTATAAGATTATTTTCAAAGAAAATGTTTGATTTTATATGGATCTTAAATGATTTCAAAATAAAAGGAGATATTTCTTTAAAAAGAATTTTTATTTCATCTATGTCAACATCCTTTGATGGGTTTTAAGATTATTTGAAGTTGATTTATTATGATACAAAACTTCTATATTGTATTGAAGGTTTTGTGATATGTTTGACTGTGGATGTGCTATTTTTATACCATTCATAGTTTATTGTGAAAGTATTGACATTTCGTATGCTAGTTTTAATACGAATGTTTATGTTATGTTTAAACCTTTTCATATGGGAATGCATTGGACTTAATAAGTGACGGGTGGAGCCCGCTATAGCTCCTCGATGCATCGGTAGGTCTCATGAGACAAACTAGTGTCTTGGCACAAGGCCTTGACAAAATCTTATTTGTAGTCTTGGCACGAGGCCTTGGCTATGTGGTTATGATAGTCTGGCATTATGCATTCCAACATTATGAAAGTGGTTATTGATATTGCATGTGATTATTCGATTAGTAGAATATCCATGTGAATAAGTAAATGGAATTATTTCATTTTACTTTTGCCATCCTATGTTGAAGTTCAATTTTAAAAGGCTTTTGTTTTAGTAATTCATTGCCTTAAATGTTTATGATTATTTTGAATGTTCCGCTATATTGTTATCCTTACTGGGCATTTGAGCTCACCCCTTTTCTATGTTTTATTTTTCCCAGGTAGTGAAGAAGTAAATTATGAATGACTTGCAGGGATATTATGAGGGGTTAATAGTGTGGATATGAAGACTTTGTTGTTGTAGTAGTTTTTCACTTTGAAATGTAATGTAAAACTTTATGATTATATCTAGTGTTTCCAAGGCTACTAAACCAATCGGTCTTTCGGGATTTGATCTTTCTTGTGATCATGCCAATGTTATGTAATAATGCACCGACTCTGGGTAGCTGGGGTCGGGGCGTTACAGTTGGTATCAGAGGAAGTTTAGTACAAACCTTGGAAGCTAGATTTAGATAAACTCTGATTAGAGCACGTAGACCTAAGATGAACTTTGAGGATTAGTATAGAAGAACTTCCTAGAATTTTGGTATTGTAGAGATTTTGTGAGTTTTCCGAGCAATACATCCCTGTCTGGATACGAGCAGGTAGAGGCGGCTCTGGCACAGATGTACCTAGGGGTAAAACCCGAAAACACCTCTTTGAGCTAGACTCGAACGGGAACTGGTGCACGACAACGGGCCTTGCTGCACTCTTGGTTACGACACTCCCGGGGGATATGCTTAGGATAACTCTCATTTTCTTTACAAATCATTATGAAGGGTTTATGAGTATATACTTCCTCAAAGAAAACATTTTTATGATTATGGATTATATCCATAAATAGTTCAATTTATGTTAAGTGTTTTATAAGTATGGGATTATGTATTTTGATTCATAAACTGATCTAGTTTATGCCATTGTTTAGAAATGGCGCCTAGTGGAAGAAATGGAAACCGTATCAATGCACGCACTCCATGTAGGGATTTCCCTCCTGCTCAAGATAATTATAGTGGGGCTGGTGATGCAACTGGTGCTGATCAGCTAATCACCGTACTGGGACAACTTACTCAGGTTATGAATAATAACCTTACCCGTATGGAGAACCCTGATCCGCAGCGTGGAGGATCAATGTTAGATCGATTCATGAGAAAACAACCACCAATGTTCAATGGGAGTACAAATCCCTTAGTAGCTGAGCAATGGATATTTTCCCTAGAGAAAATATTTCAGGCTTTGGGGAGTAGTGAAAGGGAAAAAGTTACCATGGAAGTTTACCGCCTCACTGGAGATGCTGATCAATGGTGGTCATTGATTCAAAACATGAAGGAAGATGATGAAGTATCAAACATGGAATGGAGGGAGTTCAAAGATCTGTTTTTAGAAAAATACTTCCCTCGCGACCATCGAGCGGATATGGAAAGGCAATTTCTGAGTCTAAGACAAAAGGAGGATGAGAATGTCACAAAGTATGAGGCTAACTTTACAAGGTTAGCGAGGTATGCTGGAGATTATATTCGCAACCCAAGAAGTAAGATTGATCGTTTCTTTGATGGGTTAAAACCATTTCTCCGTCGAGCATTAGTCTCACAATCCTTTTCATCGTACGAAGACATTGTCTCATGTGCTATCAAGACCGAAAAGGAATTCTCTAAGTCTTATGACTTTAAAGCAAAGCAAGAGAAGAAGAGACCTTCTGATCAATCTGGGAATGGAAATAAGGGGAAGAAGGGAAAGGTTGAATATCCATCTTGTGGTAAGTGCGGGAAGAAACACCCCGGTTCTTGCCTGAAGGGAATGGGAGTCTGTTACAAGTGTGGTGAAAAAGGCCACCAAGCTCATGATTGCAAGGGGAAGAAGGAAGCTACCAATGTTCAGTGCTACAATTGCAGGGAGATGGGGCATTATGCAAATGCATGTCCTAAGCGTCAGGAGAACTTACCTCAGAAAAGGCCAAGGGATCAAGGCCAGGCTTATGCTATCACTACTGCTGAGGTAGAAGCTCCGAAAGACGTGGTGGCAGGTAATTTAATGGTTTCCTCAAGTTTAGCAAATGCATTATTTGATTCTGGATCATCGCATTGTTTCATATCTTCCCATTTTGCTAAGAAAATTAGATATTTCCAATTTGATTTAATAAGGGAGTTGTCAGTTAAAACTCCTAAGGGAAGTATCGTTGCAACAAAGTTTTGTGAATCAGTCCCCATTAGAGCACATAAATTTTCTTTATCTGCTGATTTCATCGTCATACCTATGATTGAGTTTGATATAATCCTCGGTATGGACTGGCTTTCGGACTATGATGCGAAGATTTATTGTAAGAAGAAAGAGGTTACGATTCTTGATGATAATGATAAGGAGCACCTTATTTTTAGAGCAGAATCGTCACCACCTAATTCTTATTTAGATCCACCCCCTGTAGCTCAACTTAATTCAATTATCGGGGAGGAAGAGAATGAAATAACTGTCGGTGAGGAAAGGAATGTTCAAATAGAGGATGTACCTATTGTGAAAGAGTTTGTAGATGTATTTCCGGAAGATTTACCTGGACATCCTCCAGAACGAGAAGTAGAGTTTTCCATTGATTTAATTCCTGGATCAAGGCCTATATCGAAGACCCCTTATAGAATGGCCACTGTAGAGCTAGTCGAACTAAAGAAACAACTAGAGGAATTGAGTAATAAGGGATTTATTCGCCCAAGTGTTTCTCCATGGGGAGCCCCTGTTCTTTTTGTTAAAAAGAAAGATGGATCTATGAGGTTATGTATCGACTACAGGGAGATCAATGCTATAACGATAAAGAACAAGTATCCCCTACCTCGTATTGATGATTTATTTGACCAACTGCATGGAGCTCAATACTTTTCAAAGATTGACCTTCGATCTGGATACCATCAGTTGTGTGTAAAGAAGGAAGACATTCCGAAAACAGCATTTCGAACCAGGTACGGGCATTACGAGTTTACTGTAATGCCGTTTGGATTGACTAATGCACCCTCTGTATTCATGGATCTGATGAATAGAGTTTTCAAGGAGTATCTCGATGAATTTGTGGTGGTATTTATTGATGATATCTTGGTATACTCCAAAACCTACAAAGATCATGAAAATCACTTGCGCATTATCTTGAAGACTCTGAGGAGGCATGAATTATATGGAAAGTTTAGCAAGTGTGAATTCTGGCTTCAGGAGATTTCTTTTCTTGGCCATATTGTCTCTAAAGATGGAATCTCTGTTGATCCTTCTAAGACCAAGGCAATCCAAGAATGGCCAGCACCTACGAGTATAACTGAGGTACGTAGTTTTATTGGTTTGGCAGGTTATTATCGACGTTTCGTCCAGAATTTTGCCCGATTGGATAACCCATTAACGAAGCTCACACGTAAAGGGGTTAAATTTGTTTGGACAAAAGAGTGTGAAGAATGTTTCGAAGAACTGAAGAGAAGATTAGTCAATGCTCCTATATTGACTCTACCATCGGGGAATGATGGGTTCGTTATTTATAGTGATGCATCAAAGAAAGGACTTGGTTGTGTCCTTATGCAGAATGATAGAGTTATTGCCTATGCATCACGACAGTTGAAAATTCATGAACAAAACTATCCTACTCATGATCTCGAGTTAGCAGCAGTGATCTTTGCTTTGAAGATATGGAGGCACTACCTCTATGGTGAAAAATGTGAGATTTATACTGATCACAAGAGTTTGAAGTATATTTTCTCACAAAAAGAACTCAACATGAGGCAAAGGAGATGGCTTGAATTACTCAAGGATTATGATTGCACGATACACTACCACCCGGGGAAAGCAAACAAAGTAGCAGATGCTTTGAGCAGAAAAGACCATGGAGTTCTGAACATGATGAGAATTGAAAGGGACCCAATTTTCATGGATCTAGAGAAGATGGACATGGGAATAACCAGGGAAGGTGAGACATCAATGATTTTTCAAATGGTTGCCAAACCATCTTTACTAGAAAGGATTAAGAGTTCTCAGACTGATGATGAAGAATTCCAAAAGAAGATTAAAGCTGTGAAGGATGGGAGATTGAGAGACTTTGCGTATGAAGGTGGAATTTTGAAATTCGGTAAGAGACTTTGTGTTCCCAATATACCTAATCTAAAAAGGGAATTGCTGGATGATGCTCATAGTTCCAATTTCTCTATACACCCTGGGAGCACCAAAATGTATAGAGATTTGAAAGAACATTTTTGGTGGGACAACATGAAGAGGGAGATTGTTGATTTTGTGTCAAGATGTATGGTTTGTCAACAAGTGAAAGCTGGAAGGCAACAGCCTGGAGGAGTCATGCAACCTCTTCCCATACCGGAGTGGAAATGGGACAATATTACAATGGACTTTGTCATGGGGCTACCAAAGACTCCTAGAAGGAACGATGCAATATGGGTTATTGTTGATCGTCTTACCAAGTCAGCACATTTTATTGCTATAAGAGAAGATCTACCCCTGGAACGTCTAGCAAGACTATATATTAATGAAGTTGTGAGACTTCATGGAGTACCCTTATCAATTGTTTCTGATCGTGATCCCCGTTTTACTTCAAGATTTTGGAAAAGTATTCAGAAATCACTGGATACTGAACTTCATTTGAGCACTGCTTACCACCCTCAGACAGATGGACAATCAGAACGGACTATTCAAACCTTAGAAGACATGTTGAGATCTTGCTCACTTGATTTTCAGGGTATGTGGGATCAATATTTACCACTGGTAGAATTTTCCTATAACAATAGCTTCCATACGAGTATTTAGATGGCACCATATGAAGCGTTATACGGAAAGAGATGTCGTACACCAACCTGTTGGGATGACGTTGGTGAAAGAAAACTTGTAGGCCCAGAACTGGTGGAGGAAACGGTGGAAAAGGTGAAGGTAATCCAAAATCACATCAAAGCAGCTCAAAGTAGGCAGAAGAGCTATGCCGATAATCGAAGGAAGGATTTGGAATTTCAAGTCGGTGATCATGTTTTCCTGAAGGTATCTCCGTGGAAGGGAGTCATACGTTTTGGTAAGAAAGGCAAATTGAGTCCCAGGTACATCGGACCTTTCGAAATTCTAGAACGAATTGGGGCTGTAGCTTACCGATTGGCAATGCCGCCAAGTCTCTCCAAAGTTCACGATGTGTTCCACGTATCTCTGTTGAGAAAATACATGCCTGACCCAACGCATGTACTCACCTATGAGGAATTAGAACTGGAACCCGATCTGTCTTATTGCGAAGAGCCCGTCAGGATTCTTGATACAAGAGAACAAGTGCTGAGAAACCGGACGACGCGTCTGGTAAAAGTTTTGTGGAGAAATCATAAGATGGAAGAGGCAACGTGGGAACCCGAGGAACTTATGATGAAGAACCACCCGAGTCTTTTTATGCAGTAATACCCTAGAAATTGCGAGGATGCAATTATTTGAAGGAGGGGAGAATGTAACACCCCAAACTTCCACGGTACGTTTCCCTTCGAATAATCGATAGCGTGTGTTGTACGCAACCTCGAGTTCTAACACACACCACAACTAATTAAACTAGCCGTTGTGAATAGTAATACCTACTTTTTGAAATCATATATATTTTATATTTCAAAATGGACTTCATTTTTGGATTCGGAATATCGAAATTATCCTAGGGTGAAATTTTGGTACTTTTCGGATAACTTTTATATTTTGATGAATAGTGAAAATTACTAAATTTTAATTAAAAACAACTTTTTTAATCAAAATAAGTAATAGTGATAAAATATGAATTTGAGTGGTTTTAAAGTATATTTAGAATATATTTTTACCATTTAATATAATGTTGGTCATTGGACATAATTTTACAATTAAACCGAACATAAACAAGTGTCAATCTTTTGGTAGTTATTATCTCTTAAAAACACGCTTTTTGTTTTGACAGCAGGAATTAATTTTAAATTAATTTCTGCCACTTCTGTGTTTTGAATTTAGAAAAATGGATTCCATATTTGGAATCAGGATGTTCAAATTGTGTAAATAGGTAACTTTTATTTTTAGACATTTTGAATAATTACTGCGGTAAATATTTTATTTACCATGGTTAAGGGTAAATCCGGTAAATAAGGGTTAAAAAAATAATATTATAATAATACTAAATTACCCTAAAACGTGTCTTAACCCTATTGGTTGATACATAGTCGACCATGGGCATCTTTGGGTCTATTTTGGGACCCCATGGATCCACTTGTAAGTGATAATGACACTTTATTTTAATTAAGTCAAAATGAATACAAAAATGACACAAGCATATATCTTTTAGAACAACAATTTTTACATAGGGTTATACATGTTGGATTTTCGATTATAAATATTCATTAGAAAGATAAAAATATTTCCTACATAATGATATTTTATTTATAATTTTTAGACATTAAATAAGTTATTTTATTTATGACACAATGATGATGCAGTAATTACTATAATAGTGAAAAATTAAAATAATTGATATTATAAATACCCAAATAAATATAATATGAAACTTTTAATGAATTAAACTAATTTTCTAGGATAATATGATATATTAGGATTTATTTAATGGACTTTGTTCGAAGTAATCAATCTGTTATGAGTTTCACAAAAATCAACTATTGAATAGTGTCAAAATTGACATAAAAGAGTTCTTAAAACAAATATTATATTATTAATTGATATTAAATTCCTAAAAATCTAAGGTTCGGCCAAGAGACTTATATTATGATAGGTTAATCATTAATGGACCACTTGGGGGTCGCTTGGATGTATATAGTAAGTTTATTAACCATAATATATAAAATACAAAGAGACATTGTAAAAGTGAAACTAATTAACTTAGAGTTAATACTTAATGATAAGGTTAATATAAGTACCCAAACCTGTCTAAATTCTATTGGATGAGTTGTTTTCGACCTATCCCCACCTCATCCTTTGAATAGTCAACTTTTGAGCCTTTAGAAACCGAATATGAATTTATTATAAATTAATATTTCTAGCTTTTCCAAAGGTGCCCCTCACCCCTCTTATAAAAGGGTACTCCTCCTTCTCATTTCTTCACACCTTCAAAGCCTTTTGGTTCGGCCAAACTCTGCCCAAATAATCTCCCAACATCCCTCAATACAACCTAGGGGCCTTAGTTTGATCATAAAGCCAAGCTAAGGAGCCCTTTTGATCAAATCAAAAGGAAGAACCCGAAGAAGAGGTAATGATTTCACCACCTTTTTCTAAGTTCATTTCTTCTTCCACTTCTTCTTCCTTTGTTCTTACCATTCTAAAATAATAACTCCAGTATCTCACATATACTGTGATGTTATAATAAGTATGGTACAACCATATTCAGTATTCTATCCACCCTTTGAATAACATGTCACCATATGTGCGTACGTACGGCTTACCGTCTCCACGTCGTGGTGTAATTGTTATTCAATATAATATTATTTGCATGGGTATAATAATGATGTTTAACTCATGTAAATAATAAATATAACATGTTAATTATTCTGTATATATGATATACCATTCATTTATATATTATTTTAATATCAAAAGAATGATATTGTCGCTCGTGCGTACGTACGGACTACCGTCTCCACGAACGCGATGAGATTCATTCTCCATCGTAACCATTCAAGTATAATTATCATTTGATGATTTAAAAATGATGTTTAAGGACTAGATATCATTCTGGATATGAATAAGATACAACAACCATGGCTTATGTAACAAAACATATAAAATAAAATGAGTAAGTTAACACCCGAAACGACGATAATTCTAAGATATTATTAACAAATCAATGTTAAAAGATCATATATGATATCATATTAATATATATGATTCTTGTATAATTTAATAACAATTATTTCACCATTATACAGGAGGTTAACCTACCCCAACAAAGGAAAAGTACAAGGTAAGGGTTATTTCACAATCTCTTCATTATCCGAGGTTGTTTATATGTAATAATCTACTGAGATCTCTTTATCATCCACATCCATGTTTCTTAAAAATGCATTTCAAAACATTTTTTCTATTTACTAGAATATGAGTTAAAGTCATTTCTACCCTTTTTGACTTTTATAAGTGGTTTATAAAGGAATCTTTCGGTCGTATTCAAAACAAGGTCCTTTTTAACCTTTTCGACAGAATTGAGGTAAGAATGTTTTTTTAACTTATACGGCGGGTGCGGTTATTTTCCGCCGTTGTAAAATCGTCAAAGCTTCCCTTAAAAGCTTATAAGATTATTTTCAAAGAAAATGTTTGATTTTATATGGATCTTAAATGATTTCAAAATAAAAGGAGATATTTCTTTAAAAAGAATTTTTATTTCATCTATGTCAACATCCTTTGATGGGTTTTAAGATTATTTGAAGTTGATTTATTATGATACAAAACTTCTATATTGTATTGAAGGTTTTGTGATATGTTTGACTGTGGATGTGCTATTTTTATACCATTCATAGTTTATTGTGAAAGTATTGACATTTCGTATGCTAGTTTTAATACGAATGTTTATGTTATGTTTAAACCTTTTCATATGGGAATGCATTGGACTTAATAAGTGACGGGTGGAGCCCGCTATAGCTCCTCGATGCATCGGTAGGTCTCATGAGACAAACTAGTGTCTTGGCACAAGGCCTTGACAAAATCTTATTTGTAGTCTTGGCACGAGGCCTTGGCTATGTGGTTATGATAGTCTGGCATTATGCATTCCAACATTATGAAAGTGGTTATTGATATTGCATGTGATTATTCGATTAGTAGAATATCCATGTGAATAAGTAAATGGCATTATTTCATTTTACTTTTGCCATACTATGTTGAAGTTCAATTTTAAAAGGCTTTTGTTTTAGTAATTCATTGCCTTAAATGTTTATGATTATTTTGAATGTTCCGCTATATTGTTATCCTTACTGGGAATTTGAGCTCACCCCTTTTCTATGTTTTATTTTTCCCAGGTAGTGAAGAAGTAAATTATGAATGACTTGCAGGGATATTATGAGGGGTTAATAGTGTGGATATGAAGACTTTGTTGTTGTAGTAGTTTTTCACTTTGAAATGTAATGTAAAACTTTATGATTATATCTAGTGTTTCCAAGGCTACTAAACCAATCGGTCTTTCGGGATTTGATCTTTCTTGTGATCATGCCAATGTTATGTAATAATGCACCGACTCTGGGTAGCTGGGGTCGGGGCGTTACAAAGACATTCTAAATATGTATGACATTTGAATATGTAGGTAAAAATTCAACAACTAAGAGTAATACATTATCAGAGTTTCACATAGAGGTAATAACCTCAATTTCTTACACTGGTAAATAAATCCCTGAGTGCTAAACAAACATCATGCCTTAAGAATTTAATTTTTCTGATACTCATAAGTACTGGATTTTAACCATGGATATTCTACCAGTAAAATATCTACTGGGTTAACTAATTATCACACACATAATGAGGGGACATATAATATATGACCTTGTCAAAACCTTGTGTCAAGAATCTAAAATGTCAATGGCCTCATTCCATGACCTGATTGTCTCATGATAACTTTCGAAGAACCGAGGGGCTTTCATTAACAAGTCCAAACCCATTATACCAAGTCTATTACATTAATCATATTCCAAATAGGGTCGTATATTCAAAATGCCCCATTCAACTTTGAATATTTAATTTTATCATTTCATATTATTCAAAGTGTCACATACCACTTTGAATAATTTAATTCATAATTCCTTATAAGTTTATAAGAGTTATAATTACATTAATTATCATTTACATATATATAGTTAATCAAGAATATAAGTATTAATTACAGAACTATCAACTCCATGTCTATGTCATTAATTGGTGAAAATGATAAGCAGATTATGGCATATGTGATGACAGTTCATGCACTAAAAGAGATACAAGATTTGTTACATAAAATGATAACCCTATAATTCTAAGACTTTTTTAATCAATACATGTTGTAATTTCAACTAGATGCATTATGAATTAAAAATATGAAGCAAATATTTCAGGTGTGGTATTCAATAGATTGATTCTATTACTTTTATTACTAAAATGATTTGGTATAACACATCACAACAGAATACATAATTCTAAAAAATTGAATGCATGAGATAAAACTATAACAAACACCATTTAATATATATATATATATAATTAATTCATAAAAATGGATATAAAAGTTTCAAACCTGAAATTTTATACTCATGTCCTTCTCCACAATTACTAAAGGCATCATAAGTATAATATTTAGAAAATACACAATTAGGGTTTGTGACAATTATTCATACAACATGGTGTATATAAAGAGTAGTGTTTTAAAAATAATTTTTTTGAAAACACATGTTTTATTCATTATTAGTAATCCTTGTAAACTTCTATGTAAAAATGATGATCAACATTTATTTATATACACATATTTTTACACATTTGAAAACACATTTTGTATAAAAAGCTTTAAACCAAAATCCATTAGCACCCTTTAGAATTTAATATATTGGTTACTTTAAATAAAATGAGTCACTAAAACATTAAATCATAACATGAATTTTAAAAGGGTTTATTTATTAAAAAATATTACAAAATTTTTTATGTAATCATGTGTAAGATACATGTATAACCGAGTCGGACACCAAGGTTAGTTGGCACATACTTATTTACTAAAAACATAAATTAATCATAGAATTTTAATGTTAAAATATATAAAATTGTTTTAAAAGGTGATTTATACGAACAATATAATTATATAAAACCATGTATACATATATATATATATATATATGTGTGTGTGTGTGTGTGTGTGCTTTGTACAATACATGATTCCTTATGTTTTAAAAGTCGACTTAAACTTGAGACTCAATGTTTAAAAGTATTAAAACTAGATATAATAAAGATTTATATAAAACTGTATGGTTATATATATATATATGTAACTGAATATATATAAGGTATGTAAACAAGTTTTGCGTGTGATAAATTATGATTTAGGTCTGATAATACCACATAAACCCGAAATCCAGAAGTCCTGAATCAGGTATAGAATAGATTAGGTCCGAACTACAAGCCTGTATACTTATGTATATCAGTATATATATATATTTATATACTTTCAACACTACAGGGAAAAATTAATTCTCTTACCTTGGTTTGCGGAGGAGAGGCTCGAAAAATCATCGAATGAGACTTACGGAGGTTTGAGGAGGAGGGACAACCAAGGGAATGGGTGTAACCGGGTTGTTTATAAACTATATTATGTATAAAATATGATAAATAATTTAATTCTACTACTAAAAAAACTGAGCCATATATATTTTATTAAAGGATTGGGGAAAATTCATTTTGGTAAACGCGTGAAATGAGGGGGCCAGCGGGGTCACTAGTGTGGAAAGTGAAGAGAAATGGAAGAGTATGGTATTATTCTGGTGAACGCAGGAGAGGTAGAAGATGGTGTGGTAAAAAAACCAAAGAAATATTAGATAGAGGGGATTATATTTAGATTGATCAAACAATGGAGGTGAAACCGTGAATTTAAAAGAGGATAGACTGCATCAATATAGATCGGGGTTCGATCGAACGACTTAGATCAGTGCGATGTTTTAAAAAAGCTCAGATGGCTACGATTAAAAAGTATGAAATAAAATGGCTTATAGTGACACAGTGCTTTAAAATGTCTCAGAAGGTCGAGATTAGATCTATTCCAGATTGGATGGAGTATTAAAAAAGTGGGGGATTCTGTGGTTGTTGAGGATTGAGTGCCTGACCGAAACAGATGGCCCAAATCGCACGTGGTGAGATCTGATGGCCTGGATTCAATTCCATACAATTAATTTACCCCACATCGAATCAAAGAGACCTTCTCCACTTCTTTATAAGAATTAGACTCTAATAAACCATTCAGAAATCTCCTCCCTCCCCTCTAGGTACCACCCCGTACTAGGTTCTGCAGGTGCGCTCTGCACCCACCCACGCTATCATGCCACCCCGCACGACTGTGTATCTGGTTACCTCATGCACTCTTCTGTGCTCTTCAGGGTATCTATTCCCCCCGATCGGGTAGGACTATGATGAGGATGAGGAAAGTCTCATCCACCTAGCGTGTTCTGCATCTCTAGGCCCCTCTAGAGGGATGGCCCCTAGTGGGGTTTATTTTTTGTTAAACATTAATACTATGTTTACACCAAAATAGTTTCTTTTAAAAAAAAATTCATTTAGTTTTATAAACACTAATTTTTTAAAACACAAATTTATAACATTAATATGTCCATATGAAATTTTTTTATAATATTATTATAGAAATCAAAACATAGTTTAGTTAAAACATTGTTTAAGCATTAAGAATGAAATTTTTTACAAGATATTTGAAATATTTATAAGATGTTTGAAATCCTCATCTCATTTATAATTACCAAAGTGTAGTTAAAAATATTACACCATTTTTCTTATAAAGTTCATAATAAGATGTTGTATTATAAATTCCATTCATAACATAATTGTTTTTGGGAAAACTAAATTATACTTAGATATTTTTAATTAATCCACCAAAAGACCAACGACTATAATTATAGCCGTTAGAACTCAATAGTCACAAGCATCTCCAACAGTCACCCAAGGGGTAATGTTTGGGTAAATGCCTTATAAAACCAAACAATAGGGTGTCCTAAACTCAAGAAAATTGAAGAATATGGTGGTTTTTATATGATTGATTGTCAATGTGGTTTTCATGATTCTGGTTGTGATGTTCAGCGTTATGACTGACCCTAAGGATCTTCTTTATTTACTAGGTCTTCTTGTTGTGTTTGATGGTCTTAATGTGGATTCGATAGGGTTTTTAGTAGGTGTTTTTGGTAAGTATATATTTTCTTTGATCTTACTGTAATTTAAAAAATTTAGTATTTAATTTAATAAAACGCCTTTGTGTTTAATTTGCATGTTTTTGTAAGGTTGACATGAAAATTAATCAAAAGAAAACTATATTATTGTTATTACATGAGAAATAAGTTTTGGGGCGTTACATTATTCCCCCTACAAATAATTGCATCCTCGTAATTTCATTTCATAATCCATGATAAAAAGAAACCTTCTAACGTTCTTCACCACATCACCCATTGTGGAGGATCCTCAGGTGTGGCCAGTAGAATACCCAATTTGGTGTTTAAATATTCTACACCTGTAGCCCAAAAACATATCAGAGATTATAGGTTAAATTCATGCAGTGTATACTCATGCTTCTAGATGGAGGCTCGAATGGTAGAGGGTTTAGAGATGTCTGAATGGACAACCTCTCTAAGGACTCGTCGGACCATCTCTTGTCAGAGAATGTCAGTGACATCTATGTGGTCATACAAACTGATGCTCAGGACATGGTACATATAACCTGTGTATAGGTCCCCTTCCAAGGTAGACTCTTGAAACCTTACACTGGCTGTGAAGTTACGGGATTGAGTGAAGAATAGGAAAATACCTTCATGGTACTTTCCCCTTCGTCTATACTCTTGGAGTTGATCATTGGCTATATGGTGGTAGATGTAGGAATTTCAATGGAAGGAGAGGAGAATGTCCGGACAGTTCAACATCCAGTAAAGATATTTTCACATTCTTCATATGTTTTCAAAGGGAATATATTCTTCCTTATAGGTTTTGACCATAATGGATTCCAATACCTCAACAGGAAGAGATAAAATGTGGGGTTTTCCTTCCATCTGTAAATAAAATTTTTTCTAGAATTTCCATTATGTGAAAAACAAATACTAAAAAGGTATAAAAAAACAAAATGTATTTTAATAAAACAAATGGTACATTACAACCATAACTAATGGTTTTCCCGGTTCCCAGTTTCACGGATCCCAAAAAAAAATTCAAAACTCCCAATCTCCCTAAACCAAATGCAACCCAAGCTGTCTGGTACAATCTCGTGGGTGTACTTATGGTGTCTCAAGAGTGTGAAATGAGGGGTGTATAACTGAGAGGTATCAGTATGTACTTGATGTATGTACATAGAACTGGGGGCTTCAAATTCAAGTATCTCAAAGTCCATTACATGACCAAAATGTCTATAGGACAAGACTTCACACATACACACTGCGCGGAGGTCTCTCGCTACTGCAACTTCTTTGAAATCCATAAGGGACCAGATGCCTTCCACTATGGTGAAGCATCTAAAAAGTCCCTTGTATTACTTTCCATGATGTGCGTAGGATGGAAATTGGGTTTTTATCATAAAAAGGTAGTCCAAACCCACTCCCCAGTGGAGTTGAAGTACACGGGGAGAGTTAGACACGTCGTAGAGGTGTTTGCATGTCATACGAATATAGGCATACTTTACAATGTTATCATGGAAGGATATGGAAATTATGGTTTATAAAGCCTCAATAGGAAGAGACAAAAGACCGGTATTTCCATTTCCATCTGAAACTTACAAACACAAAATACATAGAAATTATTAAGTAAATTATTCTTTATTCAGTTCTAGTTTTGCAGAGTTATTTAAACTGAATCCTCTGATACCAACTGTGAAAACCCGACCCCAGGATATACGGAGTCGGTGCCTTGAAACATGATGTGTAAATTTCTAAAAAAACATACAATGATATTTCACACATCATGTCCCATACAGAGGATCAATTCGGTTCAGGTTCTGGGAAACCAGCTACATCCGTCATGATTCATCTGCTAAAAACTGATACCTGAAAATTTTATTTCAAAAACGTTGGGTGAGCATACGAATGCCTAGTAAGGGGTTTTAAAAATAACATAATAACCAATTATAACCTTTGAAAACATACATTAAAACATTCCATAAATCATTTTTGTTAAGAAAAGATGTAACACATGAAACATATCATAATAATGAAAGTGCACAATCAAAAGCATACTAACAAAATTACAAGGGAACATTATTTAATTATAGGCATGATAATTTATAGTAATATGTAATATAAATTTTAAATATGTATGACTAATGAATATTCAGGTAAAAATTCAACAACTAAGAGTAATACGTAATCGTAGTTGTGCATAAAGGTAATATCTTTAATTTTATACACTAGTTTCCAAATCACTAAGTGATAAACAAATGTCTTGCCTTAAGCATTTACTTTTTTAATACTCATAAGTAATGGATCATAACCATTGATATTATACTAGTCAAATATCCACTTGGTTAACTAATTATAATACACATAATAAGGGAATTTATAATATCATACCATGTCAAGACCTCGTGTCGAGACTCTAAAATGTCAACGGCCTCGTGCCATGACCTGATTGTCTCATGAGAACTATCGATGCACCAAGGAGCTATCATTAACATGTCCCCAAACTATTATATCAAGTCTATTAAATTCCTCATATGAAAAATAGGGTCATAAATTCAAAATGTCCCATACCACTTTGAATATTTAAATTTCTCATTTCATATTATTCATAGTGTCCCATACCACTTTGAATAATTTAATTCATAATTCCATAAAAGGTCATAAGAGTTATAATTACTTTAATTAGAATTTATATATATATATATATATAGTGAATTAGGAATATAATTATTAATTATAGAACTATAAAATATGTGGATATGTCATTAACTGGTGAGAATGATAAGAAGATTATGGAATATGTGATGATAACTAATGCACTAAAAGAGATACAAGTTTTGTTACATACAATGATAACACTATAATTCTAAGACTTTATTAACAATTACATGATGGAATTTCACCTGGATGTATAATTAGTTAAAAATTTGAAGAAAATATTTCAGGTGGGGTATTAAACTGATAGATACTCTTACATTTATTACTAAAATTCTTTGGTATAACACATCACAAGGGTATACGTAATGAAAAAAAATAGAAAGCATGATATTCAATCATAAATAACAAAATTTAGTATATTTATATATACATATAAATAAGTAATTCATACAAATGGTAATAAAAGTTTCAAACCCCAAATATTATACTCATGTACTTCTCCGCATTTACTAAACACATCATAAGGTTAATATTTGGAAAATCTATAATTAAGGTTGGTGTAAATTGTTCATACAATAGGGTGTATATAAAGAGTAGTGTTTTAAAAAAAACATATTTTGAAAACACATGTTTTATTCTTTTTTATTAATCCTTGGAAAATACTATATAAAAATGAGGATCAAAGTTTATCAGCACACACATATTTTTACACATCCGAATACACATTTTGTATTAAAAGGTTTAATCCAAAATCCATTAACACCCTTATGACTTTAATATATTGTTCACATTAATTAACATGATTCCTTAAAAAATTAAATAATAATTCAATTTTTAAAAGGGTTTATTTATTAAAATATCTTATATAAATGTTTATATAAACATATGTAACATACATGTATAATCGAGTCCTACACTAAGGTTAGTTGGAACATAATTATTTACCAAAAACATAAATTAATCATAGAATTTCATTGTTAAAAGATTTAAAATTGGTCTTGAAGGTGAGTTATACAAACTATTTAATTATATAAAATAGTGTATACAAATATATATATAAATATTTTGTTCAAAATATAATTCTTTATGTTTTAAAAATCTACATAAACATGAGACTCAATGTTTAAAAGTCTTAAAATTGGATATAATAAAGATTTATGTGAAACTGTATAGTTGTATATATATATATATATATACGTAACCGAATATATATAAGGTATGTAAACAAGTTTTTCATGGGATAAAATATGATCCAGGTCTAATAATACCACATAAACCCGAAATCCAGAAGTCTTGAATCAGGTATAGAAGGGTTTATGTCCGAACCACATGGCTGTATACTTATGAATATTACTATATATATATTTATATATATGTATACACATTCAACAAAACAAGGAAAAATTAATTCCCATACCTTGGTTTGAGGAGGAGTGGCTCAGGATATCGTCGATGGAGGCTTGTTGAGGTTTGAGGAGAAGGAGGGACAACCAAGGGAATGGGTGCAACCAGGTTGTTTATAAACTATATTATTTATAAAATATGATGAATAATTTAATGAAAATACTGTAAAAAAACCTTTCCCTATATGGTTTATCAACATATTTGGGGAATTTACTTGTTGAAAACACGTGAAAGGAGGGGGGACACTAGGGTCACGAGTGTGGTAAACGAAGAGAAATAGAGGAGTACGGTACTGGTCTGACATAAGAGGGAGGGGAAGAAAATGGTGGGGGGGAAAAACCAGAGAATTATTAGAAGATGGAGATTAAATATATATTGATCAAATAGTGGAAAATAAACCATGGATTTAAAAAATTATGGATGGCTTAGATTAGATCAAGGATCGATCATACATCTTAGATCAACACGGTGTTTAAAAAAAACTCGTATGACTGTGATTAAAACGTATGAGATCCAATGGATCAGGGTGATGTGGTGTTTTAAAATGTCTTATAAATCTGAGATTATAATAACGTAGGATTGTAATGTGCATAAAAAATTTGGATTATTCCACGGTTGTTGAAGATCGAGCGGAAAACCGAAACGGATGGCCCAGATCACAAGCAGTGAGATCTGACGACCTGGATTCAATCACGGACAATTTGTTCCATCTCACATCGAAACGGAGAAACCCACACACATTCTTTATAATCATGATACTCCAATCAACCAATCAAAAATTTCCTCCCTCCCCTCCTGGTAACGCTCCATACCGGGTTCCGCGGGAGCGCTCTCCACCCACCCATGCCATCGTGCTACCCTACACGATGGTGCCACTAGTTACCTAGTACACTCTTGTGCACCCTTCGTGGTAGCAGAGTTCCCTGATCGGGCCAGCCTATGCTGAGGCTAAGGGCTCAGCTCACCCGCCTAGTTCATTTTGCCTCCCTTATCCCATCTAAAGGGGTGGCCCGTAGTATGGTTTATTTTTTGTTAAACTTTAATACTAAGTTTACACAAAAATATGTGTTTTTCAAAAAAAATTCCTTTTGTTTTATTAACACTAATGTTTTAAAACTCAATTTTATAAATTTAATATATCCATATATACAATTTGTATACTAGTATTATAGAAATCAATAATAGTTTTGTTAAAACATTATTTAAGCATTAATAATGAAAACATTTACCCGATATTTGAAATAATTGTATGTTGTTTGAAATCCACATCTCATTTTAAAATAATTTAAGTGTAGTTAAAAATAATAAACCATTTTACTTATAACGTTTATAATAAGAGGTTATATTTTAAATTAAATTCATAACATAAATATTTTTGGGAAAACTAAATTATAGTTAGATATTTTTAATTAATCCACCAAAAGACCAACGACTATAATTATAGCCATAAGAACTCAACAGTAACAACCATCTCCAATAGTTACCCAAGGGGTAACATTTGGGTAGATTACTTATAAAACCAAACATTAGGGAGTCCTAAAATCAAGGCAATTTAAGTAGATGGTTCATTCTATACCACTGATGCTCAGTAATGTTTTCATGATTCTGGTTGTGATGTTCTTCATTATGACTCACCCGAAGGATCTTCTTTATTTACTGGGTCTCTCTATGTAGTTAGGTTGTCTCCATGTGGATTTGATAGGGTTTTTAGTTGGTGTTTTTGGTTATTATATCTTTATGTTGATCTTTCAATAATGTAAACACTTCAGTGTTTAATTGAATAAATTGCCTTTGTGTTTAATTTGCAACTTGTTGTTTGGTTGACATGAAAATTAAACTAAATAAAGCTATAATATTTTTATTACATGAGAAATAAATTTTGGGGCATCATATTATTCATAATTTAATGGAAAATCCATGAAAAATAGTCTCCCAATGTATCGAACTACATCAAGACATCTTTTTGGAGAAAAAAATAATAAACGTAACATTTGGAAACAACATTGATTAACCATCACATGTAGTTTATCAGTCATGATATAACAAGAAACCCTTGATCTATAACATTATTTATTTTCCATTATGGATGTCATCTCAGTTGTAGTCATATAAAATATAAGGCTTTTAATTAGCCACTTTGGTTCTTAAATGCCAAAGGAGAACTAAATTTATGTTGATAACCCACTAGTAGATAATAGATAATTCGATTCGAGGAATACCACTATGAATTTCATGATACAATCAAGTCACTGCGAACATAATTCTCTAGGTTTCCCTTTATTGTGAAAGAAATCATGTACATTTACTTGATATAACTTACCACTCAACTATTATATAGATATCATCTCTCATTAGGTCATTAAAAACTAGATCCAATTGATTCACTGGATCAATAAAAAATTTACCAATGGTTTGGAACCATTTGTGAGTTCCCGTATTCCTTACCAAAATCTCAATATAGAGAAATTTGCATTGAGTGAAATAATTTCCAAACAAAAATATGAAGGATTTAAACCACAACCTAAATAGATCAAACCAATTTCCATTCATCAAAAAAACCCCACTAGATCCAAGTTTTGCTAATCATAATTTCTTTCCCATTATTTATTATTTTAAAATATAATAAAATATAGATAAAATAAGTAAAACTATAGACCAAATACCTTAAACATAGTTTTATCACTAACATCACATTTTTTCATTCACATCATCAAATAATTATTTTATTGTATAGATCAGCACGACCCTTTCACATCCAATATATTAATTTGATTAATTATAATATATTTATATTTAATTTAAATAATCTATTTAAATTATTCATACCATAAAAAACACTCGATATCTAGTATAATAATGCCAAAAAATTATAAAATATAGAGGGAAGGGTTTATAGAGGTCATCTGGTACCACTCTGAGAAAAATTACCAACTCCATAATTCAATTATTTTTTAAATTTAAACAAAAATAGACAAAATAATATAAATATATTAATTAAAAGAATACATAATTTAAATAGAATTAAATATCATGGGTTTACCACACCCTTTCATCCTCTCGGTATCCCATAATAAATACCCATAATTAAAATTTTATTTTATGATGTAATACTAAAATCATATTCTAAATTTATATATCATTGAACATTGAAATATGTGCGAAAATAGAAGAAAGTGGAAGAATGTGAATGGAACCTACCTTAATTTATGATTTGAAGCCTCGTATATTTAATGTATTAAATGAAAAATGAAGAAAATAAATAATATATGTGGTTTTCCCCTCCCACACATCAACCTCTATGAGAAAAGAAAAACCTTTAGTGGGAACTACTGGAAAAATGATTTTTCCCAACGCTTTTATACCAACGGTTCGTAAAAACCATTGGTATAGGTACCCTTTCCCAAAGGTTTGGCCAAACCGTTGGGAAATCCCATTTTTTGGCCACCTTTCCCAACGATTTGCCCAAACTGTTGGGGAAGGTTGAATTCTGGACCCCCTTTACCAACAGTTTGGGAAAACCATTGGGATAGGTTATCCTTTCCCAACGGTTTTCCCAAACCGTTGGGAAAGGGGGTCCATAATTCAACCTCCAACAAAAATTTTGAAAAAAAAGCAAGACCTTTCCCAACGGTTTTGAAAACCGTTGGGAAAGGTCCTTTGATTTTTTTTGGAATCTACCTACGGAGAACATTATATAAATCAAAATTTAAAATAATTAGAACAATACATATATATATTTATGAAATTATTTTAACAAAAGTCATGTTAGCTAAGTGGTTAAGTCATTCAGTTATAAACTATAGGTCCTGAGATCAAATCCCACCGGATTTTTCTTTTTTGAAATACATATACCAACGGTTTTGAGAAACATTGGTATAGATTTTCTAATTACTTATACCAACGGTTTTAAAACCGTTGGTATAGACCTATTGTCACGGCTTACTTGCCAACGGTCCTCCAAACCGTTGGTATAGCCTATACCAATGGTTTGGGGACCTATACCAACGGTTCCAAACCGTTGGTATAGGGTATGTTTCCAGTAGTGGGGGGATCTAGTCTAAAATTTAAAAAATATCTATTTTACCCATTTAAAATAATTAGTTAAAGGATCAATAACTAGTATTTTATTCCTACATTAGACCACTAATATCTAATTGAAATCCAAGCAGTGACACACTAGAAAAAAATAGTGAACCCATAGAGGAATTCTATGGTTTCTCTAATAGGTACGGGGTGGTTTTCTATCTAGTACATAGTAGCATCAACATCAACCCTCCCAAATCCTTTCAATTACCTAATAATGAAAATTAAAATTGTTATTTTAGGCATATATTTCCACATCTAAAATTTTTAATTCTATATCATAGGCATTTCAACAAGTTATACTTCCCAATTAAAATTAATAATGTCAAATTCTCACAAATTCTAAGTCCACTAAAGTATATATCTTCTATATTTCTACTATCATCAAATGGAGTGGGACATTATAAAATCACCATCATATATTTCTCATTAATGGAATAATTTTCACCTATCTCTAGTTGACCACTAATAATTAAGTACCTTTTTATGTACCCCATCATCAGGTATTCAAATGGAAATGATGAACTATCGTTTTATTGGAACTAAAATAATTATACATTAATTCGAAGCTTCATTCAGTAATCAAACATAAATTAAATTCATATCATTAATAAAGAAAATAAATATAATTCCACATCATTAATAATGATGAAATATAAAAAATAGCTGCAGATTGATCATCATGCTAATTTTCACAGAAAACCCAATAAGTCATTCTCTATTGTTCATAATAATATTACATATATGTGGAGATTACCAAATAAAACTTCCACTCATATAGTTTCATATCAATAAAAAACTATCAAAATAATATTTTCATTGGCCTCTTTCAAATATATCCATATACATGGGGTTAGGTGAGTAGGTCTTCTATTCTACTGAAACTATAGTTTATAGATTCCCACTAAAGACTTGATATATCATATAAATCATTAATTATTAAATATTAATGAGTAGTTTCTCAATATTGATAATATTATTTAGTTTTGGGGACCACATTAATTAATTTTTTAAATATTATATCCTATTTATTGAATTCACTAATTCTGTCAAAATTATAAAAAATTAATACCCAATAATGGTATTATATATAATCACAATATATTTCAACCAATTTTATATCTATGAAATTACAAAAAACATAAAAAAAAAATCATAGGGTGTACTATACATGAATTTTAATCTATATTTCATACATCCTACTCTAAATGAGGATTGCAACATCAAACAAGTTTTTTCTAACACCCTACTATTTGATTTCCCTTATCCACCATTAATAATAAGTAATATTCCCTAATACTATAACCATAAGATTCCATTATTCATGATAAATACTCATTTTACCTCAAATATCCACTTCTAAAACCATTAAATGGGGTTAATAAATGTTGTGATGATTAACTATACCATTGTCTAAAATTGTTGATGACCAATCACCATGAAAGTTGAATACTGATAGATAAACATTGTTTCCAATAGAATTACTAACAATCACGGGACACCTGGTTTTTTCCTAATATGGACTCTACCGCATTAAACTTTTAATTTATTAATTTTCCCAAGTATTTAACTCACCATTTTTGAGACACATTATTGATTTTCACTAATAAATAAACAAATCATCACTACCCATAAACTTTATATAGATTTCATTAGTTTCTACATGATATTTATATTTTCATAAATCATATTCCTTATAAGATATAAAATAAAACAATTTCATCTTTACACAGACACCCATAACCCCTAGTAAATTCACCACTTCTCAATAGAGGTCTTGTCTCCTTTAACCATAATATCCTAATTTGTTGATTTAAACTAGTTACTTTAATTTGAACATATATATAGTAGATCACACTATAATTAACTTAGGTTGAAGGATTAATGTTCTATATTTATTATCCACTCTATTTCCAAAAATAATGGACCATACATTTACATTGTTATTTCATACTCTTACACAATCAGACATCTATGTGTGATCATTAAATGAATCTCTTCAAAATCATATGACTCGTCTCTAACTAATAAGAGAATTTGAAAATCCAAGAATATATAAAAAAGGAACTAGAACTACTCAATATATACCCCTACATTTTTATGATTCTATTCCCAAATAATGATATAAACTAACATCCTAAATATGATGGGTTCATATATTATCATGAATCACCATCCATCTCCATCATGACCTCCCATAAGAAGTCATATCACTCCAATTAATCAATAAAATTATCATAATGATTTATATTAACAATCTAATAAGTAATGACCATATTGTCTCCAAGGTATGTCGGATCACTAAAAACCAGCATAATGTTGAGATTTGGTTATACAGATCATATATACCCTTTATAGAGTTAAATTTACCACTCTATTATCCCCTTGGAATATAATACTCTTATGAACAAGTCTCATAATGGTTCATAACTCCTGTTATTTTTTATTAAATGTTATCACAATGTAGGATAATTATTTCATACTAACATTCTACCCAACTCAACTCATATGATAATAATTATCATCCCATCATTCACAGGCCTACATGCCTAATCAGTATACCTTGTATCCCAACATTTTCAATAACATTACTCATAAATAACTATTCATACATTCATTACCAAATATAAAAAATACATTCCACAAGCCTATAACATCCACATGACCACATTTCACTTATTTTTTGTCCCATCACACAAATCTTCAAAAGTAGTTTCTAACTTTTATTTAATCCACGTGTATAAACAAACCCCACAATATATTTATCCCAAATATCACTTTGTATCAAATGAAGGAGTAGAAGAAGCTTCCTTCAATTAAAGTTATTCTTTCAACAAACTCCACCTTGATTAGAATCTCATCAACATAAGGATACCACCCCTAGTTTATGGGTTACAAAGAAGACATAATTCATAACTAATGATAGGATAGTAATGTTTCAATCACAGATAACTGAATAATGTCAATATGCCAATACAATGACTATCACAATCTAATTAACACCAAATATTCCCAATACCAAACTACCCAATCTTTTTTCATTGCCACATCCATGAGATATAAGGACTAAGTGAATTAAATATAAAATTATCATTCATATCATATATATCTATTATAGTTACATAAAATTTCATTATGAAAAATAGTATATTATTTAGATTAATAAATCACATATGTCACATAAAGAAAATGAAAATTATTTTATATAGACAAATGATACATACATTCAATAAACGTAGATCATATTTAACACAATAATTACAATAATTAAACAACATAACTAGAATTGTAGAATTAGATGGATGAGAGTCTATTATAAATTTGATATCCATGGACACCATTGTGATATATAATAAAGGATTAGAAATCAAATAATTAATTTTTAAATGAAATTTAGATAATTTTGGAAGAAATATAAGTGATTGAATTATACATGAGTAAAATGGTATATAAATGTTATATTGAAGAAATATGACTATTGTAAGGGGTAAGGATTTTGTTGAAAATATAACCAATATCATAATAACTTGACTATATGAATTGTTAGGTTGTAGTTATGGGTTATTGTTTAAAAACAATATAATTGTATAAATACATCTATATGAATATTAACCTTTCATAAGTTATTATTTAATGAAATAAATAAAAATTTTCTGTTTATCTAGCATAGAAAATATAAGCATTTTGAAAATATATTTTATCTATTATTATATTACCACAATATTTTCGATATTTTTCCCAAATTGAGTTTATCGAATTTAGTAATGTATTTTTATAAAATATAGTGACTTTTTTGTATTCAATATGTTAAAATAGGTTAATACTATGTTATTTCATAAAATTATTATATATTTGAATTTTTAGGTTAATAGTAAAAATACAACAGAAAATATATAAAATAATAATTTTTAAAACATAAAAATATGATTTCTAAGTATAATAACTTTTATTAATATTTTATGTTTTATTTAAAATGACTATAATATAAAATATTATTACTAGAAAAATATTAATTAATTTATTGGTAAATTTTTATGAAAATAAAAACTAATCATTTTTAGTATTAGGGGATTTTATTGAAAATTGATTTGGTCATAGAAAGAAAATTATTTTCATAATATATGTTATAGATTTGGAATAAAAACATTGATGTTATGTTATTCTGAATGATTAATAATTTTTATAATATTTTTATTAAATAAATAATTAAATGGTTAAATATGAAGCATTAGTGATGTGGGGGTAACATCATAAAGTAAAGCATCATTTATGATGTAAGGTATAGTTTTTACCCAAATGATTTTTAATACTTTTTGATGTCATATAAAATACCACTAATTCTTGTTATAGTCAATCATTACATGGATGCGCCCGCAAAGGGCTCTCAACCTAAGGTTTTCTCTCCTCTCATCGTCGCCGACCTCTTCGCTGCGAGTGGCGCGGTGTTCCTCCTCTTGCTCGGTGGTTTTGGTGGCAGCCCTCTACTGTAGTGGTGGTTTGGTGGCTCCTTCAGCATCGTGGCTAGCTTGATTCGCTCAATTCATGCCTCTTAGGATGGGGCTTCACTCAGCGGTGTGGTTCCCCTTTGTAGATGAATTCATACGTCTACAGTCTGTGGGTCCGCCTTTTCTCCGGTGAGCAAGTTGGGGTTTTTCCATATCCGATGTGGTCGTTCTGTTTGGTGGAGATGAGACCCTCTGATCTTCTTTACAGTGCGCTGTGGGATTTTTCCTTTCTTCTTTAGTTCATGTCCTTCTGCAGTGTTGAGAATCGCAGTGATTTTCTGATGGAATACTTTGATATGAAGCTGCGGGTTGGGGTTCCTTCGTGGGTTTTTGGTGTTAGTTTATCTGTTTTTTAGATTTGATTTTGCTGTTTTTGTGGATTCATGATCTTTTGTTGAGTATGTTCCTCAAAGTTTCAAGGATGATGTTCTTAGATGTGCGGTTGCATGGTGTTGTTGCGTATGTGGTTGTCATGGCCTGTTTGATTATTTTTTTCATTTGGATCTACTGCATCTGGTAATTTCTATCTTGGGATGGAATGACTCTCTAGTGGTTGGGTTCACTGGATTTCTATTCTGGTGGGATGCTTGAAGGATGGATACATGCTTGAAAAGGTTGTGCATCGTGGTGTACAAAGTTTTTGTTTGAGTTTTGTGTTGATTATGTTTGTTTTTGAATTCTGAATTTGGATTTTGGATGTGTTCTCTAGATTTCAGAAGGTTCAATGTCTGTACATGGGTACCGGGAACCCAAAAACCATCTATTTGAAAATGAAAAAAAAGATTTCCAGTCAATAAATAATATTATATTTATTGTTTTATCCCAAATAAACCTTCCCCATAAATAAAAATACCTCATCTCTATAAATTTTCAATTCACTATAAAAATTGTATCACATTAACCAATATGTACACATATACATCACTTTTTTCATCAAGGTTCCTTATTGATATTTTTTCCTTACCCCTACACAGTGTTTTAGTGCCAAAAGCCCTTATTAATGGAGTAATCTTCAAGGAAGTGGTAACTATTCCAATAATAATTTTCTTAATTTTCATTTTATATTTAATTATTTCTCAAAATAATTTATAAATAACAAAATATAAACAACATATAAATTTAAAATATTTATTTCAGATCAATTCTATATATTATAATTTTTTCTTACATCTTATATTATGAGATATCTTGTTAATTGTGGGTTTTACCACATACAAATAGATTTTCAATTTGTTATTTTTAAACACATTCAGAAATTTCATTCTATAATAAATAATATAATAACAAATTCCATTTCAATATTTTTTTGAAACTAATATGTTGTAAATAATAGTATACAATATATTTTACCATCTCATTATATTTAGTTAAAAATCCATAAGTTGATTTTTTTATACAAAAAAAGCAACAAAAATAAAATGGTGGTGCATAAATAAATAATTGAAATAAATAAGAATAAGAATAAGAATAAGAATAAGTTATATATTCATTATTATAGATATATTATAATTTTTAACCAAAAATAATTTGGTACATGGGATTTTCAAGCATAATGAAGAAAGATAGAATGTAATGGAAGGTTTTTACTCTTCTGATTATCTTTCCCCAGGGTTCAAAATTTTTCTTCTCTTACACTCTTCATTTATGATTTATTTTAGATCACATTTATGTCTATTACAATATATATTTCCAACATTTAAGATAATATATCTTTTTTTATTATCATTTTATTTCAAATACAAAATGGTATTATAACATTTTTCATCAACTCATTATAACTCATTATATATATATATATCTTAATTAATTTAAGTTTTGATTAATTTTTTTAACATTTCTTATATTATTTTCTAATTATAGTAAATTATTAAAAAAAATTCTAATTTTATATCTTACTTATGTAAATATTAATTATTATAATACATTATATGGGGTCTATCCAAATGCATCGCTTAATATCCTCAAACATCATCTTTGGAGTTATATTTTTTATTTAAGGTTAATATTTATTTTTTATGTTAAAAAAAGATAAAAAAATTAGTCTCTACCATTTATTTAATGTTTATTTAAGAACTGTTATTACCTTTTTACATGATTGATTCTTTGACAAAATTTATATAATTTATTTTAAAACATTTTCTTCTTCAAAATGGGTTATCTATGTTATGATTATTGATTGATGTTATATTAATGAACCATTTGTTTTATTTATATTTTTAAATTATTTTGAACATATTATGATGTGATGGATAATCCCAAAATTATAAATCCCATTAATGCATCTGGATATGGATTTTTTCTCATAAGATACTATGTATGCGTCATGAGTTGAAAGCATATCCCAACTATGATTTTTTTTTTCATTCTAGTAATCCTTGATTTAGGATTTAATATTTTATTATACATCATATATTATATTATATGTCTAATTCCAATGATTTACATATTATTATTGTTATATTACAATTAATATAATGTGATAACTAATATTATGTACTTTCATGTACTCATATTGACACCTCAATCCATTTTCTTCCTATTATTCCTCCATTTTTGGGATTTTAGCAACACCTTTCCTAGATGTATATTCAAATATGATTTTATGTTTTTAGATGGTAGTGATAATTATATAAGATCTATATAATGAGTTATTTAAATTACATTTAAATTTAATATGTATTAATATTGCGTGAACCAAATATCCCATGACATAAATCCTATGGATTTGGGGATGTGTAATAATTTATATGTTTATTTAAAAATGAAATAATAATCATGTAAGTGACATGTGGGAAACTATATGTCAAAATTAAAAAATTTAATTTAAATTCAATGAATCATATCATGGTTAACATCATGATCCGGTTTTATTAAAAAACGCAATTCCAATAAATTATTCAGGAAAATAAGGAGTAATTTTATATTAAAGGTATAAATAATAAACGAAAAATTCATTCAAAAAACTCTTTCTCAATGTTAAACAGATATTAAAATGTCTTTTTAAATATTGTGGAAAAATATTTCTCTAAATAAATTTCTCACAACACCCCAAGTTATGAGTAAAAAAATAATCTATACTAAATGTACTGTAGATAATTAAATAAACTAGACCATAATAATATGGTTAATAAAATGTATTCCTAAACAAAAGTAACATGAATATTCACCCATAAAGGTTATAGAAAGGAACATATTTAGCTTCATTCACATATTCCTACTAGTCATAGATCTATATACCATAACCTAAATCACTAGTCCAATATAAAATAAATATTTGATATCAGTTTTTAATATCCTATCCCAAAACATATACATACCACCAAAGATGGTATCTTACATACCTCTAGAGTTCATCCTGAAATTTCAAACCCTACTGACTAGTGATGGGGGAATGATATTATATGATGAGGATACTATACCCTTAGTATCATACTAGGTAATAATAAATAAATAACATAAATAATTATAATTAAATATAATAATCAGATTCAAACATTTGGAATCAAAATGTTATTACAACCATAATAAATTTAACACCAAAACATAATAAATGTACCAATTCTAGTCTATAGGAATTATCCATCACATAATATATCACATGATAATATGAACATATATAGTATATATAAAAACCAAAATATAATAGATACCAAGGAGATACTACTATTAGTCTTCTATATAGAAATAGAAATATATCCTCCTAATCATTAAGAGACTATGGGTTAAATCATTTATGATATGGACCTTTCCATGATTCCTGTTCCAAATTTGTTTTATTACATTCATTCTGGTGTATTTAAAATGTTTTATAATTAAAATAATTAACAAAAATATAATCATGGACTGAAAATAAAGAATCATATTTTTCTTTGTGTGTAAATTAGGAAATAAAGGTATTAAATGTCCCCTGAAACAAACATATCATACCATAAAGTTCTAGAATAGTCACCCTCAATGTATAAATTTAGATTCATTTCATATTATTAGTGAAATTATATATATATATTTACATGGTAAAATCTCATACAAAATATTGTACATCCTTGAAATGGATAACTCAATAATGTGATAGAGTTTCCAAAAGATTATTGTGTAATGGCCTTAATCTAAGTTGGTACAGAGTGTATAAGAATATTTTTCTAATAGTTAGCTAGTTAGAATTCCCAAAACTTGGAATCATCCTCTACATTAATGGTTTTCATGGAAACCTATCTTGGTATAATTATTTTGGACCATTGACTAAAAGTATATCTAGTCTCGTTAATATTATATATCACTAAAATCTACAAAGAAACCTATATTTTGAATAATTAGATATTCTATTAAATTATATTGGGAATATAATACAACACTACTAGATTGTAATTATTATAGTCTATAATTTGATAAAACACTGGCTAAACGAGTAAATAGACCTAGGAATAATAATTCATATCACATGTTAGAAAAATACACAATACATTTAATTATGTGTCTATCAAATGGTTTGTGACATCATCAATAAAAGGAATCATATATAATATGACGTGATAGAAACATACCTATTCTAAGGTAATATTTTAATATGATTTATAACTCACGAATCACTACCTCTATCTAATATCTTGTAATATGGCCCACTTTATCATTCATGCCTTAGGTAAGTCAGTGTGTCATTGTAATAATAAATATATCATGTAGAAATCATAATCATGTGATCCCATTTGAAAAAATACGTTATATCCCTTATATACTTTCCCATAACACCTCATACATTACATATACTAAAATATCCAACATTTATGAGTTTCAAATGTTAAATACAAAATCTCAATAGTTGTCTATGTCAACACCCTAAATGTGAAACTTGACTGTATGAGTCTTAGTTCATAACCCTTAGTGGTCACCTCTCATGTATTTGGCCTCTTTTCCACAACTCATAACATCATATTGATGTTCTCAAAATAAACAAAAAATATGGAAATAAAATTAATTCCCCATCCTCAGTAATCCATAACTCATAATCATATAATATCCCGTAAAATATACCACTTCCCTCTATTGATTTATCCACTCAACTCATACACAGTAGTTTATCCAATAAGGATTATCTCTAAATATATTTGTGCCATAAAACCCTAAGGTTAATCATTTACTTGGTAGTTATCTTATTATTATATTCTCAATATAACCTCCCTATGAATCCCAATAGGCCTTACATTGTCCGACCAAAAAAAAATCCACACCTAATTCATTGGGGATCCCTTCCTAGTAGACCCATATTTATTTTGATTACAATAAATATCATATGACACCCCATGAATATACCTAATTGATTATCATCAATAATTACATAAAAATTATGAATACCTCACATAGTTTATAAATAATTTAGTTACACCCAGACACCATATGAGGTATTCATTATTAATTATTCTAATCTATAGAAAAATATGCTGTCTTATGGTGACCAAAATTTTAAGGGTTTTTATGTAAAATCACAAACATAAAACATATAAGTTGCACCTTTTTCACAAATATTTCAAATTCCTTATCAACTATCTCCCACTTTGATCAAACCCACATACCATATATTTTACAAAACACAATGCATGAAATCACATCTAAAATACAAGCAATTAGGGATGACTAAACTATTCAATATAATTACCCCACATTTTGTGTACATTATGTATCATCCAATTAGGAATCATAATTTTTTCATATTACTGAGAACATATCTCATCAAAGAGAAACATTTAAATTTTTAGTAAATATTTATAATAAATTTTTATAATGGATTGATTATAGGAATTTTAGGGGAAACTATCATTGAGGAGTTCCCACTCACTATAACATCATTCTATATTGTGTAGATATCTCATAGATGGATAAATGTCTCCCTATATGTAAAAGTAATTTTTACAACACATAAATCCATTAGTAACATTCTCTCTAAATTCATTAGAATTAGAATTATAATTTAAAGGATAACTAACCTTCTCTAAAATTATCTACAATGTCATATGTTTTATATTGAGTCAAGAATTTCATAAATTAAAGATATATACATATATTAATATTAATTTCATAACAAAATACAAACTTGGGGATATAGTATTATAGTGGATTTGGAAACATACAACACAAACATCTAATCTCATAAAATATTTTCATAATTTCCCAAACACATCCTCCAATTTATTACTCTTTAAAGACATAACCTATATAAAAACTATATTAATAACGTAAAGAAATGGGTAAATTTAAAGGGTGATCTCAGATGGAACGTAAGGGTAATTAAAGGAGATATGTAATAATAACATGAACATAATGGTATAAAAAAATTATCATAACATTTGAGATCCGCAACCTGTATGTGAATGACCTTAATCCCGATTCATGACATAAATGTTGGCATTTCATAATATGTGAATCGTTATATATTCAATGAAAATGATCCCTGATATTATAACATTTGCATAATATAGAGAATTTTTGAAAAACACATAATCTTTTAAAAATAATTTCCATAGTAGTGAAGGATCATTTCCAATACATATAGGTGTATTATATGGGATGATATACCTCTATGGAAGGACACACTACCATACCTAGAGGCATCCCATTCTTCATAGTAGAAAGGGTTAACTCCCCTAACCATAAAAGTATTAAATGATAACTCCCAAGACAATCGTAGTAGACAATTTCTAATATTTAACTATGTTTACTCTCAATTATAATCATTCATTATTGATCCATGTTCACCCCCTTCTAGTCTTGTCTTACTAAAAAAAGTGAACTCCCTATTCTAGCCATGTAATACTAAACCAAGTTCACTCCCCATTATATTTATTACTATATCATGAGTTATAAATAATTATGCAATGCATTAGGGGGAGATATAGATCCCATATTAATTTATTTATAGTGTAACAACGATCCTTAGTTATAATGTAACTATAATCACATAATAAAATTTATGAATATGTGTGGAAATATATTTTAAAAAACTCATTATATAATTTTCCATTAAATTAAATGGGATTCATAAGAATTTCAGGATAAGATTACCTGGTTCCAAAATCATTTCATCAAATAAAACCCCATGATAAAATAAACAAGTCTCTTATTCATTTTATCATGGTATAACTGGTGTAGTAAAAAAATGTTTCATAAAAATAATTTCATCAAAAAAATTTATCATTTATATAAAGTAAAATAATAGTATCCTGGGATCATGTTCCCTTTGAAAAATTATTAATTTCATAGAATATCATCCATAATGGTAAATAAATTTTAAAAGAATACAGAGTACATTTCTTGAAGAATATAGTTTTTATTTATAAATATGTTTTACAAACATAAAATATTTTTAAAATGATTTCCATTGAAAATGACCTTGAAAACCTACAAATGAATCATTTAAATTTTTTTTAAAACATTTCTTTAGGAAAATTTCCTATTGACATTACAAATTATTTATAAAACATAAAAAAATTTAAAAATATTTTATTTGAAAATAAAATTGGAATCTTATAGGGGATGATTTTCAAGTAATTAAAATTATTTCTTGAAGAAAATAACCATTTCTACTTGACAGACAATGTTTAGAAGATTTTTTAAATCCATTTTTTCTTGAAAACACATCTTTTTAAGAAAAATTTCTTTTATAGTAAATATATAAGTAAAGTGAGATTTTATAAAAAAATAAATTTTTCTATTATATTATGTTAGAAAAGTGGAAAATTATTCTATTACATGAATATATAATGAATACCCATAGGAGAAGAAAAATCATGATAATGTAACATATGAGATTTTAATATTGGAGACCTAATCATAAACAATACTAATAAATGAGGATATTTTTACATATAATCTTTTCCACTTTGGTAACATTGAATCATAACAAAGGAAAATTGAGACAAGATCAATTAATTATTTGGTAACTTGTAAACTGTATACCCCATTAAAGAGTGTTAATGAAATGGATAAGTAAATTTAAATAATTTTTAGTAAAATCATATTAAAATAAATTCATGGGAAGTATATACATGACAAGGAAGAAAAAATTGTTGAATATAAAATAAGTACCTCAGAAATAAATTCTAGACTAGATTTGTATTCGAATCATGGGGGTCCTGGTCTCTGCCTTCGCCGCTCCTCCACCTACAGGGTAGCGAGGATGCTTTTCTCCTTTATTGAAGAATCCTCCTTCCTTTTCCCCATTTTACAATTCCGATTCCCTTTCTCCATTCTCTAAAATCTCCATTTACCATAAGGTTCAAGATCTTTGTGATTGTTACCCTAATCTTGAGGTTTAGACCTCACAATTTACTGATTATTAGGCTCTTCTCTCACAGACCTAGTTTTTTGGTTCTCCTCACGACATCCACAAGTTGATTTCCTTGATAGATTTGTGTTACAATCCTTGGAGCTTTTGGCATGAGTGACTGTCTGAATCCTTGACAATTGTCACATCATGATTTGATTCTCCTCTTTGGAATATATGATCACCACATAGTTCAGGGCTCCACGATACTACAACGACTACCACATGTATCTGTTGAAATGGTCCTTGGATTTTCATATGAAGTGGGACTCCCAAATAATGGCTTTGTGGGTAAGTTTTCCTAATATCCATCTCACATTTACGAATCCATCAATTCTATGAATGTTTGGAAACTTGGTTGGCCCCATTAATTATTCAGATTCAAGAACTAGTTCAGTTTTCACCCGGCCTCTCCATGCATCTACATCGATGTCGATGTGTCAAGACCCCCGGTCAAATGGATTTGGATTTTAGCAGGGGAGGATTTTTTTTGAAAAAACTGGATGGCTATGAATCTTGGATGCGGTTTTGTTCATCATGACATCATCTTGGGCACCTATCACCTTCATGCCAACAAAGTGGAAGGACTCGCAAAGGGGGGTCAGCCAGTGACCCTCCCTCCATCTTGGATGGGACTGAGGAAATTTTGGTTACTAATGAAGGTGTACATCTAGTTGGGGCCTAGATCTCTACCTATCCTATTCACAATGCCTTATAAAAAGAAGTCGAGGTTCCCATAAAGGTGTCTCTATATTCTTAGGTTAACTAAAGATTCACAGATATTTTTCATCATTTTAAAATTCTATTTAGGTGTGGTATTATTGGACGAGTTTGTTGTTTCATCTCTATACAATAGTGGGATTGGCGTTGTTGTGGGTGCTGGGGCCAGCAAGCATACATGACAAGAATTTGAAGGGGTCGGGCATGAAGAGAGAGAGGTTCACCTGGATTCATCATAAGAAATGAAGATGGACACGCCAAACACAATCAATGAAGACATGGTGGCTGAAGATGTATACGAGGTCCAAAACACTTGTGAGGATTCCTGGTTTCTAAAAATGGAGTACACCTCAATACATTTCTAATTTATTGGTTTCAGATTTAAACAACTAGGAGCATAAATCATGTCCAAAAATGACATGCAAACTAGAATCTCTTATACTGATAAATTTAAATCTTGGTGTTCAACATTGACATCTCAAAATTAGTTTTCGGTTTTAGGAGAAGAAGAAGAAGATTTATATTCTAGTGAGGAATTGGGAGGGGTGGAAGTCATCCATAGAGAGGACCCGCAGGTGGATGAGGAGGCTTCTCAAGATTAAATGGAAGAGGATATGGAATACATTGTGTCCTTGGACCTGGACATTGCGGAGGACTATCTATGATCCTCTCCATGTAAGGGAAAGAACATTTCTATGGATTCTGACAGCTTCATTATGAAAACATTGAGAGCGTGAAACATGAATGATAACTCCACCCTTCATAGTCCTCCTTTTACTAAATCTGTATGGAAGGGTAAGAGGCCCCTAAAGGCTTATACAAGTGAAAGTATGACCCCCATGAGAAGGTGAAAAGGCAAAGGTCAGCACCTCTAATGACATGATGTATGTAGGTTGCAACCGTGCTGCCCCTAGTTTAAGGCACCCAATACAATAACATGAGTAAGGCCCAAAGGAAGACCCTCTACATTATATAGCCTTAGTGCTAGAACACATGGATAATTTTATAAAACCAAGTGAAGAAATGGTAGAGAAATATATGGATATTATGGTGTCTAAGTAGCTAGGAAAATGGATTCATGTGACCATTACAATGAATAAAGGACAATGGATTGATAAGCATGGTCTATATTCTTCATAGAGGCTTCAATAAAGGGAAGAATAATAAGGGGGAATACCTTCAATCTTGGGAAAACATGGTGAATTAGTATAAAGACATCTTAAAGGACTACCCGGACACTTAGGTAAATTATATTCCTTGGATATTGTTTTAGGATTTTGGTTCCAATTAACTCAAGTTGTTATTTAACAAATCTATAGTTTCTTTTGGTGTTTAAACTGGTAAGTTGTGAGGGTTCTCACTTTCCCCTTAAATATGTTTGAAAATAGATAATTATGTTGGAGGGAGGTCATAAGTCCCTTTATATTAAATGTTGACTTCTATTGTACTCATTCAACCCTCTTTTATGATAAATATATGTTTATTATTCATATATTACTGAATATTATATATTTTTTATATATCATATGGTTTCTTATGACCCTTTTTTTCCATTTACTAATAATTTCATATTAATGTTACATTTTTGTGTCGTAATCTTCAGGTTTTCATATCGGATTTGATTTGTTATTTTTGGTCCTATTTCTTTGATCATGTTTTAATAATATAAAAAATGTGAAAAATCAAATGAATATAATATATATTCCATATATATGTATTTATAGTAATACATAATATTTTGTGATAAAAAATGAATTACACAATGCATGGAAATGGTAGGTCATTTGTACACATGAACATTCTTTCAATTGTCTTGTGGTATTGAAGGAAATAAAATTAATTAATATATATTTATATATATTAACATTAAAGTATAATTTTTATGTCATAAAAATCACATGTTTTTATTAAAACCATTAGTAATGTATTCCTTGTAAATCCTGAATTGGTCACATTGTTTCGCGAGGTGGTAGTTCGTCGTACACATGAACAACATTATCGTATTCCCAAAAAGTGGATAATTTGAATGTATGCGTGATATATTAATTTAAAATTTATAATAAATTAAAAATTTAAAAAATATTATATATAAAATATAAAAACATCATTACTAACATCCTTCAGATATTGTAATGAAAAAATGGATTACATAGTTTCACGATGTAGTAACCCACCGTACACATGAATAATGATTTCAAAGCCCATTTGAGGGAATTATAGAAGGTAGTTTATGATATTGAAATAAATACATATAATTATATTTTATAAATTTAGTATATTTTATAATAATTATATAATAAAAATTAAAGGATGTAGTGGAAGAAATAAATAAATGCTCATTAATTAATGTTACCTTTCTTTTGGGTATCCTCTCTAATATTTTACTAAAACATTTTCCAGGATGCATTTATACAAAAATTAAGGCTTCTAGGATGTGGTTATGGAATATGGGAATTTATTTTTATTGGGTTTAGTGAGCCAAATGGCATGATATGTGTGAATAAGTGAGGGGATGGAGTTCTCTTTTATAATTTAGGAGGATCGACATTCATTTAAATACTAAAAGGTACACACTAATGGGAGGTATAACCTACTACATGTGGATCATAATTACAAAAATAATCAATTTTATAGATTATTAGTTTCACATAAACCACAAAAACACAAAAATAAGTACATTTTTATCATGTTATAACTTATTCATTGTGTTTACTCAATTTTACCGCATTATTTTTTACCACCACAACATGAATCTTTTTTTACCTAGGCAATTTTCCCTCTATAAAAAAAATAAAATTATAATTACAATATAATTTAAACCTACTTATTATAAATATTATATAAAATTTATATTTTAAAAAAACAATTTTTGTGATATATTAACTTTAATATAAATACTTGTAATGTGAAAAAAACCACTTTATCTTTAATCACATTAATAAATTTTTAGTGTTTTAATTGATAAATATGGTCAAAAATTATGCTGAAATTATTAGAAAACATATATTATGATGACTATAAATATGGAATACATTTTTAAAAATTAAACAAACAACGTTGGCAGAATTTAATTTGAATTAAACCATATAGACAAGCTAGGAAATTTGATTTTAAAAGTGTAAATATTCAGAAATATTGATTATTTCTATATCTAATTTCAATATAAAAATAATTTAAATGAAATAAATTGGATTAATTATTTTTTTTGATATATTGTTACATTAAATCTGATTCCAATTATAATTTAGCATTATTATTTATTGAAACAAAAATGTAGTTTTCAATTATAATTCATTATTTTTCACTTTTAATAAAAATTTATATCTCTAAGAAAAATAACAAAAAATCACCTGAATAAATACATTTCATTATGAATTTAAAAAATATATTTATTCTATTAAATTAATTTTATATCTTTCATAAATAAATTTTTATTTTAAATAATTCAGAAAAAAACATTTCTGAGTCATATAAAGTATTTACTAAAAAATATGTTCTTTTTTATCAATATGTTTCTTTTATATAAAAATATTATAACCAATATTAAAATAAATTTATTACTATAAATATTTATATGTTTAATTGATAGGTTATAATGGTTTTTTTCAATAACTATATTAATAAAATATCACAGTTTTGTTAAAACATAATGTCATATAAGCTAAGCCATTATCTTATGTGAAAGAAGCTTAACATGTTGTTCCATGTAACACAATTAATACATAGTATTATAAGTAAAAAAATAAAATATGTTTTCCATATAATTCATAATATTTAAATGATTAAATTAAATTCCAAAAAAAATCATGTTGTTACATTCTACTCCCGATAAAATGAATTTCACCCAAAAAATTCATGTTGGCCATCAATGGTTTAAAATTTTTAAATTCCTCTACAGAAAAAAAAATTACAAATTAATAATAAAACTTAATTCAAGAAGGTGTAATATCCGTAATTTTTTTAAGATAATAAAGACCATTTTTTTCATAATTTATATGTATTTTTTTGAGATAATACATTTTTTCATTAAAAAACACTAAATAAATGTTTTAATTATTTTCAAAAGATTAAAATCCATTTTAACTCCTTGGATTATTCTCTTGAATATTTTAGGAGTCATATACATAAAAGGAGTGAGATTATGAGGCCTGTAGATCCTTGATACATAAAAGATAAATTTTTTAAATATATTAAATTATTCCTACGGTATTTAATAAAAAAATTTAATATCTTCTATATAATGAATCATTAGAGATATCTAAGAATAATTTTAGGTTTAGGATGTAGTGTTTTCCCATGAAGGGTTATAACATTTGTGAGCATCATATTTTTATTTAGGTCTCTGGTGACTATAATTCATTTAATATTTTTACTAATTTTTTTATGAAAATAATATAATATCTATCAAATAATGAATATTATAAGATATTTAAGACCAACTTCATATTTTTATTATTTGTTTTACCATAAGGATGGTATGATGTCTATGAGTTTTAGGTTTTTGGAAAACATCACAAATGATAAAACAACATTTTATATTTATTTAGTTATTTATTCATGTTTATAATTAATAAATAATAAATATCTCTTAAATAGTGGTTTATATGAGAAATATTATACCACTTTTAGGTCCAAATAATAGTTTTCTCTAGAGGTGGGGATTTAATTTTTTGTGCAACAGGTTGAAGGAAACATCCCACACAATAAAATACCTGTAATATTTAAGTATTTAATTTTTCATATTTATAGTTAAGAAATAATTAATCTCTCAAATTGTGTGTCATATAGGAAATATGAGAAAACTATTATGTTTTAAACATAGTGTATACCTAGGTTTTTTACAAATTTTATGAAAATCACGTGTTTAGAAACAACACATGAATTAAAACAACTTTGATTTTTAATTATTTAATAATTCATTTTATAAATATTTAATAATTAATATTTCTCAAACGGTGTTTTGTTTGAGACATTTGAGACCAAAATTAGTTCTTTAATGGTGTGTTTACCATATATGTTGAATAACATTTATACACATCAAGAATTTGTTCACATGACACAATATAATAATTTTTTTTTCATTTACTTTAATTATTATATTAATTTTATAAAATTGAAATTTATACTTTTGGGCTTCTATTGTTCTTCAATGTATGATACCTCCGTTTTTGAAATATTTAGTTTTAAAAAGAATTGACTTCAAATTGTTCTCACCCATTTTAGATAGAAATATATTAAACTGGTGAAATTAATCCCTCTATCATTAATTATTAGGTGATGTCTTGATTATAATGGGTGTTTGAATTTAGGGTTTTAAATAAATTTTTTTTGCAACATCTATAATATTCAAAATATTTAGTATCGCCATTGGTCAATATAATTGGATATAAGTAATCCCAGAAATCCATTATGCTCAACCAATCATGCCTCTAACGGTCTTCTGATTGATGATGGTGGCTTCTTGTGGTTTTGTGTGTGCAGAACCAAAAACAAAAAGTATGTTTTCAATTTTATTTTATTTATTTTTTTCCAAAATTTTTATCTTTAATAACTTATACATTATTTATCAGTATTATATTCCATCAATTTTATTATATTTGTATCTATGAATAGAACCTACATCAAATTCTTGAATTTTAAGGTAACTATGTATTTTCAATCTAATATTTCTCTTTTTAAATAGATAATTTGAGATAAATTATCAAAATATAATTTTTCTAAAAAATATTTTCTAGGATAGTATTTCACAATTTATTAGAGGATGATAATAATAATTATTCTATGATAATTTTATTGAATTATCACTTATAATTTCATAATAATATCAAATTATTATATTAAATTAAAATTTTCAAAGGAGGAATTATTATAACTACCAAAAGATAATTACAATAATCTAACCAAGGATAATAATTAAGAATTATAATGGGTTAAATACAATTTAATATTCAAGAATAAATTCATGAGTTTATTGAAGATAACATTTTTCAATTTTGTAAAGGATAATTATAGGTAATTCTCACATGAAAAATTTATTTCTTTTGCCTTAGAATAATGGTACAATGATGAATGGATAATTTCTAGAATAATAAATTATCAATGTAAATCACATGGATTTATAAATGGATAATTTATGAAAATTATAAAAATATTATTATAAAATGATAATTTATGAGAAATTATAAAAATATAATTATAAAAGGATAATTTAAGGGAAAGTTTTATGATTTAATTATTAATTTATAATTTATGATAAATTATCAATTAAAAATAATAAAATATTAATTTAACAAAAATTATCAACAGAATATTAAAAAATTATAATTTAAGAAAGATTTCAAAATATATGTAATAAAGGATAATTTATGATACATTAAAAAAATATAATAAAAAAGTATAATTTAGATGAAATTATCAAAATATAATTATGAAAGGGTAATTTATAAGAAATTATCAAAATATTTTTATAAAAGGATAATTTAAGTGAAAGTATGAAATATAATTATAAAAGGGTCATTTTTTATATGTTTCTATATAATAATTATAAAATGAAAATTTATGTGGAATCAATAAAATAAATATAATAAATGATAATTAACCAGATATTCCAAAAATATAATTATAAAATGAAAATTTAGAAATTATCTCAGAAAGGGAATGTATCATTGCATGTGATATTTTTTTTCTTTTTGAAGAAATAGTTGGTTTTGGTTTTTAGGACCCTTGGTGTACCTCAAGTGCGGTTGTTTTGATAAGATGGCTGTGAAATGATGTTCTTGACTATTTTATCCCTTTTTTTCATCTATGGATTTTATGGTAGTATGTTCATCACCATTTGAGATTTTTTACATATCTTTACATCATATGATTTATGCGTAGACATATTTGATTACCATGAGATATTATGACCGCTTGTGGTTGTGTGTAGCACTGAGAATGTTTTGTGATACATGTTTCTATGAGAATATTGTACATTATTATTCAAGTTCAATTTTGATTGAATATATTATTGTGCTACATTACTAATGATTATGTGCTATGTGTGTGTAACCAATAATATGGTACGATTTGATTCCATGTTATTTATTTGATAACATTATTTTGTGTTGACGTTGATTCATAGGCTGATGTGTTTGGTGATTATATAAATGTTATGAATCATTATGTAGTTGTAATAATGATATTAATTGTCATGTTTTCTTTTGGTTGATGTGAATGTGTATATTTTACATTCGGTCATCATTGTATGATTACTCTTTAGTGGGTGGGTGCGTGATGTGTGGTAACGAAGATAGAGAAACATGATATCCATGTAACATGGCATCAAATTGATGCCCTATAGATTCTAATTAGATGGTCCAATACTTAATGTTTTTAGATTCTGAGTGTTGGACAATGGATTGAGATTTTAGTTATATTGCAGATATTTTATTCCTTGTGGATTATGAGTATTACCTAGTGTTGGGTGGATGCCTACTAGATTGTTTTCACTCGATGCCCTAAGGATTTTTAGTGACTCACCAAAAGACTTGTGTATGGTTTGGGATAGTTATCAAAATATAGTAAATTTTTGTCACCAAGTCGAATCAGGTAGGGATGAGGGTTTGTAGAGTCTTGGTTAGTGCATGAAGGCTCAGTTTTGGATTGTGTCTTATTAGGCTTCTTAAAAATTTATTATTATTATTTTGAAGAAATTTTTGTACTTTAGCACATCATGTTATGGAAGCATTTTTTTCCTAATGAATATAGTATGCACACCCTTATAGGGAATTTCAATGTGATTGTATATTTCATGAGGAATCCAACAAAGGGTAAAGGCCTTGTGGAAGGATACATAGTTGACGAGTGTAGAGCAGGTGATGGCCTAGGATAGACATTAGTGGGACCCATAGTTTATCTTTTTTCCAATATTTGTAATTGTAATAATTTACACATTGGGAACAACATTATTTGTATGATATTTATGCATCATTACCTTTCTGAATGTTTATTGTGATTTTATATCATATTTTTTTGTTATTGAGTATTAATCCAATGACCTAATAATTAGGGTATAGTCTCCCCATGGTTCCACTTAAGACCCTGAATACTAATCGAAACCCTCTTTGGTATGAAGAGGTGAACATGAGGACATGTGGAATTCCACAACAGATCTTATTGTTCAAGGAGGGATGTTACAAAAGGGGATTTTTGAAACATAAATATTAAATAAAGTGAATTGTATCTATGTTTCCCCATAAGAGAACATAGGTGAAAATTTAATATTTTTACATTGATGAAAAGAATAAATTATTATAGAGAGTGATATAGATCACTGGTCATGATAAATATGGTTATCCAGAGAACATTAACAACCATAAACCATAAACCAATGGGAAATGAAAATGGATTTCAATATCATAAAAATAATGATAATATGACAATATTTGTTTTCAAGATCCTTTTACCAATATTGAACCATTTTCACCAAAATATATATATACTTGATTTTGTTAAATTTCATAAGAGAAATATCAACTATGGGTTATTCCTCAATCAATTTCCAGTTTATCTCTTACTCTAATAAATGATGGTGTATTATTTATACCTAAACTGATAAAAAATAATCAGATAAATTATAGATTGATAAATCATTCCTCCAATCTATATTTATCATCATGTAAAATGGAAATAACAATTTCAGTATAAATATTCATATGGTGATGTAATAAATTAATCTATAACACTAGAACCAAATTCCATCTTAAACTATTTCATAAATGGTTAACCTTATAACCAATCAAAAATTTAAAATTTAAAATGAATGTTACAAAATGGCATAGAATCAACATAACATATATCCTCCAAAATATCATAAATTATATCACTATTTTCATATAAAAAAACATGTGAATACAATAATCATTTGTTTTATTTAATCACCAAAAAAACCTAAATTTCTATAAAAAATTAATGAAAACAATCATTATTTACTATTCCTTGAATAAAACCACATTTTATTGAATAAATTCCACAGATCCATTATTTTTTTAAACTCCATCAATAATAGAATAATCCACATTCTCACCAAATCATTTATTGAATCTGACATCATCAATATTATCCAATTTACATTATCCATTTAAATAATCTCTTTACCCTTGATAAACAAAATTTTATCAACATTTGGAACATATTAAGGGTTTTTTACATTAATCATGTGTTTTCCATAAAATATATCATTTCTACTAAATATAATTTCTAGGAAATTAGTAGCATTCAATGTATACTTGAAAATAATTATTAAAAACCTTATAATAAATTATCAATTTATATTTCATAATTCTTGAATTTTAATACATGAACACTACAATTATTACAAATCACACATTAGACATTCACTGGGCTTCATTATACTATTCCTTAATACAAATTTCACAAAATATGAAATATTATTCAGGTATTGACATTCATAAACATTTATTAAATCATTCATATTACATTTAACATAAACAATACTATTTTAACAACTCATACCTTTCACATGTCATTTTTTTCCTCTTCATTATCAGCAGTATAACCATTACTCATACAACCTTGAAGATTCTCTTCACATCCATTCCCCACATGACATATATTTTCATAATTCACATTCATTCCACATTATAAAAAATCAACATTATATGATATATTAGGGAGGAAATTAATTTCACCAATTTTTTAACCAAAATTTTCTTTTTCCCTAAAAAATTGATTAGTCTATTTCCTTCTTTCCTACAAACAAAAAATCATCTCTTCCTTTAAGGAATTCCCTTGAGTTCTACATTCTATATATTTAACATATAGGAAACATAATCTTATTACCTCTATGGTTTAAATTAAATAATCTCTTAGAAAACCATATACTTATACTCGTTGGTGACTCCAATATTTGGATAAGTCAAATAATTATAATCATGTTCTATAAAAATTGACTAGTTATAATCAAAACATACCTCTATTCAATCATCATCCCATTTTTTAGAGCATCATAAAATGATACAACACATTAAATGTTAATCTAGTTCAATCATGATCCCACCATTGACTAATACAAGAAAACATATTGTGAGATAGTATAATCATAATTTAAAATCACATATTCTAAAAAATAATTTAGGATTTCATAATCAAGACACATTCTATTTTATTTATTAATTATTAAGTTGATCCTAGGTCATTAATGGTCATTATATATTCGATTCTAGACAAACAAAGTGTTTTTGGGGTTGTTACCCCTAGTTACATATGTTCCTAATCAACATCCACTTGTAGTATCTAGACTATGATTTAATTTCATGGAAACCTCCTTGATCTATTGTTTACCTGATTTCCATAGAATTTTCCTATCCTTTTATTAATCCTTATAAATTTCCTTAGATACATAAATAGAAATATCATTGGAAATATCCCTATATATCTCAATAATTTTTTTAATCATAGTTTTCTAGGGGTAAATAATATTTTTCTTGATACCAACTACATGGACTCAAGAATTTTAGGCAAGGATATTATATATTTTTATATGAATATTCATCACATTACAAAAATCACAACTAGGGATTGTAATAGTTTAGTTCATTTGGAAAATTGTAAAGAATCCATCTACTATAGAAAGTGATCGTTAAATTTTCACAAAAATAACTTCTCATTTAGTACTCATTATAAATATAACCCACAAAAAACATTTCTTCATTACTTGGTGAAAACAAACATACGAAAGGGTGTTCTAATGTGCTCACTAAGAGTAAATAAAGGAGATACATATGAATAAAATTAAATAAGTATTTGAGAAAATGAGAAAAAGATTTTAAAACCTCAACAATTATATAAGGGATATTAATCTTGAGTCATGACATAATCTTGGGATATTCAAAAGACATTTATCCTTCGACAATGAATGTGCAGGAATTCGGTGCAGTGGAATCGCAGTTGGTCAGACACCCAACATTAATTTTTACCATGATCAATGACTATTTTTGGATCAATGAGATGATGAATTACAGTCTCTATATAATGGAATAAAATATTTAGGAAATTAAGGAAGAGGCTCAAAAATGTTTTAGAGGATCTTTCACATCATATTTATAATTGTTTAATTAATTTCTTATAGAAAAGAATACCTGGATCATCGATACTTTCTTTTTTGATGATGTTGATCATCCATAATGAACCTTCTAGATTGTCTCATTGTACTTGCGGTGATCCAAACCCGAATCCCTCCCATTGTGATCCACAGATGCTCTGATGGCCTCTGATCGATACCACTCATTTTCTAGGTGCTAGTGTGGAAATATGAGTGTCTTGTGTCAATCATTCTTGATCGTTTTTTCTTCAGTCTTGAATAACATCTCTCTTTCTTGAGAGGGGTGGGAAGAGAGTTTTGGAGAGAAATAATTTATCTCAAAAATTCTTAATTCACCGATAATTTAGTTTGGTACATGGAACAATAGATGTATTTTACTATTTATCTCTATAGGGCTCTAGTTACAATATTTATTTTCATAACAGCAATTAAATACATTCATAACCTTAGAGAAAACACATGCTTTTAATAATAATAATTCTTCTTTATTTATGGTGTGCCAACATTAATAAAATGAAATTATAAATAAAATTCCACATCAGAAAATAATAGTAGTGTTATAATTATTTTCTCTTATGAAAACAAGTTAATTAATTATTCATGGTCTTGCAAATAATTATTTTACTACCACATCAGTCTTGGTCCTCTCGAACTCTACATCCATTTATTAAAGACTTGAGTATATAAATATATAATTTATTCTTTTAAATAAATATTTTATTTACAAAAATAGTAAATTTATATTTATTAAATGTTCAATAAAACAAATAAATATATTTTACCCACAATCCAATGATTAAATGTTTATTTAATTTATGAAATTATTTTAACATTAATAAAATTATTCTAATTTTTTGAGAATAATATTTATTTCATTAATTAAATTAAAATAGAATTTAACTAAGACCACCATGAACACATAATGTGTGACCCTATAGGATTCATTCTCATTGAAATTTTAGGGATTACCTAAAGTATAAGAGTACATTCTAACAATGATTCAAGGAACCCAATAGAAATAACATAATGTCGCAATAATGAAATCCACATATGAACACTCACAGTGTAATATAATCCCTTTGTCTCAATATCTCATCAAACGTTTTTCATGATAGTGTCATCAACTATTTTACTTGATCTTTCAGTCTTTGACCACCATAAATTAACTCATCATTCAACCGTGTCTAGGGAATTTAGCACAATGGTTCTATTTTTATCAATTGGATGAGATATCAAATTCGATAAATGGAGGGGGAAAATCCTTCATCAACTTATCCATTAATAATATGCCACTCATGACACAGCCAATGTACCCTGCTTCCTGCCAACATATGGCATGGCGGTTTTCGTCAGCTTATCAAAGTTCATGTTTCATGACACATATTAATGATAATCTAAAAATATAAGAATTGTTACACAAACACTCACATAGAGGTATATCAGATAACATAAAAACATGATGAATTCCTACTGGCAGGTCTGTTATAATAATCTCTCATCTTGGAGATTACCAAATACGAATATCATGAGAAGAAGTCCAATATCCATATGAGTACTCACACATCACGGTATATATACTATGTTTCCAATTATAGTATGTAAACCAACCACATAACTATATTTATGAATATTTTCATAGCACTTCAATGTTCTCATCATAGCGGGTAACTTCTATGACCTTATCAATTTGACAAATACTCTAATACATTATTACACTATAATCATGAAGAACAATGAACAATATGTAATAAAATGCTTAATATTTAAATATATTAAATATTAATTTAACAAATGTACAAAAAGATGGTTATAGGACACCAACTCTTACAAACTACCACTTTGATTATAGCCAATTGCCTATGAAATTCAATCTTCTAGACCTCACATGTGGATCATCTTTATGCTAAGTCAAGGATTTAGTCAAGGGGTCTTCCAAGTTGTCTTCTTTGGATGTAATATTCAATGCAGCTTCACCTATCAAAGAAAATCCCTACAACAAATAATACATATGAAGTATGTTCTTCATCTGCGGAAGTGACCATGGCTCTTTTGCGAGAGCCATCGATGCATTTTTATCACAATACAATGTGTTGGGATCTTTACTGCTAGGTATAACATCCATCTTCTAGATGAATCATTTCATACAAACTACTTATTTAGTGTCCTTAGAATTTATGATATACTCAGACTCTGATGTGGAATCTGTGACTGCACTCTTCTTTGAGCCCTTCCATCTCACTGTACCTCCATTCAAAGTAAATATGTATCCCATTTGCAACATCATATAATCTTGATTAGTATGGAAAATAGCTTCTGCATATCCTTTAATGACTACTTCCTAATCTCCCCCATAATGCAGGAATAAATCCTTATTACAGCTAAAATTATTTAGTATAGTCTTCACTAACATCCAATGGGGGTCACCTAGGTCATCTTGTTGCTTTCCTACTATAATAAATATGTAGTCCACATCTAGACTAGTATATAGCATGGCATCATGACTGACCCAATCAATGATGTGTATGGAGTCCTTGACATTATCTTTTCATCCCCATTTGTTTTTGGAAACATTTTCAGGGAAAGTTGAATTTCATGTGACACTGGCAAGAATCCCATATTGGATTGTTCCATACAAAATCACATCAGTATATTATAAAAGTATGTACTTTGACATATGGCCAAAAATCTCTTGGATATATAAAAAATGATCTAGATCATAAAAATATATATTGCGTCGCCCAATTCCGTCTTGGAGAATCACTGATTCAACCATTCCTTAACACATTGTAAGACATGTATCTCGATTCTAGTGAGTAATATGTCATCAACATATTCTATTTAGAAAATGAATGCACTCCCGCTAAACTATTTATAGACACATGGATCACATTAATTTTTGATAAAAACAAATTCCATTATAGCTTCATCAAAATGAATGTTCCATGACCTGGATTCTTTCTTTACAACATAAATGGATTTCTGTATCATTCATACCTTATTGTAATACTTTGCAGTCATAATCACTTCAGGTTGTGTCTTGTAGACATCTTCTTGAAGGTTCCTGTTAATGAATGTCGTTTTGACATCCATTTTACAAATCACATTGTCACAGTAATCAATAATTCCCTATATAATTTTCATGAATTTCAGCATTGCAAGTGGTTATAATGTTTTGTTGTAGTCAAATCCTTGGTGGATCTTTACCCTTTTATAACCATTTTTTCCTTATAGGAACTAACTTCTCCTTCCATGTCCAGATTCTTCTTGAATACACATTTACAACCAATAGGATTTTCATCAATTGGAGGATCTACCAAAATCCAGACATAGTTTTGGTTAATGGAATCCATTTAAGAATTTATGGATTCTTTCCACTTGGAAACTTGTATCCCACTTACTCTATAATTATAAGTTATAAGATCATTATTAGCAATAAAAAAATGAGTCACCATCCTCAGAAACTATAAAACTATACCATTCCAATTCTCTACCCTCTCCTGTATTCCTATATAGTTCTTGTTTCTCTGGAACTGTTCATTCTTCCTGGGGGCGTTTTCGAGTCTGTTCATGTACCAACTCTTGTGTTCCTTGAGCCTCAACTTCATCAAAGTCTATCTCGCTCCAACTATATTTTTATTTGAGATGTTATCCCTCTAAAATAATATGACATGTCTTGATACTATAACCTTTTTTATGAGAATTTTTATAGGTAATATCCCCTAGTTTCTATAGGGTATCTTGTGAAGGTACACTTTGTGCCTCGGGGTGCATGTTTGTTTCCTGAAGAGGCCTTAACAAATAGACCGCTTCCACACACATTTAAATTCAATAACATAGATTTCATTCAACTCTAGAACTAATATAGAATACCATTTATCAATTTATTTGGTACTTGGTATAGTATGTGAACCACTTTTTGGAAAATATATTCACAAAAGAATAATGGATGAATCGCATGACTCATCATTGTTATAACCATGTCTAAAATACTGTGGTTCCTCCTTTATCTCACATAATTCCACCGGTGAATGTAAGGATGAGTGTGTTGGGATATGATCCTAATCTTCTGTAAGTAATCAATGAAGTGTGGATTAATATATTCTACACCACAGTCTAAATACATTTTATTAATCTTCTAACCAAGATGGTTATCAAATTTATTCTTTTATTCCTTGAACTTATCAAAAGAATCTGACTTATAACACATTAAGTAGATATATCCATATATACATAAATCATTAGTAAATTATATGAAGTATGAGTACCCTCCCATTTATTCAAATAGAATTTGTCCACACACATCGATATGATCCAATTCAAGAAGCTGTTTATCCCTTTCACATTTCCCAGTAAATGGGGCTTTGGTCATTTTTCCTTGTAAACATGCATGAAATACGCCATTCAGTTTTAGTTCGAAAGAATATAAATATCCATCTTCATGTAACATTATCAAGAGTTTCTCATCTATATAACCTAGCTAGTGATTCCAATGTTGGTTGTGGTGTGAGTCATGTGATATATCTTTTTTCTTTATTTTCATTACTTGGTTTGTGTAATCCAACACGTAAATACCATTATATAAATGTTCCCTACCAAAACAAATGATATATTTCACAAATAATCATCATTAATTTCCAAACATGAAAAAAAACCAATCTTTATCTTATCTAGAAACATAAATAATGGTTTTTTAACAGATGACACATAACAAAAATATTTAACACGAAGATCATCCTTGTTTGAAACTTGAGGTGGTAGTCCCCGAAAGATATAACAGCATGTCTGGCTCTATTGGATGCTCATTGATCTACCTCTCCTTGGAAAATCATCCTGAATCCACTTGGTTCTTGAATTGGATAAATATATAAGAACCCAAAGTTGTATCAAATAACCAATTTGTAGAAACAGGTAGATTTCATTTGATAACCAACACACATGAAGCATCCCCTTCTTTCTTAGGATTGGTATAGTTATTCTTTCATTTTACCTTCTTTCCACATGCAAAATAGCCTGATGTTCCCTTTCACCCATTTGGTCTTCGTTTTCTTGGAAGGCTATGAAGAAGCTTTAGACTTAAATCTCTTCACCTTCCCTTTCCTCTTAATCAACATAAGGATATAAGGCCTTTCACTCACCATATCATTGTCCACATAGAGAATAAGAATAAGAAGATTATATAGAGATATATCAATGTTGTTAATATTGAAATTGACAACAAATATGGAGAAGTTTTTTGGAAGTGATGTGCTAATGTGACCGGTGCCCAGTTCATTGGGGAGTTTATACCCTAGAACCTCCAGGCACTCAATATAGTCAATGAGATTTACTACACGATGCCCAGATGGGAAGACCTCACAAAGCTTACTCTAAAAGAGTTCCATGGAGATCTCAAACCCTTCATGTATTTCTCTCTCCAAGTAAAGACCACAGAGGTTCTCGAGCATACTATAAGCATCCATGTTTTCATAAAAATCATGAGATCAAAATAAATTGATGATAACATCAATAATTGAACATTGACCATGTCATTCATATGTTTTTCAGGGACCAAGAAATCCTAATCACTTTTCTCTTTAATAGGAAGATCGTGTAATGCTAGATCCAACACATAATACATCTATTCATGGTGTTGGATATCCCAAAGGCGTCGATACCATAACTAGATGTTACTACAGGTGGGTATGTTGTATTTTATCCAGAATTGATCTCATGGATACCATGGTTGATGATCTTGTCATTTTTTTCTACAATTAGAAGATAAGATCATTAGTACATTCTTGATTGTATTTTTTGAGAAACAACAAATTAATTTTATTATATCGCCCACTATTTTATCAAGTCCTATTGGACCTCACCATTGAACTCAGAATGTCTGATATCTATGAAATTCTACTAGAAAGGATCCATATTCCCCTTTCCATAACCCCAACAAGGGATGGTCCAGATATTTGAAGGTATTTAGGTAGGTAGGTCTTTTCGAAATGTGGGCCTGCACTCCTTGATGTGTTGAGTGGGCTCCCCAATCCTGACATCCTGACTTTGGATTTCCTCATCTCTTACCTACAAAATTATACCATGTATTTAAAGGGATGATACCATTGATTTAATATTCTTAAGTCAACTCGAAATATTTCATAAGGTCTAAATGTATAAAAGTATGTGTCCCAAAAAGGTTTGGTCAGACACAAAGTTTTATTGAGTTTTTCCATTAATCTAGTAATAGAAGGCTTGGTTTAACTTAGAATTTAATTTGAGGGACTATTATCTCATAAGAATTCATTTATAATTATCATTATCATTTGATTGTTAGTATTAAGTGGAACATACTTAGGTGATTAACTGTGTATTGATAATAATTACACATAATCCTGGTTTATTTTAGTTCTATATTGCATTATTGTTTAATTCATTAATAAAGTTATTGTGACAACAGATCCATAATGATAAACAATGTAACTGAAAGAAATAAAATAAACAAAAGGTTATGATCATGAGATTTTATAATGGGTAGTTTATCTAGCAGTAGATAAACTAACCTTGACCTTGGGGATAAACACCTAGAACCTTTTGGGTTTGTGTTTACAATATTCCATATGTCCACCTCTGTATCTCCAGGGAATGGTTTTGTTCGACTCTAGCATAAAATTCCTACACTATCTAGGGCGTTCCATCCATTAAATATGCATTTATAACTCACACTTAGGTGTGGTTTAAAATGGGGGTTTACATAAAAGAACCCATGGGCATTCATACCCTAGATATTAATGAGGATATACGAATCATATGCCAACAATTAATTTAATAAAAAACATAAAAGGAACCCAGTAGAATAAAAAGGTCTTGGTCTAGCTCAGGATCACCCACATACATGAAATGAGTTATGAATTTAATAATTCTAGTATTTAGTTCTTTAATCGTTCATTATTAGGATAAATTTCACTTGAATCGATTAATTGTTATCTTTAATTAATCATTCCTTTTATCTTAATATTTATAATAATTTCCAAGAGATTCTAATCTTAGTGCATAAATGCACATTGAAGGTATCCTAGAGAATACACGTTCGAATCTACCCAAAAAGTACAATATTAGCATCTAGTATTACTCTTATGACATATGGTAAAAAAATTATTCAATGCATAGAGTAACAACTTGTAGTATAATTTATAACTGATGTGTAATTATGAACATCACACAAGCATTAATGTTTTAATTTTTTGTAATCTGGTAAATTACACGATGTGTAGATCCGACTACATGATGTGTACTACCTTCACCGTATATCCCAAAGTACACAACTCAGGACATGGCGTGTGAAGAGTACATCAGAAATTTCAGAGTACAGAATGTGTATATTGGTCTACAAGTTGTGTTATCTCTATGTTATACATTTACCAGTCAGCTTAGCCAAGAATAGAATACACATTTTGGCCCCATGACCCGAAGATACTACACACCATTTGTAGTGGTACACATGACTTGTAATACGATAAGCATGTGCCAATATATCCCGATCAACCTGTGGTGTAAAATTAACTACACCATGTGCAATAAATTCACACAGCTTGAGTAGCTACCAAATTTATCCTGATGTGTTGAACACGACTACATTGCATGTATACTATATTACACGACATGTATGATTGAGAACATGATGTGTAAGTACGAACAAACAACATTTACCTTCATGTCACATAGGAAGAATCTCCAATGCCTCCTCATGAGTTCTCCATTTTAATTTTAATTAAAAAATCATTTTTTATTTGAAATCTATGAGGAACGAAAAGAGGGAGAACCAATCTTTAAATCCCAATTACAAGAATTGTTAACACTGAATTAACAAAAAAAATTATTAAACTGTATATCATCAATTAATTATTTAATTAATTATAAACTGTGATTTAACCTTGCTGATACCACTTGCTGGTTTTGGGCATTTAAGAAGCATGGTTGGGCCGGTCCCCATCTTTAATTTTTTCCATGATCAATGATTATTCTGGGATCAATACGACCATGAACTCCAGTATCCATGCAATAGAATAAATGATTTAGAAAAGAAGAAAGATTCCTGAAACCATTAGAGACGATCTTTCACATCATGTGTATAATTAATTTAATTAATTTCATAAAGAAATGTATACATGGATATACAGTACATTGTTTTTTGATGATACTCATCATTGTGCTTGAAAAAATATATGTGAGAATTAAATGGGAAGATACATTTCTTGGTTAGGACAAACCAACATCCCCAGTGGAAGGCCTTTGTTCCTAGAGGAATCTGTTAACTCTTAAAACCGACATGGTAGTCATGTATCACTCACAAGGCCATCATAGTAAAAAAATAATCTTACTGAACTCAATTCACTCCCCATTTCTGCCCAATATAACTGAACCATGTTATGTCCTTGTTACAGTCCTATATTACTAAACCAAGATGAAACCCCATTCCAATACTATCATACTGAAATAATCTCAATTTTATTAGAATCACATCTATCCCATGAGATTTGAATATTTATCTAATTCATTGGAGTGAGATATAGGTCCCACCAATCATTGGTCATAACATAACCACCAACCTTATTCATAACGTAACCACCAACCATTGATAGATTGTAACCACCATAAAATAATGAAAATCATATATATGTGTTCCAAAATTTCGTTAAACATTTATCATATCATAACCCATGAAATGAAATTAGTTTCATAAACATTTCATTAAAACATAACCTAGTTTTATAATTACTTAATCATTTCCTAAATGCATAACCCATGGAAAAAGAAGAAGGTTTCATAACTATTTAACAATGGTATAACATGTGGTAGAGAATTTTTTTTCCTAAATATCATTTACTTAAAAAAAATAAACCATTATGTGAATTAATAAAAATTTTATCCTTGGATCATATCCCATATAAATCATTTAAAATGCCTAATAATGTCATCTTATATAGAAAAAATTATTAGAATACTACTTTGGTTAGTACTTAAAGAATATATATATATCATGAAAATGATTTTCTAAAATGTATAAAATTATGTAAATCCTCTCCTTTTAAAATAAACACAATAAATTATAAAGGAATATTAAAAAATTTAAAAATTGTCTTGAGGAAATTTGCCATTATTATTTGAAAAAAAACATAAAACATAATATGAAACTTTTTCATTGAACATATCCCTTAAAAATAGAGATGAATATTTAGAAATAATTTAAAAAAAATTATGAATAAAATATCATTTTTTATTTAAGTGTTTTTATAACATTACATAAATTTTTTTTCTCAAAAATATGGTTTTGGGAGAAACCAGATTTCTGACTGAAGAGATAAGTAAAGCTGGATTTTATAAAGAAATACTTCTCATTTATATTACTTAACAATGATTGGGATATGGTTCGATTACATTAATATATCATTAATAAATAAATATGAATAAGAAAATTATAATTGTTGGGGGTTAGAACATGATATTTTGGAATTAGAGAATTAATCATAAAAAATTATGATAAATGATGAGACTGTAAAACATAATCATTACTAATTTGGAAAAATTTAATAATAATCCCCATAAAGTAATAAAAAAAGTGGAACTTGAAATATATATATAATGAATATATCCATGATATTACATGTCTAAGGGGTTGTATATACACCTCTTGAAAAAATAGGTGCAAACATAATGTACATCTCAAAAATTAAAAATTTAGACAACAATACCTTCATGGTTTGGTAACAATTGAACCATGAACCCCATGAAAAATAGATCCTGAAATAAATAAGTAAATAATTTTTTTAATATATAATAATCGAAAAATATATTCATGGGTAGTTTATACATTACAGGAAATATAAAAGTGCTGAATATGGAATAAGTCTCTCTGAAATAAAAGAAAAACTATAAATCACATTACCTCATGTCTTGAATTTTTATGTAATCATTCAAACCTCTTTTATAATAAATATAAGTTTATTATACATCTATTAAAAATCATAATTTTATATATCATTTAATATATTAAATTTTATGACCTTTTATGTCATCAACTAGCCCGGATACTTCTATTCCCTAATACTTGAGCGACTACTAACAAGGACTTAAGGGAATTCTTGATTCCCACATGTTAGAGATAAGCACCTATCATCAAAAATTAAAAAACTAGGAATGATTTTTTTCCTTAAAAAATATAATAAATAGATAAAAATCAATATGAAAAAAATAAAAGACCACATGAAGAGTTGTACCATAAGTCAAACTAATAAACAAACCCAGTGTACAACCAAAATGTACCTGAAGCTGATAGATAATGACCCACGTCCCAAAGAGAATAACTCTTTAAGTCCAATGATCAACAACAAGAACCTCCTCCATGTTGATATTTATCCTTTCCTATCCCTAGAGGAATATATTCTACAAACATTGAATTGAACATGTATGGTGTGAGATGAAAGACTAATATGGTATAACTATGGATTCAATTAGAATATGCCAAAAAATTAACAAAATAAATAATCATGGAGATTCAAAATATTATTTAAAGGATTTTTCATTACATTTAAAGTGTTTAATAAATTCAAATTATGTAATATTAAACACTTTTTATATAAAATAGTTTATATAAATTCACAAGGCATGTGTAAAATTAGTTAGAAGAAATGACATATATATCAAATCATTAACAACAAGAATCATGATTGACTACAAAGGGGTATGATAGCTCCAATTTATGGGATCCTAACCCACATATATAATGAAAAAGAAATGTGAACACACATGTATCAAACAATAGACAAATAATACTAATCAATATCCCATTTTGGAGAAGATCTTCCAATATAAATGTGTTATTATTCTAAATCATCGATCCTTTTCTAGGTAATTAGATTACTAGAATATTTGTACCTAATAAATAAATAGATATATTTGACATTATGTGTTCCAACAAAAATCAATAAAGGGAATTTTATTTCCAAACTATTTAACATACAATCAACTCATTCCCCATTTATATATGCTAATTTACATTAAAATATGTGGTTTGAACAAAAAAATTATTCAATCGAGGAAGATATAATTGTGATTTTATTAGAAAAATTTAATCAATTTTTCTAAAATACATATTTTAAATCATTTTCACAATTTAAAAACAATAGTTTACTTTCACTACTAAAATCAAATATTACAACACACCATAATTCATTAGATTTAGGGGCTTCCCAATTTTCATATAAAATCAAATATAAAATACCAATTCCTGAGAATTGTGTTTTTAATATACCAATATAATTTCAATCAAGAAATTAAGAATCAAATAATTTTTAATATCTTAAACTAAACCACATCTTATAGATCAGAGTACCATGAACACAACAGCTACATCGGGCATCTCCAACAAATAATGTTGGAAATATGGATTTAAGATTAAAACATAGATTCAAGATCTAAATCATCTTAGATTAGAGCCTCAAAAAAATATGAATATGTATTAAACCATATTTAAGTGATAGGAATAGAGTGGGAGAGAATGAATGTGGAGAAGATATTTTTTGGGAAAGTCCCAAATGAATATCACCTATCTTAGATCTTCCATAGAATGGGTTTAGAGGGGAAAATGGGTCCTTGAGGGCTCCAATTATATATGAAAATTTTCTTCATCAAGTAGGACCACAAAAGTGTATAAAAAGGGGTTTTTTAATTTTAAATTCATTTTGGATTTAATAAAAATTTCATTGTAAATTTTCTTAGATGAGGCAACGAAGATTATAAAAACATGTTCCCTAACCATGAGTTCCTTCTGGTGGGGTTCCACAGTATTTCCTTTGTGGGAATAGTGTTTAGCAAACCATGTGTGAACCTTAAAAGCATCCACTGACTATGATTTTAATGTTTTCACTAAAATGAAGCATAGTTTTGGAATACTGTTCCCCAACAGTGACTTCCAAAAATTTTACAATTTTTTCTAGGAATTTACACGATGAACCACTATATAAAACTAAAAAAAATTATGATCAACACGGGGGTTTTGGGGTGCCTAAAATAGAAATAGGATGTAACAACCTCCCCCCATAGAATTATTATTTCTTAGAAATCCTATTAATAACCTTTTATAGAACTGATCTCTCATTAGTATATTTATCTCCCATGACTTAAGAGAACAAAAATCATGCCTCAATACCACAAGAAATTTTTTTACACCATACCATATTGTACCTTGGTTTTAGAATCAAATATGATGACTGCATTCTCTGTCATAGGTTACAACGGCACAAAGTGAAGATCACTCAAACAAAAAACATGAGATAGGGAATAAATATATTTCCAATGTGAGATACATGAAAGGCATTATGTATCGATGTCATTTATGGTGTATGTTATAAATGGTAATAAATGTTACCCACTTTTTCAACAAATGCAAAAGGTCCTTAAAAAGGAGTATAAATAATCTCTTTCCTCGTATGTTACTCATGACCCAAATGGGATGAATCATTCAAGAACACATGATCTACAATGGAAAATTCAAATGGTTTGTAATGAAGATCAAAATAAGTCATATACCATCTATGTTACATAAAAAATAATTGATGAATAAAATGAATCATTGTTATGATATCATGAACCTAGCTCAGACCAACCAAGGAATTTTAACTAATCTATGACCAAAACAACATATATTTACAAGGTTTGGTATATAAGGACTCAAAATGATCTATTTTGATCTTTGATAGGTAAATTATGTTATAATTAATCTAAGATAGTCCAATTGATTACTAATGCCCCCCAAAATTTAAGAACATAGTCACAAGTCATGTCATCTTGAATTTTTATGGCACCATCTATTTTCCCATAAAATGACAGATGGTATTACATAATCGGAGATAACTAAGATCTATGTGCTTATAATATTTATCTCAAAAATTGAAAAATAAATGTGCGATATATATCCAAATATATATCATATAAATATATGTTCAATCAAAACATATATTTCACATATGTATTTCCAAACTCCTCATCCTTGATTGAATAATGAATTGGTATCAAGGGAGCCGATTTGGTCATCCTCTCGATCAGAAACCATATCACATTCTTCTATATCTGGCTACATGAAAACCCAACCAAAAATTCCATAGAGATCTCATCTCACTTCCATGTTGGGATGGGAACTGGATAAAGAAACATCGAAGGTTTCTGGTAATGTACCTTGACCTATTAACACATATAAAAAAGCGATACAACTTTAGCAATGCATCATCTCATACATGGCCACTAGTATCAGCTTCACATCTCATAGAACATATTTTTGGTTCTTGGGTGCATATACCTCTATGAATTATGGATGTCCCCCTATATATTTCCTTACTAATAATGGTACCACAAAATGATTTTTATCACATAGAATTTCCTCCATGGTGAATAATCACTCTGAAATGGTGTTCCCACAATAGAGAGAGTATCTAATGTCATTAAACTAATCATCAAGCTTTTGTTCCTGAAGAATAATCTCAAGAGGAGGGTATGTAAATTGGAAAATATCCCAGAAAATATCAGTCCATGATTCACATAGACCAATATTCTACTATGTAATTTTTCATCATTTTCCACTCTTTTATTGATTATTTCAAGTCCTCGGTCTTATGTTATTGTTCAATGCATCTACGAGGAAATTTTCTTTCCCCGAGGTATAAGAGATTCAATGTCAAAATATTTTATTCATTCAACCTAATGCCTCTGGAAGATATTGACATATTTTTGAGATAGGATTTAACTCCAACTCATGTGATATGATAACTGGGAAAACAGTTCTAAGAAAGGGAAGTGATGTCCAATCATAAGGTTGTGAATCATTTATGTGAGTTCAAGGTCATTAGTAAGATAGTTATTCTCATGGGATAAAAGGTACTGAGATCTTTAAGCAATGGAATGATCACACTACATAAGAACAGAGACCAAACCTAAACTATATACATAGAATAATACCACATGGCCATGAACAAACTCTTGAAGAGTCAATACTGGCATTGTAGTCAAAAGACATGTCATATCGACAAAATAATTATGACATTTGTTATCCCATGAAAACATTACTCTAATAATAGATAGACTACTCATAAAAGTATTTTACTTTGAGAGGTCCTTTATAAACATGTGATAACATCTACCTAAAACCAAGAATCTAGAAATCTTGAAAAAATTATATGGTTGATCCCATATCATAATGGCCTTAACCATATCATGATCAACTGATATACCATGTTCTAACACCTTCTGTCCTAAAAAAATCACTTCCCAAATCTAGAATTAAAATTTATAAATCATGGAACAAAGTCATTGATTTCTCATTAATTCTAGAACTCCTCTCAAATGATGCATATGATCCTCCTCAGACATAGACAGACACATATTTGATCAAAAAATAACACGATGAATGTATCAAGATAATCATGTAAAAATCTATTTATTAAATTGATAATTATTTCATGAGGATTAGATAGACTAAATGGAATGACAAGGTATTCATAAAGTCTATAAATTCTCCAAATGAAGGTTTTATAAATTTCATATTATTTTATTAATGACTAATGGTATCCAAATTGAATATCAATATTTGAACTCCCCACTACTTTAAAATATTCAAAAAGATCATCAATCCCTAGAAATAGATATTTTCATCTTCACCATGAGTTGATTTCATTTCAGATAAACAGTAAAAAGGTGAAGTGACCCATCGACTTTGTTAGAAAAGGTAACTGAAACTAACCAAGGTGACACACTAACGAATATAAATCCTTTAATTAATAGATTATTCAACTGAGTGTTCATCCATTTTATTTAAAATGGATCTATTCGTTAAGATGGAATAGAAACTGGTTGATTACTATTAACTAATTTAAAGGAAGACTCTACATATATTTATAGTTGAAACCTAGAGAAGATAGATAAGAACACATCTGGAAACTCAACAAAAACTCATGGGATATCACCACACAATGATTCTCACTCTATATCAAATGAAAAAAAGATATTACTCTACCAAACTATACATAAGAAGAACTGACTCTACTTGACCATGGTTCCCATTCTACAGGAGAGATATGGAACACCCCATCAACTATATTAAAGAAGACATATCAAAGATAATAATCAATATGGACTTCATTAGAAGTGATATAATATATAATGAAAATGAACTCATGTGGTTTAATTTTGAGAACATGAAAATATCTAGTAAGCAAGATATTTGATAATGTCAAAATAAAAATTAAGAGTATATAGACAATACAATATCTTTGATATGACTGTAGTACCATCCATCACATTCGATAAAATCTCCACATAAATATTTAGAATATTGAAGTACGAGTTGAAATAAATGAATGAGATGCATCGGTGTTAAACAATGTAGTAAATGATGATGAATCTATAATGATGGTACATCTTGCAGTCATAGGACCCATACTTCCTTTCAATAGATACTCATCCACTCTGTGAAAATGGTTCATTTTTTATTTATATGGTTGGAACCCCTTTGTAATTGAAGCATCTGATTGGATTACATTTTTAGTTGGTTTTGAGGATCACAAGAAACTACATAGAATACAATGGACATGGTAGAATTTCTATAGGTTACTTGAATGTCTATAGAAAATCCATAATTTGGGTGACTAAGTGAAAACCGTTTTTGAGTGCCCTGTATTTCCACACTAATAACAATTAATAGGGTATATTTTAGGAATGGAAAAAAATTCTAGAAGAATAATAATATTGATAACCACCACAATAATCGTCACGATTTCTCTTTCCATTGATGTAACTCAAAAACTAGACACTTGTAGAAAAAGGAACTCTAATAAACTCTTCACTACCATCTAGTTATATTTCAAACATCAGTGCTTTATCAAACACATTAGTATAAGAAATAATATTCAACAAAAAAATTATGAGAATTAATATAATATTGAATTACCATATCAAACCATCAACTATTAATCTTCTCATTCAATATAATATAAAGTTCATGATATACAAGATAAGCAATGTGATTTGAATATTCTGTCACAACCTTGTCATCCTACTCATGTATGAAAAAATTCATAAAATTAACCCACACAACTGACACTATAAAGAACTAGATATTGAAATTATCATTATATTTTTCCACTCTAATCCATCATGCTTCTTCACCATCACCATCATGTCCTAAAATATTCTTCTTGGTCCCTCTATCATGATGGTGGCACACATCACATTTATTTAATCAAGAATTTCAAAGAACTCAAATAGAACCTCAATATCACTCAACCAAACCTCATCCAATTGATTATAAATAGATCCTTGAAACAATGGTGGCTTTGGGAAAAGGAAATGTTGCACACGATTCTGTAAAACATGTCATTGAGGTTCTACAACTGGAGGCTGAATGGGAATTGATGTCTTTCCTAGAGCTTGGACACCACATATAATAAATCTTACAATTTTTTAGTCCAAGGGAGGATTTTTTTTGATTTCATTCCATAATAGAATCCTCCTATATATGATTTAGTTGCCTTTTTAGAGACTTGATAATACAAAACATTAGTAGATAACATTGAAGAAATCATAGTGTTGAACAGATCAATACTATTGTAGATAAAAAAGGTAAATTAATCTCATTATGTTAAAAACAAGATATTGATTTCAATATCACCAAATAAAATTTTGGGAAAATACTAGAACTAATCTTCAAGACATCTTCCACGAACCAACCCTACTGAAATAAGTCTAGTTGCAGTGAGAGTTGGTCATGCAATTAATGGAAGATGCTTGACATGCACATTTAATACCACTTTTTCATGACCCATCCTAGTTACCCTGGTACCCTATTACCCGACCTATCACTAACATGGAAGAAAGGTGGTTTTTGATCCCCATGGATTGGTGACAAGTACTTGAAATCATAAAATATGAGACTAGGTATGTATTTTACAAAAAAAAACAGATTTTATAGGTAAAAATTAGTCTGAACAAAAGAAAACAGCTCAGGGGGAACTATAATAGAATTCAAATAGTAATGAAATAAAAAGTACATGAACAAAATAATATATGTTTAATGATAAAAACCCAATTCTTAATGTACAAAATTCTCCAAGAATAAGGTTCTACAATAGGATGCACCACTAATTCACTCTTTTCCATTTATTGAACCTAGAAAAAGATAATATAAAAACACCCAAATGCATATGTAGGGTGTAAACAAAAATCCAATAAGGGCTCATTAAGGATTCAATAGGAAGATGAACCATTAATTAACCAAAATAAATTTTAATTTTAAATAAACAAGCACAAAATTTAAAATTTAAATCTATATAAAATCATGATTTCCATTTAAAATAATGGAAATATTTTTAAGAATGGATTAAAAACATTTTATATAAAAAAGTTTTATAAATTCATGATGAATTTTTAAAAAATATTAAAATTAATAGAATATATACCAAATCATTAACAATGAGAGAAATTTTCATCTTCGAGGATGTATGATAGTTCCAATTTATGGGATCCTCGCACAGTTATAAAATGAAATAATAAAATGAACACACGTCTCCCTTACACTAGACATCAAATACTAACCATTATCCCACTAGGGATAAGAATAACCAAAATATTTATTATAGAGTTGTTAAGTGTCAATCTAGTGATGTTGAATTACCATATTAGCATGTTAGTCCCTAATAACTCAGTAACTACATAAGCTTGCTTCATCTTAAATACCGATCAATAATGGTTGAATTATTTCAAAACTGTTTAAAAGACAATAAACTCCTTTCCCATTTCATTATTCAAGTTTCAATTTTAATACCAAAAAATAATTTAATAAAAATTATTCCAATTTCTTGGGTAAAAAAAATGGTTTTCTATCAAAAAAATTTAAAATATATTTTTCAAATTGAAATTTGAAATCAATGTCAGAAATCATTTTCACAAAAAAATTCCATGATTTATTTTTACAATTTCCATCAATGTTTACAAAAGACCGCAAGTCATTAGAATTCAGGGATTCCCCAATATTTATGAAAATAGAAATCAAAATTCCCAATTCACTAGAATTGGGATTTTAATAAATTATATGAAATAAATTTACATTAAATAGAGAAATTTAGGGTTAAATCAATAGATAAATATTAAATAGAACCATATAAAATAGATTACAGGATCACAAACACAATAACCACAATGGGAATCTCCAATGAAGAATATCAGAAAAAGGAGATTCAAGAATAAAACTTATATTCAAGATCTATAAAAAAATATAATAGAGATCCAATAACACATAAATATAACAAATACATATGAAGAGAGACGAAGAGAGTTTAAGAGATGGAATGGGGATATGAAACTTACTACGAAATGATTGAATGAATATCACCTTGAATCGATTCCAATTGGCATGGGATTGTATGAGCCAAAATGGGACCATGAAAGAATCAATGATCAAGGGAGACATTTTATGTCGATTTATTCTAGATAGGTGGTTAAAAGGATGATTCGGTAATTTAAATTAAATTTTTGGAATAACAAAAAGTAGTGTGCATGATTTCCTGGATGGGGTCGCACGATATGAAAAGACATGGACCCTAAATATATACACATGATTTTGGGGTTGCATGGGATATTATTGGTGGGAACACAATTTAACAAAATATGTTCCACATGTGCAAACCCCCACTACCTGGGATTTCATGGTTTTCACTAGTCGGGACCACGGTTTGGGAATGTTGTGCGCGAACCATGCACAATCCAAAAAATGCACATTTTTTCAAAAATTACACCCAATGAACACCTAAAAGAGACCCATACAAAGAATAATAAATATATGGGATTATTATTCATTGAAAATAATAACATTATGTTACATTTTATTATTTTTTTATTAATAATTATTTGTTCGAGTTCCATTTTTTGTAATAACGTTTTTCTTATTATATATGTTTTGACTTGTTATTTTTTTCCTCTTACATAAAAATTTGTTTAATAATATTTATAATGAAAACCAAGGTATAAATATCATTTATATTATGTATATATGATTTAAATTAACCCATAAAATTTGGTGATAGGAAATGACTTTCATGTTCATGGAAACTATTGGGTATATGCCAACATAAAAAATATTTTAATTTTATTAATGAAAAAATAGAATAAACTGATATATATATATATATTATAATTAAATCATAATTTTTATTTCATATATATCACCTGTGTTTATTATACCCATCCTTAATACATTTCATGTAAATCATGATTGAATCCCATTACTTTGCGGGGTGGTGGTCCACTATACACACCAATGACGTTATTATATTATTAGAAAATGGAAAATATGAAGTTATGTGTGATATAATAGTTATATAATAATTATAAAATAAAAAATATAAAAAACATCATGCATAAACTATAAATCCATCATTATATCTAGCCTTTATATGTGGTAATGAAAAAATATATGACATCAGTTTGTGAAGTTATAGTCCATTGTAGACAAGAATGATTATTTATAACCAATTTGATGGAGGTGTATATAGTTTTAGGTCACTTCAATAACATAAATACATCTCAGTATATGCAATATACCTATTTTATTATATAATCTTGACACACTCAGAATGTAAGGGGGTGGAGGAAGAAATAAAACAAAATTGCTCTTTAATAGTCATTACCTCTTCTTTGGGTATCCTCCTTAGGTTTTTACTAAAATTAAACATATGGTGAATTTAATCCCAAACTATGGAATCTATGATGACTTTAGTTAAGTGTTTATGTGATTTTTATTGGGTTGGTTTGAAAAAAATGGCTTGAGAGCTGTGAATAATTGAGATGAGTGATTGGACTTGTATAATTCAGGAGTGGCATTCATGTAAGTACCCAAGAGTATTCACTATATGTAGGAATCCCTTAACTAATGTGGCTAAAAAATTCATCAATAGTTTAATTGTGGGTTTATAGGGTCTATAATAACCTCTAAAATATAACAATAAATACATTTTTATCTTTTAATTCATTAGTATTTATTCTTACTCAATTTTACCATGTTATTCTCAACCATATTATCTTGTATCATTATAACTACCAAGGTAATTTATGATTTAATGATTAAATTTAAATGAAATTTATTAAATAAATTATTCATATTTATTATTAATATTTAATAAAATTTATTAACTAAAATTCATAACAACGTGCAAAATTAATTTTAACTATAACACATGTAATGCACAAAACCTTGTTTTAACCTTTATCTCAATAATTAATTTTAACTATTTTTAATAATAATTGTTGTAAAAATTGATTTTACATTATTATATAATGTAGTATATTATTATTCTATAAAATTAATCCAATTTTAATAATAAAACTTAGAACATTGGATGAATTTTATTTATAATTAATCCCTCACACATGATGAGAAAGAAGGTTTTCAAAGAGAAAATATAAAAAATATTACAACATTTTTATATATAAATTCAATTTTAAAATTATTATAATGACCTAAATTTAATTAATTAATATGAAATTAATATAATTTTACTTTTAAATAAATATAATAACATAATTTAGTACGATAGATTATTTAAATGAATATTAACTTATCAATTATAATTCAGTATTTTTCAGTATCTACAAAAAACTGAACAATCATAGAAAAATTCAAAAAAATCACCCATAGATAATTTTTTAATTATTAAATACATTTTTTATAAATTTTATTTTTTAAATGTTTCATAAAGTAATTATATTTATAATAAATAATTTTTTGGAAAAATATCATTTTCGAATCATATAATGAATATACCAAAAATTCAGTTCGTTTTTTATCATTATGTTTCCTTTATATAACACCGATAAATAAAATATTTTGAAAATATTATTTAATATTCTTATTCTTATGTTTAAACAATATTTTATAAAATTCTCATTTAATTTCAATATTAATAAAATATTTTTGTTTTGTTAATGCTCGGTGTCGCGTATACTAAGCTAGTGTTGCGTATAGTGAAAACCGAACTTTATTTTGCATGTAATTAATAAAATACTCTGTATGATGTGTAATATACAAATATATAAGTGTTTCTGGTATTGAAAAATATCTATAAGAATAAATTTAACTCAAAAATTACAGAAACATGGGGTGTTACATATTTATCTCTCTCAAACTTCCTCTTTCAATCCTATACGAAAACCAATAATTATGACATGATTCATTAGAGTTTTAATGGGATCATGATATAAATATTTAAATTGGTACAAAATAATTAATGGGAAAATGGAGAAAAAATAAAATGTCTAATGTGGAGGGAACTATCTGAAATCCCTAATCTAAACCATCTTGTGTGTCATGGATCAAAAGAGGAATATTAATTGTAGGAGGTAGATCAAAGAGTTGATTCTAACATCAATCGAATACTTATAAAAATTAATTCAATGTAAAGGATTGATTTAAAATGGGGAATTTATCTATTTATCTAATTTTTTAAAAAAAATCCATGGGCTCCACTAGGCTCTAGGTGTAACATTATGAGATTTTAATGAGATTGATTTTTTTTTTAAAAAAATTTATGTCTTATGATGTACGCCATACCGAGATAAGATTGTTCTATACACAAACCTACCTTATCTTATGGTATACACAAAACTATACTTGTATTTGGTTATAAAAAATTTCATGTAATTTTTTTAGAATTTATTTCACACATGACCGAGTATAAGTTAACAACTTAATATTATAACATAGTCATTATTATAGTGGGTATGAATAATATTTAATTTCTTCTAAAAACTATTTAAATGAAAATAACTAAGTTTATAAAATTATTAAACCACTTTTTATGAATTCAATATATTGTTTAAAATCTCTCTTATGTATTTTCTAGGCATTATATAAGAACAAATTCAATTTTTTTGGGCATAAAATAAGTATTTTAAAAAAAAATGCACTATTACATCCTTTTGCGAGCTCACCCATTTTAAATTAAGTTTTTGACACATTTATATATATTAAATTTTATGAAATTAACTTCTTTATTAATTTGGAATATAATATTTTACTATTTTTGAATTTTGTTATTTTTTTGATATGTTTTATTTTTTGATGAATAATTAAGATGCTTTTTTTTTCTAAAAACATTTTTTCTATTTAAATTCATTACATACTAAAATTATTTTTTCAATTAGTCGAAAATTTTAATTAGTTCATTTTTATACAATTATGGTTTTTGAAAATTATTTTATACATGAATTAATAGTGAAATCATTTTCCAATTAAAAGGGGGAATTCTTTCAAAATACTATTTTTGTGAAATTTTACCAGTTTTAGGAAAAATTTAATTCATCATAGTCCCTATAATTAATTTTAAAAAATGGATTTAGGAGTTTTAAATTTGGTAAGTATGACCCTTTTATTTTTAACCCACATTAATAGTAACCATTGTAAATTGTGTTACCACGGTAAATGGTAATTTATGTAGGTAAAAAATATTATAATGAATGTAAAATGACCAAAACAAATGAAAAAACTGGTCAATGAAATTATACATATAAAACATAAAAATAAATATTATGTCATTTAATGGACACATTTCTATAAAAATGACTTAAATAATATTTAAATCAATGAAAAACACAATGTATCATGTTCGTTGTCTTTAATTTATAATATGTGTCCACATATTGACAAATTAGTGGTATTGATGAATCTAAATGGTACTATAAAATATAATAAACTTATTTCCATAATTTTAATTTATTTTTTGTGTTTTGTGGACATTATGGAGATGTTAAGGTATTTATACTATTTAATTTAAGGATAATTTAAAGATGTCACATTCGTGTTTCAAATAATGTATCACATTAAAATACGTTCATCTATAAAAAAATTCGACTATAAATACTTATATGAAATTTAAAATGATTTAATTTATCATGTTATTTTTATTGAAAATTTTTGTAAAAAAAATTACCTTAAAGGTTTATATATTTATGATGTAGAAATTATTTAATTTTTGAAAATTCAATAAAATTATTTTTATAAACATGATAATTACCATTAAAAGGCACAAAAACTTGACCAAACTATATTTGGAATGTATATCATGACCATAATAAACTATGAATTGAGTTATGGACCATTGGGAGCCTTATAGAAGAGAGTATGACACTTATATTATTTTATTTAATGTGATGATATACTTTTCACATTCATATTTTAATAAGTAAAACATGTTTATTGATTGATTTTATAGATCATATATTATACTAAAATTATTATACTGAAATATATTAGATTTATGTTTATTATAGTGTTATATTTTTAATTTTTACCAAAAAAATATATTAAATAAATAATCAATAATGATGTAATAATTTTTTTATTAATGAAAATATCAAATTAATGTTATTAATAATGTAAAAATAAATACATTTTCACCAAATTAATACATCCAGTGAATTTTATAAATGAGCCATACCATTTATGGATATAATAAAATATTTTTTTCTCGAGGATAACATCTTATCTTGATATCTTTAAAAACCATGAATTGAACAGTGTCAAAATTGACACTCTTTTTGTTTGTAAAAAAATGTTTTATTAAATTATTTAAAAATCATAATATTTTTTAAATGTATATTATATAATATTTATCATATGATCTAAAATTATCTTAATTAGTTATTTATGTTTTAATTTACATCAAATATGTAAATATTTCTCCCATTTAATATTAAACTAATTATTACCATCATTAAAATAATATAGAATCACTAAGTGAAAAATTAAAATGATAAGGTTTAAATTGACATAAAAGCATTTCAAAAAAAATTTGGTTAAGAATATTACAACCTTATCTCATATCATATTCAAAACTACGACATTTCTTTGGGTTATTTATGTGGTTTTATTTTATTTTAAATTAATATTTTTAGAGATTCCCAATGTCCCCCTAACCACAATTATAAATATGATCATCTTCCCTCATAGTTTAAATTTCCATTGAGCCTTGAAGGTTAACCATCCCCTATCCATTTCACTTCTAAACATAATTAGTCTCATTTGGAGGTTCTTGTCTTCTAAAAAGTCCAACAGTAGTTTTATTAAAGGGTGATCTAGAGTGATCTTTTGGAATAAGGGGTAATCTCCTCTATTAATTCATTTGAATTATTTCGTCTTATAAATCCTCTTCATGAGTTTTTTACATTATAAATTAATGAATCCCCAATCAATTTTATATTGATATGTTATTAAGAGTATGTAATAACCATATTCCACCTTTTATCCATCCTACAAAAAATAAAATCTCAATGCCAGCATATAAATAACATACTGTCTCCACATCTTAGTGTAATCTATTTCTCACAACCACATGAATAGGATGGGTATAATAATTGAAATAATATATAAATATATATATCAGTGTGTGTGTGTGTGTGATTATTATATCATATTATTTATTCTGTAATAAAATGTATTCCATCCAGTTTGATACCATTTCATAATTACAATAATGATTCCATTGCTTGTGCATATGTATGACATACCATCTCCATGATGTGATGTGATTTATTATACATAAAATCCTTTAAATAATGATTTCATAAATTCACAGAATAAATTAAATAATAATCACTCAATAAAGGTGATGTATTATTTACTTTCCTTCTATTCCTTCTGTCCATAAAATGGAAACAATGTTCTTCTGTACATACATGCTTCTACCACCATGATCTGTTTGATTCATGTTGTATATATTTAATTAATAAGTCACTATAATTACATGTTTAAAGAATATTTGGGATATTTATTTCATATTTTCAATTCTTGAGATGATTAAAACATTATAAATGTTTATTTAGAAGAAATACCAAATAAAATAAAACATTAAACAGAAATATGTTATTGACCAAAACATAATTGTAACTATTAATAATTAATAATATATAAATAAATGTTTATAAGTTTATAATTCATGGTATGATATATATAATTATTTTAAAATAATATATTTATATTAAACTAACTTTTATTATGAAACAGGTTCTAAAGTGTAGAAAAGATGTTGTTTTATATGGTAAGTGATTTTTGTTTCACTTTTATTTCTATAGGAACAATTCCACAAACACAACATGTTTAATTTATGTGTTGTATATACCTCCTCTAAATAAATTTTGTGTTTATTTTCATTAAAATTATGGGGTAACATATCCATTAAAATTTCCTTCTTTCACGTGGATTATTATCCAAAATATATCAATGTGGTAATGGTTTAATCCTATAATCTTCATTTTTTTCAAGGGTATTAAGAAAAAGTTAGGATGATGAAATAATATGAAGTATTTCTCATGAAACTCATGAATTTAATCCAATTATTGTTATTTATTTAAATTATATGTTTTCCATCCCCTTTATCTCATTACATATTCCCAATCCGTATTAAATTTTATAAGGAAATCTAACATTATTTCACTCTTCGGTAGATAATCCATTTACTCCCATATACATATTTTATAAAAACATTAAAAATAATAATTAATATAGTCTATATATTTATTAGATAAATTTTAGCATTCTATTGACTTTATATAACATTTTAATGTAATATTATTGAATTTTTATTAACTTTTTTATATTTTGACATTTTACAAAGTGTTAATAGACTATTTTCTTTTAACATGTATGAATTGTATAGATATTCCTAGCACCATGAAGATTATTTTATTTGATGATTCCATTATATGTTTTCAAGATTATTTTAAATGAAAATTAATTCAACAATATTTTATAAATTTTATGTTTTAAATAATATATTTTCAAGGAATGGTTATTTTCATAAAGAAATGTTCAATGTGCTCTTACATTCAAAATCTTATTCAATATTATATAATATTCATTGATGATACTTAATATTAATATGGTATATGATCTGATAATACCATTTTGAATATTTCTCAGGATTTTTTATGTTTATAATGAAATGATTTATATAGTTCCCATTTCTTTTCCATATGTTACCCAATAGTGAAATGATTATGAATCCCATTTCTTTTTTATTGTTTTTTGATATGTTATTGGTTTTATAAATACCCTTTTTCCATGTGTTTTGATATTATGACACATTTATGATCTTATATCCCACATATATATGATTAAAATTATGTTATGTGTGAGACTTATATCTCCCTCCAATGAATTAGTTAAGGATTGATATCTCATGAGATAAATGAGACTCTAATGGGGAGTAAACCTAGTTTAGTAAGGGAGTTTTTCCACTATGATAATCTTGGTAGTGACCCTTTACTATTACAATGGTTTGTAGACTAGACCCATTCCAATATTATTGACTTAGAAATGATATTTACTTCAATGAAAATGGTTTAATTTTATTATATGTAGGAGACATATTTCTATTTTAAACCAATGTTGTGCTCTCATGGATCATTTTCATTAATTTATTTTTTTATTCATGACTTTGAATTTCAATGATTTATTATATAACTCATGAGTATGAGCTATGATATACAGGGTATGTTTTTTATTTTTTATTCTCTTTTTTACCATAACCATATGCTCATGTTATGTTGATATATCCTCACTTTATAGTTACCATGCACAAATGATCACCCCTTATCATGGTTAGTTTCCATTAATTATTAATAATTTTATTATGTTAGACATGGATAAGTATGGATCTATTTATAAATAAATTAGTGTGATATGACTTATTTCATCTATTGACTAGTTGTTTATATAAAAATGATTCCAACGGTACTAGACCTAAATGTTTATGGAATGGATTATTATGTTATGTAATGAATATTCAACTAATAATATGTGGCATCTTTGTTTAAAAATTATTGTACATTACGATGACTCAATAATTTCATTTAGGTTTTAATTATGTATGATCAATGTTATGTCACAATAATTGGTACCAAAGCAATTATGTCAATATATTTTTTATCCAAAAATAATATTTTATGGATCTAGGATACATAAATTAGTATAAAATATAATATAAAAATATTTTTCTATTAGTACTAGTCAAATGAATATGATTCGGGGATACCATAGTTGTTATCAATGTTGGTTTTAGATACCTATTGAAATTATACTTTTATTAATTATGGATAATTTAAGAGATATATTTTTAAACTTGATTATATGTTCAAATGTGTAGAAACCATTTTATGTATACTCTTACTATATTTTGAATAGAATAAATATATGCTGAAAGAAATTTATTAGGATTCATGTTTATAGTAAATATTTTTCATCAATTTTGTATGATATTTTATATGGTAGTTATTTGAGAAAAAAATTAATTTTGGGTAAATTATAAAATCATTGATAACCATTAAGTTATAATGTAAATTTAAATTATTTTAACTATATTTATTTTCTGAGAAATATGTTTTCATATTTTTTGGGAATGTATACATAGCCCAAAATATTGAAATGTAATTTGGTGAAAATGTATTTTAGGGAGATTTTTACCATAACTAAGGATTATGGAACATGTTTTCTAGTGTCAATATAGATGATTTTATTTGAGGAATAATGATTATGTAAAATTTTGGAGTTAAAAGAATTATGTTGTGTTTTGTGAAATAGTGATTCAGGTTATTTTAAGAAAAAATTCCTATATTTTCAATAATAAATTACCGTGGAATATTTATTTTTTCGTATGTGACTACCAGTGATTAAAGTATTTTAGTGATAAAGGAATGTATATTTTAGAATAATATGTGATAAAATATTTCATAATGTTGGTTTTTGTTTATTTTAATTATATTTTGACGGTTTTTTGGATTAATGATTTATAGAATTATATTATTCAAACATTACATTATATTAATGTGACTTTGGAGATTAATGCATTATTTATTTATATAATTTTTTATTCATATTTCTTTAGTTATTATATTTAATGATGCTAAACATTTTTAGTTTTATTAAATAGATAAGGATAAGTTGAATAGTTATTCATCTCTCTTGTGGCAATTATGATCTATTAAAAGCTATTTTTAGTGCTTCAAGCATGAAACATTCATCACAATTATTATTCATTAAGAATATCAATTCAAGAAGTGGTATAATAATTTATTTAAACATGACCAGTGTAAAAATTTGTTCTTATACAATGGAAAAAATCAGGTTCGTTTATTTCATCATATTATCTATCTTGATAGTAAATAAATAGATTATATCAAGAAATATTAAGAGAAATATATTGATTGTTATGTATACAATAACCCCTAGCTATCAAATAATGTTTTTAAAAAAACATTCAAGAGTGTCACTCTTATAATTATAAAATAATGGTATTATAATTATTTAATTAGAAAATACATGGTTCCATAGTTATGACATAGGAAATTAAATTTCATGATAAAAGAAAGATCATTTTATTATTATATAATGATAAAATAATTTATTAATATCATATTTATATTGTTTGGAAGAAATTAATTTTAAGGGTGGTAGAATTCAAATCCTAGATATTTCAAAATGAAATTCTCTATTAAATAATACTATATTTGATTGATTATATTATGTGACACACAAAAATAAAAGGGGTCATGAAATAGTATAATAAACCTTTAGTGAAAACAATGATAGTGATCTATTATGATACCTAAATTTCATTATTTTGTTTTGATTGTTTAAATTGATGTGTTTTAATATAAATAATTAATGTGATATTAATAAATTAATTCAATTATAAAAAGGTATTCCTTAAAATATTTATTTTTAATGTTTTTAATATTTTTAAAAATTTATCATATACACAGTAAATTTATTTATAAAATAATAAATTACAATAAAATTAATTATTAATTGATATGAAATAACATTATGAGCACTTGAAGTTTTGAAAATGTCATTTTCCTAAAAAATATTTATTATTCACATTCTCTATTTTTAATATTAAAAAATAAATTTATTATTTTAATTAATTTTTCTCAGATATAATTAAATTCAATTTTCAATTTATAATATCCAAAATAGAATGGTTTTAAATTTTAGAATTTTTCTAAAATGTATTATTTTTTGGTGAATACTGAAAATTATTGATATTTCAAATAATGTGACTTTTAATAAATTATTAAGATTAGGAAAAATCATGAATGTTTAATAAAACTATTTTATAAAATATATATATATATACAATAGAAGTATACAAATTCAATTAAAAAATTATGTTAAAACATAGATATAAATATTTGACATTATTTAAATTTATGTATTGTTTTTAGTTGTATGAAAACTATTTTGGTTCTAATATATATATAAAATAATCATGAAGTTCCATTTTATTTTTTATTTTTTAAAATTTCAATAATATAATTTATTCAATATATTTAAATTTTAATTCCATTATAATCAACATTATTCTGGATTTTTCTATATATTCATTTATATTCATTAAAGGGGAATTTTCCTAAAAACTATTTTCATTGTGTTTTAAAAATGTATATTAAAAATTATTTTTAACACTTCCATAATTTTAATTATATAAAATGAATTCTATATTTTTTATTTGGATGTTATAATAATCGATGGATGTTTTGTTAAATATTATCCTTAATAAATAGTTCCCATAGAAATGTTTTGTCACAACAGAAAAAGATAAAATGATTTATAAGTGTTGTAAACTATGAGAGATGGTACAAAATTTCTCAAAAAATAGATAAATGTATTATTTTTATATTATTTAAATGAAAAAATATTATATATTTGTAATTAGACAATATTGGATATAAATTCATTGAGAAATAAATTTGTTATATTTTATCATTCTTAATATTTACAACAGTTCCACTCCCCTTACTTATAAAAATGCACATCCCTCTTAACTTCTATACACTCATGTATATCTATTATAACTCAAAATATCTACCCAAATACACTTCAAAAATCATTATTCACATTATAGAGATCTTTTTTTCACATAAAATTTTAATCCAATGATGATCATGTTGTAAGCCAATAGAATATATCAAAAAAGAGTTATAAGTTATAAAATAATTCACTCATGTCTATTTAATCCTAAACCTCCATAAAATCTATTATAATCTTAAACAAATAAGTTAAATCACTATCTTTAATATATTTCAATATTTTTTTTATCAATAATTTTCTACTACCTTTTCATCTAATGGAATGGAAAACAACACCCATACATACATTAAGACTACCAAAACAATGAAACAATGAAACAATGTACTGCATTTTTCAATAGTTCCTCACAAGGATATTTATAAATACGATACACATGAATATATATAATATTTATTATATAATTATTATTCTATAAATTTAATATATTATTTACTTTGTTATCCTCCAATCCCTTGTAATACTGAAATGTTTATTGTGTGTACATATGTCACATCACCTCCACAAACAAATGTATTTAATTTTTCTACATTGCCTCACATGTAAGCAAATAAAAATGAATTTAATTTATAAATATTATATTTATATTATTATTATCATTATTATATATGGATTAATATTTATCTATATTATTAAATTTTTATCAATTAGGTAACCGAAAACATTGATCATTCGTACATGTTGACTATAGTCTCCATGATTGGTGTGTATAGTTTCTCATCACCACCTTATATAAATGTATCGAAAAATGTTATAAATGTATAAATATGATATATATGAAATTATTTACATTAAAACAGTAATTAAATCATTGAAAATGGGAATTTTTGTTAAACAAATAAAAACATTTATCAAAAAAGAAATATTTTACGAAAAAATAATTTATTTTAAAAAATAATTATTAGTAAATAGGTAGAAAATGGTTATAAATAATTGAAATATATTTAGATATAAATAAATATTGATCAAATATATATTAATAACAAAAATAAATTTACAATACTGTCATTTTGAATGCATTTGACGAAACAAGATTCCAATGTAAGGGTTTCTGATCTCAAACATCAATCTTTCAGATACGTTTTTAATTATGAAATTTTTACATTATATGGTGTGTGTATTACCTCTTAAAATGTATAATATCATGATAAAATATTTAATAATTTTAAAAAAAGTTCCATTTCATGTTATCTATCCCAAGAGGTTTTGATTCAAGTGTTATAAAATCTGTAAGGGCTTATTGTCAAATCCCACACTTTATTTGGATTGTTTTAGGTTTCAATTAACATTGGGGGAATTATTGATATTAATATCTAAAGAGACATATATTTGATTCATATATATTTATTTATATTTTCCTTATTAATTCAGTAATCCTTCTATCTCTTTATAACTCAAATCCATTGAAATGTGGATTATCAAAAATTACGACCTTATTTCACTTATTTTTGCAGAGAATCGTCTTATTCTATATCCATATTCTTTATATTGATTCGACAATGTTTTTTATATTTCAATGATATATTAAGATAATTTTAATTTAACATTGAATTTATTTACTATATTTTAATATTTATCTTTTTTAATATTTTGAAATCGATCATTATTTGAATCTCTTAAAAAATGGCGAAAATGAATGTTTTTTAATTAATTATATATAGACCAAAATTTTCAACCATCATGACTATAATTTATTATCAAGATTAAATTAAAATTATAAATTTGTTTTCATTGAAATCCTAATCCCGTTATTCTATGAATTTTTTATATTTTCATGTTTCAGAAAATAATGGGATATTATTTTCATTAATGTTTTGAAATAGAGTTGTCATTTATTCATGTATGTAAATTTTTATTTTCCAATATATATTTAATTATATATAAAAGAGTTTTTAAGACTAAATTTTTAAAATTATTAAAAAATATATTTCAATGACTCTTTGACACCATTTGGAATGAGTTTTGGAAGTACTTCGTAATATCATTTTTACTAAAAAGATACTAATGTTTTAAAAAAAGGTTTAAATAAATCAATTATTTGTTTTTCCTCTATAAAATTAAAAAGGTTATATTATATAATAAATTAATTTATAAAATATTTATCTTCTTCCTTATCATCGTTTTAATCTATATATTGTCTATTATTATCTTATTTGTATACCAAAAATTCAATATTTTGTGAACACCTCAATATTAATATATCAGGTTGGGGAATTTTACCGTGAAAAATTCCATTAATTGATTAAAGAAAACATTGAAAATTATTATTATCATTTATAATTGGATAATTATTGATTACTAAACTAGGTTTAGTATGTTCTTAGGAAATATTTATATTTTGTGTTACTTGATTCAATAGAATTATTTATTGATTCTTAAGTAACATTGACGATGAATTGTATAGTTTATTCAATATATGAGGGATACACTAGAAATGTATATGTGATGCATGGGGAAATGTATTATTTATCTTCTTTATGCCTAAAAATGTCTCATGAGAAAAATGAAAAGGGATATATCTAGTTTTATGTCTGCCCATATATTTATGATGAAGTAGTTTGATGTAATATCATGATCACTTGTAATTAGGCCATGATTTTAAGGTCATTAATTCATTGTATGGTAATTAAGATACCAAATAGCATGTGTTCCATCATTAATAAATCACTTATTATAGTTTATGTTATTACTTCCATTATTATAATAGGATAAATTTCATTTTCATGTTTTTTAGTATATAGAAAATTTATTTTTTATTTACCCTTCCATATTGTTTGGGTCCTATTTAATAATAATAAAACAAAAATTGTATTTTTTCCCTTAATAATAATTTGTGCTCACTCGTTAGTATATTTCCATTTCCCGAGGTCAGGAAAATGATTAATGCATATGATATATCTAGGAGGTTATTTTTTTAAGGTTGGGGCCGAAGCCTCAATTTATTATTAAATCCAAATAGTAAACACTTTAAAAGGGGTAGAGGGAGACCCATTACATAGAACGAAGGCCCAGTGGGCATGTATCCCATTACATAGCCTGCAGGCCAACATTTTTGGCCCAATTCCCATTCTGTGAATAATAACCTGCTGCTACTGTACCCGCACAATACCGCCGCTGCTATATTCCCATGCCACCTCTATAGTACCCATCGGTCTACAGAACTTCCGCTGCAACATTACTGCTACAGTACTGATATAACCGCTTGATTCCAATGTTTTTTGAACCCCCATTATTCATTTATGATTATGGGGTCCTTACCACTAATCCAAACCCCCACTACAGGGTATTGAATTTACATTTCATTGGGGGAATATTGAAGGGTTATTATGAAGTAATTACATCTTGATATAATGATAATAATATTTATATAATTTAAATGAAATTATTATATTTAATTAGATATTTTTTTGAAACATTTAAATATTTAATCATGAAATTATTTTGGGTATGTGGTTGAGGAAAAAATTTCATTCATAGTTTAATAATGAACGAAAATATATTCGGTCACCTTGACTTGGTATGAAATCCATTATGTAACCATTATATTTTTAGCACATAATCTCATATCATAAGTCTTGGATACTACAAAATTAAATAAATTTAACATTATAAGTCCCAAAACATATTTCTAGAACCCTTTGTATCATTATTTATAGATTTGTATACCACGAATGAAGGATGTTTCTTTCTTTTCGTTCACTATAAAATTTTCCCAAAAAACATCATTAACATTAATGTCAAGATATAATTTATTATTTTTATTTTTTATATTAAAAAAAACATATAAATGATACCAAATATCCCCTTGGGCACTTCTATACACCTAATTTATCTTGTCTCCTGAGAAAATAAATCTATTTTATTTCAACAACAATGTGGATATTCTAACATTTAAAATCATAAATCAATGATTCAATCCTTCATAGGGAGAAACAAATTGAACTCATATTTATAAATAATATCATTTTTACTCAATTTAAAGGGAAAAATTACATAGTATTGAGTCCCAAAATATATGGAATGATTGTCTAATTGCATAGATTCCCTATATTTATTAGATGACATAATGGCCCAATGATTGTAATCCTACACTAAAATGTCCCCTTATAGATACCATTAATGTGTATTAACCTAGAAAGTACTATTTTTTCCCAATCCTAGTCATCCCTCATGTAACGATATGGATGAAATTTTTTCCAATGTTGTTTCCACCTTCCCCTCCTTGTCCCTTTCTAGTAGGCTCTACCCATGTGTGCTACCTATCTAGATTTGTCCCGCCGTCTGTTGTTTATGCAATTACAAAATATGAAAAATGAATGATGATCTAGTGTAATAGTTTCCCATTGGCCCAGATAGACCAAAGGCCTATTGCTGATATAAAATCTTACAGGCATAAAATATCAAATTCATGTCCTAAAACCCCAAATCAAGTGAATAGAACCATTTCAATGGTACCTAACGATAATAACTCCTTTAGTACCCACAATCCTATAATACTAATATAGTATCATCAAAATAATTTTATTTATAAATTTAATCATAGTTTCCTAAAGTATTACGTGAAATTACTACTTGGGTAATCCCCTAACAATAAATAAATTCATAAATAGAATATTACAATTTTCAATGTTTTTAATCAAAATTTGTATTGAAGGAAACATCCATTTAAACATATATATATTAAATACAAAGTTTAATTTTAATAAGGAAATAGATTTGTGTATCATGTAATAAATTTAATAACTCGATAAAGCTATAGTTGAAAAAAATTGAATGGACTTTATAATGGATATAAGTGAAAATGTTAATATTTAATCCATAATGATTTTTTTAATTCACAAATATGATAACCTTAATGGACCATATAATTCTATCCATTCTAGATTTATATAATTACAATCTATGGGACTTTCATGTTCACATGGATAAAAAATTTTCCAAAATTTTTTGCTTCAAATCGATTTCATTTTATATTTTATTACCTCTATCTATTTCATGGAAAAGAACACCCAACCAAAAACTGATTTAAATTTCATTAATATTATATAAAAATAATTCCAATATTATTTACTATATGAAATCCATATCTCTTGGTATCTTATAAATAAATTTTATACATATGATATTTTATTTGATACATCATTCAATTCTATTTGTAAAATAACTAATATAATAATATAATATTAAATCTTATAATGAGTCCAATTATTTTTCTTAAACATTTATCTGATTTTATTTGCTCACATTAGTTCCATATAAAATATATTTATTCTCAAAAATTATTCTAAAAAATCCATAGGAATATAAATCTATGATATATTATAAATAAAATAACCCATTATTTCATTGACAAACATAGGAAATTGTAATATATAAAACATTTTAATAAAAAATATGAAACATTATGATTTAAAAAAATTACCACCTCAAAAACAGATAAAACATTTAGGATTTTACTTTATTTATATCACATATAATTTATTTAAAACTATGTTAAATATAATTAATAATAATATTAAAGTAGATATCTCATTAACTTCTCCATGAATCTATATAAAAATTTTAAATTTTAAAAATTATTTATTGAGCCAATTGTGAAATGGAAAAATTACACATAAAAAATAATCCCATTCTCCCATACCTTGAGGACTAGGTTTTGAAGAAATTTCCTTGTTTTTTTATATGATCAATACATTCATGAATTATATATCCCCCTCCAAAATCTAATTCAAGTATGTTGATACTTATTATAGGTTGAATAAAAACCTAAATTATTTGATATAATAAACATTTTTGATGTTTTAAACTTTCATTTAATAATAAAAACATACTTTATACCTATATAAAATATCTATAGTAATGAATATATAAATACAACTATACATTTTTATTTACTTATTAAACCTAATAAAATAATATGTATTAATCTAAATAGATTACAATCCATTAAACTATTTCCATGAATATATAAATTATACATCATACCTCATAAACATGAATTGAAGGGATAAACTTATTTTTAATCAAATCACTATAATAATTGATACATATGGGTTATTTAGTTGGGATTATCATTTATAATCCTTATTAATAATTCCAAAGTTAAATTATGTTAGAATCATGGATATTATCCCTATTATATTAATTTTATTTAATAGGATCTTCAATTTATTATATATATAAAAAATTAATTATATACCTAATTTAATAAGAAATTACATTCATTCATAAAAGAAAAAATTATTCTTAATTATGAATGGTTGAAATTTATTACACATTATATAAAGAAAAAAATTGTTTTCAATTTTAGATTTAATATAATTATAACTTACTAATATTGGAAATAATATATTATTAGAAGTATTGAATAGGTTCCTAAATACTACGCGGCATATATTACACTATTTTAACACATATGTACAAAATCACTATAACATAGTAGAATTTATTTCATAGTACTAATATATTAATAGAAAGATAAGATGAATAACTTAAATATAATATTGTAGAATCAGAAATAATAAAAATAAATTCTAGGAAATTTGGTAATTTATTATATTTAATATTCTCTTAATGATGGATTACACTTATAATGAATTGATAAAATTATATTATATATAAAAGCAATCAATAATAAAACTAAATCTTGTGACATTTGTATTTAATAAAATATTAATCTATAATAGAAAATAAAATATTTTTTGGGTGTCTATTATGTTTTAGAGATGTATTCAATAAAAATTTTTTATTGAAATTTTTTTATCTAAAATAATGACCCCACATATCATATATATTAATATAACAACATCTATAGTTTACTATGTTTTCATACAACATTAATGTTTATCTAATAAAATAGCTATTTATGAAGACAATAAGGGAAATTCAATCATATAAAAATTTTGGATGTATATATATATATGTAATTTTACAAAAAATTATCAACTATAAAATACAAAATCAATTCTTATTTGTACCTAACATCTTAGTATAACTAACCTAGTGAATCCAAAAAATCAATTTCAGATATAGTTATGTACCTTTTAGGGTCAGTTATATCGACTAAACCATAATCTAGATAATTGGGGATTATAATTGTTAGGCTCGACCATGTTTAATAATTGTGTTCTAGATAAGTTATTTAAATAGAAGGAATCTATCAATTTAGTATTTTAAAGGAATGAATAATTAAAAAAATACATTTATTTTATATATTAATTATATTTATTCATTTTTAAAATGAGTTAGCATAAAAATATTGTAAATATAATACAACATACATACACAGATAACACTTATTTTTTATTTTTTTATAAATTTTTTAATAATATATTAGATAATATTATTAAATTATTTATTTTTAATATATTCCATTGGTATTTTTCATAAATAAGTACATGGAATGTTTGGATGGAAAAGAAGGAAAGTGAATGGATTTAAAAAAAGAGAGTTCCCAGTACAATGACGTGATCTATGCTTTGATAGGATACATTTCTCAAAATATCGATGGTGGAACATCTCATGGGAATTAGAGATTTATTAACGATCCATGGTAAAAAATATTCCATGGATTATGTTTCATTGAATATTAAACATAGAAACAAGGAGAATATTGTAGTCAAATTGAAGTATTGGTCATGGTTAATATGGATCATGAATATCAAGATCAATTTTATAAGATTATTATTCCATGGTTTGATGATATAGATACAATTTTAATTTTAAAAAAGATAGTTAAAAACATGTCAACTGATATTTGGAATGTAGATAGGAAGATATGGAGTGAAAACACAATAATGATTTTTGCCCGACATTGTAGGGTTAATGATTTTTTATGAAAATGTATCAAATCTAAAATAACATAGAGAATAAAACTTATTATGATTTTAATAATTAAATAGATCATATTTATTAATTATATTCACTAATGATATATGGATACCCTTGGAAAAGAATTAAAGTAATTATAGGTCATTTTATTATCTTTTGAATGACATAAAAATAAACAAATGCAATACTACATTGTTTATGAAACATTATTTCAATTTTTGGGTTATCCTGTTAGGGTGTGGTCAACTCTATCCACCATAGAGAAGGTATCCAATACATGTTGAATAATATCATGTTATTTTATGGAATATTTTACCCAATTTTGATGGTTTTATAACTATAAAATATTTCAATACAGTTGGTGTATTTTGAAAGATAATTAAAAAACCATTTGTAAGGCTTATTTTAACTATGATTTAGTAAAAATTAATGAAAATAATAAATACATGGTCTAAATATATATAATGAATAATTATATATATAAAAAATAGACCTCAGAATGGTGAAAATAGTAACACATCATTCATCAACTAGTAGAAATTTCCTATAGTTTTTTAGGACATTATGTTAGAGTTTATATTTTAGATACATATTTTTTTTCACCACTTTCACGATTAATATAGACAAATTCTTGGTTTCTATGAAAATGTGAGGAGGAAAACTTATGTGTTAATTTATATAGTTAAGGGTGATTTTTTATATATTCTTTTTTTAAAGAGTGATTAGTTATGGGTTTATTAATCTTCATCTTATTAAATATAATTTATTATTTCATTATACATGATCAATTTTTATGGATATATGAATTTCCATTTTATAAATAAAATATTTTTATTGATTATATCTCAATTTGCGATTGAGATTTTGTTTTCTTGTTCAAAACGGATTTAGCAAACATAGTTGTTAGATTATTCAATGTATGTGATCATAAAAAAAATAGAATCTTAGTAATTATAGAATAAACACAAAAACCATCGATATTATAGTTATAATTATGATCACAATAATAACATTACTTAAAATAATTAGAGCATCAATTATCTCATGATCATGTATTTACAAAAACAAATTATTCCCAAATCTTATTTTAATTCATGTTAGATTTAGTTTTTTTTCAACCATTCAAATAACATTTAATCACATTCAAATTGAAGTTCAATAAAAGGGATAAGTAATACATATGTGTTTTAACCCTTACATTACCTATACTACTCTCTTATAGTTTACTTTTAATAAAAATTTTAAAAACTATAAACATGATTTATAATGAGAACTAATAATTCTTCAGGGTCAATAAATGATTTCGGTACAATTTTATGTTATATAAAGATCTTATTGAAATCATGATTTCTATATTTTTGGAAAACTATTTTCTTTCCCAATTTCAATTTTTCACATTATTATCTTTTTTACTCTCATTTTACTTTTTTTATTTAGGTTAGGTTATACAGATACCCCATTACTGAACTCATGAAAGGATTAATCAAACTAGATAACAACATATTGAATATGATCTAGAGGTAGAGTGGATCATGGGGATGTATAATATGTAATAAATCATGGTTAGAGTAGATCAAGATAATGATGAAAAATAATTTATGAAAATAAAAAAATCATGGAAATGGTCCTTAAGGTAGTGTAGTATACCTTCAAAATTGGGGATAGAAAAGATAAACCAAGTTTATCTAGTTACTACCATTCGATTTGAATAAATATTGAGTTTATCTAAATCATCTCAAACTCGCAAAAAATATATGGGAATCTAAATAAAGATCCAAGCAAACACATGGTGAGTTTTCATGAACAATCTTTTATATTTTAATTTAATAGTGTTTCTCATGATTTGGTAAGGAAATATATATTAAAATTTTATTTAATAGAAAAAAATAATTTACATTAATATAATCAATATATTTTATTATAACATTAGATGAGATAGATATATTTTTCTTCAAAATATTTGTTCCCTATCTATAACCATGAATCTAAAATTCTATATTATAAATTTTAAATAATTTGAATCAGATTTACTCTAAATTTTAAAAGATAGAGTAAATTAGATATTAATAATATATAAATATCATAGACAATGTATTTTTTCAATTATTAATACATTTATTAATTGTTTTTTCTCAAAGTAACACATCCACAATTGATATATTCATTAGATAGTTGTAGATAAAGATGATAATATGAGATTGTGATAACATATTATATGTCTTGTGTATAAATAGTTTTCAATAGTTAGAAAAGTAAACATAGACTATAAGAGTTTATACTGTACATTCCAATGGTGAGATATACCCAAAATTAAAGACCTTGAAAAATTTAGATGTCATAATATCTATGAACCAGCCAATATGTGCATATATCAAATATTATAACTATATTGATTTTAATTACCAGAATAATATATAGGGATTGAGGATGCTAAAATATAAATGATCCAAATTAGAGAAAGATAAATAAGGTTACTTCAACAAACCACACAACATCACTTCTATGTAAAATATATTTAATGGTGGAAAACCTAGTGACATTTATTAAAATTTATGGGATCCGGGATAAATTTATAAACCCTGAATGAGGGATAATTAAGGTATAACATAAATAAAAATTTTATCACTCATAAAATTCACCACATTTTCACATCATCTTACATTGTTTTAAAGAACATGTACCATTGGTCGATGAATTTTGGAACAATAGGATATGATGTATAGAAAAATTAGAGGACTCATATATATTAAATTAGTTGATGTTGTATAAGAAATAATAAAATTCGTTCAAGTGTTATGTATGATTCAATATAAATTTATATGTAAGGATAACTCAAATAGATTGAACTATTCACATGGTATCTAATCTATGGTAGTTCATCTTCTAATGGATTTGACTGGATGGAGAGAATTATGAGATATTTGAATAGTTCTTGAGTCTAATTTACTTATATAAAGGAATAAACAAAATATCAAACTAGTTATACAAGTTTATATATAGAATATTGGGACCCTATACTAAATATAGATATAATATTACTCACTATCGTCATTTCTAAAAATTATTTGTAGTTTTTCTCTTAATTAAATAGAATTATGTTCCAAAAAGTATAATCTTATATTTTTTGACGTGTGAGATATTTATTTTGAACTTCTAATTATGTGTATGTTTTTAAAGGATAACAATAGATCGAGGTTATTTAGTGTGACTCATTTCAGATTATTTACTTAATATTGATATTTAAATATGATAATTTACATTCTGTATCTTCCAAACTTATTATAAAAGTGTTTATCTATAATTTTGGGTCCCCATAAAATTCTGTGGTATCAAATTATGTTTTATAATTCTTAATGGCCTCCCCTTATTTCTTTTCATTTACCTAGGAGTGTGTTGCATTATAAGGAATGATGTTGGAAGAAATAATGTTCTATATTAGAAGTATTTATATATCAGAAACCAGATGATGATTATGAATTTAAAAATGATCTGGGATTCTATTAAATAGTATTAAACTACAAGTAATTCAAAAATCAGTCTAGGAGACACTCAATACAAAATAATTATCTGTAGTCTATATAAATTTCACAATTTTGTACTATAAAACATACATAAGGTTAATTCAATGGATTAAATGATATTGAATCTTGTTCACATGTACAAAAATCCCTTTATAATGAAAAAAGCAAGTTATTAATGTGGATAATATCTAATATAATGATTTTAGAAAGAAAAATAAGTTTTATATCATGTAAATGAATTAACTATTATTTAGAGACAACTCCAGTCATTGAAGGTGGAGCTCACTAAAAGAGTCTAGGCCATTAATATTATTTCATCATTTCTAGAATCTTATGACATTATGGAAACCAAGGTATATAATTCAAATTGAAATAATTATATACTGATTAATAAATTTGATATGTTTTTTATGTGAAGGGATCAATGTGAATTATGTACATGGTTCAAATAGAACATTATACTATGTAAAATATTGTTGATGTTCTAGTCTAATGTACACCCATTTTTAGAATAAGGGGAATCAAAAGAGATAAAAGTGTCCAAGGAAATTGGCACAATTTATACCCATATATAGGCATTATGGGAGCATAGGGAACATGAAGAAAGGAAATACATAAGAATGTACAAATTATATAAGTTTTTTTGATTATTACTCTATAAAAACCATAGATAAAGAGAAATTAAACTTTATTGTACGTGTCTTGTGTCCATTGGAATCATAGATCCTTGATTCTAGGGCTTTATTTCAGCCAGCATCCATGGGGGTATAGGGAATTACGTTTCTAGAATATTTTGAATGAAACATCTTATGGAAGTTAAATCCTTTGAGTTAGTTGGAATATGTGATTTTATTATTTTAACAATGAGAAGATACATATTGGAGTTACACAATATGAGGCACATGATAACATCATAGATGAATTTAATCTATTTTGGACAAGTAAATTATATCAGATTCTATATATAAACTGTGAAAATTTTTTAGAAGAAAACATGTAGTTACAAAGAAGTGTTCAATGGATTGTATAAGAGAATGTTGTATCTTATTGTATTTTTTATTATACAACAATTATCTGAAGAATAACTTATAGATTGTAAAAATTATGGAATGATCATCTATGCCACTTAGGTAAGAAATTGGTGAATGTTATAGTTTCACTGGGAAAATATGAAATAAACAATTTACAGTATATATCTTGTGAGTAGTTAATCCTAGGTATTAAATTATATTTTTTATTAAATATACAATGAATAGATCCAAATAATATGATATTGGAGCTACTCTATATTAATGTATGCGGTCTAACATTAATTATGTCTCATAGAGGGTCATTTTATATTTATATTTTAATTAATGATGTGATAAATAGGGTGTTGGAGTTCTTTCTCAAGTTCATGTTCATGGAAATTTTAATCCTTGATTGATGTAGATCTATGTGGGTAATAGAAACTAGTTTAAAACATATATTCCTGATTTTGGAGGATGGTGGTTAGAAGAGAATATTAAATTCTAGTGTTGATTTCATAATAAATGAATCAATTTTCAGAAGAGGGTGCTCATAATTCCAATATTAATGGAGTTTAGGATGAGATTAATATTATTCTATTTGATTTATCCAAAATCATGATAATTATATATAATACTGCCAGCTCATTTTTAGTGTAAGAGTTGAATTATATGGGGTAACATGGGAATAAAATATCATTCATGCAACATGGGAAATAGAATCCAAAATAGTTGTATACTAAGTGAATGGGCGATGTATACCAATTTAAATACATTGTTTATGTTGAGTATTTCCAAGTGTATTCCTATAAGTGGGACAAATTAGATGAAAATTATTAAGAGAGATTCATTATATTTTATTATAATGAATACATTGGATTTTGGTTATAGGATAATGAACAATTGAATTTAATAAAAAAATATAACATGTGTACATAATTTAAAGGACTATATATATATATATTTAAACAATATAAAACATTTAGATGTTAAAAGAAGAAACTCACATGTGTTGGGACCCTTGAATGGATGTCTATATGTTTGGTTATCTCAAAAATCACCAAATTTTTTTATGAACCCAACTATCTGAAATTTTATTTTTCTAGAAGGTTTATTCCTTATGGTTAATCTGGGAAAGTTTATATTTTAAATCTCTGGGATTATGTAATATCCTATAATATTTCTTGAATAATCAATAATAGATGGTGTACAACCACAATAGTTTATATAGTCTTTTAGAGATTAATGTCTCATTCGTATGTATGGGTCTAAAATGATTTATCTAATTATTATGCATGGTGGGGAACATAAATTTCAAGAGTATGTTCTAAGAATTTATTATTAAAATTAATGGGAGTTAGTTATTAAGAAGGATATATATTCCTTACATTCTTTTAAAACTGGGGATTTTTTACAACATCCACTATAAAAGTAGGTGTTTGAAGACAAATGGGTCTACTAGTTAATGTTAGAAAAATATAGTAAGAATGTATTTGACGAATGGATAGTTGTTTTTGGATTTTAATATAATTACAAAGTATAATTTATTTACATTTTCTCTCATTTATTTAAACAAAAAATAATCAATACACTAAATTGAATTGTTTTGAATGAAAAAAAACATATTTAACAATACATGTAATAATAGATTTACATTATATAAATTTACATGAGGATTATTAAATGGATAAAATATAAGGATTAAAATAATCTATAAGTAACATGGTATTAATACATAGAGAATAATATATTCATTGAATAAAGAAAAATTGTAATAGAACTGAAAGTTTAATGGATTTATGAAAGAATAAAAGTTCAACTAGTTAAATAATGTTCATCAATGTTACCAGATAGTGTATTATGATTTGTTATTATTCATATTTTTGTTTTATATGGATGATATTATCATGGTGACTTTATGAAGAAAGATATTAAAGAGCTAAATATGGGTTTTCCAAGTGGTTTGAGATAAATGATCTTATATAAGAAAAATAGCTTTGTGGATGAAGATATGGACGGACTTGAATTATTGTACATTTATTTTTTCTCAGTTTAATTCTAGATGAATGAAAGTAGAATTTATTATAATTAATATATCTAAACTTAACTCTACATTAGTATCTATAAAACATAAATTTTTTAAATAGTGTTTACCATGAATGAAAGATGATGTTAAATATATAAAAATTGTTCCTTCATAATAAGAAATTCAATCAATGATTTATTTCACAATATTTATAATGAATTTTATTTCCCAATAAGTGAGAGTATTAGATATATTCAAGTAAAAACCGTGAAATTACATTAGGAAGTTGAGAAATAGATATTAAAGTATCAAAAAAATCAAATTCCCCATCCTTATTCTTTATAATAGATGATCCTTTTAAAGGTTATGTTATTAAAGGCTTTAGTGAAGATGAGGACACACAAAGAAGTAAAAAAACCATTATGATTACATAGATAGGATTTTCAATCTATTGGAATTGAATACTTCAATAAAGAGATTATCTATCAATCGTGAAAATAGAGTACATTTTTCAAATGGGAATAGTAAAGACTGTGATTTTTTAATTATTTGTTGGAGGATCATGAAATAAAATGAAAGATAGTGTCATATTAAGATAGATAAAGAGAAATCCATCTGAAAAATAATCTATTGTTTCAATCATTGTTGAACCACATGAAACTAGTATATCAATTCATGAAAAATATCACAGAATAATGAGTTTATGAAGAATATTCATTAAAATTTAGTTGAATATTTTTAATATGTTTGTGATGGTCATATCCTTGGAAATACATAGTAAATTCTATACGTTGGTAAAACATGGTTAATCATGAAGAAGAGAACAGAGACTCGCTAACCATATTTGTGACTGGAAGAAGTAAAGATTATTAAAATAACTTTGTCATCTATGAGTTTAGTAGTGAACAAAATAAAATTAATTCCTATGTAAGAGATTAATAATTTAATGTCATGATAATGTTTTTGGATAATCTATATAAATTTATAAAGGTGTCATTCAATAAGTTTCAAAATATGAATTCCATTAATGCATTACTAGTAAATCTTGGGAAAACCAAAAGTGGAAGCTTATGCCCAAGTGGATGATTAAAGAGTGGAAGAATTCATAGATGACTTCTACATCAATATAATGAGAATTTTATAAAATTTAAAGAAATCGTATTTTATTAATACAATTTTTTTTGGAAAGAGTAACAAGATAATATTCAAGAGATACATAGGAATATTTAGAGGGATCTGTGTAAGTATAACTCAGTAATATTATTCTATTCCCAAATAATAGTATGATTAGTTAGTGAAACTTATTGGAAAATTTACCACATTTATGGCTATCTCTAATGATCATTATGATGTATATTATAATTAAAACATAGATATGTAGGGTCACCAGGGATAATCAGCCATACTAGTAAACAAATAGACACGTTGGATTAGTTATTTAATAAAAATTTAATCTATATCACACTCTTAAATTAATTACAAATAATATTATACATTCAATTGGATAATATGATTATGTTACATCTAAGGAATTATCTTTTTCATTCTCTATTTTGTGAGTGCATAATTCCGGGACATTAGTATGTGATCCCTTCATCTAGATGTTAAACTCTGGTGCCACCAATTATAAATCAGCATTCCATGTTCCATGAGGGACATTGTAGTTTTCATTAATGAATTTTAGGTCTTAAAGATAATAATAATTTCATAATAATCACATTAAATAAATACATGTTTGATCAATACCACACATATCTAAGGTTCACTTCCAATAAATATTTTAGCTATAAAAAAACTATCTACCGAGGGTCCCTACCTCTCATTCCCCTATATACTCTACATTGGGTAAGGATTTTACATTTCATAAACATGTTGGTTTCTTAAATGTTATATAAAAATGGATGTAAATTTAACATCTATGTCATGAACTGACCCATGTACCCTGGAAACCTGATAACTATTTCATCCATAACGTAGCATGAAGGGTGTTTCGAATCCCCATGGGTCAGTGACTATAACCTGGAATCATAAAAATTTATTACGGGAATGATTTTACCGCTAAATTTTTTGAATGTAATATTAATAAGATAGTATTCATATAAAAAAACTATAATGGGAGTAATGTACCAGAATTCCACAAGGAAATAAAGACCAAAGTAATACAACCAAGAATTTGGAAACCAAAAATATATGCATGAAAAATAGTCAATGTATCAAAGTATTCATGTCACAAAGTTGATGGTTAATAGTTGGAACCACCTCTAGTAGATGATTTACCCCATCTCTAACTTGGAAGGAGATAATCAACAAATACCAGAAGGCACAAGAATGGGTTGATCCAAAGACTGCTATGATTTCACCCAAATATCTCATAACAATGTGCCAATATCAAATTAAACAAATAAATGATTTCAATTAACATATAAATAGGTTTAGGATTCACAAACCCAAATTAAAACAACATGATTTATAATTTAAATAATTCAAATCCATTAGAAATTCATGCTTCACATTTTAGATGATTGAAATACATTTCACATGATAGAATTTTCCTTTAGAAATGGTTTCTTTAGACAAATGTATCTTTTCCCCAAATTACTTAAATAAACACTTCTATAAAAATATTTATATAAATTTATAATTCATGTTAATTATTTCATAATAATTGAATATACATTTAAAATACCAACAAGAAAGAAACATCGTCATATGCTAAATAGGTATGTATGTTCTTTCCTATATGGATCTCACAGTATAAAATGACAAGTATGTATATATTCCTCTTTGGTCTTAAGGAAAATAGGACACACCACCATTTCATAAGGAATGGTGTATGAATATATAATGTTTTAGAGCATTGTAAATTGAAAAGTGTTGCCAAAATAACACAATAAAACCCTAAGGATTTCATGTGATAAAGTAGAAACAATGAATTACATTTAATTTCAAGTCATCTTAAATTAGAATTAAATCCAATTCCCCCCATTTCAAATATTCTGATTTTCTCTTCCAATTCCGTTATATGGTATTAATATAAAACATGCCTTTTTACGATGAAACCACTGGGTTTCCCTCAAAACCATTTTAAATCTATTTTCAAATAAATAGTAATTTGAAACCAATTAATTTTATTTAAAAAATCATTTCACAATTTCAATCAATAATTCAATTTTTTATGGATTCCATCCATTTAACTAACACACCCTAATTCACTAGAGTTAGGGGATTCCCCAATTTGATGATAAAGGGAACCAAATCCCCAATTCAATGGAATTGGTTTTTTAATATAAAAATTGGATGAAATTAATTCAATTATCAAAATTATATTTTAAATCAAACTTAATTTTTATTATGAAATTAAAGGTTAATTAAATTGGAAACCAAAAATAGAACCTCCTATTTTCCTTACAAAACGCAATTCCCGCAAAGAAACCCACCAACAATAATGAAGGCATTAATGATCTAGGAACTCAACCTAGATACAATATTCCAAAACACGAGGCATAGAAACATAAAACTCAATATTAATCACAAAATTCTCTAGAAGGAATAAAGAAATTGATGGAGAGGCATGATGAATGCTTACCCGAAAAGACACACAATTATTACCAAAACAATAAATCTTTGAATGAAAGTTATAAAGGGTTTTACTGATCCAAAAATCACCTAGGTAAGGATCTAGGTAATGAGAAAGGATATCTAGAGGATGAACAAAAGAAAAATCATCTAAAATTCTAATTAAAAAAACAAGTATTGGGGATTTATATAATGTATATCATAGTTACATGTTGTGTAATTTCTAATTGTCATATCAACTGAAAAACAGATCACTTGTTCTGAGAAATTAATTATTTTCATTTTAGGATTAACACGACATGTGACCACATTACACATTAATGCATTATTAAACAGGATGTTGAAATTGTCACTTAAAGATGAAAATCCATCAAATATATGACCTCACAATTACAAGTATCCTCCCATTACCTTTTCAACCCAACCTAGACCAAAAAACCCTATCATGGTTTAGAACATAAATGTCAGATTAGTAATGGGATATCACACCCTCCCAACCAAAAAATACTTCCTTCCCTAGAAGGCCTATGAAGAATAATCCATTCCAAAAATATGAGGACACTACTCTCTGATTAGTGCCACATGTTCTCACATCTCATGAAAATCTAAACATTGATGCCATTGAACTCGAAACAAAGGTATCGTCCTCCCCCAAAGTAATTTGGTTTCAAAATCCACTCTTATGACCATCCATTCATTCAATGATACATCAAGTTCAAGATCAAGATTACATTAGATCAAAATGTGCAATGTATTAGAAATATATATATCATGAGATGATATATATGAAACACATTATGTATCAAAGTCAATAATGGAGGTAGTTCCAAGCCATTTGAAACGTTCCCCATATTCTCAACCAAAAAATTGATCTAACCAAAAAAGTGGATCAAGCTTCTATTTCTTCCCTAAAGACATTGATGAAACAACTAGGGTGAAACCTTCAAGAACACCCGGTCACCGAATGGGAACAAAAATGGTCTATGATGATGTTAAACATATGATTTGCATTGAATCTATAATGCCATCATCATCTGATGAATCAACTAAAACTTTTTTGATGCCTCTTGGACTAGGCTTGGTCCAATCAAATAACATTCACCAATATCCAACCAATACAATGGAGTTTTACAAGTCCATCCACAGATAGACTCAAAAGGATCCATTCTAATCACAAACAGAAGACTATTACTATAAGAAAACTCAAACAGTCCCAAATTATTAACTCATGCTCTACTAAAGTTAACAACACAAGGAATAAGAATATCTTCAAGAATATGTTTCGCTCTTTCTCTCTATCCATCTGACTACATATGGTATGAAATAATCAGAAGGATTTGAGAACATATTTCCTCATGAAGGCCTCTCTAAAAGTGATAAGTGATCCAAGTTTCCCTATCATAGTCTATTGCCTATGAAACTCTATAAAAAAACAATCTATTTCACATAGATATTTCCCAACTCCTCAACATTGGATATATCATGAATGGTAATAATGTTATCTGATTTTATAAACATGTCAATCAAAAGCCATATCACATTATTCATTGCCTGGGTGTTTGGAGACCCATCCATATAGTCCATAAGGATGTAATCTCTCTAAAATGTAGGAACTGGATGTGGATGAGGAAAACCTAAATGTTTCTATTGCTTGGCATTAACCTGTTTGAATGTAAAACAATGGGGAACAAAATTATCAATGACCCACCATATACAAGTACACTATTTCGACCACTTCATGTTATTGAATATATTTTTGAATCCTAGGTGGACTTCCCACTAGTAACTATAGTAATCCACAATAAAAACAATACTCAATAAATATAGTTCCACAAAATAATTCTTATAGAACATAATTCATTCTTTATAGAATGACCACTATAAATTATCTCGCCCCTATAAAGAGAGTCTCTAATGCTGTGGAACTCATCATAAAGTTATTTATCCAAAAGAATAATTTCAATATGAGTGGACATAAACTAAATAATGGACAATAAATCCTCATCCCATATATCATGAACCCCAATATACAATTATAAAATTAGATCCATCAAGTTTCACTCTTCTAATTATCATTTCACTACTCGATCGATGGTTCCCTTCTCAAAGAAATCACAACAACAATCCCTTTCCCTGGGGTATAGGTAATGTAAAAATTAAAATCCTATATGTATTCCACCAAAATATTCTTGAAGAGATTTAAATATTTTTTTATAGAAGATATAAATCGACCTATTATAGTATAAAAACCCAGTAAACAATTATCCATAAAGGTAATTCCTCCAACTCTTAAGTGTGTGCATGACAGTTGCATATTCAAGGTCATGGTCCAGATAATTATTCTTGTGTGACCTAAGATGATGAGATCCATAAGCCACAACATAGACACCCTAGATAAAAACATATCCCATGCCTGAACATGATGCATTAAAATAGACTATGTAGCCTTTTCAAACATCTAGAAGAGTCAACACCAGTCATGTGGTCAAACGACGCTTCATCTCAAAAAAAATATGGAATTTTTAAATCAAAGAAATTATTTATCCCTTCCGATATAGGAAACTCACTGGATAAGACAACATTTATAATTCCTTAACTTACCAATTATAATAAACAACTAGACCCAATATTCTCTAGATCCTGGAAATATGTTGTGGTTATTCCCACAAAATAACATATTTTACCATTTCAAGATCAATTCAAATACCATGTTCTAACACAATGTTTCCTAATAATTTAACTTCCCAAATCAATAAATCGCATTGGTAAATTGTAAAATAATATCAGTGATTTATCAAAAAATTCATAATTATTAGGAGATGATGCACAAGATCCTCATCATACATAGAATAAACAAGTATTTCAACCACAAGGACTACCATGAAGGCATCTATATCCCCATGGATAATCATGTTCATTATCTCCAAGATGACTTCATGATAATTCAATGTACTAAAGGGAATTACATGGAACTCATAATGATTGTACCAACTTTGAATGATGGATTTCAGAATGCTAGATTATTTTATCATCAAATAATGGTAACTAGAGTGAGGAACTACATTTGAGAACCATTTATCTAATTTCAATTGATAAAATTGATCATAAATATGTGGAAATAGATTCTTGTTCTTAAATGTAAATCTGTTTAGCACATGGTAATCAACATAAATGTCAAATGTACCATCAGATTTCTTAACAATGAGAACCATAACTACCCATAGTTACACACTGAGGTATAAAATGACTTTCTCAAGATGATCATACAACTGATAAATAATCTATTTCTTTTTTTGGATCCTTGAGTTAAGATGGAATTGATATTGGATGTGTACTAGACATTAAATCATTGTAAAAATAAACCACCCTTATCAGTATAAATCCAGATAAGAAGGAAGAAAAAACATTGGGAAGCATGAAAAAAACTGGCGGGATATCACCACTCAAATATTCCCACTCTAGATAAAAGGAAAAACCAATATTAATTTCCACTATTCTTCTTTAGAAGGTCCATATCAGATCAAACATGGACCTAATTCTCATTTAAATACATGAGAAACATCATTGGGTGTAGTAATGGAGAACCCTAAAAGATAATAATCAATCTAGGATTTATTAGAAATGATACAATATGTTTTGAATATTATTCTAAGAGGTATCATGTTGAGAAACATAAAATTTCAACAATTTTAATAATCTGATAAATATATGACACTGGACAGACTATGGAGACCCTACTCTCTCTTTATACCATGTTGTGTAGTAATATCCATTACATATGATAAGATCCCAATATATTGATTAAGAATATTAATAATACAGGTTAAAAGAAATGAATGTGATTCTCAAATATCAAATTGTGTAATCACTAATGATGATGCTATATAAAAGGTACCTATCTTGGTCACTGGACCCCTATCCCCATACTTTGGAGACTATTTAGTAGCGTGACGTAGCTTCCTACAAAATTCTAATGGTTGAAATCCTTTTATACATGGATCATCATATTTCCCCACAGTTTTTGGAGGAGATCACAAGATCATTCCACTATGCCGAGTATAATAAATATGGAATACTATCTGCAAGTACCATGATCATCCATGGGATCCATAGTTCTTGGGTGACTCAGTTAAAAACCTCTTTGAATATATGGGCTTTCCACACTGGTATAAAATCAAAGGACCGCCTTTTATTACTGCAGGGGGTCTAGATTACCCAGTCATCAATAAATTCCATAAGAATCATCACACATCCACTTTCCATTAATTTAACCCACACTACCACTAGGAGTGAGAGAAACCCCTAATAACCATGCCCTGCTAGCCAGGTCCATTTCAACCACAAGAACTCTATCCAAAACATCAATATAAAAATACAAATTTAAAAATAAAAACTAATAAAAAATATTATAGTAAATTAACAACTCAATCCTTTAATATTTCCTCATCTAATTGGATTCAATATATGGTTAGAAATGAATGAGATCAATAAAATAGTTTTCATACACTTTCATAGTACTGTAATCCTACTCAAGATCAAAAAAATATAGAATTATCGAATAGTATTGATTCTGGATAGAAATTTTCAATGATGATAAATTCTAATTCTTTCCACACTAATCCATCATGAGTTTTTTGTTGCTACCTCCTAATAGGTCATTCCATCATGGAGGTAGAACACATCAATTAAATTTTTTTGTGTGTGTCCAAGAACCCAAATATGAATTCCACAATTATCAATAGATCCCCATCCTTTTGATGTTAATTTGATAAATTTAAGGGTTTTGGATTTTGGTGAAGGACTTCTTTAAAAACAATATTAAAAAATTCTCTATGAGGTTCCATAGCTAGAGCTTGAATGGGAACTGGCGGTGGTGCCTATCCCATAGCATGGAATGTTATCTCAATCACTTCAAATAGCTTCAGATACACAATAGGATTTTCATACTTAGGTTGGATATTAGTTTCATCCAAGATATGATTCACACTTATTTTTGAGGCATGATGTTACACAACATCAGTAGAAAACAAGGAAGAACTCAAATAAACATTCAAATAAAATAATAGGGATAATTATTACCTATTGATTAGAATAAAAATATTTGGATATCAATATATTAATAAAAAATGGGTAGGAGTAGAACTAATCCAAAAGAATTATTTCTCTAACCACCACTAAAATGATAAGGTTCATTACGGTGAGTTCTTGACAATAACTCAATAGAAACTACCTCCTAAGTCCCGAAATGTTTTCCAAAATGCATAATTACTTCAAGAAAAAATCTAAACCTAATTCTGATACCAATTTTCTATGAACCAACCTTGGTACCCTGGTAACTCGATAACGAAGCTAACCCAGACATATCTTAAAGTGTGTTCATGATCAATATGGGTCAGTGACTAGCACCTATCATTATAAAAAATGAATGTGGTAATGATTTTCCATTGAAAATTGTTGACGTACAAGAAACATGATAGTATTTATATCAATGGAAACTCCAATATGAGTAATTTACAAGAATTCATGAAGGTATTAAATCCCACTGAACTACAACCAAGTACCAGAAAACTAGAAAATCATAATGAAAAATTTCCTAATTTCAAAAATATGTAACTAACCAAATCTTCAATCATTAGGTTGGACAACCTCCAAGAGATGTATTACCCCTTGTCGAACCTAGAAGGAGATAATCTGTAAACGCCTGATAACAGATGTAGGGTGTGATCCAATGATTTGTGTGATTTAATCCACGTATTTCATATTTGGATTCTAATAATAAATAGAAAAAATGAGTTCAAATTTCAAAAAATGGGTTTGGCATTAAAAAAAAGTCAAAACAAATGATTAATTATAATTTAAATGGTGTAACTGCATTATAAATTCATATATCACATTTTAGATGTTGGAAATAAATTTCACATGATGGGATTTTCCTTTAAATATGGGGATTCTTTTGCAAAATGGAACTTTTCCAAAAATGGATTAAATAAACACTTTTATAGAATATATTTTATGTAAATTTAAAATTCATTAAATGATTTTTATAACAATGTAATATACATTTGAAATACAAACAATCAAAGAATATGGGTATGTTCTAAATAGATACATGATGTTTTGAGCTATATGAACACAACACTGTGAAATTGATGGTATGTACATACATCCCTATAGGCGTATAGAAGGGTGGAATCATCACCATCATCTATGGAATGGTATTTGATTATATAATGTTTTTAATGTTCTAAATATTAATGTGTTGTCTAAATAAAACAATAACTACATAAGGTTTGAATGGGATCAAGTATAAACAATGATGTTAAATTTATTTCCCATATTTATAAAAAATTTATATCCCATTCCACCCATTTCAAGTATGTAAATATTATATATAAAAATAATTATGAGTTTTGAATAATAAACCTGAATTATTAACGATGAAACCACTAGGTTTATATCAAAATTACATCAATCCATTTTCCCCAAAATAGGGATTTAAATCCAAATCATGTTTTTTCACAATCCATTTCACAATTAAATCCAAAAATTTAATTTTCCTAAAGTTTCTATCCATTACACAAACACACCCCAATTCACTGGAATTGGGGGTTTTCCCAACATCATAAAAATAAAACCAAACCACTAATTCACTAGAATTATATTTTTTTAAAAATTACTGAAATAAAAATATTTGATTAATGAAATTTTATTGTAAATCAAACTTAATTTAAATCATGAAATTAATGAATATTTAAATTAGGAACAAACTATGAAACCACCCACCATCATCACAAAAACACAATAACCTCAATGAAACATGACAATAAGAATAAAGGTGAAAAATATCTAGGAACTCATCCTAAAAACAATATTCAACAACATAGGGATTATATCCATCAAACTCAAGATGATATATCATTTTCTAAGGAAGTGATAAATAAATAGAGAGGAATGATGAATTCTTACTCAGAAATACACACCATGATCACCACAATGATAAAACACTAATAGAAAAGGTCAAGAGGAGATAGAGGCTCCAAAATATTCTAGGGAATGGTGTAGGATGGGATAAAAATGAGTCTACAGGTAGAAAAAAATAAAATTCTTCTCAACTACCAATTAAAAAACAATGTTTTAGGTTTTAAATTGTGTGTAACCCAGTTACATATCATTTAACTGGTTATTATCATATCTTCTAAAAAAATGTCGCATCTTGCCTAAACAAAATTATTTTCATTTTAGAATTTATGTGACGTGTAACCATATTATGCAGGATGTCATTATTCTATTGGATATATAAATGACAGGTAAATATTGGGAATCTAACAAATATATGACGTCACAATTATAGATATCCTTCCAATACCTTCTCTCCCCTACCCATATAATGAAAAATATAAAATCAGAACATTATTTATAAAATTCATATCATAATAGTCATTGGATGCCACAATCTGCATTGGATTATAAAAATAATCACATCATTAAGTCCAGATGTGATACTCCCTTGATTTCCAGCTTACTTCACTCTTTCTCTCCACTGTGTATATAATCAATTATTTATTAATTGAGATGAATTAATTTTTTCTACGATATCAATAAATTGATATTGTACATATTCCTAAAGAATATATTTTTGATCAATCCCTTGAAATGGTAATTTTATTTGATGATATCTATCTTCTTATAAAACATATAATTATTTTAGTTACTACCTTGATCATTTATTAATGAGCCTATATACCAAGAATCAAATACACCTGAAGGAATTCAAGGCTCTATCCACTGGAATTTATTTCTAATCTGAAGACATATATTTAAATGATTCATATTATTTTATCATTTTTACTATATATGTGGTGACATGAAAATTTTATACATATATTTTACATCATTTCACATGAATATTCTTTACTCTACATATTAAATCACACTAAATAACCTATAGGTTTAATGCCTTTAAAGATTTTATACACATAAAACATATTAAAGAAAATTAACATCACTGAAAAAAATTATCAAATGATACAATTTATGAAATTTCATACATAATACTGTTATTCATTACGTGGAAACGGGAATGCAAAAAATAGAAATTGTATTTTATCAATAATTGTATTCATAAGACATATTAATCGAAGATCATAAAAATTCAGAAGATAGTAATGTGGGTTTGGGAAAATAATCATGTTACATTATCATTAAATAAGTGAATCAAACCGTATAAATCATATATCATAAAATATGACTAATGGAATAATGTATTTAGTATGAAAAAGATATTAATCACAATATAATGCAATAATGAGCCACTAATCATGAACTATGAGAACATAACCTAGGTAAATTTAGATACATAAGAATATTCTTTAAGAATAATCATAGAAATAAAAATTTATGTGATGGATAACCTGCAATACATTCACATAAAAATAAATGAGGCAAACAACCTTCCCATTACATAGTGGACTTGGATTAACACCCCAAGTCTCTTAACATATGCGTCATAGGCTGACCACCTAAATCCCATTACCTAGTGAAATTGGGCTATCTACCCAAATCCAACAATGGTGTCATTAGATAATAATATTACCCAATTCGTTATATTGGTATAATATACCCACCTACCATATAATTTTAAATAATACATATGTGTTCCCCATGATCATGAAAAAAGTAATAATTCGATCATAGATTAGTCAACCAAATAAAAAGAAATGATTACCAATAAATCATTATAATAAAAAAACATTATGTTTTGTAGAGAAATAATGTGGATGGTATAATTAGTGTATAATCCCAATATAACATAGTAAATATTAATCACTGTTGATAGAAATGAAACCCCATATTATAAGATCATTTCAACATTTCAGGTAAACCAAAAACGAAATATGATATTCCTTTAATATATTTTATATTATGCCGTAAAATAGATTAAAAATTGAATAGTAATATCATTCTTACACCATCATAACCTTGAGAGGAATATTCATTACAAAAAAAGTTATAATGTTAAGAAAATATTTTCTGGTATAAAACATAAAAAAAGCTATTAGCATTTTTATAAAGAGAGTAAAATTTGGAGGAATAAAACAATACATAAAAAAATATATTTAATTTTGTCAATATATTAATGAAAATGGGGAATTTAATTCAGAAATAATATAATTATTTATAAGGACATCCACAATACAATATAATGAATATAAAAATAGATGCAAATTATTCTTAACTAAATGTAAGATCCAAGTAAGTTTTCTTTTACTTGCATCAATTATGATAATCTATGAACCAAAATGGAATTGAAATTGTATGAGGACATGTAAATAACCTATAAACCATATTATAAAAATGTATTTGTTTTTATAGAGAGAATTATCATACATTTTCCTTAAATGTAAATATACTCATATCAATCTTGATTCTAAAATTATATTTAGAATAGACCATTACCATTAAACATTTGTAGTATGAATGAAGACTATCATTTGATATTATGAACTTAAACATATTAATAAGTTATATCAGAAGTGTATTTATATCTATTACCATTAATATTATTTAATTATAGTCCTTAACTATATATTTATTTGTTAGATATTTTTTATTTATATCATCATATTTTAGTAAGTTATATTATTCCAGACAAGTTTATTAATGGAAATGTCAGTCCCTATTAATTGATACCATGTTTATAGTTCCAAAACATTTCATGGTAGTTGAGTAATTATGTTACAATTATTTATGTATCAAAATGTTCACATTATATAAATCAGGGGTATGGTTTATGATAATGGAATTCATGATGAAAAATTTTCAAGAATTTTTTTTAACTATTAGATTGATTATAATGATCGTTATTTTTTCATTCACAAAAAAACCATATAAATGATCAATAATAATCATTATAGAAATATAATACCATTATTAACAATTTTAATCTCATTAATAAGGAATATCTTGATGTCGGTATAGAGTAGTTTGAATAGGTGGGTGAACTGACCCAAATAAAAACAAGTTATACTAACGAATGTGTAAGAACATAGAGTTATAAATTTATAGTATAATTTTATAAAATGTATATTGATGTAAAGATAACATCATAAAATTTTAGAATAATATTTTTTAAAGAGTTTATATATGATGATAATTCAAAATTTTCGTATTGAAATATTAAACTTACTTGTGGAATTTGATCGTTCTTGATAGGGGTTTTTTCTGAATGAAGGATTTAGGCTTCCTACGTAGTACTAGAATGTCAAACCCCCAAAACCTTATTCCTCATTATTATTATTAACTATTATTAGTTTTTATGTAGATTTATGTTTAATTTAAATTATATTTCTAAATTTTATGTTGTACTGGTAGGATCAAAGATGGTGCATGGTAAGAAACAATTGTGAGACATATCCTTCAGAAACCTAAAAAAATATAAAATGTGGTCACATGTGTGGTTTTAATTTTAGTAAACCATAAAATAGAAAAATAAATTGCATCACCTAGGTAATTATTTAAGTCGTTCACATTTGGTGCATGATTCCAAAACCATGGATCAAAATTATGCAACATGTCTATGTAAATTAAAATTTTCAATCACCATCCTATCCTTGTATGATTTTAAACCATAAATAACTCATATTTTTATTATTCAAGCCCCATGGTCAATGTTAATATCACAAGGTTATATTCAAATACCCTTGGATTTTTCATGGATTTTACTACAATTAGAGGTTAATTATTCATGGTAACGTCTTCATAGAACCTTTTGCCCCTATTTTTCCCTTATTTATTATTTACTTACACAATAAGATTTATAGATTCCTTTGGTTTCAATAATGTTATATTTAAACATTAATTTTATTATTATTTTTTAAAGGGTTTTTTTAGATTTAAATACCTTCTTGGGTCACCGAATAGGTGATTTAAACCTCGATTTATAATGTCATCAACATATAGATTACTCTATATCAAAGTATTTAATTTTAAATTCATGTTTTCTCACAGGGTTTTATTAAGTAAATAAGGTTTTTTTTTTAAAATTATATTTAGTATATTTATTTATTCATTATGAATAATTACGGTTTTTAAATTTTTATGAAACTAATATAATTTTTCAATTTTTTTTAAAGTCGAATTAAATTTTGAAATCCCAAGCACACGAGGTGTTTTATAAATTTATTGTTTTGATATTTTATGAAATTTTCATCATTTAAGAATTTTTTTCTATAAATATAAATTTTTATATGGGTTTACATCAAAATCATATGTGTTTTAGGTTCTTTATAAGGGTGTTTAAGAACATTAATACCTGGTATTTTGTGCATATTTTATGATTTGGTCTTAATGAATGTTTCAATAATATGATTTATTATGGTGGTATTCAAAAGGATTCCTTAGATCCTTGTAATAGGTATTTTTCCAAAAATATAAACCCTAGAAATATTCTATTGTTCATTTGCATAAATTTATGAAATTAGGGTCTAACTTAATGTCTTCCTTATGCAGGTATGTTTAAATTATTTTATTCCTCTTGATGTAAAAAATGATTATTCATAGAATAGTTATTAATGTATGGTTGTTGTTTTTTTGTATATTTATATAATTTCTCTCAATGTGATGTTTTTTTTGTTCACTAATATTTTTTTAATAGAAAAATTTGGGTAGGAAGAGAGACTGTGGAAAAAATATTCTCTTGTGTATTATCACTCTCTAGATAGTGGCCATGATATTAGATAATTATCTACCTCGATAGTTTCAACATGGTTAGGAAATTGATGGAAATACTATGAGATATGGAAGACTATTTATATTTATTACATGTTTCTATATATATTTATTCAGTTATGTGTGTTCAAATTATATTTTTGGATCCTAGGTTCCCATGATTCTTAAGGATATTTTTTCTTCTTGTTCTGGGTAAAATAATTCCATAACACTATTTTTTATCACTTTTATAAGGATAGTTTTCTAAACCATTATTAGCTAAAGATTTATTTCAAAAAATACTTTTTGGAATTGATTTTATTTCTTTTTAAATGTTTTATTTTCTATAAATTTTTAAAAATAGATAATATAAATTTTAATTGGTTTTTGGAAATTTTTATATTTAAAATCTTATCAATAAAATATATATGGTTGTGTTTTAAAAATAAAAATAAAATTAACATTTAAGAATTTATTTCTAACCATCATGAACTAGTTTAATTTGTAAAGGTGTTTCACAAGTTATGAATAGGATACCTACAATGTATTGAATTCATAGCACTATAATATTATATATATATTCAATTAACTAGGGATAGTGTGGGTATACATATTATTATTTTATTGTAATTGATTGAAATGAATAGTGGGTATGTTTTACTTATGAATTGATATGGATTTATGTGGTTTTCAAATTTTTGTATCGTAGATGTATCATTAGCCACATCCATCTAATATTTTATCTGGAATTATTTTATACTCAATGGGATGTATTTTTTATAACTGTTTATCCCTTTTAATGGGAGAATGTTAATTCTATCATTATCGATGTTTTGACTACACTTCTTTAAGAAATTACTTACTTAATGTGTGCAGACGCTCAAACATATAAGAGGGTTATGATGATCATTTATGTGGTATATCATTTTTGTTCTTTAATATTATCAGTTGAAATCATTCCCTTTGTATTTTTAAAATTTATCGTGCTTGAATCCATCTTAGGGTGATTAGGAATTCGTATGAGGCCCAGTCATAGGATTGGCCATATACCAATATTTGGGGTATCCTAGGTTGGTTTATGAAAAAAATTATATCATATCCTGATTTTTATTTTAGAATGTAAGGTTGTAAAGATATTGTATATTTGGGATTAATTTTTTTTGTAATTAGTATGTGTCTAATCACCACCGATCAGGAATACAATGGTGTTTCAAAAGAAGTTCAGGACAGGTAAATCTCGAATTTAATCTGTGATCTCAGATGTTTTTGAGGATTGAAGTTTCTCATTGATTATTTTTATTCCATATTAATGATTTTTCATTTTAATTAAACATAATGTGTTTGGAGTGGAATTTTTAAATGAATCCATGGATACAAGATTATTTTTTATTTTCAAGAAATCCTTTCATTGATTTTTTTCAAAAAATATAGATAACCCTTTAAATATCATCACAAGGTTGGTGCATGATTTTCCTTATAGTATAGTAAAAATGTGCATGGTTGATATTTTTCAAAAAATTCTTTCACATTTTATTCAACACGGTCTAAATTTTAATTTTTTAAACATACCATTAATTTTGGAAAGAAATTTTGAGTTAATTTTTTATTATTGATGTTATTTTGTATTATTTAATTTTGAATTTTAAAAAAAAAACCTTCATTTTTTCATAAAAAGAATCAATTTATGAAAATGATTTATTTGATTAAATTATTTTAGACTAAAATTGTGTGTTTGAATATGAATGATCTAACATGAAATAAAGGATAATTTGTGTTAAAATTATTAAAAATATTATTATGATGTGTTATATGGTATTATTCATAATTTTTTTAAAACTCTAAATATTGGGAATGTTTTCTTTAAAGATAAATAAGTGTATTATAATAAAAATATTGAATGACATTGATGGATATTGGGGTAAATTTGTTTTATTGGGTGGTTAAAATGGATACCCAAGAAGGTTTTTAAATTATTATATTCCTAGAGCATGATGAGTGAATATTGGTTCTTTGAAATGTAATGGGTTTTTTTGATATTTGGACGTTTTTATTTTTCCTATTTTTTGTTTTTGAGAAATTTTATGTCATAAGTTTTTCTGTAATCTTACTATTTCATCTTATAACAATCGAGTACACCCCCACCATGTATGGATGGATTCCCAAGAGAGATATACAAATGGAACACGTAATATAGACACCCATGTTGATCAATTTCTATCTAACTTTATCGTTCCATATTATATGGACATGAGGTATTGTGATTTTACTATTATAACATAACATAGGAATTTCATTCAATAATTTTAGAATATGTAAATCATTATTTCATTTTTTTTAACTAGACTCCCTCATATTGCAAGAATAGATTTGGGATATTGAGGAAACTATTTTATAACATGTGATCTATAATTTACATATGATTAAATTCAGAAATATAAAGCTATAAGGTAATAGTTGGATATCATAAAAGTTAATAATTTGAATGAAAACATAGAAGAACCTCCCATGGGAATGCTACGAGGTCCTATGCATTTAGTAGTAATTCCCTAATATTTTGAACCTGAGTAAGGCTATGAAATTATATACCCACTAGTAAGGTAGTGTATTAATGTTTGAGTATTATTATCGTTTTTAAGTCATGTCGTATCTTCTTAAAGAAAATTTGGATGGATCTGTAAAAGCATGAAATTTTGGGGGAGGGATTTGACCATATTACATATTTTTAGTTCTCTTTTTTGGACTCCACACATATAAAGAGTTATTTAGGTAAAATTTTAGCGTAGATGCATTTTTTGATAACCAACTAAAATAGATGACGATTACCCAATTCATAGTTGTTTTAGAGGAAGGTATATTTAGTGAAAGGGGATGATATTTAGGTTGGGTCATGTGGGTGGAATTATTAAAACACCACTTTTATTTACATTATTGGATTAATTTAAATTAAATCTCATAGTGTACTGTCATTATGGAAAACTATTACATATGGATCCACCATGTCAGGAAATCCACAATACCTACATTTTTATCTTAATATGGGAGACCTCTATAGGTTTTGTAAATGAGTTGTTCATAAGACATGTAGAGTCAGATATACCCCTTCAGAAGATCCCCATATTCAACATACTAAATAGGATTACTATATGGAAACTGTTTGAGTCATTCCATGTTTTTTTCTTCATTCCCATGTTCTTATTTCAGTCTATTTTATTTTTTGGATAGTTATATATGTTAAAAGGTAGGAATCTATTTATTATGGGGATTTATTGTCTCAAATTATAATTTTTATTGGTGGTTTGTAGTGGGTTTTAGTTTATTTTCATATCTGATAGCTATTGGGATTCAATGGAGTATTATGTTTTGAAGGTTAAGGGTTGAAAAGAGTTATTATTATTATAGGGATACCACCATTGATGGAGTTTTCATGATAAAGGGTTTCTCTGTCTAGAATTGAGGAATGAAAGATAGTGTGTCATCGATAGAATCATGTCTCCATAACCTGAACCAACACAATATAATTCTTTTTGTTTTTTTTCTCATAGGATATTTTATTAATTCCATAGAGGTTTTCTAGTGGACTGAAGTTTGTCCAATTTTTTACTTTCTCCTCAATTTGGGTAGTTCCTTGTTTTGAATATAATCCTTTATTATGATGAACTTTTTCCTTAAGTAATCACCATCACGTTAGCTACAAATTCTTAGAATCCACTATATTCAATATTTTAGTTAGATTGTGTATTAGGAAAATCTGTTTTTTTGGAATCCTATATTTATTTTCATTATCTATTTCATGAGATTTAGATTTAAGAGGAAGAAGAACTATAAAACTTTTGTTGATCAAAATATTCTTTCAAAACATTCATGGGGTACACTTTATTGAGATGGGGGAACTATAAAAACATAGTCTTCATTTTTATGAATATAATATTTTTATTAATTTTTATTGATATCCTTATGTTTTTGGTAGATTTTTTTTTGAAAATTAAAAATAAATTGTTGTTGTTTTTGTTTCATTGTTTACACATTGATTGTACAAACCATGTGAACTACCCATGAAAACCATAAAAATCATCATAGTGGTGCAGACATGGTTAGTGAAAAGTTTGGAAAACCATAGAGAAAAATATGTGTGACATCACCCAAGTCATCCAGTAAGGCTCTACTAGTAGGTTCATAGATTTATGAAAATTTGGTCCTAAATATTAGTCTTGAATATGTAATTAAAAATATATAATTACAAACCCACCCCACATTGATTTTGAAAACCATATTCCACCCCAATCCTCCCATTTGAATCCTGCAACATTTTCACCTCTCTAAATTACATTCCCATATTCACATTGTTATCTTATTGGGTTTCATCAATGTTTGGATCATATTATATCAAGTAAAAACCTCCTAACCCATTATTCAACTACATTACTTTACTGTTTATTAATTTATTTCCATAAATAGGTCATGGACACCGAATGTGTCTGTTGTATATGATTTTAATTTGGGGTATTTGTTTTGGATCATAAGTGTTCTTTTTGGATTATTAATCCTCCTTGGTCCTTGCTATGGGATATTTACACCTGGGTTTGTAAAATAATTCCAATTAATGAATGGTTTCTCCATGCCCATGGCTTTAATAATAATATATGTAAATCTCATAAGGTTTTAATATGTGTTTGTTGCGTTTTAAAAAATTTATTATCTATATTTAATAATTCTAAATACAGAATTATATTTTTATTAAAAATTTAATATAAATAATTAGTATGTCTCTATAGGTTCAAAAGAATAAATCTATAGTAAAATACCTCACAAACTAGGTTCTTGGTAAATTATATGTTTGGATATTTTTATGGAAATTAATTAATTTTAAAAAATGTTTTAGTCTTTGATAAAAATATTTATTGGGATTCATTTCAGGTGTGTATATTTTCCATTTCCATTAATGGGTACTATATCAACTTGAATTATCGAAACATTTTAAATATTATACAATTTCATTTTAATGGATATTTTCATAATTTGGATTCTCAAGGTGGTACTCCGAAATCCCAACTGGAACCTTCCAATAGTTATTTTTCAAAATATCTATACCTATGAAACATACCCCTCATCATGCATGGAAATTCACAAATTTCTTTATTTTCTTGATGTTCTCCAGAAAAAGGAAATTTTAAATTATTTTATTATAATTTTTAGAAAATGGGTTTCTTCAATGATAGGAGTTCAGAGGTTAGGTTGAGGATTTTTTATTAATATGATTATACTACATATGGGGATTTTTTATCACCTCTGTTTTTTCACCTGAGAAACCAAAAGTATGTACATGAGAGACATATGAACAATTTATACAATTTAATTTGATCATTCTATAGATATTGGCCCTAATTGACATGTTTTCCAAATATTGTGTGTTTCCCATAAGTCAGGCCTAAGAGGGTAATATCTGGAGTTGAGATAGATTGTTGATATATTACACCAGTCATTATATATAGTTATTATATTCAATATGTTAATTTCAACACCAAGGCTCTATGGTTCCCACGATAATAGAGACTATTTTCTTGTATGTTGGTGTGGGTAAAATTTTGGGTTAACTGTTTTTTTCACATGTTGTATGAATAACTTTTTCAGACCATTATTACATAGTAATTGGTTTTAAAATATGTTTATAAAAAAATTTACACATTATTTAAATGACTCATAATATTTAAAAGTTTTTTAAAAAGGTTATTAAAAAATGGAATCATTTTTCGACTTTTATATGAATAATGAGTTTTTAATTAAATTGATTTGGTATTGTTTTAAAATTAAATATAAAAAATATTTTTAAAAAATATTAAACTATTATTAAATGATTTAATTTTTATTGGGGTGTATGGGGTGTGAGTTGGATTCCTCCTTAAAAATTTATTCTTATGCCTATCCAAATATAGGTTTGGCTATTTCTCCCATGAGGTAATATTTTATTACCAAATACATGGTTCGGGTTTGAAAAATGTGGATAGTAGATATGTTATTATTTTATATGGTGAAGGACAGATGTAGAATGTTTTTATTTATTTATCTTTTCATCATTAATATATTGGAAAACTTTGTATTATTTTATTTTATCTTGAATTTTACACTCAATCAGATGTATTTTTGTGGTATATTATTTTATCCAAATATTATGTAAGATGATTATTAATTATAATGTATATTGTTTTTTCATTTATTTTAGAAACTAAATTGTTGAGTGGATTATCAAATAGATAAAAAAATTGAATCTGAATTAAATGTTGCAGTATAAGAATCATATTTTTTTCTGTAGAGGATTGTGTTTTCATATTGCTAATATATTTTTCAATGGGTTTGATATATGATATCATTAATTTAATTGGATTTATTTTTCATTCAATTATTTAAATAGTTGAATGACCTCATATATAATCTATACTCTTATTAAATCACGATTCTATTCTTTTCCCACCACATTTAAATTTTACCAAGGGAAACCTCACATGATTTTTTTAATTAAAAATTTCAGCTTGAATACAAGAGTAAATTGATCCACTATGACAAAATCTCATAATTCATAGTAGTCAAATAACTCTAATAACCATCATATATTCCCACTTCTCATAATCATGGGTATTGGGGAAAACCTAATTCAATTGTGTATCCAATCTACTCAAATTAAATGAATAATTCACTATCTATAGAATTAAAAATGATTCCAAACGTAAAATTATTTTAAAAAAATTACCAATAGATAAAAAAGAGATATTCTACTAAAAAGAGATATGTAGAGCTCCCCAAGCATGCTAAAGCACAAGATTTGGTACTTAAAGACTGCGCGGAAGTCCAACTGCTTTGGAGCTTCTCTGAAGGCCGTGAATGCCAACCATTTATTATTCATGGTGAAACACAGGAAGAGTCCTTAGTAGTAATTCCCTTTCTTTTTATAACTCTCAAACATTGCACTGGCCATTTGGTTATACACAACTTCCGACCCTCGGAATATTCAAAGGAAATTCGAGCTTTTTGATATTTCATAGAGGGTTTTGCACATGAGTCGTAAGTTAACAAAAGGTTGGTAGCTTGTTGAGCAGGATTTTGCTACAATAGTCTCTATGATCACTGTAGGGAGAGTCAAGAGTCTAGGCGTGGTTCCCTGTCTTTCCATCTGAGAAGTTTAAGAACAAACCCCACTTAGTAAAACATTATTAATGTTTTTGTGTTGTCCTAATTTTCCAAAGTTGCCTAAACCATTTCTCTGATACCAACTATGACACCCCGACCCCAGTATCCCGGAGCCGGTGCTATGGTTATGGTGTGTAATTTATTTCGTACAAATGAAACAAATAAGTCACACATCATAACCCTATCAGGAGGAACTTTCTGGTTTAGATCCTGGAGAATCAGAGACAACAGCTTTGCTTCTTTATTTCTGAGCTAAGAACAAACATCCAAGACTTGGAAAGGCTCTATCAACCTGTAAAAATTTAACATAAAACATAGGGTGAGCATGGAAATACTCAGTAAGGGGTTTTTGAAAATATATAGATACAACCTTTGAAAACTACTTTGAAAATACTTTCCCATACTTAAAATGTTTTCTTAAAGGAAAAACATCAAGACAAAACAAAAGTCTATGTAACACGGTTAAACCACTTCATATTTACACACTAGAACACTTAGCTAGAACCCACTCAATAGACAAGATAAGCATGCTAATAAAATTTCATGGGTTATACTAATTAAAGTGTCCATAAACAAGAAAGGTGTGCATGAAAAACAAGGTGTAAAAATCATCAGAGTCACACACAAGCGCATTATCTAAAAAACACATCATGACAGGATACATGTAATGCAACATTTGTAATAAAATTCTGTAAAAGAAAACGGGGCATGCATCAACATTTCCATATCATATGTCTTGTGTTTCTTTTTTTTAATCTGATACTCATAGGTAGGTTCTATCACCAAGGATATTCCTCTAGTCGGAGTAATCACCTGGTTGGTCATAAGCTAAGATATGTATGCTGAAGGACTCATTGTCTCTGTGTCAAGGCCTTGTGCCATGACCTAAGGGTAAAAACCCAATCTGACTGTCTCGAGAACTATTGATGCATAGAGGAGCTTACTTTTACCGGTCTCCAACCTGGAGAGATTACTTTAACCAGTCCCCAACCTGGAGGGTTTTCTTCTTACCGGAACCCATTTCGGGTAGTCCCATACATTTCTCACCTGTTGATAAGGTCAGATACTCAAGGTGTCCCATACCACTTTGAATATTTAATTTTTCATTTTATATTACCCAAGGTGTCCCATACCACTTTGGGTAATACCATTTTCATTTCTCATTACCCAAGGTGTCCCATACCACTTTGGGTAATTAAGTTCTTTGTTCATTATCATGTTGATTCATATGCATGAATAATATGAATAAGGTAACAATTACATAATTGGTTTACATGTACATGGTATGACAGATAAACTTGAAAATATGGAATAAAAGTAGGCATGGTTAAGCAAGCATAATATGTTCATAGAACAATTATTCAAGCACATAAAATGATGAATGTGTGAGATTTTCTCCCAAAGGGGTATTAAATGATGAGTTTCTAAAATTCCAGTACATGGAAATGAACTACTTGGTATTAACTATTGTTCTTCACAAGTCACAATACTTGCAACAAATCTTCATCCACTAATAATTACTGCGACATGCTTGGTATAAAAATAATAAACACTTGCAATCTTTAGAATTCTAACACTTGGAAATAAACCACTTTAAAAATAATACTTTTCATTAATTATTATTCTTCACTGGTCATAGTATTTTCAGTTATAATCTGCTTACTAAAAATCACTGCAACGAGTTTGGTATAAAAATAATAGAGGATTTATACATATTAACATAACTCTTAAACCCCTATCCTTTTAAAATGAGTTTAAAACAGGCATAAGCATATCCTTAAAAAAACACACAAATCAGTTCAAGGGCAACATTAATCAAGTTCATTGGTGTACCCTTAGACACAAAAATATAAAGCAGCATAGGCAAGCGCTAAAATCCTACATGCATTAAAATATTAATAACCATTTCTTGAAACTAGGATTCCAGATATTAATCTTAAAAACACATACATACATAGGGATATATATACACAATGTATATATATATAGGGTTTCTCATAAATTAAACATGGTTCACTTGAAATCTGAAAACCTCTAACAATTTATCATTTATTCAGTTTAAAAAGAACAAAACCTTATGGGATTTAAATGTTCATGAATCTATAGACATATAAAACTTTGATTTCAACTATAACATGTTTGCACCTAAACCAAAGACCTAGTTCACATCCAATATCATTCATAGACGAAGTAAGAATCAAAAACTGATTTGCATTGAAATACATAACTTATAAAAATATATAATTATATATATATAAGGCTTACATAAAGATCGTACATGTTAGGAATTGTTTTAAAATAACCCCTTTCAAAAGTATAATTCTTAACATAAAATACTGAATTATAAGAAAATTTTAGAAACATATTTTGTATTGTTTCATGTATATATATGTGTATACTTGAATACCCGAAAACACATATAAATAAGATATGTAATGGTTCTGCTTAAAAGAAAAACCAATTTCAACAAATCTTGTGTAATTGTTTGAAAATATCAACCTCCTTGGAACCCTTTAGATGGAAGAGTTTTATGGTGTATTCCTAAAATTATATCAATACCCCTATTGTATCCCATCGGTTACAAAATAAAGACTCAAAAGAAGCGAAATCTTTAAATCGTTTAGGGAAACACCCTTTCGAATCCGCAAACCCAGATTTGAAGAAAAGGGGTGAAAAGATTCTTATAATATATAAAATTTATATATATATATTTAGCATGTAACCAACTACACACAGGGGGTTTCTTCTAGATTTTCTATTATATATACATAAGAAAAACGGGAGTACCCCATGAAGGAAAACACCCTTAGAGTCCTCTGTTTAGAAAAATGTTTTTCATGGAATATATATATATATATAAACCTGTAACTAAGCTGTATATATATTCATGTATATAAAAAAACCGAGGAGCATGGGTGGGGTATAAAAACACACACACACAACCATGGCACCCTTACCGTTTAAGGAAGAAGCTTCGCTGCAGAGGGAGGCTTGCTGGGTGGCTGGAGAAACGGGAGGAACTTTGGTGGCCGGAGGTGGTCCGGTGAGGTCGCGGCCACTTGGAGACGCAGCAAGGTGACGATCTGGTGTCCAGCGGCGTAGCGCCGACATTGGTGTGGTCGTGCATGGGGAGTGGGGTGTGGAACCAAAGGTGGTTCGTGTGGTGGCGAGGCGACAGCGAGGAAGGTGCTGCGGTGGCGCGAGTTGGCTCCGGAGGTCCCCATTTACACTGGTGTTTCATGGTTCTTAAAGGAAGACGATCCGGGGGGGGGGGGGGGGGGGGTAAGGCCGAGCCTACAATGTCCTATGGAGGTGGGTGCGCGAGGTCAACGTAAACAACGGAGAGGGTAGCATCTCGGGAAATCCAGGCGCTGGTTCGCGGGACCCCTTCGCGAGGTAGAAGATGACGGAACTCGCGGGTAAAAAAAACATGACGGCTGGGATCTGGCTTGAGAGATCAGACGGCTGTGGTGCATTGAGTGTTAAAATAACATCAACAGTCGGGATCTGCCTAGGCGAGATCGGATGGAGGAGAACTGTGCGTCCAGCAATGGCTTCACCGAGATGGAATAGTGCGTTAAAAAAACAGTTTACTTTTAAATGGAAAAAAGGTATATAACATTAAAATTAAATTTACACAATTTAACACATATATTTAAATTAGAGATTCCAAATTAAAAATCCCATTTTAGATTATGTAAAATACCCTAACATTTGATATAAATCTTATAAATTTTATAATTATAATACTAAACTTTTATTAGGAACTTATATCTTTAGAAATCAAAAATCCAATTTATAACTTACTTCACATGTTGATTTATAAAATTATGTTTAAAAGACCCGTAGTTTTTCTCTAATTCAAAACACATAGTTTTAGAGATCTGAAAAGATACATTTTTCAATTATTGATGATACCCCGTTCGAAACATTTTAAAATACCACGTTTTCCACCATATCATGATCAAAATAGATTCATTTGCAAGAATAATATTTTATTTTAATACTTGAAGATATAATTATAATATTTTGTACTTATTAAATTATAATATTATAAAATCATAATAAAGACCAAAGTTTTATAAAAAGATGCACTTTATCCATTAAAATCCAACGGTAAAAAAAACGTTCATATTCCTTTAGAGGTCCATTATAAAAGCAAGGGGTAGGATGTTTAACATTTTCAAAACACCGGACCCTTGGCGGATGGCTCTCCTCATACCATTGGCGCTGAGTGCGTGCGCGGTGGTTCTGGCGGTTATACTTTTCACACTGATGGACCCTGAAGATGATGAATATCCGATTGCCCGTGTTGTGATTCTCAGTAGTCTTGCTGTGGTCGAGTTAGGTCTTGTGCACGGTACTTTCAATTAGATGGATCTTGTTGTAATGTAACTTTTAAATATGTAACAGTTTATCGTATTCTTCATGTTTTACTTCGTTTCAAATTCTTTATCAGCACACAGAGAACAAAATAAAATAAAACAAGAGACATCATTAAAAAGCATAAAATTGATCACTTGGACCAGTTTATAAAACCTGGGGCGTCACAAAATCTGCAAGGACACCATAGTGCCAAAGCAGGGGTGAGTAATAAAACTCGGTAGGATTTCCCCAACTGAAATCCCTACACACGCCACTAGGATAAAACTGTTAGAACATTTATATAAAATAGTTTACATAAAATAAATCACAAATGCAACCATTTTCATTAGCCAAAAATGCACTTTCAAATCCATCACACCCAAACCAAGAAACCAAGGGAAATCCAACCAAACATGCCACCAGCCATTTCACCATCCACACATTAGAACAAAAATTTCCAATTTGCAAATAAATACAAAACAAACAACCATAACAACCAAACAACCAAATGGTGGAGCTTCCATCCAACCCGTTCACCCATTCACACTAAGCAGCACTTCCCATCCACTTAACATTAATGGTGGCCCTTCCTTCCCCTATCCATTCCCTTTTTATATTGGTACTTCTTGACACATCCACACAACATTTGAATCAAACCAAACCAATCATATAACCCACCATGGTCACAACCACATGAAATCAACCAATTCCATTGCATATCAATCCATTTCAACAAATCATCCATTTATTGAAAACCATTTTCCATGCCAACAACATTTCAATAAAACAAACATTTTTATTGAAAACTCTTTCAATCAATAATTTTCATAATCAACCATAACATCCCATTTTAAATTTCCATTTTAAAATCCACAAGAATATAATTTCACCATGAAACCCCCTTTTTCCAAATATCCCCAAAACATCCCCAAAGGATTTCCAACCAATTTCGCATAACAATTCACAATTAATTTTTGGCACAACAATTAATTGTAACAAGGAACCACATGTTCTAACCAAGTGGAGTGGATAGATAAGACACCAACCTATAGGGTTCCCAAGAAAACGACCCACAAACAACCGCACCTCCAAACCGGCGAACGCACCACCAAAACCTCTATAGATCACCTTTAATAACCATCAAAAGCCTTAAAATTAACATCCAAGGCAACCCCAACCCTAGATCTACACCCAAAAAGTGTAGACCTATAAAAACACAAAAGAGAGGGATGTTGATCTAGGGGAAAAAACATTAGAAGCAAGAGGAGAGACTTACCCAAAAGCAATCACCTTCAACCCACCTTGAATATTCTTTAGAACACTTCCAAAATGAGTGGGAGAGCACCCTTAACCCTTGAGAACCCAAAATCCTGAGTGAGGCTCGAGTGAGAAGAAGACTGGAGTGAAATGAGGCAATCCCGAGTGAGCCTGGAACTTATAACCCTAACTTTAAGTGGCCGCACAGTTAGCCCGCATGGCTTGGAAAATCGTGCACTAACCGTGCGCACGCCACTACCTCGAAAGCCAGGGTCTGCATAGTTTCCTCGCACGGTTTAGAAAACCGTGCATAGGTCATGAAAGGCCTACTATCTTGAGAAAAATGGTATGCACGGTTTTTTGGGGAAACCACACAGTTTCCACTAACCGTGCTCAAACTGTGCACCCCTTTAAAGGCCTCCAATCTCATTCAAAACCATTCCAAACTCTCCCAAACTCTTCCCAACTCATCCCATGCACTTTAAACACATAAAGATACATAAACATAGGATACATAACTCAAACTAGGGGTGCTACATTCTCCCCACCATTGGACTTTCCATCCTCGGAATGTAGTGAACCAACCCTTTGCCGAAAGAGCTTGGGCCACTACTCGACCATCTCTTTCTCCCGCTCCCAAGTCTCCTCTTGAATCTGAACATGTTGCCACAAAACATGAACTAAACCGATGATTTTATCATTCAAGACATTCTATTTACTATCCATAACCCACAGTGGCACGTGCACCAATGAAGCATCAGGTTCTTGCTCAACATGATCCCATCGAATCACATGGTCATGATCCGGATGATACTTTTTCAAATGCGAGACATGAAACACATTTTTCACTGCACTAAACTGTGGTGGAAAAGACAAATGATAAGCCACCTCACCAACCCGCTCAAGAACCTCAAAAGGCCCAATATACCTTGGAGATAGCTTTACATGCTTCCCAAAACGACGATGTCCCAACCCAGGAGAGATCCTCAAGAAGACATGATCACTCAAATGGAATGAAAATGGCCATCGACGATGATCCACATACAATTTCTGATGACTCTAAGCCATCTCCATTTTCTTCCTGATCAACTTGATATTCTCCATAGTCTCATAGACAAGGCTCAGTCCAACCATCGAAGACTCACCCATTTCCACCCAACATAGTGGAGAATGACACGACCACCCATACAATGCTTCAAACGAAGCCATCTGTATGGATGCCTGATAACTATTATAGTACGAGAACTCAACCAACGACAAATTATCTTCCCATGAGCCTCCAAAATACATGACACAAGCCCGCAACATATCCTCCAGAGTTTGAATCATCACTCGGATTGACCATTTGTCTAAGGGTGATACGTCGTACTCATCGTCAACTGTGTTCCAAGGGCTTGCTGTAAGGATTTACAGAAATAAGATGTAAACCTCAGATCTCTATCTGATACAATCGAAACTGGAATACCATGCCTCATTACCACCTCCCGGATATAGATCTCAGACAGATCCTCCACCGTATTAGATTCATGAATTGGGATGTAATGGGCCGACTTCGTTAACCGATCCACTATCACCCAAATGGTATCGTGCTTCTTGACCATTCTTGGGAGACCTGTGTCAAAATCCATTTCTATCTTCTCCCAATTCCAAATAGGGATTGGTAAGGACTGCAACATTCCTTCTAGCCTCTGATGCTCTACCTTGACCTGCTGACAAGTCAAGTATCTCTAAACAAACTCATCCACACTTCTTTTCATACCAACCCACTAGAACTGCACCTTCAGCGCCTTATACATTTTCTAAATTCCAAGATGAACAGCTCACATGTAATGATGATACGCCCTGAGAAGATCCTCCTAGAAAGCAACTAGTACAACCATCCTATTTTGAAAACTCAAAACTGAATCTCCATTCAGTTTTCAACCCTCAATAGTCTCCCCACCATTGAGTCTTGACCCCACTGTCACACACTCAGAATCAGATATCTATGCCTCTCTAACTTGGCCAACCAAGTTAGTAATCAAAAAAACTAGAAGGATGACCTCTCCATCGTCCTGGTCCTCACATTCCAACCACATATCATCTATAACTGACATCAAATACCACTGGTCTGATGCCGGTTTCACCACCTAAGCATATGATTTTTTACTTAATGCATCCGCCACCGAATTTACCTTACCCGGTGTGTACATCAAGTCAAAATAAAAAACCTGGAGATATTCCATCCATCTCCTTTCCCTCAAGTTAAAATCCATTTGTGAGAAAATGTGTTTCAAGCTCTTATGATCTGTATATACCGTGAGTTTTTCACCGAACAGATAATGACACCACACATTCAAAGCATGGACCACTACTGCTAACTACAAATCAAGAGTTGGGTAGTTCTTCTCATGCACCCTCAACTGCCATGATCTATACACAACCAAATGATTTCCTTGCATGAGAACACACCCCAACCCTGATTCCGATGCATCACAATACACCACTCACCCTTTTCCTGATTCTGGAAAATCCAATATTGGTGATGATGTAAGGCGACACTTTAACTCTTCAAAACACTTCTGACACTGTTCATTCCACTGGAATGGAACATTCGTTCTTGTCAAAGCTATCATCGGCAAAGCCAAATGTGAAAAATCATGAACAAAATGTTGATAGTACCCAGCTAGACCAAGGAAACTCCGTATCGGTTGCCAAAAGACAACCACCTATATCTTTTCTGGAGCCACTAAAACACATCTTTCAGAAATCACATGGCCAAGAAAACAAACATACAGTATCCAAAAGTCACACTTTGAAAAATTAGAAACAACCGATGATCTCTCAAGATCCCTGTACTGTTGCAATGTGCTCCTCATGCTCCACCGTTGTCTTTGAATACACCAGAATATCGTCGAGAAACACCACAAAAAATGAATCCACGTATCTCTGAAATATTAGATTCATTAATTCCATAAAAACCGCTGGTGAATTCGTTAGACCAAAGGGCATAACCACATTTTCATAATGTCAATATCTACTTCTGAAAGCTGTTTTAGAAATATCCCCATTCCTCACCCGCAATAGATGATATCCCGACCCCAGGTCGATCTTGGAGAACCACTGGGCTCCCCTCAACTGGTCGAACAATTCATCAATTCGTGGAACTAGATATATATTCTTTATCATAACTTGGTTATGTCTACTATAATCAACACATAGACTCAAGGTTCCATCTTCCTTTTTCACAAACAACACCAGTGCTGCCCACAAAGACATGCTAGGCCGGATAAAACCTTTGTTTTTTAACTCTTCCAACTGGATTTTCAATTCCTGCAATTCAGTTGGTTCCCTCCGATATGATGGAAGTGAGATAGGACTGGTCCCTGGATGGAGATAAATCATAAACTCCACTTCCCTTATGGGAGGTAACCTAGTGAATTATTTAGGAATAAAATCCATGAACTAATCCACCACTTCCAGAAAAACACTCTTCTCAACACCGTCTACCGATTCCAATGACAAAGCCGCCAACTGATACGATAATGTACACACTGCTGGTGCCAACAAACCCATTGCACCCTAACATTCATGCTTCTCTCCTCTAAAGAGATGTATAATGCCATCATGTGCTGTAAAATCCATTGTACGCACATCATAGTCGATGTGGGCCTTAAAATACACCAGCCCATCTATTCCCAGGATTACATCATACCCAGCCATCTAAAGCATTGAGAAATTCAACACTATCACAACCTCGCCCACAATGATAAAACATTCTCTACACAAGAGGATCTACACTCTATTTGACCCAGAGGAGTTTTATGTTTCAAAACCAATGGCATCATTTCTACCATTAAACCCAGCAAATCAACCACACGTGAAGCAATAAATGAGTGTGAATCACCCGTATCAAACAACACTTGCATCAAGGTAGAATTTAAAAGAATAGTACCTCACACCATGGATGGTCCCGAATGATCATCCACCACAACCTGCTCAGCTCCAAACACATGTTTTCTTTCCACACTCTACTCTTTATTTCTCTTCTGAAGCGTCATGGTATTCCGAGAATCACAATGACCCACTTTACTATGCTGACGAGGGGTATGCGGCTGTCCCCATCCCATCGAAGCATACGACGTCTGTGATCTTTGGGAAGGGTCATGATCACCTGACCTTAGAGCATTATGACAATAACCTTGAAGATGCCCCATCTGCTTACAATTATGACATGCTTGAGGTTGTTCCATACAATCCCGCTTGATTTGGCTCGTCGAACCACATTGAAAACATTCCGGCTTGCTCTGGGGCTTTGGAGGAAGATTTACCGATCCTGCCATCAGATTATATTCCATATTCCCACCCTGGGAATAAGTGTCCGGCCTTCACTTGAACCTATCATTAGAGTTACCAGTATTCCCCATGGGTATCACCATGCTTCTTCCGCCCGGAGCTCCCAACAGATCCTGCTTAGCCATCGAGGATCTATTCACTATCTCCGTGTAATCATCTATACACAGCACCACTATCTTTGAACAGATTTCTTGCCTTAACCCCACTTAAAAGATCTTTTCCTTCAACGATGTTCTACCTTCCACCTTGAGCGCAAACCTCACTATGTTCATAAACTTAGGTGCATACTCCTTCACAGACATCAACTCTTTCTTCAAACTGCAGAAATCAGTCATACGCTGAATTTTGAACGTATGTGGGTAGAACTGTTTGTTAAGAAATTCCTCAAATCCTTCCCACATCATACCCTAGTTCGTCCCCACTTGGACTACCAAATCCCACCACTGAAGGGAAAGATATTCCAACATATACATGGAAAACTTCACTTTCAGCTCTACCGGCATTCCCAAGAACTCAAAGATATTTTTCATTCTATTCAACCATGCTTCTTCCCTTTCCGACACTGAATCACCACTGATGATGGGTGGATTCTGCATTTGAAAGTAAACTGCATGATCTATATTCCTTGGTTCATCTGTTTTATTTCCACTTCTGACAGCTTGGATAGCTTGAACTATACTTTGCACTAGCTTCTGGTTCACCTGAGGCTCAGGTGCTACCACATTCTCAGTGGCCTCCTCCGGTTGGTCTCTAGGACGCCTACCCGGTGCCAGTTCTATAAACATAAAACAAACAACCATGAGGCTCAATTCCGTAGACTTCACAGAATCCCATTTCAAATCACATTACACCACACTACCACAACAAGGATTTCCACCAATTCACATTTTTCCACATGTGCCATGTTTCACCACTTTGAAAACCAAACCATTTTCTAAATATCAATTTATTCACATTACAATTTCACATATTCTTATCACATCATAAATCATTATACCCCCATTAAATATGCATCCTAGAGGGAAGTCATTTCTACCATCCATTCCATGATCATCTCATTGGATACACCCATGACAATGAGATATCCAATGCCTATAAGTGTCTCCAAAACAATTATGTACCCAACTCCCCGGTAACTTGAATTTAAGCATAAAAGGGTTAGCTGTGTCCTTTTATGCTATACATTCCTTGTTCCGACATTCCTACGCCTTGCTATCATCCCGACTCAAGGAGTATACCACAACGAATGTCAACACCAAATCTGAGAATCAACTCCAAAGGACCAAACAAACTGATACCACTTCTAACACCACGCCCCTGCCTCATTGGGTTGAGGAGGTGGTGGGAGCAACGTGGCCTTAAGAGAAGTTCCCAAGATGCCAAAGGCTGGAAATAAATGCCGAGGGCTTCAAGATCAAGTTGGGGAACGATTTTCCCTTAAGACAAAACCAACCAAACAATCCATAACTATATGATGCATGTCAACAAAAACAACAAACCTCATACATTACCAAAAACAACCAGATAACCCATAATGATCTCACATGTCAACAAAACCCAAAGAAAACATCATAGTACTATGTGAAAGACTAAACAAGAAAATACCATGAGACATGACACCACCATATCTCCACACCAAGCTGTAAGCTCCAAGCTCCACCCAGACATCACAACACGCCACTAAAGGAGGTTGATGCCTTACCTTTTCCCATGTCACAGTACACAACATCTTCAAGGACACCACAGTGCAAAAATAGGGGGATGAGTACTAAAACACAGTAGGATTTCCCCAAATGACTTCCCTAGACACACCACTAGGATAAAACCGTTAGCACATTTATATAAAACAGTTTACATAAAATAAATCACAAGTGCAACCATTTTCATAATCCAAACATGCCCTTACCAAGCCATCACACCCAAACCAAGAAACCAAGGTAAATCCAACCAAACATGCCACAAGACATTTCACCATCCACAAATTAGCACAACAATTTCCAACTTGCAAATAAATACACAACAAACAACCATAACAACTAAAAAACCAAACGATGGAGCTTCCGTCCAACCCGTTCACCCATTCACACTAAGCAGCACTTCCCATCCACTTACGATTGATGGTGGAACTTCCATCCACTATCCATACCCTTTTTATAGTGGTACTTATCACCACTTCAACACAACATTTGAAACAAGCCAAACCAAGCATATAACCCACCATGGTCACAACCACATTCAATCAACCAATTCCATTTCATATCAATCCATTTCAATAAATCATCAATTTATTGAAGACAATTTTCCATGCCAACAACATTTTAATAAAACAACCATTTTTATTGAAAATCCTTTCCATCAATCATTTTCACAATCAACCATAAAATCCCATTTTAAAATCTTCATTTTAAAATCCACAAGAATAGCATTTCACCATTAAACCCTATAGAACCCCAAACATTTTTGTTATGTTTCTCTTAAATACACTGTATTCATTAAGTAGCCGATATTTCATGAATCACTGAGCCTTTATGGATCAAAACATGGTAACTTATAGGAGAGATCCATAGCTTAGCCACTAAACTTAAATTTACCAGCTCTGTGTTTTGAATTTTAAAAATGTGATATGCACGGTTGTGTTCAAGATGATATTTAGAGTCTGATAGAATTAACTTAATTTTCAGTGAGTAGTAACCTACCCTTAGGAATATTAACTTACCCTTATGAATAGTAATATGACTCTTATGAATGGTATCCATACCCTTGAGTGTATAAATGAATTTAGACACCCTAAAGATAAAGATGAATATTCTAAGTGTTTATATATTTCAATTAAATAATGATTTAATTAAATATTTAATTAATCATATTTAGAAAATTATTTTTGAAAAATAGAATACATTTCTGGATTCTACATGATGAAAAATGGTTAGGGTTAATTTTTGGGATTTTTCTGAAATACTTGAATTTTTGATGAATAGTGACATACCATAAATTGTAAAATTAAGACAAATACACTTATTATAGAGTCATGGTGATGTTATACTGATGTAAGCCCACTTGGTTCGCGATCACATGATACAAATACTATTCTTGGTCATGGAATAATCACTATTCTTTTTCTTGAGGAGAAATAATAAATTAATGAGTTTTATATTAAGAAATCCCCTCTCTCCTCCACTATAAAAACCCCCTCTCACCCCCCTTCCATTCACTCCTCTCAAGCCTTCTGACTTCTCAAAAGTTTGTCCAAATACCTTCCCAACCTCATCCCCCACGTCCATAAAGCTTTGGTCTCATAAAAAGACCAAAACCTCTCCCTTTAAGAGGTTCTCAAAGGAGGAAGTCTCAAGAGGTAAATTCCTCTTTCAAGTCCCTTATATACTTTTAAGTTCTTTTATTTTTGTTTCTTTTCTCACATCCCTTCATCAAAATAGTATGATAAATCTAGTAACATAAATGTACTGGAATTTTTTCATGCTAATGGTATATATTCCATTATATTCTCCCCGTTCTCCACTTTTATTTGAAAGAAACGAAAGCACCGTTTGAGATGTGCTAATTTAGCACATTCAAGGACAATAGTTTATCGATTTCTATTATAATATTTAATTCTGGTCAGGAAACCATTTGTGATATGGTTGAACCATATTATTATGTAATATATCCTATTTTTAGTTCTGTAATACTTTTGTACACATGGTATTAAGTTATAAAGCAAAAAATGTTCATCGTAATCAAACCCACTGATTAGCCAAAACGGTTATCACTATGGTTATACATTTAAAAATTCGACATCAATCTAAGTAACCCAATTTAAATTTAAAACCATTTAATCTCATTTATGTTCACTAATAGTGTATAACTTCATTTCTGGACAACCACATCCGTCTTATTTATTTATCCGAACTTGAATACAAGTGAACCAATCATTTAAAACCATGTAAACAAACATGCACGAAAAATGAAATTGAACCTTATAACCAATAAAAAAGGACTATAATGAACTAAAAAAGATTATAATAAATTATTTAAATATAAAATAGGTTCTGGACTTATGAATTAATAATCCTATGTTGTTTATTCAGGTCTTTAATAACAATTCAAGAACACCATCAAGCATAAGGTAAGGGATTGCTTAACTCAATTTTCATTCTTGAGTTAAACATCTATTTCATTGGTTACATTGTTACAAGAATATGTGTGAATGACCCATGAATTTTTTATATTATATATCCAATTATATTTTGTTTATTTTTATTTTTCACACATAAATACTTCATTGATTTATCATCCCTAGAATGACACAATCTTTGTAAGGGATCCATTCTCTAACTTTTATTCAAGAATCCACCCTATCTTGTGTGCTTTTGTTTTTAATTTTATAATGATGGGGTGTGTTCTCTAACCTCCCCCATACTTCCATTTTGACATATAAATAATGATACCCCTTTACCTCTCATTAAGACCTTGCAATAACACTCGTTACCATGCCAAAATGTTTGTAAGAGGTTTTCTCATCTCACCTTCAACTCTGTGGGATTTTCATTGTTCACCTATTATTTCTTATATGTGGTTTAGGTGTAATTCCCTTTGAAATATGTTATCATTGTTATAATTATATTAATTTTATTCTATTAATATTTTGGTGGTTATTAACTTTTGTCATATGACTCAATTCTATACAACATGATAACGAGCTTTATCTCAATTTTCACTTAGTTGTGACTTGCTTAGTAATTGTGCACCTACTCATTCTTATGTGGTGTACCTACTGACAATTTGAGAACACTTTTCAATTTAAATTATATTCCATTTAAATATCCATATTTTCATATCATGGATGTTATTATTTTCTATGCCGTATACCAATTTACATACGGTATTTTTTTTGAATGTTGATTTGACTGTGGAAATGTTGATGAATCTGTATCCTCTATTATATACCGATAATGTAAATAAATATTGATATTGTATTGAATATATTTATAAAAAATTATTTGGATGTAGAGGTGGGTGGGGCCCACTACAGCCCTTCGAAGCATCGGTAGGTCTCGTGAGACAAAACTTTTTGGCGACAGACCCTTCGAGTTTGTTTCCAAAAAAATCAGACGGTTTTCTACCCATAGAACTAAACCATTTTTATGGTATTATGGTTCATGTTCCAGATACATGACATCCAATTAATAATAATTCTCTTTATTCATTATCAGTTATTATTACTTTCCATGAGGTTTTGACTATGACAATATCTATGGATGCTGTTTCATTCTGAGTTAATTAATGGAATTAGTTGTTCATTTATTCACTATGCCATTTTGATTATGTCAGATTGATAATGATTCAATTATTATTGTACTCATGCTTCCGCTATTTGTTACCCTTACTATGTGTTCGAGCCCATCCCTTTCATTTTTTACCTTCAACAGGTTATGAAGAGGAGGTCATTTATTGAGTTCTTGTGGATGCAGTTTTTGTTTTTGATTATGTATTGTATCTTGTAACCTTATCCAATGTAATTTATGTTAAATGAATGTATCTAGTTTCTTCAAGACTAAAAAATTGACCGTTCCTTTGGGATTTTCATTCTTCTAACCATTCTAATATCAAAAGTAATGCACTGACTCCATCCTAGTGGGGTCGGGGGTGCTATAGTTGGTATCAGATGAAGTTTAGTAGGAAACTTGGAAACTAGAGTAGGAAATATATAGTAGGGAACAAACTACAGAGGTAGAATTTTAGGACTAATTTACAAGAACTCCCTTGTATTTTGGTAAGGAATAGATTATGTGGATCTTTCAAGCAATACATCCCTGTCTGGATACGAGCGGGTAGAGGCGGCTCTAGGACACATGTATCTAGGGGTAAAACCCAAAAACACCACTTTGAGCTAGGCTCGAATGGGAACTGGTAAATGAAAATGGGCCTTTCTGCACTCTTGGTTATGAAACTCCCGGGGGATATTCTTAGGATAATTCATGTTTTCTTTACAAGCCATTATGAAGGAGTTAATTTAAATTTTTCCATAGAGGAACCATATTTATATGATTAAATATGCATAGAATTTCAATCTACGTTAAGTGATTTTATATTTGAGATTCATAAATTAATCTGGTGTATCCCATTATTTAGAAATGGCGTCTAATGGAAGAAGGGGAATCAATAATCATGGGCAAAGTAGGGATATCCCTACTGAGCAAGTCAACCCAGTCAATGTTGGAGCACATCAGATCATGAATATATTGGAAAAACTTACTAAAGTTGTAATGAATAACCATTCCACACCTGTGTTGTATCGTTTCATGTGGCATAAGCCCCCATCTTTCTGTGGGACTACTAATCCAGTGGTAGCTGAGTAGTGGATCATGTCACTTGAGAATATAATCATGGCATTAAGAAGCAACGAGAATAAGAAGGTGGTGTTGGTAGTATATTGTCTCAAGGGTGACGCTAACCAATGGTGGTCCATGATTCAGAATACCATAGAGGAAGAAGAAATAGAGGATATGGAATGAAGGAATTTTAAGGGAATATTTTTTGAAAAAATTTTCCCTTGAAAGCAAAAAACTGAAATGAATAGGAAATTCCTTAGATTAAAACAAAGGGAAGAAAACATTGTTGCAGAGTATGAGGATAATTTTACAAGGCTGGCCAGGTATGCCATAGATTACATACGTGACGTGGAAGAGAAGATTGATAATTTCTTTGAAGTTCATAAGCCTTGTATTCGGAGGGCACTGGCCTCTCAAACATTTTCATCATATGATGGAATTGTATCACGTACAATCAAAACAGAGAGGGAATTTTATAGATAAAATATTTTCAAAGGGAACCAAGAAAATAAGCGGTACTCGGATATCAAAGAAAAAGGAGAAACACCAAAGAAGATCAAGGGAATGAATAGTTTCCCATTTTGCGAGAACTGTGGAAAGAATCATCTTGGGAAATGCATGAAATGCATGGGAGTCTGCTATAACTACGGAGAAAAGGGTCATTGATCCGATGAATGCAAGGGGAAAAAAATTCAATGATATTCAATGCTACAATTGCAGAGATATGGGACACTATAGAAATGAGTTTACTAAACGCCAAGGAAACATGACACAGAAAAGGCCAAGAGATCAAGGGATAGCTTCATCGATTACAACTACGGAGGTCAAAGTTCCTAATAATGTGGTGGAAAGTACTTTGATTATTTCTTCAAACTTAGACAACACCTTATTTGATTCTGGATCATCACATTCATTTATATCTTCTCAGTTTTCCAAGAAAATTGGATATATCCAATTTGATTTAATAAAGGAGTTGTCAGTAAAAACTCCCAGGGGATGTATCAATGCTACAATGGCATGTCGACTAGTTCCCCTCCAGTCACCAAAATGTGCTTTAGTTGATAAGCTTGTCATCATACCAATGAATGAATTTTATATAATTATCGGCATTGATTGGCTGTCAAATTATGATGCGAAGATTTATTGTAAGAAGAATGAAGTTACAATTTTTGAAAATGGTGTAGAATCCCTTGTCTTTAGGGCATAAACATCACCAGCTTATTCTTATCAATAACCACCCTAGTAGATATAATGAATGGAATACTTGGAGAGTAAGATAAACCAACATCTATGGGAGAGGAAAGAAATATTCAAATTGAAGATGTGCACATAGTGAAAGATTACATTGATGTATTTCTAGGGGATTTACTTGGACATCCTCTAGAAAGGGAATTTGAGTTCTCTATTGATTTAATTCATGGTGCGAGACCTATATCAAAGACCCCCTATAGAATGGACAATATAAAGTTAGTGGAGCTAAAGAAACAACTAGAGGATTTGAGTGAAAAAGGATTTATTCGACCTAGCGTTTCCCCATGGGGAGCCCCAATCCTGTTTTTCAAGAAGAAAGATGGATTCATGAGGCTATGCATTGATTATAGGTAAATCAATGCTATTACAATAAAGAATAAGTATCATCTACCTCAGATTGATGATTTATTTGATCAAATCCATTGAGCCCAATACTTTTCGACGATTGATCTTTGGTCCAGATATCATCTGCTTCATGTAAGGAAGGAAGATATTCCTAAGACAACATTTTGAACTAGGTATGGGCATTTGGAGTTTACGATGATTCCATTTGGACTGACTAATGCACCATCTATTTTCATGGATTTAATGAAAAGAGTTTTCAAGGAATATCTTGATAACTTTTTTGTGGTGTTCATCGATGATATCCTGGTATACTCAAAAATCTATGTAGATCATGATAATCACTTGCGAATTATTCTGGAAACTCTGAGAAGAAATGAATTATATGGGAAGTTTAGCAACTATAAATTCTGGCTTCAATCAGTTTATTTTCTGGGCTATATTGTCTCTAAGTATGGAATCCTAGTTGATCCTATGAAGAAAAAGTCAATCCAATATTGGCCCATGCCAACAAACATAATCGAGGTACACAGTTTTATTGGCTTAGCAGGTTACAAACAGCGTTTTTTCCAAAATTTCACCCGACTGGAAAACCCGCTAACCAAGCTCACACATAAATGAGTTATGTTTTTGTGGAAAAAAGAGTTTACAGAATGTTCTGAATAATTGAAAATAAGATCGGTCAATGCTCCAATTTTGACTCTTCCATCTGGAAGTGATGGATTTGTGATATACAACGATGCATCAAAGAATGTGTTGGGTTGCATCCTTATGGAAGATGATAAAGTTATTTCTTATGCATCAAGAAAGTTGAAGACTCATGAGAAAAATTATCCAACTCATGATCTTGAGTTAGCAGCCATATTTTTTACTCTGAAAATATGGAGGCATTATCTCTATGGAGAGAGAGGTGAGATCTATACGGACTAAAAGAGTTTGAAATACATTTTCCCAAAAAAAGAACTCAACTTGAGGCAAAGAAGATGGCTTGAGTTACTAAATGATTAAAATTTTTCAATACACTACCACCCAAGAAAGGCGAATAAGGTGGAAGATGCATTAAGCAGGAAAGATCATGGCCTTATGACTCTAATGAGGATTGAAAGAGATCTTATATTCATGGATATACTATACATGGATATGGGAATTGTTATGGAAGGGGAAACATATTTTATCTTTCAAATGATTTCTAATCCATATTTATTAGAGAAAATAAAAATATCTCAATATGATGATGAGAATCTGCACAATAAAATTAATACTGTCAAGTATGGAAGACTGGCTGACTTCGTGTATGAAGAAGGAGTTCTGAAATTTGGGAAGAGGTTATGCGTTCCATCAGTACCTGAGCTAAAAAGGGAACTATTAGATGATTACCATTTCTCAAATTTCTCTATACACAAGGGTAGCACCAAGATGTATAGATATCTAAAGGAATATTTCTGGTACGAAAATATGAAGCGGGAAATTGATGACTACGTGTCAAGGTGTCTTGTTTGTCAACAAGTGAAGGCGGAGAGAAAACATCCCAAAGGAGTGATGCAACCTCTACCTATTCTTATGAAGAAGTGGGATAACATTACAATGGATTTTATCACTAGGATAATGAGGAAACCTAGAAGGAATGATGCAATATGGGTAATTGTTGATCGTTTCACAAAATCAGCACATTTCATTCCTATACGAGAGGATTTTCCACTTGTGCACCAGACATGACTGTATATTAATGTAGTTGTAAGACTTCATGGTGCACCTCTATCAATTGTATCTGATTGAGATCCCCGGTTTACATCAATGTTCTGGAAAATTCTACATAAAGCTTTGAATACTGATCTTTGTATGAGTACTGCTTATCACCCCCAAATCGATGGACAGTCTGAATGGACTATTCATACTTTAGAAGACATGCTGAGGTCATGCTCTCTTGACTTCCACGGTATGTGGGATCAATACTTACCTTTGGTGGAATTTTCCTACAATAATAGTTTCCATTCTAGTATTCAAATGGCTCCATATGAAGCATTATATGGAAAGAGGTGTCGAACTCCAACTTGTTGGGACGAAGATGGTGAGAGGAAACTTATAGGCCCGAAACTTATTGAAGAGACCATGTCAAAGGTGAAGAAAATTCAAGCCCATATTAATGCATCCCAAAGTAGACAGAAGAGTTATGCTGACAATCGGGGAAATGATTTGGAATTCCAGGTGGGATATCATGTCTTTCTAAAAGTATCTCCCTGGAAGGGTGTCCTAAGGTTCGTGTAAGAACAGGACACTGAGACCCAGGTACATTGGGCCATTTGAAATTCTGGAAAGAATTGGTGTTTTAGCTTACCATCTAGTGATGTCACCAAATCTGTCTAGAGTTCATGATGTGTTCCATGTGTCATTGTTAAAGAAATACATGCCTGACCCAACACATGTTCTCACATATGAAGAAATTGAACTGGAACCGAATTTGTCATATTGTGAAAAGCCTATTGGGATTATTGACACAAGGGAACAAGTATTCAGAAATCGGACAACTCTCCTAGTGAATGTTCTTTAGAGAAACTAGAATATGGAGGAATCAACATGGGAACCTGAGGATGTTATGAAAAATAATCACCCACATCATTTTGGTGGGCTTTTTACATAAAATTTCGAGGATGAAATTTATGAAGGAGGGAATAATGTAGCACCCCAAACCTTTTTTGGTATGTTTCTCTTAAATACACTGTATTCATTAGGTAGCCAATATTTCATGAATCATTGAGCCCCTACGGAACAAAACATTGTTATTTATAGGAGATAGCCATAGCTTAGCCACTAAACATAAATTTATCGACTTTGTGTTTTGAATTTTAAAAATCTGATATACACGGTTGTGTTCAAGATGATATTTAGAGTCTGATAGAATTAACTTAATTTTTGGTGGATAGTAACATGCCCTTATGAATAGTAACCTACCCTTAGGAATAGTAACTTACCCTTATGAATAGTAATATGAATCTTATGAATGGTATCCATACCCTTGAGTGTATAAATGAATTTAGACACCCTAAAGACGAAGAAGAATATTCTAAGTGTTTATATATTTCAATTAAATAATTATTTAATTAAATATTTAATTAATCATATTTAAAAAATTATTTTTCAAAAATGGACTTCATTTTTAGATTTTACACATTGAAAAATTCTTAGGGTGAATTTTTGGGATTTTTATGAAATACTTGAATTTTTGATGAATAGTGACATACCATAAATTGAAAAATTAAGATAAATACACTAATTATAGAGTCATGGGTGATGTTCTGCTGATGTAAGCCCACTTGGTTTAGGATAACATGATAAAAATACTATTCTTGGTCATGGAATACTTACTATTCCTTGTCTTGAAGAGAAATAATAAATTAATGAGTTTTATATTAAGAAACCCCCTCTCTCCTTCACTATAAAAACCTCCTCTCATCCCCCTTCCATTCACTCATCTCAAGCCTTCTACCATCTCCAAATTCTATCCAAATACCTTCCTAACCTCCTCCCCCACGTTCAGAAAGTATTTCCCTCATAAAAAGACCAAAACCTCTCCCCTTAAGAGGTTCTCAAAGGAGGAAGTCTCAAGAGGTAAATTCCTCTTTCAAATCAATTATTTTCTTTTAAGTTCTTTTATTTTTTATTCTTTTCTCACCTACCATCACCAAAATAGTATGATTAATCTTGTAACATACATGTACTGGAATGTTTTAATGCTAATGGTATATATTTCATTATCTTCTCACCTTTCCCCACTTTTATTTGAAAGAAATGAAAGCACCGTTTGAGATGTGCTAATTTAGCACATTCAAGGACAACTATTTATCGATTTCTATTATAATATTTAATTATGGTCAGGAAACCATTTGTGTTATGGTTGAAGTAGATTATTATGTAATATATCCTATTTTTATTTATGTAATACTTGTGTACCCATGGTATTAAATTATAAAGAAAAAAATGTTATTCATAATCAAACCCACCGATTAGCCAAAACGGTTATCACTAAGGTTATATATATAAAAATTCGACATCAATCTAAAAAAACCAAATTACATTTAAAACCATGTAATCTCTTGGATGTTCAATAATAGATTATAACTTCATTTCTGGACAACCACATACATCTTATATATTTATCCAAACATGAATATAAGTGAACCAATCATTTAAAACCAAGTAAACAAATAGACCCGAATAATGAAATTGAAGCTTATAACCAGTCAAAAAGGCCTAGAATGAACTAAAAAGGATTATAATAAGTAATTTACATATAAAATATGTTATGGAATTATTAATTAATAATCCTAATTTGTTTATTCAGATCTTTAATAACAAGTCAAGAACACCATCAAGAATAAAGTAAGGGATTGCTTAACTCAATTTTCATTCTTGAGTTAAACAACTATTTCATTGGTTACATTGTTACAAGAATACGTGTGAATGAACCATGCTTGGTATATACTATATATCCAATTATACTTTGTGGATTTTTATTTGTCACACATAAATACTTCATTTATTTATTGTCACTCTAATGACACAATCATTGTAATGGATCCATTCCCTCACATTTATTCAAGAATCCACCCTATCTTGGGTGCTTTTGTTTTTAATTTTCTAATGATGGGGTATGTTCTCTAACCTCCCCCATACATCCCTTTTGACATATAAATAATTATACCCCTTTAACTCTCATTAAGACCTTGCAATAACACTTGTTACCGTGCAAAACTATTTGTAAGAGGTTTTCTCATCTCACCTTCAATTCTGTGGGCTTGTCATTGTTCACCTATTATTTATTATATATGGTATATGGGTATTTACATTTGACATATGTTATCATGGTTCTCATTATATTCATTTTTTGTTTCTCTTTTGGTGTTTATTAACTTTTTTCATATGACTCAATTGAGTACAACAGGATAACAAGATTTGTCTCAATTTTCACTTCGTTGCGACTTGCTTAGTAATTGTGCACCTACTCTTTCTTATGTGGTGTAACTACTGCCCATTTGAGATCACTTATAAATTGAAATTATATTCCCTTTAAATATCCATATTCTCATATCATGGATATTATTATTGTCTAAGTTTTATACCATTTTACATACGGTATTTATTTTGAATGATGTTTTGACTGTGGAAATGTTGATGAATCTGTATCCTCTATTCTATAAGGATAATATAAATAAAAATTTACCTTGTATTGAATCTATTTATAAATAATTATTTGGATGTAGAGGTGGTTGGGGTCCACTATACCCCCCCCGATGCATCAGTAGGTCTCATGGGACAAAACAGTTTGGCGACAAACCCTTCGAGTTTGTTTCCAAAAAATCAGATGGGTTTCTACCCATAGAACAAAACCATTTTTACGATATTATGGTTAATGTGCCAGACACATGAAGTCAAATTAATAAGCATTATCTTTATTAATTATCTTTTATTATTACTATCCATTAGGTTTTCACTATGACAAAATCTATGGATGCAGTTTCATTCTCAGTTTATTAATGGAAGTAGTTGTTCATTTATTCACTATGCAATTTTGATTATGTCAGATTGATTATGATTCACATATTATTGTACTCATACTTCTGATATTTGTTACCCTTACTGAGCATTTGAGCTCACCCCTTCTATTGTTTACTTTTAACAGGTTATGAATAGGAGGTCATTTATTGAGTTCTTGTGGATTCAGTTTTTGTGTTTCATTATGTATTATATATTGTAACCTTATCCAATGTAATTTATGTTAAATCAATGTATCTAGTTTCTTCAAGACTACTAAACTTATCGGTCCTTCAGGATTTTCATTCCTTCTAACCCTGCCAATATCTCATGTAATGCACCGACTCTAGCCTAGTGGGGTCGGGGTGTTACAAACCCCCTTTTTCCAAATATCCCCAAAACATCCTCAAAGTATTTCCAACCAATTTCGTATACCAATTCTCAATTAATTTTCATCAAAAAAATTAATTGTAACAATGAACCAAAAGTTCTAACCAAGAGGAGTTGATAGAGAATCCACTTACCTATAGTGTTCTCGAGAAAATGACCCACAAACAACCTCACCTCCAAACCGGAGAACACACCACCGAAACCTCTCAAGATCACCTTCCCTAACCATCACAAGCCTTAATATTAACATCCAAGGAAACCCCAACCCTAGATCTACACCCAACAAGTGTAGATCTATAATACCAAAAAAGAAGGGATGTAGATCTAGAGGAAAACACATGAGAAGAAAGAGGAGAGACTTACCCCGAAGCAATCACCTTCAAACCACCTTGAATCCTCTTTGAAATGCTTCCAAAACGAGTGGGAGAGCACCCTTAACCCCTGAAAACCCAAAATCCCAAGTGAGCCTCGAGTGGGCGGAAGATTGGAGTGAAATGAGGAAATACTTAGTGATCCTAGAACTTATAACCCTAACATTAAGTGGCCGCAGGGTTAGCTTGCACAGTTTGGAAAACTGTGCGCTAACCATGCGCACTCCACTTCCTCGAGAGCCAGGGTCTGCATGGTTTCCTCGCACGGTATGGAAAACCATGAATAGGCCGTGCGAGGCATACTATCTCGAGAACAAGGGTCTGTACGGTTTCTTGGGGAACCTGCACAATTTCCACTAATCGTGCTCAAACCGTGTACCCCTTTAAGGGTTCCAAACTCATCCAAAACCATTCCAAACTCTCCCAACCTCTTCCCAACTCATCCCATGCACATTAAACACATAAATATGCATAAACAAATGACACATACCTCAAACTGGGGGTGCTACACTCATGGTGGCCATTATGATGGAACTGTATTTATATATAATATATAATATATATTATATTGTTTCTATGGTTCTGCATTTTTCATTTATAGAATACATTTATGGTTTCTATGGTGGGTAAATACAACAATCTCATTTGATGAAGTGCGGACTATCGCCCCCTCAAAGTGATATGACCCATTCATGCCTTATGTGGAATGTATAAAGGGTAGTGTTAATGAAATTATATATGATATTATACTGGAATTATAATATACTTATGTATCATTAATTTTCCATTCTATTACAATACGAAATAGAAATGGAAGTAGCGTTCATGCGTACGTAAGAATTACCATCTTCCTGAACGATTCATTTCTTTTCTTTTCTTGAAATGTTATGTACTATTATATATACATTTATATACTGGATATATATGATATATATGATATCCATATTATGAATATCTCGCCGGCATTCTGATGAAACGACAGTGCACAGTCACTTTCCTCGAGGTGCGGTTCGAGGAGGACACGTATGTTGAGCTTTTTTGAAATTTGAATTTTTGAGATGGTTTGGTTTTTGGGTGGATGGGTTGCGCGGATCCCATGGATGGTGTTCGGATGTGAGGTTTCCGGTTTCCCTAAACCGGCTATTTGAAAATCAAAAAAAAAAAAAAAATGATTTCCAGCATATTATGAATATCATTCTAGATATAATGAACTTTTTACCACATGAACAACTTGAAATTATAAGAAGTCCTTTTTTGACTCAAGTAACAAATACCGATAAAATGACCATTATTAACTTTAATGATTAAATATTGTTTATAACATGGTAATAAGGGATTTAAAAGGAATGATCAACTTGAATAATATTCTTAAGAAAGTAGAAATTAACTTTAGATTATTATTCAGGATATTAAAAAATGAATGGTTCTTATCAGACATGAGGTAAGGGGTTTCTTAGTTCACTTTTAATTCTGTGAGATTTCCATTGTTTTCCACTTATTTATTTAATGTGGTGAACTGTGTACTGCCATATGATATATATTATCATGATTCCATTTATATTCATGGTATTCTGTGATTCAATTGGTGTTTATTAACTTTTTTTCTTATAACTTGTTTGATTACAATGTGGTTAGGGGTTTTCATCTCACTTCTTATTTTCGTGAGATTCATGCTATATTACCACTATTTCCTTTTTTGTGGTGTATGTACTTCCCATTATTCAATTAATTGTGTATTATACAATAATTTATGGGTAATTAAATCTTTATTTTATGATCTTTCACTCATTTTGTGAATGTTTCATAAGTTATGAAATCGTTAAGGGAACCTTTCACCCACCTCTTATCTAAAGACTAATTTTTGTTATGTATTTTAATTTACATATTCTAATGAGGGGTTATGTTCTTCTATATCAATAATGATGTAGATTTCATGTCCAAGTGATGAGATACCCTTTTCTCTCTCATCAAAGTATTTTTCTAAATTTTAATGTGACATTGTTTGGCTGTCAAATTTCTGTAAGGGAACTTCTTAACCCAATTTCAATTCACTGGGTTAAATTATACTTCATGATTGTGTCATTTTATAAATATGTTTCAATGACCTATGATTGTTTCACACTAAATATCCACTTATATTGAGTATATTATTATTTGTCACACATAATTATGTAATTGATTTATCCTTAATCAAAGAATAGCGTCTTTATAAGATATTTCATCTCAATTTACATTCCCTTGAGACTTCATTGATGTTATGCACCAATTCAGTTTTATATGGTGAATATAATAACCTTTGGGATATTATATCATGAATATACTTATTCTCATGATATTATATGTTTTGTTTTATTCTATTCTTCAATTATGATTAGTCAATTGTTTCTTAAGTGTTACGAGATGCTTTAACTAAAACATCTTTTTAAAAGCTTTATAGAATTATTCTTCTAAATATTTCTCATTAATGTCCATGTTTTGAAAATGGTTTTTAGTATTTATTTATATGTACATCAATGTTTTAAAACATTAATTACTTTAAAAGATTAAAAGTTGTATGGGACACTTTGATTCATAAGTCTCTTTATTAAATGTTTTAAATGGTTTTCAAAATAGTTTGATTAAGCATTGATTATGTCAGTATCTTGAAATGACATATTTTAATTGAAATGTGGAAATGGTATTAGTGAAATGTTTATATTTACAATATTTTATGTGTTATGATTTTATAATAGTACTTGGACATTTGATGGGTGGTTACATGATAAACCAAATAACGGGAAGTGTCGTGATAAACCGGGACTGGTGGTTACGTTATGACCTCCAATGTATTGTGTATGGATGTTGGCCGTATGGATATTCCATTTAGTGATATGTAGGGGTGACGGCTGTATAGTTATTCCATTTATGTATATTTATGTCCCAAGTTACCTTTATATGTTATTTGTTCTTTATATGGGTTTTATGGTAATCTTTTTTTAAGGGTAAGAAATGATCTTTTATTCAGTGAAGATTATTTAATACTTCATAAAGGTAAAAAGTATTACTTATGATAAAGTATTCATGGCTTTCTTGTTGTTTTGAAAAAACTAACAGTTTTCCTTCTTTGTGTATCCCTTACTGCGTTTTTTGCTCATCCCATGTTTTTGAGATTTTTTCACAGGACATGAAGAGGACTAGGGACAAGGATGTGATCAAGGAAATGTTATGATGTCTAAAACATGGAACTTGACATGTTTCTTTTTAAGAGTTTATATTTTATGAAAAAATATGGATACTGAGTACTGTGTCTACTTGTAATATTCAAGATGTTATGTCATAATTATGGCCCAATTCTCTAAAACTCTAAACTTGAAAAGATCCTCAATGTGAATTCTTGATTTAACCCAAGATTATGAAATTTGTAAGGTCGGGTCCTTATAAGTTTCATACATTCTGAGTACAATAAAAATATATTCCAATATCATTTTCAATAAAGCAGAAAGTAGAATTGTTTTTAAAATGACATAAAAATTACAAGGAAAACATTTTTAAAAATTGAATAATTGGTAAAAATTTATTTAATAAATAATTTTTAATATTTCTAAAAGAATGAATAATTTTTATAAAACTTAGCTTGGGGGAAAAAGTGATTTCCAGCAGAATAGAGAAATAAAGTAAAGTTTTTATAAAAACATTTTCTATGAAATTTTATGTACCAACTATTTGGAATATGGTACCATTACATAAAAATATCATGAATTACTAGAGGATAAAAAATTAAATTTGTTTATTATTTCATGATAAAAAAAAAATTTCAACTGAAAGTCACATACAAACATTATCGATTATAGTGAGATTTTGAAATAAACCCATACAATCATCATAACGTTGAATTGGGAAATAATTAATGAGTGGATAATGATTATAAAATTTAAATACAAATAAAAAATATTAAATAAAACTAAAGATAATAAAAATTCATTATACACATTATTTTAGAATGTCAGTTATGATGATGAATTTGTATAACCCAATGAAAAGAAACTGAGTTATGAAATTCTTTACCATATGGTATCTATTATGTCAAATACCTATATATAAAGAAATTATAATATAATATTTAAATTTAATGAATTATTCCATAGACATGATATTAAATTTCAAAGGGAAAAAATATACTCTATATAAATTAAATTAGATTCATAACTTTAAAATATTTCCCAATGAAGTGAAATTGAGATGAAGTCCCTTGAATCACACTTCTATTTGGTTGAAAATATTATATACTCATGTACATTGGTTTTATAAATTTTATTAACTTAATAAATAACACTATTAATATTTATAATATCATATATTATCCTTTTAAAAATTCTTATGACACTTCTATTAACAATCCTTCATTATTTTCATTGTTTTGTGTGTTAATTGCCTTATTTTATCATCCATGTTTTATCATGAATGATTCTATTATTTCAAATATTATATATTTATATCATCTATTGAATAATGAAATTAGAATAATTATCATATTAAATCATAAATTATACTTTTATGAACAATAATTAAATATGATTTTGTAAAATTATATATGTTACGATTGTGGAGACGGTAGGTCGTATGTATGCATGAGTAACATTTCCATTTTTCAACAATCAATATGTAAAAAGGTAACAAATATTTTAACTCTATATAATGATAATAATATCAAAAATACCATATTATTTCAATAAAGAAACTTATACATATCATCCATGTGGCGTTGTTATGAAAATATTATCACATCGTTTCAAGAAGGCTATTATCCACACATACAAAAAAACTGTATCATATTACATTATGTTAAATGGTATGAATGAAAATGATTTATATATTATTTTAATAATTAAAAATATGAAAATAATATAATAAATATATTATATATATCATATATAGTCATTATTATTATCCATATCACTTTCCATGAAATGCATTAATGAATGACGAATCACATCACTTCTCGAGGTGGTAGTCTGCTATATACACAAGATACAATACTATATCTCTTATTGAATGAATAGTAGAAAAAGTTATATATGATATAATGAATAAATAGGTATAACTATGTTATAAATAAAAAATAAATTATCTATATCAAATCATTATAACCAAACTTCAGATATATTAATGGAATAAAGAATGACATTGGATTGTGTGGTTGTACTCCGCCGAACACAAGATTGATGATTTTGTAACTGATTTTATTGTAGTTAAAGTGGTTTTAGGTGATTAAATTAACATCAAAACATATCATTATATATAATATAAGTATTTTATTAGTTAATCATGTTTTAATATGATATGAAGGAGGTGGAAGAAGAAATAAAATTAAAACGCATGTTGAAGAACGTTACATAATCTTCAGGTACCCTCCATAAGATTGTGCCATAATCCTTCGTAAGTTGTCATTATAACTAATAAAAGACATATATGATGAGGTTATAGACGTTATTAAGTTATGTGGTTAGGTATTAGATGATGAAAATGGTTTGAATGTGTGAAGAAGAGAGGATAAGAGTGGCATTTTATAAGTCAGGTGAGTGATACACTTGTAATTATTTTCAAAAGATTAAATCATACTCACGTTTTTATCATGATGAAATCATCCAAAACAGTATATTATTGATTATAGAATATATGAGGTGTAAATATGGCCATAAAATGGGGTTTTTACAAGTTTTAGGTTATTTGTTACACTAATCTTCTTATTTTACCAAGTGGTATATCAGTTTTTACCTTAACCATGGTAATTACATTTGTTGTTTTCATAGATCATTTAGGACAAAAATTATGTTCAACTTATTATATGATATAAATTACTCTTATTCAAAAAAATTGAATCCATTTTTTCAAATTCACCTCACAAAATTGAAATTATTTAATTTAAAATAAATCTCACAATCATAATGAGAAAATGCATTTTTAATGAGAAAATAATCAATATTTGATAATGTTTTTATATAAAAATTAAATATAAAAAGGATTCAAATGATCTAAATTATATTAATTTATATATTATTTAATATATTTTTTGAAATAAATTTAATATATAATATAAATTTACCAAACATTTAAAAAAGATGGCAGTTTTCAATTAAAATTCTTAAATTTTCACAAATCAGTGAAAAATGAAATAATTTGAAAAAACTAAAATTTGGTGATAAGTTAATTTTTATATAGTCATTGCAAAAATGAATTTTATTTTTCCTGAAATTTTTTAGTGTGGAAATAATTGATTTTATATTTCATGTGCAAAGCACGACTAAATTGATTTTAATAAAAAAATCAGAATTTCAGAAAACATTTCATTTTATTCTTAATAATTCATATTTTATTAAAAATCAATAGGTAACCATATTTTTTGGAATTAATATAGTACAATTAAATCCCCCCAATTAATTACTAGGTTATAAATATTATTTTAAACATTAATATCAGAATAATAGTTTAAATTTTGTTTATACTTGATGTCTCATGTAACACATTCTAAACTAAATTTTGCATGTAACACAAGATTAATATAGTGTTTCATGTAACAATTGATAAGAATTATGTTGCATGTAATGGATTTTATTGAAGAGATTGAACTTATTTAAAAATAAATATATCATAATGTCTTGTGGGGTTAAATTTTCTTTCATTCTTGGTGTTGTGTGTCACATACAAAATTGAATACAATTTTCCTGTTTTTATATATTGGGGTGTTACACTATACCCACCTTAAATAAATTTCTTTTTTTCAATTTACAAAATATCTTAGTTATAAACTTTTTTTTTAATTTTAAATATTTTTTTTAAAAAATCCACATCATAAAATGGATTAATAAAATATCCACATAATAAGAGTCATAGGGAAGTAAAAATTTTATATAGAATAACATATAACTAGTTTTATACCAATGAAAACTTCTTGTCATGTGAGGATATAGACATGGAAAAAAATCATAGAGATTTATAGAGTGTTATTGATTTCATTGACCAAAAATGAGAATGTTCATTAGAAAAGTTAGGAAATCGAATCCATAAACCAAATAGGTCTGGAAATGGTCGTTTTTATCATTAGAAATTTTGTTTATAGGATAATATTTTAATACAAGTTACATCTCCCTAAATATTAGGAATTATTTTTCCATATAAGAATGTATGTCAAATTACTTACGTAATAAATTTATATTTTTAAATTATAATTTCTTTCTTTTCTTTTGGATTGATGAATTTATAATTCATCTATTACCCCATGAAAATAGTATAAAAAAGTGGATTTTTTTAATTCATGATGCACTAATATAAAATTTTAATGGATCATAATATCTATAAAATAGTTAAAAGTTATTTTATATGTCTCTATCTATTTTACAAAACAAGTATTGATACCACAATTTATAAAATATAATAAATTAATCTATAAACCTAAAAAGTAAATCCTACGGATCTTCATTAAAATTTATTTTTCGTAAAATATATAATTTTATATAACTAAAATGTAAATTATACAAAGAATATCCTTTGGTAGTTTCATACTGGGGGCCTAATAAGGATTGTTTTCATAACCTACATGATAATCTAGTCATGTCCAATATTCCCTTTTAATAATTATTACCCCATGTATATCTATTTAAATGGACCCCGTAACACCTTCAGAGGGGAGGGGTGAATCAGGGTGTCAAATTTTACTTTCTAATGTAACAGATCTTATTACCAAGTTGGTAGGAACCCATTAAACAACTATGATAGTAATGCATAACTATTAAAACATTCAAACCCAAAAATACAACAAATCAATTTTTACTTTGTTCTCCATTAAGGGATAGACCAAGGAGAATATGATGAATGATTATCAGTTTCCCCTAAACCCACTAATATTCACTACTTGTCAAATATATTATTTTTTATGTAGTGAATCGGTGCTAGGTTCACTGCCTATACAATATTTTAGAGACAACACACTAGGTCACTCATATCACCTCCTTTGAATCCCCCTAGCTCACTATTTTTAGAAAAGTCTAACTCAATTTATTGAATTTATGGTAGTTCAAGGGATTGGAATTAAAATTATTTTTCCTAGACAGAACATTATAATTTTAATTCACTATAAACCTGAGTTGATGTACACTAAAAGCAGTTTTCACATAAAAATGTTCAACACTTCCTTTCACGAAGCCCCTCCGCAATGATCTCTTGCATTAGTGAAATAAAAAAGTTGCCTTCATGAAGCTCAATAAGTTAATATGGAATAACCCATCATCATGAAACAACCTTAAACCAAAAGCATTGGTCATCAGTTAAGACTTATATTATTTTTGTGATGCTCAAGCTCTAATAGAAAGGCATATTCGCATAGGTCACTTGCCTTCAAAAAATCAGAGTGTTCCTAGATTTTCCTTGAAAAAATAATCAGATGTGAAGAGGGTATACTTTTATTTATAGGATCATCCATTCATGAAGCCCCACCGCCTCTAGTGCATTTTCTGGATCCCTCAAAAACATATTCATTGTGCATATCTTTTCACAAATCCTTGTAGATTTTTTTTCATTCGCAATGATCTTCATTATCGCAAAGCTTTCCATAAAAACCCTTCGTGGCACACTTCATAGCTGTCAATATTTCCTTCAATGACCGTGAAACACCAATTCTCATAATCTTGTATAACACCATCCCTATTCATGTTTTCAGTCGTAATCAGGAACCACACTATAAGAATTCTCTAAACCTTCCAAAAACACAAATCATGAATCCTATATACAAGAAACTAATTCATTTTCCATATATTAATAAGGATTTCATTAAAAATCAAATTTTTCATTAAAATAAATCCTCCAAAAAAATTTCCACAAAATTTTGCAATCACTAGGAAATGACACCACTTTCAAAACTATTTTCAGCTTCAACAATAAGTTCCCTTTCTGTGAAAACCTCGTGATATTCCATTTAAAGATTGTCAAAAAATAAAAACCAGAATCCATTTTAAACAAATATCATCCCTTGTTCCTATATATTCTAGAGCCACATACAATAATAATCTACAAACATGTGTTTATTTCATTGAAAAAAACTACATTATCCTTTATTTATCAAAATTTTCAGATTTCCATATACTTATCATCAATTCCTATCATAGGATTATGTTATTAAATCTATATTATTCTAGATCAGGGTCTAATGGATTATAAAAAAGATCTTATGATATCAACTGTAGAAACCCCAAACATAGTAGCCCAGATCCAATCCCATCTTTTTTAAATTTTCATAAGATACAATGAATCGCAACCCGAAGGACTAAATATTATAGTAGTCTTAGTAAGCAAGATACATACAAGATTCTGATATTAAATTTGAAGAAAATAATAAAAAAATAAAATAAGTTCATGAATAACATTATACCCTCTTGAATATACATTCATATCAATCATTTTACCATTCACAGAAACCATGTGAACGGAAAAAAATATGGGTGAGCTCAAATTCCCAGTAAGGGTTATATAAAATAGATGTATCATCAATCAACAAATAAAAATTAATATGGAAAAGTAAATAACTAAACAGATATATTATTTAATCGATAACATGGTTTTTATAACAATAAAATAAATAATCAATATGGAATGGTAAATAACTATAAGGCCCCGACCTTAAACCTTACTTAATATTGAATTAAATGAATAATTCACATTGAGGATCTTTTCAGGTTTAAGGTTTTAGAGAATTAGGACATAAATATTACATCTCAAAATATTACAAAGTAGAAACTTTTACTAAGTTTCCATAAAATAAAAACTCTTAAAAAGAAACATGTCCAGTTCCATGTTTTAGGTTGCATGACTTTCCCTTGATCCCATCCTTGAACCTATTCCACATTAAGTCCTGTGAAAAACATTTCAAAAACTTGGGATGAGCATAAAAAGCTCAGTAAGGGATACACAAAGAATGAAAACTGTTATTTTTTCAAAACAACAAGTAAACCATGTATACTTTATCAAAGTAATACTTTTCACCTTTTTGAAGTAGTAAAAACTCTTCACTGAATAAAAGTTCATTACTTACCCTTCTGTAAAAAAAGATTACCATAAAACCCATATAAATATCACATAACATATAAAGGTAACTTGGGACATAAACATACTTAAGTGGAATAACCATAAGGTCAACTTCCACACATATCACTTAATGGAATAGCCATTCAGCCAACTTCCATACATACTTAATGGAATAGCCATACGACCGAATTCCATACCCAATGAATTGGAGGTTATAACGTAACCACCCGTCCTGGTATTCACGGCACCACCTATCATATGGTTTATCACGTAACCACCCGTAATATGTCCAAGTACCATTATAAAATTATAACACATAAAACCAATATAAAGGAATGATAGCATTTCCACATTTCAATCACAATATATCATTTAAATATATTGACATAATAGAATAATTTATCATAAACCATTTTCAATACAAAAATACATAAAATAGTATATGGTATTTATTTTATTTTAAAAACATTACGGCCTATTGAGGAATCCAAAGATCAAATAATACTGACAGCGGCGGAAAAGGTCATTGTCACCGCGTACATTAAAAGAAACATTCTTTTTTGTCGTTTAGTAAAACGATTCGTAGAAAAAGATTCCTTTTGTATAAAAGTAAAAGTAAAAGGGGTTTATACACCGTATAAAAGAATGTTGTGTATAAAATGAAATATGACTCAATGAAAGGAGATTGAGGCGAAGTCCCTTACAAAGATGGTATCCTTGGTTTAAGGATAAATCAATTACATAATTATTTGTGAAAAACGAATACACCAAATATAAGTGGTTATTAAGTGTAAAACAATTAGAGGTTATTAAATCATATTCATAGAATGACATATTCAAGGAGTATAAGTTTATCCCAAAGAATCAAATTTGGGTTAGGAAGTTCCCTTGCAAAAAATTGACAGCCTAATGGCGTCACTACAAAATTCAGAAAATGAGTTGATGAGAGATAAAAAGGGTATCTCATCACATGGAAATAAAATTTAAATCAATAAGGATATAGAAGAACATATCCCAAAATAATAGTATGCAAATTAAAAGACATAACAAAATAAGTCTTTTAAAAAGAGGAGGGTGAAATGTTCCCTTACCGACATGGGTATCTTTCGAAACATACACCCCATGAAAGAAGGACAATACAACATTGATTTAAATACTCATAAATGAAATTATATTACACAATGAGTAAAATAATGGGCAGTACATACACCACTCAATGAATATTGTGGCAAATGTAACATAAATCTCACGGGAATAAAAGTGAGATGAAAAATCCCTTACGAAAACTCGGCAGCCTAACGGCGCCACATAAAACATACAAAAATGGATTGATGAGATCAAATAGGGTATCTCATCATATTAAAATAAATTTTATAGAAAGAGGAATATAAAATAACATCCCCCAACATAACAAAGAGGATCTTAAAAGAAGTGACATAAAGGAGAGTACTTAAAAAGAAAGAGAGAGGTTAGATCTCTTACGAAAATTCGGCAGCCTAACGGCGCCACTCAAAACTTCCAAAATGGATTGATGAGAGAGAATATGGTCTTTCATCATATGAACATAAAAATTATAGTAAGAGTAATATAAAATAACATCCCAATAACAAGAAATATGATCTTTAAAAGGAATGACATAAAAGAGCATACTTAAAAAGAAAGAGAGGAGTAAGATCCCTTACCTCAGGTCCGACTTGACTCGATCGTTCTTTAACGTCATGAATAATAAACTTGAGTTAATTTCTAATTGATTAATAACCTTTTTCAAGTTCATTATTCCTTTTATATCAATTATTTAAATGTTATAAACATTATGTAATCATTTAAGTTAATAATGTTTGTTTTGTCGATATTTGTTTCTTAAGTCAAAAGTGGACTTCTTACAATTACATGTTGTTCGTGTGGTCAAAGGTTCTTTATATAAAGAATGACATTCTTGATTTGGATATCATATATATCATATATATCCATCATATAAATGTATTTATAATATTACATAATCATTTAGAGGTAAGAAATGAAATGCACCGTTCATGGAGACGGTAAGCCGTACGTACGCATGAACGCTACTTTCATTTATTTGTCATATTAATGGAATTAAAACTAAATGATAGATGTGTATATTTTTAATTCCAGAATTATATTAATATTTTAGATGTATCATAAATCATATATATCCATTATATGTACTTATAATAGTACATTACATTTGAGGATAAGAAATGAAATGCACCGTTCATGGAGACGGTAAGTCGTACGTACGCATGAACACTACTTTCATTTCTATCTCATACTTTAATGGAAAGAAAACAATAACGATATAAAGGTATATTATAATTCTATTATAAAATCATATATTATAACTTTAAATCCATCCTTTATACATCCCACATATGGCATTAACGAATCAAATCACTTTGAGGGGGCGGTAGTCCGCACTTCCTAAAATGAAGATATCACGTATACCCATAATGGAAGCCATAAAGGTATGCCAAAAATAAAAAATACAGAAGATTAAGTAAAACATAAAAATATTATATGTTATATATAAACATAGTGATATCTTAATGGCCACCTTTGAATGTGTTATATGAGTGTTGAACAATCATCGTTTCGTGAGGCAGAAATTCACCATCCACAGAAACAATATGTTCTTTAAACATTAGATGAAGGTGTGTGTAAGTGTAGATATAATCCTTGTTATGAAAACATACTATTATATTTAAGATACTGGAGTTGTTACAAAATAAATTAATAAAAAGGGTCTAGGGGGTTGGAGATGCAAAATAAAACAAAAGAGCACAAGTGAAGACGTTACCTTAAAATAGGGTAACTCTCTTTGGTTTGAACAAAAAGGGTTTCTTGAAGAGATTCCTGCCTAATTTAAGGATTATAGGATTAGGAGAGGTATGTGTATAGACAAAATGATCAGATCTTGGCCGAACCAAAGGCTTTAGAGGTGTGGGTAAGGTGGTAGAGGTGGGGGCCTTTTATAAGAGGAGAGGAGGGGCACTCTTGGAAAAGTATAAAATGTTACTTTATTTTCAAATGGTTTTCGGATTTTAATGGTCCCACATTTATTTGTTTCGAGGATAAGGTGATAAGGGTTCAAAATCCACCCATCCAATATGTTTTTTACATGTGTAGGTCCTATATTTCGCATTATCTTTCCATTTTATTTAAATTGTTAAATAATGAGGTCATCGCTGCATCATCATGATGTCATAATTAATTTAATTTATTTAATGTCTAAAAATTATAAAAAAAATACTATGATGTAGGATATATTTTTAGCTTTACAATGACTATTTATAGTAAAAATTCTGACTTTTATAACCACATGTAAACATTGTTTTTGTAAAACTAATCATGTTTGTGACATTTTTATTTTAACATTAAATAAAAGGCATAAATGTCATTATCAAACCCAAGTGGCTCCATGGGGTACCACAAATAGACCCATGGATTGTCTTGGTCGGCCACAACTCATCCAATAGGGTTAGTACAAGTGTCAAGATATTTTCATTTTTTTATAATATCATTTTTACCTTAAATCACACTAATTACCTTTAATCGCGATTAATAAAACTTAAAAGATACTTTTCATCAAAAATTATTTTCATCCCATTGAACCGCATTTTACTTAACAATTAAAATCATTTAAATTTGATTTTTTAAATTAAAATCACAGAAGTGATAAAGTCCCATTTAAACGAAAAATCAAATTTTGTAACCACCACTTTGTGGACTCACTATTCATCAAAAATGATGTTTTTCAGAAAAATACCAAAAATTCACCCTAAGATATATTTGATATTACAAATTATAAAATGGTGTCTATTTTACCAAATTCATAACATAGAATTTGAATTAAATAATTTTATAATTAATTCCCGCAGTTAGAGCAAATAGCGTGTTTTTATAAAACAATAAGCATCAAAAGATTGACACTAGTTTAAGTCCAATTTCAAAGTGAAATTAAATACAATGACCAATATTGGATTAAATGGTAAAAATATATTCTAATTTTACTAAAAAAACAATCAAAAAGATAATCTAATCATATAAATAAACTAGACTAAAAAGAGGTTTTGAATTAAAATACAACATTTTTCACTATTCATTAAAATTTGAACTTTTTCGGAAAAATACCAAAAACTTAAACAAAGTAAATTTTGATGTCTTGATTATAAATAAGAATTTTATTTTGTCAAATATAACACATAAAACTGTCAAAAGGTGGATTTAAAAGAGGTTTTCCTTCAAAAGGTGGTTAATCGACCTTTTAAAGAATATTAGAATGTCTACGCTTAAAATTGGATTCATTCGCATTTCTAATCCTCTAACATTTATTGTAAAGAGTAAAAATATTTGAAAAACATATATAATCATTTTGTAGGTAGTTCTGTTCATTCCCGCCATTACAACGACTAGGCGTTAACTACTATTTAAAATAATATTATTTTATTAGTAGAGTGCAACATAAGATTCCCAAGAAACTCGTTGTTGCGTATTGGGTACGCCATCGAGCATATCATCCCATTTAAAGTAATATTAATATTTTATTCACAAATATGGATAAATATAAAAATGTAATATTCTTTATTTACCAGGGGTGTTATAATAACTGAACAAACATTCCATATAAATATCTTGATTTCATGAGTATATAATAAATAATTAATTCAGAATGTTAAATAATGTAACACACAATCCATTTAATCAATAATCTATGAATGAAATGCATCTAGATGTAATATCCTTGTAAAAATCACCTACTTTATAAAAAATGAATTTATAATAAATAAAATTATTAATTATTGGATTCTTTAATCTTATGCATCATGATACCTCTAATATCATGACAATTTAGAAGAATGTATAAAACTACAAGTAAAAACCCATTTAATTCTACATTACTTATTCACCTCTTGAGACTACTGATACATTAAGGGGATATATAATTCTTTTCCCAACCTATCACTATGGGTCTAAATCATTCTTCATATATCTAATGATTTATTTAATTACAGAATCACTATTCTATATCAACAAATATCAGTATTGAGTAATGAATGTGGATTTATAAAAATTTAACTAGGTAAACAAAGAATGATAAATGTATAACAACATATATAAAAATGATATTTGGTTTATAAAATAAAAATATTAACAATTACTTACATGTATATTTAGAAAAAAATATTTTCCAATGGTTAACGAATACTGAATAATTCTAGGGGAGGATAAATACTAAAAAATAAATCAAAGAAGTGTACACGAGTACGATAATTTTTATAATAATCATAAACCATTCAAAAGAAGAATAATTATTGTATTAATTCAAAATATCCCAATTAGAGTATAAGAAAAATAATAATTGTTTCCATTGAGGAATAGATATAACATAAACTATTCATTAAATACATTATTTAGTAAAATATCATTTTCATTGTGAAAATTACTTTTTAAAACATAAACCATTTTGAAAAAAATTACTTTTAAAAACATCAAGTTTCCAAAACACAAGGAATGTTTTTTTCTTTGGAAGACCCTAGAAAACATTCAATGATTCAAAAACGGTGTGATGGTCATGGTGTAAGGTAATTCCACAAATGTTGAGTATGATAAAAAAATATTACATTCAATTTTTTTATAAAAGACAAACTAGAATTGTTTTACATGTGAGATAAATATATTTAATTTTCCAAAAAGTAAAATTTTGTAAAAATATCATTCATAAACCCATTTTAGTAATTCTAAATAATTTTTTTAAATAAAAACATAGCAAACATTTTTTGGAAGAGAATAAATTTCTAACCAAAGAGCGAGATACTATTTGATTTTTGTTAAAAAATATATTCTAAAAAACTATAAATACTAAAGTGTTGAATTTTTTTTAGTATTTCATGAAAATATAATTAATAAGAAAATATGAAAAAAATAAAATGGTTTTATATAAATATTAACAAATAATCAGATTCAAAATAAATTCTAGAATAAACAACCTTGATTAGAGTGAGATTGTGAAATAAACCCTTATAATGATCATAATTTGATGTGAGATTTAATCAATTAATGGAATATGTTTATCAAGTGTAAATACACATAAAACGTTTGGAAGAAATGAAAAATATAATTAATTATCATTATACATATAATCGTAGAATATTAAAGATGATATAGAAATAATATGGACTAATGAAAAGAAATCGATTTATGAAATTATTTACCACTTGGTAACACATAAATCAAATCCCATTAAATTAAATAATTCAAATTGAAACATAAGATAACATGAATTATTAATGAATAGTGATATTTCATGTATAAGGGGTATTATTTAAACTATACAAAAGAAATTATATTTATAACCTTAAAATATTCCTCAGTGAAGTGAAATTGAGATGAAGTCCCTTTCCTGACACTTCCTTTTGGTTGAACGTATATTAACCTCATATATAGAGGTTTTAAACATGTTATTAACATATAATAGAACCATAATAAAATTAATAGTATCATATATGGTCCTTTTATAACATATTATCACCCTTCTATTAATAATAATTCATTTTTTTTAATTTTTTAGATGGTAATTGCGTTGTTTTCTCTTGCATGTTTCGTCATTAAATATCTATTTCATTCACATATTATATAGTTATTTCATCACTATAATAATAAAAATAATGATATAATTATTATATTAATACATAAATTATACATATAATAATAATCATGAAATATGGTTTTGATAAATGAATTACATTAAGATCGTGGAGACAGTAGGCCATATGTACACATAAAAAACATTTCCATTATTTGAAAATCATTATAGAAAGATTGTAAGTAATATCTTATATTTATAAAATGATAATAATATCATAAAAACTATATTAACCAATTAAATAAACTTATATATGTCATCCATGTGAAGTGGTGATGAAAAGGTATCCACATCATTTCATGAAGGTGGTAGTCCACATGTTCATGAAAGATGTCACCGTCTTTCATTGAGTGAAAATGTAAAAATGAAAATGATATATATAATATTTTAAGAGTGATAATATATCATTAATATCAAAATTATTTTATTTATATCATATATAATTATAAAATATTTCCTTATCACTCATATTTCAAAGCGTAAGTGAATGATGAAGTACACAGGTTCGCAAGGTTGCAGTCTTCCTTACACATAAGCGATGTTATCCTATCTATTAAATAATTGAATAAAAAAATTAAAATATGATAAAATTAATCATGAGGTATAAATATTTAATAAACATCATATATATTCATTATATCTATCATCATACCCAAACATAAGATTTTTTAATTGAAAAATGAATTAAATAAGTTTGCGAGGCGGTAGTCTGCCATACACATTACCAATGATTTTGTAACCCATTTGATGAATTTTTCGATGGTTGTAAGTTATTAATAGAACATAAAAATATAAAAATATATTTAAAATACTATATATATAATTTCAACATTTTTAATAAGATTTTAAGGAGTTATAGAAATTAATAAAATTAAAATTCTCATTAAATAACTTTACCTCTTTTTTAGGTATCCAACATAGGTTTCCGAAAATTGATAGGTTGGATTTATTTTCAATATAAGGATTCAATGATTATAGGGTGGAATTTGGGAAGTTATTTGGTTAGGTATTGGGATTTCAAAAATGGTATTAAGGTGTGAATAATAGAGTATAGGGAGTGTCCTTTTATATGTGGGGTGAGTTGTAAACTAGTACTTTTTTGGAAGGATTCAATCATAATAATGTTTTAATCTTTCCAAAAGCCTCCAAAATGATCCATTATCAATAAAATAATATTTTAGGTCACAATAAGGTCATATTATGGGTATTTAAATAATTTAAGGTCATTTTAACTAGTATCATCATAGTTTAACCCCCCCCCCCGTTAGTAATTTTTTACCTTAATCATAGTAATAAATTATTACATTTTCACTATTAAATTTGGTAAAAAATAATGTTATAATTATTATATATTATAAATTAATCATATTATAAATATGGATCCATTTTTCCAAACCCAACTCATATAGGTGAAATATTTGAAATTTAAATTAAACATGTGGACATAATGAGAAATCATATTTTTAAAGAGTAAATGTTCAAAAATATTAAATATTTTTATATCTAAATTCGATATGAAAATTATTCTAATGACATAAATCAGATAAATTGATATATTATTTTATTAATTTTACATTGAACCAAATTAAAATATTACATATCTTTGTTAAAAAATAAAACAAAAAAAGAGGCTTTTAATTAAAATTCATTATTTTTCACTCCTCGATGAATATTGAAATGTTTTAGAAAACATACAAAAAATTCAAAATAAGATAATTTTTATATGATGATTTCAAATATTTAGTTTAGTTTTTCATGAAAATTTTCATAAAATGAAAAAATCTATTCTAAAATTATGTTGGAAGTGAGGGACTAACTCTTCATTATAAAAAATACAATTTTCCAGATTACATTTCTTCTTCAAATAAAGGATGATTTTTTAGTAATTATATATATATGACCATATATTTCATAATTTATTTAAAACTATTAATACTATTTAATTTTATGGCTAGGTTATAATGATTTTGTTAAATAATAATTTTTTAGTAATATTTCACTTTTTGTTTAAATAGAGTGTTGCAGTAATGAAAGATAAATATTGTGTTTTTGTAACATTGGATACCATTAGTGTTTCTTGTAATGTGGTATAAAATTATTTTTCTAGTTAATTAAATATAAACGCAATATTTCTTATAATGGATTATATTTATGATATTTTTGTATATTTAAAATTAAATATATCTTAAATTCCTGGTGTGTTTTATTATCTTCAATTCATGGTTTTGTGTGTAACATACTCTATTGAATATAATGATCTGATTATAAAATATCAGGGAGCTAAACTTTTGTTTTTATCATGGATGATATTTTTTTGTACTCCCCATCAGTGGAGGATCATAGGGATCACTTGGATATCATCCTCTAAACATTGAAAAAACAAATTATATAAGTTAAGCATTCCAACTGTTATTTTTTAATGTGTGAAGTTGAATTTCTAGGGAATGTTATAACTAATAGGGGAATCTAATTGTATCCTAAAAAGATACAGGTAATATATTTTAGAGGGAAACTAAATATGAGATAGAGATTTGGAGATTCTTGGTATTTTTTAGTTAATATATAATTTTTTCAGTATTTATCCAAAATAGCATAATAGATGTACAGTTTAACTCAGAAGGGTGTAAAGATTGAACTTGAATGAAAAAGGTAAAAAATATTTTTATGAGATAAAGAATATATAGATTCAGAAACATTTTTTATTCTTCCAGAACTGAGTATCAGATATGATTTTTTCTGTGATGATTTTGGTATGGGTGTGAGATGTGTCTTGATTAATGGTAAATAGTTGGTGTCCTATAACTCTCTCATGGTACTACCTATTAAGATGAACTACCCTACCCATGATCTTGAGTTGGAAGTGGTTATGCGTGAACTCAACACATGTTATCACTATCTATTGAGAATGGGAATTTGGTTTTCAATGCCTTGAGAAAAAATTGCTAATATAATTTTTTAATGAATCATTTGAGGAGTTGTATTTGAAGAGTTTGTTTATTGAGATGAGCTTGGTATTGGAAGAGGTTTGTGGATATATGTTCATGTCTTGAACAAAAAATACTCATCTTTTGAGGAGTTATTTATTCATGAATAGGTGATAGACACCAATTTCTAATGCTTTAGTAAAACTGTTTTTGGAAGGGATACCTTTGATGAGTGGTCTTGGTTTCCTAGTGCAGATTTGTTCATTTGTAGCTGGTTGGTTGTTCGGTTTTATCTAAGGTAATTTTTGAGGTACATTGGATGCCTATATTTTTTTTCCATAAAACCGTTGAGAAATAAAGATGTATCGTGACTTGGGATATTGTTATTAGTGGAAAGGTATGAGGTGGTGGACTAGATACATTTTATCACAGTGTCTACCGTGTTAAAAAACATAAAAAGATCACTAGAAGACAATTGGATTGTTGTATCCATACCCATTCAAGTATAGATGTGGTATAATATTTGCATTGAATTATTAATTATTTTTCTATTAACTCCTAGTGGTAAAGATGTGATTTAGATGTTCCTTGATCGACATAAAAAATAATATAATTTTTAACCAGTCAAGGAGATGATGAAATTATATTATCTCAGATACTTGTACAACCATGAGATAATGAGACATCATGGGGCTTCCTATGTGGTTGTTTCTGATAAGAACATTACATTAACCTACAGGTTCTATAAAGGGTTTCATGAGGTGATGGGTTTTAATTTGAAAGTGATCTAAACATACGATTCATTGAGGGATAAACATAGATATGAATATTTCTAGGTCCTTGAGGTATTATTCTATATTAAGTGCATGATTTTAGTGGAACTAGGTAAAAATATTTTCGTTTAGTCCAATATTTCTTCAAAAGTAGTTATCATACTTCGAAAATTTTGGGTCATTTTGATGCATTGTATTCAAGTATATGTAAATCACCCTTATTCTAGGAATAGTTGGGAGAGATGTCCTAATTTGGGGTGAGTATCATTTAGAGATGACATAAACCATGCTATTGATCTGCAAGAGGATGGTCATAGCATATGGCCATCAGAAATATGATGCAGACAAAATACTTTAGACACTAGAGTTTGAGGTCCGTGATTGAAGTTTTCATAGGGTTTCACATCACTTGGGACATCAATGGTTGGATAAGAAAGGTATATTTTCATTGAGGTTGATTAGCACGTTTGAAATTGTTGTGTGAAATGGAAATGTTCCATATGATATTTACTTAACATGTAACTTGAATTTTATTCAAAATTTGTTTCATGTTTCCCAGATAAGGATGTATTGATAAGATCCTTACCATGTGATTGATTGGGTGGATTTTGATATTGAGATCAATATTACCATAGCTGGGAAACCATTCAATATTCTACATCATTGTGACAAGGTAATTAAAGGTAAAATTATTCCCTTGTTTTGGGTACTTTGGATGTTGGTGCGAGATATCCATGCTATGTGTTATTACGAATCATTGATAAGGAAACATTGGCCTTTAGTTTTTTTGCGTCCGAAATCTTGAGGACTTGTGGCGGACATAATGGTTTGTTTTGTGAGGATAATTGTTTCACCAAGAATATTTCATGTACACTTTAATTTATAATTTTTTTATCGAATTTTTCTAATGGATTTAGTAGAATGAGGGTCAGAGATTGATTTTATGGTGGAGACAAACTATGCATCTTTTTGGGGAATGGCTGGTACTAACCATGCATAAATTTTTTTGTATGGAAATGTGTTTTATCATTAGGGTTATTCATGATATGAGAGTGGTTAAAGAAACAATATGGATCACTAGGGAAAACAATGTGGGTATGGATTCTTGTCCAAGTGGGTTTAATCAATAGACCATACCATTAGGATTATCTATTTTAATAGACAGTATCCACACATGGTTGGCATGCAGAATGTTTAATCATGAGGCATAACTGATAGAAGAATTTCATACCATTACTTATCTGGGTTTTTTGATTTTCCCTTGGTCATTATCATGCCAAATTACCCCCTAATATTATATTCAATCAACAAAATTCTTTCACATTGATCTATAGGAATCTCCATTGGTATTCTTAGTGATTTCCCTTTGTTCTTGATGGATTTCTAAAGGTATATTGCTGTTTTGTTGCAACATCCTCTCCCTTTATTAGGTCCTTATTAGACGTATCCCCAACTATATTCCATTGAAACTAATGTGAGAGGCATATATCATACCTAATGGGTTTGATTTTGTATTGATGTATTTATATGGATTTATAATCTTCGGGACATGATCAACTCTTCTCTGGTCTATGTTTTTTGAGGTCAATTGGTTGTGAATTTATTTATGATGTAGGTGTCTCTATAAATAAGGATAATTATATGAATTCGTTTTTTCTCATGTAAACTCCATTGGTTTGTTATTTAAATTGAATTGATTAATAATTCCAATGTTTTTTTGAAATAAATCATATTTTCAATCGGTTTTCTTTAAAAATGTTTTGTTCTCACTATGTGCTTGATAAAATAATTTAATATTGGATTTTATTTAGAATTATTATTTAAAAACCAATGTGGATTGGATCAGAATTGAAAATTTATTTAAATTCATGATAATGATTTTTTAATAGATTTCAAAAAATAGAGCACATTGGGTAACCATAGATATGTCGAAAATAGATATGTCACATATAGTCTCTATTATCCTACATGAGGTTTTATTTCACATTTGTGTGTGTAATACTTAAGGATTTTATACCAACTGGATTCCCCATAGTCCTATATTTGGGATTTATTATTATTTTGAGTATTTGTAACAATAGGAAAATACCTAATGGTGTTATGTTTCATTTATTGTTGAATTATGACAAGAAAGATTGGTCATGGTAATTTTCTCACATTCTTTCATATGATGAATTGGTCATTGTTAATTTTTTACATATTTATATTATGATCTATCCATGGATTTTATTGATTATTGTTTCATGATTTATTACTTTTCATATTCACTTCTATGATAATATTGAATGATTTTATAAACAACCAAATGATAATTTAAAATATTTTGATTGATGAAAATGTTTTAAAATACATAAATCTTTTAATGATATAAATGATGGATTCTAAATATTATATTTTTTATTTATTATTTGGTGGAATACTACTACAATTTGTGATTACATATTACTTTCTCCTTGGGGAAGTTGAAAACATTTTCTTTAGACTCTAGTAATTTGAAGGGAATCGTGTGGCATGTTGACATCTATTTTCATTATTTCCTTTATATATGGATTGTTTTGAGGTGATTGTTGGTCACATGGTGACTTGCTATTATAGTATTATTTTGGTTTCTGGTTTGGATAGTTTGTCTTTGATTTTATGGATCATGGATGTATCTATTTATTTTACTTTTTATCAAGTAGTATGTCTTGCACTTTATGTAAAGGAATTATTTTCTAAACATTGATCCACCTGATCACGTTGTTATGGGTTGGTTTGGATGGATTAACTACTTGATCTATGATAGTTGAGTACATTATTTTATATTTATCAACATTTCTCTAGAATTTATCCAAAATAATTATTTTTTATAGATGAATTAGAATGTTTTACATTGATATACAGGTAATGTCTTACCATTTCCCCACAAAAGATGATCAATTTTAGTTGGAAACCTATTGTGTATGGGGAGGAATTCTTGAGGTGGAGTATTTACCTACAGATTAGGAACACTTTAGTGGTCATGGATGGTGTAGTGTTCCATGAGATACAGAAATAAATTATATTTATTTTTTTATTTCTGAAATAAAATCACATACTAATCAAATTAGTATACTTAATTCATTATTGAATAATATTAGTTGAACTGATATTTTTTGGTTACTATAACCTTTAGTTATATTATTTTATATGAAATGTGTCTTTAGAATAAATCACCTGAAGAAATATGGTACCATGATAGTGGTTTCTCGGGACACATGTGTTTAAAACTCTCCAAATTAAATCAAATAAAAACAATAAAAGTAGGTTATGTCACTATGATGCTAAATCTAGAGATATGACAATCGATGATGGTACCATTGCTTTTTCTAACTTAAATATTATTTAAAAATACTTAGTTTTCAATTTCCCAAAACCTAATTTTAAAATAATGTGTAAATTATGTCATATAATTTTTAAATTTCATTCCAATGTTATTTTTTCAATGTTTTTAACATAAGTGAGAGATTTTATTTACTATTTATTATTTTCAAAAAGATAATAAAATCAAATTAAAATATCTCTATTTCTAGACCATCAAATTCTTGAGTGCTTAAGTTAGTGAGTCATGGATTTTCAATAGACGCTTTGGTCAGTATAGCACACAATCAATTTGCAAATTCAGCTATTGTCAACTAGTTTAAGATCTATCCAATCTATATTTTTATGATTAAATGGTTTATAATGAATGATATTATGGTAAGAAATGCGAATATTATTTTAAATCTAATAATTATTATTTTTATCTATTTATAACAAATTAATTCTTCTTGATTTACATGAATCTTATTATATTGAATTTTGAAAATGTAACACTAATAATTTTTTATTTTTGACGACTTTATGAGTTTTCATGGACTTATTCATATCATATAAAATTATATCCTGCAAGATCTTCAAATAAAATTCATAAAAATTGAAAAATGAAAAGGGTGTTAAAATTCTTGTAAATTCTAATTGATCGTGGTGGAGAAGTTAGGAACAATAATTTTGATGACTTATTCACATCTCAATTATATAATTTTTCCTTTTATTCACTTTGAACCCCTCAAATAAATATTTCAGTAGATATGTGGAATCAAATTATTCAAGAAATAGACTGATCTCTTTTAAATTATATTAATATATATAAATATTTTTGGGCGAATGTAATTAGTAGTCAATGATTCATCATTAAAAATGTCATCATAAGAAATTATCTCAAAATAAAAATATATAAAAAATTTAAATACAATATAAAAATAGATCTATTTTAAAAAAATGATTTCAATTTATTATTTTCAACACAAAAAACAATCATGGAAATTTTGATTCAAAATCTGGTGAAGTTACCATTACATTGTAATATGACTCTATCGAAGAATTCTGATTCATTCAGAAATGGAAAAAACATTGAAAGACTCAATTCATTTTTTTATTTAAAATTTATAAATAAATAATTATAAAATTGTTTTTGAAGATGAAGTTTATAATTAAACATTTTTATTATAAAGAAGATAATATTGAACAATAATCTCATTCGGATTCTTTATCTAAGGATTTTAAAAAATATAAGGAACATACCCTTGAATATTTAATTGGACATTCAAAAGGGGAACTCATACAAGATGATTGATCCAAAATAATGTTGAACATATTTCAATCATCTCTCACAAGAAATCCTAAAATATTAATATTTCCTTTAATGATGAAAATAGGGAACTTTTAATAAGAACGTAAATAAATCAACTCGCCTAGTATAATGTATGGAATCTCAATGAATAACCTAATGATCATCCTATACAAGGAAGTGAAATAGTTTTTATGTATGATTTTATGGATATTTGTAATATCACTATAAATAAATTAGGACTATATTTTTTGGGTTATAACCATGAAAAGGTAATTTAAAAGGGTCAAACCTTTACACCAAAAACATAGTCAAAATATATAATAATATTTTTGGTATTCTCCTATATCCTTAATTTAAAAATCATTAATATTGATGTTAAAACTCATTCTTATACGGTTTTATTAAAAAATATGTTTTTATGGAATAAAATCAGGTTTTTGAATTTCTTTATTTTTAAAAATCATGTTTTCAAATTGACTAATGATATTTATTATTTAAAATAAGACCCTTAGTATTGGTATTAATGTTTATCTATTTCCATTAATAAAATGGTTTTAATATGGGAAAAAATAATTCAAATATTTATCTAAAAAATACCTTGAATTATTTCTTACCTATCCAAATTTACATTAATGATGTGATTTTCATCTCATCCAATGAATCTCTTGGTTGTTAATTTTATTATTTGATTAAAATGTAATTTTATGTGTGACATATGAGTGAATTAGAATTATTTATTTGGTTTAAAATTTCTTAGAATAATGATCATGTTTTTTTAAACCATTTAATATATAATTGTGAAATTTTGAAAAGATTCATCATGGGTCATGCTAAGGAAATTAATACACCTCTTAGTATATCAGATAAGGAAATTCCAGATGATACCAACAAGCATATAAACAATAACCGTTATAAAAGTCTAATTGGTATTCTATTTTACCTTACTATGACCCAACCTGAAATCATGTTCGCTATTTTTTTTCAATAAATTCAAAATAAATCACATTTAAATTATGATTAATGGATGTTTCTTTATTTAAAAGGATCTAAAAATACTATTTTTTTACATTGAAGGGAATTATTTTTAAATAACTAGTTTTTATAATGGTGATTATTGTGTATAATAACTATATTGGAAGAGTCTAAGTGGGACTTCCATTTTACTAGGAAAAACATCAACTCATGTAGTGTTAAGAAGATAATCTTTACTTCCCGTTCTATTGTATATTTAGAATACATATCAACTCAAAGTTGTTGTTCATAAAAAATATGGATATAACAAACTCTCTTGATTTTTGGCTTTCATATAACCATATAGAATTAGATATATAGTGATAGTTATATTAATATTTCAAATAATATTATCCATAACTCTCCCACTATACACATTGACCATAAGAAATGTATCTTATGATATCACTTCTAAAAGAATGATATATTATTGTAATGTTTTTGTATGGAATCACAACTTAATGATATTTTCAATGAACCTATAATAAGTGATCCTTTAAATTTAATAAAATCATATTTAGGAATTTTATTCTTGTGACACATTATATTTTATAATGTATATATTATGTAATCATTTAGATTTTTTAAATTCATGATTTTATTTAAGTCAATTTTGAAAGGCCTGGACTAGATTTATATGATCACAGAGTGTGGGAGGGTGTGAATCAATAGTATCTTTTTAAATTTATTCCAAAACAATCATCCATCACCTCCCATAAATGACATATGACTTCTTTACAAAATATGAACAAAATAATAACTATAAAGAACACAATTATCTATAAGGTTCGCTACTCAATAATAGCTGATAGCTGTTGGAATGGATTGGAAATCATCCAAGATCATAAAAACCATTAAAAAAATCAATTCTATCTAGTTACAATGACCAGGTAGTATAATTACACTTATTTTGAGAAAAAGCTAATTTATTCTGAATGTGTTTCTTTTCACAAAGTGATGTAACAAATAACATTGTAATACCTATGTTAAACATTCTGTAAAAAGAATCAATACGTTGTCACTATGATTCTTGGAATTATCTACACACCTTTACTCTATTAAACTATTACATCTTCACTTTATTTCCTATGGAAATCATGAATTTAAATCACACCCATGTCATCACATATAAATCACTATTCTATTATATGTGCTAATTGATAGTATTTTTTCTTCTCATATTCATGAACATAAGTTATTACATTAGAAATTATATTTTTGTTAATTAGATTCACAAGTATTCATGTGTTAGAGAGAATGCATACATTCTTATTCTGGATTTTCTAAAAATTCACAAAAATTACTATTCATTTATTTGTCTTTGTTCAAGTTGGTGAAATATAGGATCTCATGTCCATGATAAATCATTCTGAGAGAATATCATGCAGATCCAAATGGATTCATGTAAGGTTTATCAACTTCATATAAGATCCTCATGAAACCCAAAAGACCTTCATGTGACCGATTCATTACATTATTCTTTTGGTCTAAAACATATTTTAAGGCCCCATGGATATTCTTCTTTAAGACCAGATATTATCAAAAATAATTTTCTTCATGAAACATCCTTCAATGTTTTAGTATTTTCTCTACTAATGAAATACCTTTTCACCAAGGATCATCAAAACCTATCAACTTCTAAACCTTGGTATTTATATATTTTCACAACTTCCTTTCACCACCTCAATTATATGTTAAAATCCACGCGTGATCCATTTATTATTCCAGGATGAAAACTCAGTCAAAGACCTAAAGATATTGGATATATCTCAAAATTTATCTTATGGGTTTATTTAATGTTTGAAAACTCATAACATTGAGAAAAATTGGTTTTTTATGCTTTGTGATCTTGGACTATTCCCTTGATGAAATAGACATTCCATACTACCTCAAAGTTTTGATATATTGTTATAATTCTTCAGTTGTAGAACATCCTTAAAAAATGTTTTCATTCAAATCGAATCTTTTATGCTTTTCAGTTCGAGGTCACTTCATCTCAATATCAATTATTTAAATTTCATCGTAATTATCACCAAATGTGGTCAGAAATTAGGTAAACAATGTTGGATGGAAAAATATGATTCCTAAATCTCATATATAATGAAAATTAGTGGATGTTGATGATGATGATTATATGAAGTCTCATGGATCATCATATCACAATATGTTAAATGGATGTGTCATATACCTATATTTTTATACAGGTTAAGAGTGTATATGTTTCTTACATCCCACCTAGATCTATAGTTAATTTTATCAATGTTATATTGTCAATCGTGTTCCCCAATCATATTTGATTATTCACTATGTTCGGCACTCAGATACAGAGAACACACCAATATGGTGCTGGCTGACATGCTCCCCCACCAGGAACAATGTTTCCAATCTAACATGTTGGAGACTAGTGTAGACTCTTCTCCTTATCCTACTTATACAAGCCATTGTTCCTCATTCCCACTATGAAGACCTGTTTTTGTTGGACCTTTTACATGTTTTACCTTGAGTCCCAAATATGTTGTTTATGGTATGACCCATTTTTGTTGTAGTAATTGAATTATTTTTATATAATACCTATAAAACTATATAGTAAAAAAGTAGATATATAATGTAATCCCCAAGTCACCTTATAATGTAATGACATGAAAACAAATCATCATTAAGTAACATTTTCACCACCATCACTTATTTAATTTTTTCTTTAATTCATTATGAAAAATAATTTTCATATTTCCCTTCATCATCCACTTAAAATCACCATTGGATAGGTCATCATCCATATTAATTTTTATTAAAAATATGTTATATTTAATCAATGAGTGACAAAATTATTCTAATATTATGAGTATTTTAGAACTCTACATTGTTTTCAAATTGAATTATATACAAATAAAAGATAATAAAATATAATTGATCAATAAAATACATCATCTCAAGAAATATTTCAGGCAAAAAAATATATTTAAAAACACCCCAAAACTATGGTTCCAATAATATTCCTATTTTTCTTTTGTATTCAACCAAGGAACATGAATCAATGAAATTTATAAACTCATGTAATGAATTTTTTATACAACAATTTGAAGACTACATGAAAAAATCATTGTAGGAAACAAGAATTAGTGTAAAATAATACAATTCTCTCCATAACATGTTATCAATGAGATGATCTATACCAAAACATATCCTTAAAAATAAAAAATTCAAAACATATTCCTAGGAGATAAAAAATTCTTATAAACCGAAATAAACTATTAAAATAGTCTAGACACCGAAATCATATAGTACCCTGTTTTTGAACCCCCAAAAAATGTATTCCTTCCATAAAAATGTAAAACTCATAAGAGTTGATAGATTTATGTTAAATAACTATTTTACCCCTTAAAACCACTATCTAAATAAGATAGGACCAAGGGAAAAATCACATACCATGTTCTTGATGTGAGTAAGGATGAAACACGTGACGAACATCATCTTTTGAAATGGATCTATTGAAAATGGTTCTTTGAAAATATCAAAAACATTCTCTATTGTAAGATATCATATCATCTTTATTTCATTACTCTCCATATTCTCTTTGATAATGTAATATTTGATATAAAATTTTTATAGTAAGGGTTTTTCACAAGTTTTTTAGTGTGATTAATATAACATTTGTATCTATAAAACCTAATATTTTATGAAATATTTTCTTAAAATTAGTTTAATAATTTTTAATATTTTCTGTTAAATGAAAATATGAGTGTATATTTTGTTATATTAAACACAGATTTTATAATTTATTACATTAAACATGATTTTTATCTTGGGTTACATGGAACAATGAGTTTATTTTCTATTACACACAACATTGATTTTAATCAAAATAGGAAATATACTTAAAATATTATTACATAGTATGATAGTTAACACCTTGTTGTTTTAATGGAAGTTATGAATAATATAAAATAAATTATAAACGTATAGTTTTAACATGTACATAATAAGAATTTTGTGGTGACTAATTAATTAGAAATGAAAATAATACCCATTTAAAAATAATGAATTTTTTTCTAAAAAACTATTTTTATATGTACAAACACATATTAATTTAATAAATTAAGAAAATAAATTTTTGGGAATAATTATAAATAAAAATATATATTATACATTCAATAAAAAAATTTACATTATTCTTATGTATTTTCTAGACAATAAATAATAATAAAACAAAATTTACACTTATCAACTGCATTTTTCAAAAAAATAATTTTTATTTCACTATGTTCACTTATTTAAAAAAATTAAAACATTTATAAAGTAAATTACATAAAATAAATTTTTTTTGGAAACTAATGTATCTTAATTTTCTAATGATGATTTTTTGATAATTTTAATAAAATGTTTTTAATTAATTATGAATAATGTCTGTTATAACTGAAAATTTTTATTTTGATTAAAATATTTTAATTGATAAATATCAATTTAATTGGTTTTAAAGAAACATTAATTCAAAGTAAAATAAATTAATAAAATATTTCCTATTTTAATAATTTCCATAGTAAATTTTGATATGAAGAAATTTTAAACCTTTTCACATTTTCTCTTAAAAATACATCTTTTACATCGAGAATACTGGATTATATTTAAATTATATTTACACTTACATGAATTATAATTAGAAAAAATTGTATTTAATATTTAGAATCAAAATAATTTATATTATCTAATAATTTTATATTAATGTTTTACCAAAATGAATATAAAAAATAGTAAAAACTATTTACTGTAGTTAAGGTAAAAATTAATTTATAGGGTTTTAAACTTAAAATATAGGGGTTAAAATTAACATAATGCATGAGAAAAACCTATTTTATAGCCATATATAGACCATATATCTTCTAGGGTCTAGAATTAATAACTATTCGAGCCATGTTATTTGTAATAAATATGGGTGGAATTATTTCATTCAAAACAGAACAAGTGTGACACTAACAAATCATATAGAAGGTCGACCCTTCTCGTATCCTATTAAAACCATAAAAACCTTATGGTTTGATCATTCACTACCCAAATAAATTCCCAAAGTCATTTTAATCCTCACAAAAGCCTTATTTTATACAAAAATACAATTTTTGATGATTTTTGGGGGAACTATAAAGAGGATACTTGAATAATATGTAACATTCAGAAACATGAATTTTTGTTTTATCTCACCCCACCATCATTTATTATTATACCATGATGATATAAAAACATAAAAATATTATGTATATTGAGATTATTTTATGTTAATTTAGCGACCCACAAAAATATCAACTTGTAAGATCCCCTACATCATCGATGTATGTCCCTATTTTATTTTTTTTAAACCTCTTAAATTTGGTTAATTGAATGTTTACTAAAAGTACGTAGTGGATAAAGGGTTTCCCAAGGGATTGAAACATGAAAAAAGTGCAACTATCCATATTGTGTAAGATTCATAGTTATTTCATGGTTAGGGATAATTGTGTGGCTAAACAATACTCTACAATAGGAGGGGTACACGATTAGAAAAACCAAACAAGGGGAAGAGCCAAGCATTATAGGCCTATATAGTGGCATTTCACACAGTTGGCTCATGGTTTACCAAACCATATGAGATACATAGGAAAATGTGTGACATAGACCCCTATTGGATTTAGATTGGATTATGGCTATCAAACCATTTTGAAAACTATGAATCTAAACTATACACCCCATTAAAAAGTGAAAAAATTACCAAATTATCCCCTTGGGATTTTGTCTTCTCACACTATTTTCTCCCCATTTAGGATTAATCCTATGAAAATGATGAAACAAACTCTCCTAAACATTTTAAGGAACAAAATTTATCTATTATATGCCATTTGGAGTGTATTTGGATGTGAATTGAAGCTCCTGGGGAGTGTAATCCTTCTCTTGCTTCTCTATTCCAAATTAAGGCTTTTGGTTTCATCCTTCTTCTTCGGAAGCCCAAAAAACATCTTTTCCTATTGGATCATATGTTTTAAATTTTAATGGTGTTTCAATCAATATCTAAGGATAATTTTAAGGGTGATTTCATCTTCAAATTATATAAAGGTGGTCTATAGACTACATCGTATAGTCTTGAAGTTGATTAGTGAATCTATGGTTCTGTTAATGGTTTTCTATTGTTCTTCAACTAATTACATTAAATGGATTTGGTAAAATGGTTGGATAAATTATGATTTGAATCCTTCTCAATCCCCATGGGATGAATTGAGTATGACTAGGCCAATTTAGGATCTCCCATGGGGTGTTCAAATATTACCAAACAAGGAAAATTTTTATGTTAAGAATATAAATGACTTGTCATTAAGTAGAACCCATAATAAACATATTGTTATATTAGTGGTTTCAAAGAATAAATATTTATATTTTTTATATTCATTTATAGATTGTAAAAATATTTTTTTTTCATAACATGAAATATGTTGGATGATATAAAATGATCGTGCTAAATGACTTATGAATTATACCTAAAATGTATAAGTGGCTTAAAATCATGTGAAAATGATAAACATGCTAAATAAGTAAATTCCACTGATCATATTAATGTGTTAAATGTGTTACCATATAAAAATTGTTTCAATATTATAAAAGGGTAGAGGTATGGTTTTGTTTATTATGAAAATGGGTTAAAAAGTAAATAAGGAAATCAGTTAAATGGTTTATGCAATGTAATTGGAATTGAACTAATTTTTTAATTCATGATGTTAATTCATGTGTTGAATAATTATGAGTTTTTAATGTTATGATTATTTATTGTGAGTGGATTTTGATATAGTATATGTGGTGAATTAATAAATATGTATTTTCAAATGTATTGGTAGTTTTCGGGTATTGGACATGAGTATCTACACCAACAGATCGTGTTACACTAAGCCCCTAAACCCCAACCCACAATGCACTAGTTATGGAAGGGGATTGAGTCTCTATTCCCCAAACAGTTGTGTTTGATGAGACTACCTGGAATGATTCTCCATGTTAAGTGTATGATGTTGTTCATTTAATTTTTACCCCATTGAGAAAAAGAACATGAATTATATCCTTTTCTATAGTAACTTTATCTTCTTAAGCCATTGTGTAAATGATGTAGATGCATAACTCAATGTACAAGTGAAGAATATCGATTAAGTGGTTAAAATGGATTAATTAAATATAATTAATTAATGGAACCCATGTTTTATTTTGTCAACATTGTCATTTATTTAGTTTTTATGCACAATATTTTTAGACAATTAATTTTTTAGACACTACTTGTTATTTCAAACTAAGTTGTACTCAAACCATGGTTAGGAAGCCATTGGGTACCCCATTAGATTTAATGGTTTCAGGTATTGGCATGGGAAGGGGCACAATGCTAGGGAGTTGATTTCGGATTGGGATATATATAGATGATGATATGAACATGGAGTCAATTCCCATTTTCTGTATTAGGTTATTTGTATTTATTTTGGGTTTCTCACACATAGCACTATTAGCATGAGATGGATCTGTTATTGTTTGGTCATGTTTCCTACCGTGGTTGGGAAATTATTTTGCATTGCATATTTCTGGATTATAGTTTATTGTTCCTTTATTTCATTTTTTTATGTGGGTTACTCTATTAAAGAGGGTATAGTATCCAAATGTGATTTATTAGACCATCACTCATAGTCAGCAACCTCTAGCATATGGGTAGGCAAACATGAGGACATTTGTCAACATAGATCAGGGCACCAGTTTAGTGGCTACTAGGTCGGTGATGTTACAATGAGGAATCAATGTTGTTAATTTCTATTCCTTAGTATTTGGGAATCGTAGACATGAGGTTAAAAAGAGTCGTGTTGTGGAAATATGATCCTTATTTGGCGTGTCATACCCATCTTCAAGGGAAAACCCAAGTACCAATGGAGGGAATTATTGTTCTTGATCTGTTCTGTTATAGTTGAATGTTATTTCACCATTGGTTGATGCACTTGTTATATTATGTGATTATTTTATATTATTTTTCTCATTGCCTTATTAGAAATAAGTTGTTCAATCATCCATCATTATGGGAACCTAGTGATATATGTGGCATACATCATGGTAGGCACACATCGAAAGGGTGTCTTGTAATTGAATGATAGAATGTATTTCATATTCCATAAAAATATAAAGAATGTAATTTCTAATAAAGGTGATAAAAATGGGAAAATTGATTGAATTTTAAAGAATTATAAATTAATTATACAAAATTTAATGTTAAGAATGATTTAAAATGTTGGTTGTATCAAATTTTAAATACAGAGAGGTCCCCAAATGAGGCAATTCTTGTTAATAATTAAAAATGTATGGAAAAGTGTGTCAAACAAATATTCATGACTATGTTAGTTGGTTTAACCCATGTTGACCATATCCCATGATAGGAATGGCTGAGGGTAGTGTTCTAGATGGGACTATGTCTATTGGTAAAGCTTATACAGAATGTTGGTTATGGATAATAGAGGGATTTCTTTTGTGAATGATGTGGGAGTTTCTTATTATGAGATTTGAGATGTGTGTTTAGAATTGTAGAGAAATTACACCACTACGAGGTGTGTAAATTTAAAAAAATGATGGTATAACCAATAATGTCCCTCTGGAAGTAGTTTTAATATATGTCTTCAAAATGAAACTAAATCATATTTTAGAAACATATATTTAGAAATATAAAAATTATTTTAAAGTAAAATAATGTATAGTGATGATTAAAATATAAATAATTAGATTATTTTTAATAATAGATAATTACGTGTCTTTAAAAAACAAAAATGGAAGTGGACCATTTATGTATTAGATTAAAGGAAAAGAGATAAAATGGTTTTTATTTAAAGAAAAACATTAATAAGATTTCTAAAAGGATAATAATTTATTTATAAGAAAAAACATTATCATTTTTTATGAGTTTTATTTTTTATTAGATATATATATTATTCAAAAAATATTTCATAGAAGTTCTGTTTTTATACAATTATAATGTAATAAATGTGATAATTTTCAATAAAATCATCATTCTTCACTATTCACTGAAAAATCAACTATTTCTGAAATATATAGACAATTAATGCTAATATAATTATTAAATGAATATTTTAAAAATTAAATTAATTTACAAAAAATTATATTCATAAATTAAAATAATTTAAGTTTTTATTTCCATTATAAGATAAATTTATGTACAATATGTTATTATTTCATTAAAAATAAAATCTTACAAACTATAACTGAATATAGGCTCTTAAATTATTCCACCCTCCAATCATTTCATCCTAACAATTTCCACTATTTTTGTTGATTAATATATTTCTTTGGTCATTCAACATAACTTCTTCATGTTCCCACATTTTGTCGTCTATTTTTTATTTCTTCTAAGTGGCTTCACCAATCGAGTAATCTAATTTAGCCACTCTTGTTCTATATGGTCAAGAATTTTGATTGTTTATTCAATGTATGAAAAATCTGGAAAAAATTATATTTACTCAATAGTTATAACATGAAATTGGTCTGGCATGTAATTTCTCAATGAGGATATATGGAACACAACATAATCTTTAGATATGTTTTGATAATTTCCATATAGTAATCCACATCTCTAATTCATTCTCAATTTTCCAAAGGCCCAATCTAAGTTAGAAATTTTTTATATTCCTTATTTAAATTTATAACTCCCTTACCTGGAGATAAATTTAGGAAAAATTAATCTCCTACTTTAAACTATAAGTCCATCTTTTGGTTATTTTCCTGGATCTTTTTTTTCTGATCTGCATTGATATGATTCCAAACAGTTCTCTCTTTTGATATAGTATCCTCAACAAGATCTATTCCAAAAATCATCTTTTATTAAAATTAATTCTAAAAAGATATCATATGAAATCTTCTTTTATTAAATGCTTTATTTATTTTCATTTGAATGATCAAATGAAAGCTATTATTATATAAAAATTCCCTAAATGAAAAATATTGATACCACATACAATGAAATTCAATTGATCGTGAACAAAATAATTGTTATAATGATAGAATAGTCATTTAAAACTGAAAATATATTAGAGTGTGATAAGTTATACACAAATCTAGCTCTGTTTTGAAATCCTTATAAAGACGTTCCCAGAGTTTTGATATAAATAGTGGGACATAATTTTATATCATTTAATGTGGTGAACCATGAAATCTCACAAAATCATCAATCTAGAGATTTATGAGGCGATCAAGGCATAAATATTCCATTATTGTAATAAACTATGTATAAATGGTAAATATATCAATAATAGCCCATATAGAATATCTATTTATCAAGGTATTTTACAATCCAGTGACACGTTCTATAGTAATATCATCCCATTTAAACATAGTAAAAGGTATCTATTTCATTACTCCATTAGGTTATAATCCCTTATCCTTTACCTTTTGAAAAAAATTGACGATAAAAAATTTTATATTATCCCATAAAACACATTCCTTCAACTATGACAAATTTTGGTTCTACCAGGTTTTATAGGGAAATTTGAGCCACAAGCTTTATCTAATAAATACCTTTCTTGTCTAGTCATCGGAGGAACTAATAAACTTTTTCCATATCTCTATATACCATCTAAATACTTACCATCATTAACATCTTTGGTTTTCCTTTTAAATTATTATCATTAAGTAGGAACATTTTATTATCTCCAATAAGTATGGTTTTGAAATAATTTGAAATATAAATGTGTTTTACCCTTCTTTAATGATTCCCATATAAACATTACTGAATACATTAATTTATGTTATTTTTATATCCACATTTTAGTCAAAACACATTGATATTTCCTTCTTAATGAATCATCTAGCTTATTTAACTTCATAATGTGGTATCATGTTGAGAAACCATAATCCTTGAGTAATTCAAGACATAACATTTACCGAATGATGGAAACTTTTTAAGAGAAAATGTATTTCAATCATTTTTCATTAGTATATATATAAAATTTTTACCTAAAAAGATAATACCTTCATATAATCAATGAAAAGAATACAACTGCAAACTAAAGATCACAAGTTTGGATAATTATATTCATGAATCTATAACCACCTTGGTTTATATGAAATAACACTATCATTCCTCATAATTAAACATGCATTTCCATTATTCGACACATCAATATATACAGAAAATCTATCCATTCGTGATGGTAAAGCCAATATCAGTTCCTTTTTTAATATCATCTTTTACACTTCAAAATATTCCATAAATTCTTATGACCATATAATCTTAACCCATTTAGGAGTAAACATGGTTAATGGGTTATAAAAATGATAATTTTTTAGTAAATCATTAATAGTAACCAAATAATACAAGGAATCTGCATCATTCAGTAATTTTAATTGACATTGTTCATTCTATTACTATCTTTTTCTTTTAAGGATCAACATACATTACATCCTTATATACAATATGTCTAATAAATTTAACATTATAAATCCATAATTTACATTTTCTAAATTTTTCAAATAACTCTATTAGTCTAATAGTCATAAGAATGATTCGTAAATTACTCTTATGCTCATCATAACTTTTTGAGTATATCAAGATATTATTTATAAATACCATAAAGAAATTATCAAGATAATCCATGAATACTCTCATCATCATGTCCATAAAAATATATGGCGAATTTTCCAATATAATGTGTGTTACTATAAATTCTTAATGTTTATACCTCATATGATATGCCATATTTGGAATATCTTCCCCCTTTATTCATAGCTAATGACACCTAGAATAATGATTAATCATAGAAAAATATAACATTTATCAACAAATTCATCAATGTGTAGAATTTGATACATTTTATTTATAGTTATGGAATTAATTTACCTATAATTGACTATACTATAGACCAATATTTCTTTTTTAGAAAAATATCTTAGGATACCTATGTTGAATCATTTGGGAATATAAATCCCTTATCAGAAAACTCTTATTGGTGTTTCTTCAATTCCACTAATTTTACAAGGTCCCTCCTCTTGGTATTCATAGATATTGATTTTTCATAGATATGAGATCGATAGAAAACTCAACTTCATGATCAAGTGTATTTAGAGGTATTTCTATAGGGAACATGTCAATTTATTCATTCAAAATAATTAGATTATCTATTTTAAGGATAAATTTCTTATGTATATGTTGTGTTAACTATTCTTCTCAATGAATATCATTGATTAAATATACTAGAGGTGGATTAAGACATGATTTATATGATGTATTCACCCAATTTAAGATAAGGTATTATATATCACCATCCTGAATCATAATATCCTTTTCTTGGAAATAAATTTATGCTTATAATTTTAAAATAAATGTATATGAATGATTATATCAAGGAATGTCTTAGTTATAAAAATAAGGTTGAAAAATATACTATGTGTTTGTTTCATAATGGGAACTCACTGACTCATCTTTGTTGCAACAATATTTCCACAATTTGTCTTGATTGAAACCTCACTTCTTAATGTTAAAAGGAAATATTATGTTTTATTGGAAAAAAATAGGTGATATAATATATTGTAAATACCTATAATAAAATAATAAATTTGATAAATTTTATTTAATTATTAATGTACCTTCACCTATATGTTTATTAAATTCCACCTCAGTAGTATTGATCCCTAAATCATGTCATTTTCCCCTTGGCCTATTTTGAGTTTAATTATCTTAATTATTATGAAAAAATTTCGAATAATTCTCTATATTATTAAAGTCAACTACTTATATAGTATTTATTTCATTAATTCCCTTAAATTCATTAAACTTATGACACATTTATATATACTTGAAGATGACTCATATTCCCATTAAAAATGTAAATTTAATCTTATTTCCATAATTATCAAATGTTAGAAATATCAACATCCTATTATTATTCATTTAAAATTTTATTTTTTCTTTGTTCTCACTAAACTATTATATTATATGTTTTCATTTATGATATAATACCAATAAAATTAATTTTATGTCTTTACAGAACTTGATAATTTATCATCATATGAAGAAAATGATTAATAAACTAGTTATATTTAAAGACTCAACTTAATCCCATCAACAAATAGTTAATAATATTTCCCAAATTATGTATGTAGTTTTTAGAATTTCTGGATATTCATGTAAATTTATCCTTATACTCTATTACAAATTAATAATCCTTCAGAATTAATGTGAGGAACTTCCCTTGAATTTTAACTTGTTTCTCTCAAGGAATGTATTTCCCAAATAATAAAACATTAAAATTTCTCCATTCCATATTTTCTATTTAATCAACTACATTAGAATTTTGGAAGAATAACAACCATTGATTATAATATTTAATTTATAAAATACACTTCAAGAATAATCTTTAGCATTTCATTACATCCAAACGATATAAATATCTTTTCAAGGGACATAATCCATTGTTCAACTACCAATGGATTCTTAGTTGCCATAAAATATGAATTCCTTTTTTAAATGAATCTATCCAATAAACCTTAATCATTTTTCAGAAAAATATTTTTCTCTATATAGGTGTGGATATTCATTATAACTTGAGTTATCTCCCCTATTATGGCCATGGTCTTCTCAATTCCAACACCAGTAGTATTAAATTTATTTGAAGGGAAATCCATATAGAGAATATAGTTTTTGATTCACTTTTTTTTCTTAATATACATCTCTAAACCCTGACACATATTGAGTTATCTCATATTCATCATGAATATTGACCCATAAATTGAAAATCCCTTAAAAAGAGAAATTTCTCAAATACCCTAAGGGATTATCATAATTATTATGTTATCTATGTTTATTTAAAATCTAGTTCCCATGTTCCCTACTAAAAAACCTAAAATACCAATTATATCTTCCCGAATCAAGTATCCAAGAGGCAATGTTCAAATCATTACATTAGTACAAGATGCAAGGGATCTCACAACATATGATCTATTAATTAAATATTTTTAGAAGAAAATATACAATAATAATTCCCATATTACATGGGAAACATTAAGAACTTGAATATTAAATAATAATTAACTATTCAAATAATCCATAATTTCCTTCTCTATATATTGGGAAATGAAAAAAATGATAATGGGTGAGCTCAGTTGCACAATAATAGTCACATAAAAAGTAATCTATTATTAGTAAACAAGAAAAACTGAATATTGATGAGTAGATTATAAAAAAACATTCTATTTAATTAATAAAATGAGTTCAATGAAAGCATTTTACTAATAATAATATATAAATTATATATATAATTAAAACTAAATTATTAATAAAGTAAATTCATAAATCCATATATTCATGAAATTTTCATCAATTCAACATCCAAGTTACCATAAATCACACCATCACATCTTCTCAACCAATACATCATTCTAAATAAATGGGTAGGTGTATTACAAATACATATCTAATATAGAATGACTTCAATATTGTCTCGTGAAACCTATTGTTATAAATAGGGTCTTTCTATAATATGTCCCCACCCATCACATTCACATCCTATAAATTCATCATATATTGAATGATGAAAACAATTAAAAAATTACATATAAATCAATATTTATTTGTATTGAATCGTTAATATGGAATATTTCCAAAAGTAGTGAAATAGTCATTCTCAATAAAATTCATCAGCCTAATGAATTCATTTCTCTAACTCGATCCCAAATAATTGGATCATGAATGATTTTCCCATATAATTCATATATATTTTAATTGGAATAGTTAAAGTGTTATATTATTATATAAAAATTCCACCAAAGGTAACTAATGATCCCATGTACCTTGAATGTCAATTATTAATGACCTTAACTTTATGATAATGTTTGAATTTTAATTTTAGTTATTCTGTATTTATGAGTATGATATGTAATTCTCAAAAATAAAATGATGTTGAGATATTTCTTAAGACACTTCTAGAATTTAATGTAAATTATTGTTAATGATCACATACAATCAAAAGAAGAGAATGTTGGAGTCTTACAAAATCATTAATAAAGAGACTAATGAAGTGATCAAGAGGTTAATCTTATCTTAAATAAATAAAATTCTCTGACTAGATAAGGTTATCACAAATAACCCACATGACCCCACCAATTCTCAATAGTCATTATCAATCTATTTAATGGATCTATAGTAATATCATTCCATTTAGATTGAATACTTTGGAGTTGTTTCATGAATAATTTAGGATATAATCTATCACCCCTAACCAATTGAAACCCCAAAAATCATGATACATGTTCCTAAATTTAAAATTTAAAATTATCTCATAAAACATTATCCTTTAACTCATAGTAAAAAAAATAATTCATGATATATTAAGTAATTTGATTTTAGATATTAATATAATAATACCTTTTTTGGAACAACCATGTATGGGACACAAAACCTCTTTACAAATTTCAATATACCATCTTCATAGAGTAAATATACCAACATCCCATCATTCATGAATTTAATTTTCTTGTAAAATTTTTTATCATTATGTTGTGAATATTTTAATTTATTCACTAATGATGGTTAAAAATCATTTTCAATAGATATGTTGTTTCTCCATCATTAATTATTTCCATATAAAAATTTACTAAATTCATAAATATATGATCTTTTTTATCATCATTTTAGTCACAAGTCTATGATCATTACTACTCAAGGCATTATCTACCTTATTTTCCTTCTCAAGGTGGTAGTATTTTGAGATGCCATAATATTTGAATAATTTAATCCATAACAATTTTCCCATGATTTCAGTTTTAATGAAAAGATATATTTTAAAATTATGTAATCCATATATATTTTACATTCTTCAGCATGAAGCTAATTATTTAATATCTTCAATAAAAAGGCAATAACAACCAACTCATGATCAGGGTTTTATAATTCTATTTAAGAATATAGATCATTATTAATGCATAAGAAAAAAACTCTATCAGCATTTATAAGTACACATCCATGTTTCTTCTTTGATCTATCAATATATAACATAAATCCTTCCCTTTTAGATGGTAAATTCAATATCAATGAAATGACCAATCTCCAATTTAAACTTGTTAAAATATTCTTTATGATATTCTAACCATATGATCTTAACCCTTTCATATGTCAACATGGATAATGGGTTATATAAATAAGAAAAATCATGGAAAAATAATTTTTAATAACCTTATAATCTAAATAAACTATAATCCTTGGTTATATTCATTGGTATTTTTGACCCCGTCACTACCTTTTTCATTAAATTACTAACTAATATTCCATCCTTATAGATAACATGTATTAGAAAATAAGCCTACGAAATACATAATTAATATTTTTTAAATTTTATATATATCTCTTTCACTCTAAGAGTCTTATGAAAGTTTAATAGATAGATCTTATTCTAAACATAGATTTTAGATTATACCGGAATATCATCAATAAATATATTAATGAAATTATCAAGGTAATACTTGAATACCTTGATTGTTATATCCAAAAAAGATGGTTCATTAGTCAATAAAATGTGAATTAATATAAATTATTATTATTCATACCCTATAATAAATGTCAGTTATGTAATATCTTCTTTCTTTACATATAGTTTATTATATCAAGAATGAAGACCAATCATTGAAAAATATTTACCTCCTTGAATTTTATTAAACATGACATGAATACAAATCAAATGATACTTATTCTTCATAAAAATGGCACTGGTTTCCCTATAATGGATGAAAAACCTCATAGGCCAATATTTCTACTTAACAACAATAATAGGGTCTCCCCATGATAAAACACAAGAGTTTATAAATCTCTTATAACACAACTAATTGTACCAATTCTTTAATTCCAAAATTTCTTATGTGGACCTCATATAGGGAGTCATGGATATTGGTTTTACATCAGGGATCAGGTCTATATAAATATCAACATCACACTCAATCAGTTGTATATGAAGTTCTTTTGGAAACACATCACTTTATTCCTTCACAATCAGTACATCCTAAATTTTAAGTATACCATTCGCATTCATAGGTTTCATTAGCTCTTCATTTATATGTATTTCATAAAGTATAGAAAATGGATATGCATATTTTTTTAGATAATGTAGTTTCCCTTATAAAGATAAGGGAATCCACCTCTGCATTATTAATAGTAATCTCCATCATTTGGAAAAAAATTCCAACTATTAATTAAGATATAATCCATTCTAAGTATTATATCAAATTAAACTATATGTATAATAAAAATGTCTGAAAATTGGTTATGTATATGTTTTTTCATGGTAATTGAATGACACATCTGAGTTTTTATGATATTTCTTCTACGAGTTTTTATTAGAAACTCCCTTCTTAATGTCTTAGTGAAATAGTTGATTTCCTAAAAATAATGTGGGAGATATAAAATCCTAATAATATCAAGAATAAAATTTATCATTAGATAAATTTGATTTCATGATCATAGTATCAAACACCAAATATTTTGGAAATTCCTCTTTAATCATAGAAATGACATAATATTAGCCTTTATCCCATATAATTTTCGGCTTTAAATTTCCTTGATTCTTGGGAATATGTTTTGAATAATTCCACAGATCTGCATAGGTTGAATCATTATATTATAGTGGTTTATTTATTTCTGTTGTATTCATTAGTCTTATGAACCAATTATCTATACAAGAAACAGACTCATGTTCTTATTAAAAATTTATCTAGATGTTTATTTCCCAAATTACAACACATTTTAAATCCCATCTTCTCCTTCTTATTCTTTGAAAAATTTCATTTTTCTTAGTGATCAGCTAAAATATTATTTTATGGATTTACCTTGAAGGCATAAAAACTAGAATATTTTTTATTTTTTCTAATATAACTTGATATAATATCATCATATAATGAAAATTTTTGATAACCAAAGTCCCATAAAATACTCATCATAATCTCATCAATCAAATGGAGAACCTTATTTTTTGGATTATATTTTATGTTTGGAGCATGCTTAGATAATAAAATAATGTTTTCCTCATAGATTTTAATACTTTTTCATTCCTTAATCTTTAATATCAAGAAATTCATATCCATTTAAACTCACCATCCTTAATGAAATTATTTATCAAATAATATCACAATAAAAATTCTCTATTTTATAATTTTTATTTAGTCAACCTCTTTGTTGTTTGATATCAATAACCACCATTACTAAATGTCACCTTAAGATAATACTGTAGAAGAATATCCTTTCCCATTAATTTTATCCAAATGAATGAAACGTATTTTTAAGGGACTTAGTATATTGTTTAATTACTAATGGATTTGTAGTTCTGTTTAAAGTTAAAGGCTTTTTACAAATTAACTTATCGAACATAGGTGAGTAATTATCTAGAAATATAGTTTTATCTATAAAAGAAAGATTATTTATTATAACTTGAGTTAGATTCCCTTACATGGCTATGATCTAATCAATTACAAAACTAATTATAATGTTTTAATTGGTATAGAAATCCCATAATTGACTCTAGGTGGTGATTTCCTTCCTTCCACTGGGACCCATCTCTAAACAATGGAACACACTAATTTTTCTTATAACTGTAATGAATATTAACCCATAAAATATAAAACCATATAATGGTGAAAATTATTAAATAACATTAGGTATTATCATAATTATCATGTTATCTATGTTCAATTAAAAATATGTTCCCAACCATCCAATTAAACATCTTCTAATATCAATAGTAAATTCTGGACTCTCGTAATGCAGATCCAATTTTTACATTATTACCTTGGTAAAAGATTCAATAGAACTCAATATATAAGCTCAATTATTTTTTCAATTTTGGATAAGTGGATACATATATGATTCCCATATCAGTGTCATAATTGTAAATTATATATAGTTAAATTAGGAAAATCAAATAATTTTAACAGTTTTAGAGTCCTGATTTATTTTTTTGTCATATTTGACTATTTATAAACCATATATTGTATTTTGTGTTTGTTTATGTGTAAGTTGATAAAATTATCCTATTGAATCCCACTTAAAATATATTAAGGGAATTAATAGATATGTAAAATTAACTATTAATTGTTGACTATTTTTATATGGAAATAACTATTTTAATTTAATTGATTATTCTAATTCTAATTTTGGAGGATAGGGACTTAATATAAGAAGTACCTCACGTCTATGTCATTTTCATAGTAAAATAATTTTATCTTACTTTTGGAGAAAAACAATCACGTTTTTACCAACTAATAAATGTGAACTTATCATTGTTGCTTTATGTTGATCTCAATCACAACAGAGGGAGAAAACATTTTCTAACATTGGATTTAATTTTTAAAATATTCTTATTTATTGTGATAAATATTTTTTATGGTTTTAATTTTAGAAAACACATTATAACATTCTAAAATATATAATTTTGATATGGTATTTTATTTTCTTAATGAATATGTTATTAAACATAATTCCATTCTTGAATATATTACAAATTAAAATCAAAATGACGATATTTTTACCAAACCATTGGATTTAGAAATGTTTGAGAACTACTAGTTTTATCTTGGAATGTTAGAAATATAGTATAAAAATAATATTTTATTTAATTGACATAAATTAAATTTAATAAGAGGGATTTTTTTTTTATTTTTTATACTAACACTTTAGAAATATATTTTTAATTTTTTTATATTTATTTTAAAATTTTGTTTTTTAAAAAACTTCAAACGATGGTAATTTTTGTAAATTCCTATTTAAGTTTTATAATTATCAAAAAAAGGGAATTTTTTTGAAGTTTTTTATTTGTTTTTTTAATATTTTGAAAATTATAATATTTAACATATATATTATTACACATCATACAATAAAAATATAAAATCACACTATGGTTTTCTGATATATACTTTACAAAAATGGATTTTTATTTTAATGGATAATTAATGAACTTATCTTTATATTTTTAAAACATAATTGTATGTTTATTAATTATTTATTGTTTGTATTCCTCAATTAGTATAATAATTCACTACACTAGTGAAAAGGGGATTGCATGATAAGTTTTTTGTCATTTTTAATGTTTTTACCTTGTGACATTATTGAAAGTGACATTTTAGATAGGTTTTCCATGTTGGTTGTTTTTAACCGCTATGGTAAAAGGTTTTTAAAGTCATCATTTTTTAAATTAATATTGAAACCATACTAAACAACATATATATATATATTGACTTATCACATCAGTTATATAAAAACTAACATTAAAAATATTTTTTCACATCTTTCATTTCAAATATAAAATGTTTTAAACTATTTATCATATTTATATTTATATAACTACAGTATTAAATCATAATATTATGTTTCTCATATTAGCTACCAAATAACTGATGTTAAAAATGATTATTTTAAAAATATTTCATTACAATACATATGCCCCGTAGTACAACAACACTCCAAAAAATAAAAAACAGCAACATAAACATTAATAAAATAGCATCACTGAGCAGCATAATATTAAAGAAATCCATAATCACAAATTTAAATGAAATTAAAAATACAATTTAAAATCACAATATTAAAAAATATACTAAAAATTCACTAAAATACAACCAAACCTATGAAATAATATATTCACTCTCATTGTATGTGATTTATCTCCAATTCAGTATATGATATAGGTCATAAAAAGATAAATATTAAAATAAAATCATTTAATATTTATTCTCAATATAATTATAAGATATATTAAAGTATATATTATAATAAAATATAACTCTGTTTAATTTTTTCACTTTCATGGTTGGTATAATTTTGAATAAAATTGTAAGAAAAATATATTCACTATCCTTTATTCCTAGTAGATAAAGATAGTTCTATTTAAAAATAATTATTGGATTGAAAATAATTGTTTGTGTACTGGAATTCAAAATGTATTAATTGTAAATGAGATATCTTCTTTTCTTTTAGATAATTTATCTTTGTTCTCCTCTTTACTTTTTTCTCTATTTAGTAATATGATACCATATTAAAAAAGGGTATGTTTGAAATTAAATTAAAATCCATTAAAAATGAAAGTATTTAAATAATCAAACATTAGTGTTCAATAAGATGCTACATTGTTTTTCAAACTTCACCATGTATAGATCATAACAAGTAAGATATCCTCTTAGATAGACAAAAAACCCAATATTTCCATTTGATACTAATATTCAAAGCATATAATGTTAGTGGTAATTCAGTTATGAGAAATAACACTTTAATAAATGAATGTTCCATACAATTCAATATAGGTAATCATTCAACACTTGATTGCGTCATTTTAAAATCATTCTACAATATATACTATTATTTTGTAATATTTCATTTTCATCTATACTGGTGAAATACACCGAGGGTCCAAAAATCCATATACTAATGTCACAACATATTGAATAAAAGTTTTTTAAATGTACCTAATACAAAACAAACATAAGCACTGCAGTTTAATAAATTAAAATAACTACAAGATATATGATAATATACTTTCATGTAAATTATTTTAATTACATTTATGACAATAAATATCTAGTTACAACCTCCATTATATCTCTCATTAAAACCATCTTAGTAAATGCACACCCACAAATTCTTTCATTGACTAGAAGCTCATAATATTCCAACATCATCAATGAATATCTTGATAATCTATCATTTATGAAATAAGTAGTATCTGAATTCAAAGAATCATGATCTTATTATTTTCAATGTGGTAGGTATTTACAATTATGGTAATCATGTAAAAAATAAAATAATATATAAATATTAAAATTTTATAAAAAATTCATCACCAATGTGAAATAAATAATATAATATATACATTCCCCAATGGTTATTTTTTAGACAATTCCACATGTTTACACTAATAAATACACGATATTTTTCAAAACTATAGAGACCTCATCTATAGAAAACGGTAATCATTCAAATTTGTCTATAATATATTTTACAGTGACCCTAAATTGATATTTATTTATCTGTTGATAGTGATTATTATAGTAAAAATAATATATAATTTCATATAAAATAATAAATTTGTGTGGATCAACAATATGTAAATCACTAAATATGGGAAATAATAGATGAGGAGGTTCAGAAGTTGGATAAGTAGGAGTAGGTCGAGGGTTAGGATTAATAGGAATAGATGACGGAGTGGGATCTATAGGTGGAGGTAGAGGAGTGGGATATGTATCCTAAAATACTTTTTTCATGTTTGTAAACATTGATTATATTGAGGCTATGATCATGTCCTCCATCATCTCACATTTATCCTAAAATTTATCCTATAAAACATTTATTTTTATTTTATATAAATCCCAACTTTATGGGGATCCATAATGAACAATAACATTTTATATACACTTTTTATGTATCCTTGTATGAATCCAAGCTATTCAGGATTTCTCAGTGTAGTATCTAAAATTTCATTATTATCATCATATAAAAAGGTCCTCTGTTTTAATATTCTCCTCAAGGGATTCTTGTATTTTATATTTGAAAAATTAATTTTTGAATCACAATATTTAAATATTTTAATTAACTTAACCAATATAAAAAAATTTAAAATTACTATTACAATCCCCAAAACTAAAGTTATCAACACTTCCATAGGATATTGTCATTTCTTTCTTCATTCTATCTTCCATATTTCATTTCAAGATTTATTGGTGGAAAAGTCCACCTCTATAGATCCTAACAATTCAGTTCTGATTTTTTTTATAACTTCCATTATATTTTCTTCCAAATATATATACCATCCATGAGATAAAGTATAAGGGTATTAAAATTATTCATGACATATTATAATTAGACATCATCATTTACAATGAATTAATAATAAAAACCCTAAATTTTTTAATTAATATAATAAACTATTTTAACAGATATCATTTCACTAACCAGAAATTATTCTATTTATCTACTCTCAGTAAATCACTTCAATGTATCTTAATATAGAAAGGGATATATATCACATACATTTTTAGTCTTTCATTCACCAAAAAATATAATCTATTTTTTACGGTTTATTTAAAATCCCATATCTCATAATATACAAATCTAAAAATGTCTCATTGAATCATCTAGTGACAGGTAAATCATATATTATCTGATAAGAATGGAAACCTTATATTTGTAAAAAATCATGATATGTAAAAAAAGTATGATGTGAAATTTATCTATAATAATATAGATAATATTTCTTTATTGACACTTCTATAATCACAAATCAATATACTAATTTTGGATAGATGTTTCACTAAAAAAATTCCTCATTGTTTTTGCGTTTGGAACTCTCGAAATATTATTATGATTTAATCAACTAGTATCCTTTGGTCCAAGATACATGTTATTAATAAATTTTGAAAACTTTTTCTTCTGCATTTACCAACCCATCATGTATTCTACACCCCTATAGAAGTAGATGGATCATGTTCAGAAGGATTATGAGGATCTATAAAAGAAGTATGTTTATATTCCTCCTTAAAACCATAAGGTGACTCCAATTATTGATCTGACATTATCATACAATTAGTGGTAACCAAAAATTACTATGTAAATATAAAAATCCAATAAATACATAATATATTAAATAAAAATTAAAAAATGATCCAACAAAAAATTAAACAAAATTAAACACATGTTTACTAATATTAGGTAAATTACTCAACAAAAATGTAGAAAATCCTTAATGGGAGATGAAATGAAATTAGAAAAAATGAAAACAAATCCAACTGTTACATAAAACTTTGACTAAAAAATTTAAAATAATATAAATAAAATAAAATAATAATAAAAAACACTCTTTATGATATTTTATGGATTAGTTAACCATAATGTTAAAAATATTAATGAAAATATTATATCTCGCATTTGATAGAATATTACAATTTTATGATCAAATGGAAAATATTTTTTAATTGTGAAATGATTCTGAAAAATGAAAAAAATACCAATTAAATATTAATACAAATACTATAGGTTCAAATAATGTTGAATAATTGAAAAATAATACATAAAAAACTATACTACTCTAAAAAATATAGAATATTAGTTTTATTATGTTTTTAAATAAAAAAATAAAAAAGTATATTTTAAAATTTATGAAATTTTTAAAAGTAAAATAGAAAAAAATATATGATACATAAAATAATTGAAAAATAGTAAATAATTTTTTCCCATAATCATTCCTCATGATCATTTAATTTCACACAAACCATTTCAATGAAGTGGTCATCAATATTCTCTATTAATAATTCCATTGATGTTGGTATCTTATATAAATCTTTATCATCAACATGTTTTTCATCACCAACATATTGTTTTTTTCATGAAGAAGATATATTGTTATATATTTCATCGATAAAAAACATAGATAATATTTTTTCATGTGTTTCCACGATAAAAGGATAATATGTGTATTCTAATATATTCATATTAATTTGTATCATTATATATTCAATTTAGGGCTCTATTATTATCGATTACAAATTTGCAGTAAAACAATGGAACTAAAACTTTAATATAATCAAACTCCAATATTTCATTAGTGACTCTATAATATAGATATCAAGTTGGGATTTATTTTGATTCTTTAATAAATGAAAAATTATTTTCTTATATAAACAACAACAAACTAAAAACACGAACTACACTTATATTGTCTAGATCTTTCTTTTGGAATGTATATAATTTATTTTCATACCCAGAACATGTTATCAAATTTATGTTCAGGCCACCCATTGACCATTTTGATGTTTCTAATGCTTCTGATCTACCATCCCTGAAATATCCGGTAAATATAGATTTGTGACATACATCAATATAATCATATAAATTTTAAAAGGATACATCCAATATAGATATTTAGGTTCATAAATATTTATTTATCATGCCAAATGAACCATTAAATGCACTAGAATATCAATATATATATAGGAAAATATATTTTCATTTGAGAAAATATAGAAACAACATCTTTCTCCAATCTGTTCAATGAATTAAAATAAATCCCATTGTTATGAATTGAAATAAAAAAATTACACTCCTTTAGGATAGATATTATTACATGGATGGGAAATATTATATGCATGAAACTACTAGGAACTATATAATCATGACATGAAAATCATGAGATTTTGTGCCTACCAACTATAAATATATTACCGACACAAAACAAATTTACTTGTGAAAAATAACTCTAAATAACATCAATACCATAGAGTCACTGAGAAATTTATTTTCCCCCCTTGAGGATAATTTATGTAAAACTGATGTTTGGTATGTTCTTCTTCTATTAGTAGTGGGAGAAAACACGAAAAATATTCTCATTGAGATTAAGTCTAAAATTGAGTTCAACCAATATTTATTCTTTACATTAATATCTAACAATATTCCAATAAAACGACAAAAATATTCCTCTCCATATGCATAAAATCAATGTTATTATTGGCCTCATGATATCTCTAATATAGAATCTCAAAAAATATTTATTGTTTCTTTTGAATATTTTTATCATTGAATGATTTTTATGTCTTCATAAATGCAACTTCAACATTTTCTATCCCATAAAAATCTTTGTTATTGGGTAATGTTTTTTGTAAAATCCCATAAATTTCCATCATTTTTTTTAGAAATTATATGGATTTATTTCGAGATCAAGTACTGAGATGTGGTGTTATTATAAGACTCAATTTTCTCAGAACAATTGTTTGAATAATGATTACAGTTTAATAGAAATTAGTCATTTTTATCCTAAAAATGAGGAATGACTCTTAAATAGCTTCTAGAATCAGAAATTAGATTGAATTGTTGAGCTCATAGAGGTGGCTTTACCCTAAGCATGGCTTAACTTTGGTCATCATGGGTATTATATTGAAAATATGGAAAAATATGCAATCACCATAAAATAATTTAAACAAGTCATTGTATGATATAGTGACACTTTTCATTTTTATTACTCATTTTTCTTGAAATCAGGGTTATCATCATAAACCATGAATTCCTCAGATATTTTGAGAATAAATCCCTCAACAAATGATGATTAATCGTGGACCGATGATGGATGTGTAGCCGAATAGAAGGAATCTCACCGATGATGATGACGACATGAATATCCTTCATCAGGGACTGATCTGAATTTAGTAAGGTCATTTTATTTATTTTTACTTATCCTTGTTCACTATTTTCTTGATGAATATGGGTTATTCCACAAATGGGTTGATATTTGGTTCGATTGTTGTAGTATGGTTAATAAATTATGGGAATTATTTTACGTAGTATTGATGTTTTATCTTTGTCCTTGTTCTAATGATAATCGATTGAGGCTGACACAAAAAAAGGATCAGGTCAATTCCTCAGTATTTTCTTTATGACTTTCTCCCCTATTCTTTTAATTCATCACCATCGGACCCTCATGGTCATGGATCTAATTGCTGGGAGACTCTAAATGCAATCGACCCCCTACCCTGATTGGAGGAAAAAAATCAGAGGCTGGATCTATGTAGATCAGGACCTGATGATCACATAAACGCCTTTGTTTTAATAATAAATTCTTCAGAGGTGTCTCAGTGGTCCATAGAAGGAAACAATAGTGTGGAAGTCTAGATAAGAGGTACAGAAAAGTTGAGAGAGGGGAATTAGAAATTGTAGGGATCAAAGATGTATTCTGTGGTAGCTTCCACATAAGGTGATGTTGGGCCACTTGGAATATGTCAAGAGGCCTCATGTGGCAATGATAGGCTGTGGATGTGGTGGGAATCTATGCTCATAGGTGGTGAGTGTGGAACATAGATGGTTTGTGCGATGTGGTGGTGGCAGTGACTGTGTGGGATGTGGCTAGTGATGGCAGTGATCGGGCCAAACATCCTGTGTACAAGCGGGCTGAGCTAAGCGAGACAGGTCAGGCCCAAGCGCAGGCGCAGTGGGTCGGGCCAATAAAATGGGCTACGATCATTGGGTTGGGCCATACAAGGTAGTAAGAGTTGGCCCCATAGGGCAATGTAAGATCCAGGGTGACTGGGAAAGTGCCAGACCATGATGGTCGACCGTGAGTTGTGGTAGCTTCAATTGTCACACAGCTGTGGTAGCTAGGGGAAGTCGACCACCATAGTAGACCATGGAATCCTAGAGTGGTCGACCTCCATGGTGACCCACAGTTGTAGGGGGAGCAGTAAACTGTGGCGGTTGGTAGACCGACCAAGAGTTGGTACATGGTCCAAGTATCCCCCAATCCTTTGACCCTTCAAAACCCCTAACAATCAAATTGTGTTTCTGTATGAAGATCATTCTACAGTGTTGAGACCATGATGATGATATGGTCCTTTTTACATACTATGGTGATTATTTATCTTAGAACAATATATGGTGAGATAATTACAATGGTCTATTCCTTGAGTCTTGAGTACGGTATTACGTCTACACTACTAGACTGTAATCTCCTCAAGAGGATGAGTCCTACATAGATTCATTAATCCCTCCCTATGACTAGAGTGTGATCATCTATCACACCTAGTAGATTTTTCGGAATCGCGTAACCTCTATGTGTAGGGAACTGATCCTCCACCTAGTGGGTCACATTAGTAGGGTATGTGGTATCCACCATAGTGTTTGGGTTCTATTTTTGGTATCTCCATGGGAGTCCGAGTGTGATCCCCTACATTTCGAATTGATTTGGATTGGGTATGTGGAATCCCCCAGTGTATCTGGGCATGATATGTCGTATCCCTCAGCTTGTGTAGGTGTGATCCCCCCTCTATGGTATCATGATCTTCCTCAAGTAATAAATTCTCATTTTTATAGGGACCAAATGATATAGTCCTCTTAATGAGTGTCTCTGATGATATAATGGCTCGAGGAGTGGCTACTAACAAAGTGAGCATGCTTTGAGAAGAATAATTTGATGAGAAATAGGTTCTCTCTTACCTTTGCACTATGTTTCTTGGATTGAGTATATCTTGATGTTCTTGCTACATATGTGTTGTACATATACCTGAGTGGAGTAGACTATGTATTTCCATCATAGAATTTTTTTCATTGTATTTCATTTGTGTAATTTTCCTTTGTGGAATTTATTTTTTGGTTTTAGGTTATCCTACTGAGTATTGTTTTCACCCATGCATGGGATTTTCCTGCACGTGTCAGGTCTTGTGAAGAGGATCAATCCTCTAATAGAATTATTGGTGTAACTGGAATAGAAAGTGCTTAAAAATTCTAGATAGATGAGGTGTTCCCCTGCAGATTCATACAACAGTACAAGTACTATTTCCCTCAATTTCTATGAAATTGGGTTTTCTGTTGATGTGTTTCAGTAAATTGTGAATTAACCCTACTAGAGTAGGATGGAACATGCAACAGATCACCATGTTTTTTTTGGTTTTTTATAGACTCTTTTTATTGGGATTTTATTTTGTCATAGTTTACATTACTATACTTCTAGTTGTAATCAATTTTTATAACTTAGTGGTTTGAAGACATTGTTTAGTTAGTGTTTTTACATTTCAGTAGTTATGGCTCAGAGATGTGTGTGTCTATGTGTATAGGTACTCAGGATAATTCCTCCCATCAATGGGGTATTCATACTCAATGCTAGTCACTATCCCCTAGCCTATTGAAGGTGGGATTTGGGTAGTCACGATAGGACCCCATCCAGGATGGGTTGTGAAATAGTGGTATAATAGGAGGTTGGTTTAGCTATAGTACTGAGAGTCTAATAGGTTACTTTGGGGGAACAATGTTTAGTGTTTCGATTTCAGCATTTAGGATAGGGAATCCAGTGTTGGGGTGGCGACCATCTTATTTGTACAACTAGAATCTGACTACATGCTTTTAGAATCATACATGAATACACTAGTTGCGGGGAAAACAATGGTACATGAATCTTAGGAATGGTTTTGTTTTCCATGTCCTTCTTGAGTCACCTAACTAGATATATACTTTTCACCATGGTACATCTAGTTTTATTTTATTATTCCTCCACATAATAATCCATCCTGGATTCCACTGTGAGATCCTGATGATGATCTATCTAGATAATGAGGCATCAGTAAAGGGGCATGTAACAGATATTAATCCTCTGGGTGGTTTAATAGATGTACCACCACCCATTGAGAAGAATATACTACCAGATCTACCATATGAGGACTCACATAGGTTGAACGTGTTGTGTGAATTTCAGAGGTAATGACCTCCATGCTTTTTGGGGTGAGCTATACCCCCAGTTGGATAAGGATTGGTCAGTGGCAGTCACATGTTCTTTCTGCCTATGGAGTACACAATCTGACTAGATGGAAGTCCTCAGAATGAGTATCCTTCAGTGCTTTGCAGGGTGATGGTTGATCTTTGTGACATAGTCTAATGATGAGGGAAATATCTCCTAGACATCCATTATGTTTCTCTTTAGATAGGAGTTCTATCTGGACATTTTGTGATCGGTTTTCATACAAGAGCTTCTGTAACTACAACAGAGTAGTATGACTGTGAGGGAGTATTCAGTGAGGTTTGGTGATCACATACACTACTACATGGACATGGTGTGTGACCAGTTCCTCAAGGATCATACCTTAGAGCATGGATTACACAAGGACTTCAAGGTGTAATAGGTATATTTTAACATTCCTAATTATGTTGGGGTACTTAATTAGGACCTTACAGTGTATAGTTTTCTAGCAGAGAAGACAATATCAGTGGGATCTAGTTGGGGGAACCGGGTAGCTGAGACCTTGGATGAAGGTTGTCAACAAAATTCATAGGGATCCAAGTGCATCAGGTGAATTATAGGATAATACCAAGATGTAGGTTCAGTGGTGATGGGATCCCAGGGTTGATTGATTCTTCTTAAAGATAAATGGTGTTACATGTGTGGCGGTTAGGGACATCTTGTGTGATATTGTCTGACCAATCATACAGTTGATCATGGAATAATAAAAGTACCACTGATTCAAAGGTAAAGATAGTTCTAGGGTGGTAATTAGGGTGGAAGACATGGAATATGAACATGAATATCTGTATGAGGTGGTCGAAAGTTTGATCCATTACTACCACCACCCCTATGTTTTATACTCTTGGCTCTAGGAGATGGTGGACAAGGACAATTCTATCTTCAAGCGATGGAGGCTTATCACCAAAATTATCCAGGGATGATTCGAGGTATGATCTATATTTTTTCCACTTTATCTAAAGTTTTTATTGGCATATGTTATACTCATTCCTTTCTTTCCATGAACTGTGATTGTGACTCAGTGATTCTAGTTGAACTATTAACTTGACCTTTACACATAGAGACACCTATGTGAGGAAGTTTTATTATCACACATTGGTTTTAGAAGTGTGAACTGGATCTTTGAGGTGAGAGTTTCAGTTAGGATATCATAGTAGTAGCATCGATCCCTAACGAAATCATTCTCGGTATAGACTGGTTATCCACATTCATGCTCATATTGACAGTTTTAGGCACATAGCGTACTGTTTCTATATTTATATAGACAACTTTTTCTTTTAGGGTGAAAATTAAACACTTTCAATATATAATGGACTCACCCATATAAGGTTGTAGTCAATTACTCATCAGCTGGACAACCCCACCTCGGCGTAGTGGATGATATGAGTACTTAGTTTCATGCTATAATGGCATAGTATGAGCAAGTGTTCCCCAATGATGTTTTAGGATTACCTTCCCATAGAGAGATGGACTTCTATATTGATTTACATGTTCGTATGGAACTGATATCCATAAATGTATATCAGATTTCACTCATATAACTTCATGAGATGAGGGTGTAGTTAGATGACTTGTAGAGTAAGGGATCCCTGAGACACGGTGTTTTACCCAGGCCATCCCTAGTTTTTGATTAAAAGATTTTAGATAGGAGCTGGAGGTTATGTGTGTATTATCAGTGCTTTAACTAAGTGACCATGAAGAATAAGTATCCACTACCAAGGATCGATTACATCTTTTTCCAGTTGAAAGTGGTGTAGCGGTTCTAAATGATTGACCTCAGATCAGGTTATAACCATCTATGAGTACGGGATGAGGAAATATCGAAGATGGCCTTCAGGTGTTGTTATGGTAACTATAATTACTTGGTGATGCAGTTTGGCATGAATGGTTATCTATAAGTGTTCATGGTACTCCTGAGAAATATATTTCTTCATTACATAGACCGGTTTGTGGTGGCCTTCATCTATGACATCCAAGTGTACACAATGTCCGAGGAGGAACACACAATACACTTAGGGATCAATCTGAACATGCCCTGAGAGTACCAACACCATGAGAAGATCTCTAAGTGTCAGGCATGGATTCGAGATGTCCATTTTGTAAGACACATCATCTCGGAGTTTAGAGTTATAGTGGATCCAATGAAGGTTGAGGAAGTGCTTTCTTGGTAGCCACACAAGAGTGTTACTAAGATGTGGAGATTTCATAGATTTGTAGGGTACTCATGAAGGTTTTTCCCTAACTTATCCATGGTGGAAGTACCCTTGATATCTTTGACATGAAAGTTAAAACCATTCTTCTAGATAGAGAAGTTCCATTAGTTCTTCCGGAGCTGAGGTACAAGTTGAAGTGAAATCCCATCAAGATATTTCTAGAAGAGGGTGTCACATATGTGGTCTTTTGAAATGAATCAGTGAATGTTCGTTGTTATTTCCTAAAGAAGAGGTAAGTGGGGATTTCCTATGGTTCACACTAGTTGAGATAAATTGACCAAAAATATGTGACCCATGATCTTGATTTAGTAGAAGTATTATTTGAATTGATGATGTGGAAATACTACCATATTGGTGAGCAGATGATCATCCACTCTAATCACACGAGTCTCATGTATATCTTCTATCATAAATATCTAAACTCAAGAAAGATGTGATGGATATAGATCCTACCAAACTATGACTCTCAGATTTTATATGCCTGAGGGAAAGAAAATGTGGTGGCCAATTCTCTTAGTAGGAGATCCTATTTTCAGTTACTGAACACGGCATCGAAGCAGTTAGCCTCATGGATTTTAACAATTGTGGATGAAGATAGGCTATCTTACATATAGTCGATGGTTGTCAGACCTCCCCCCTTACAGCATGTAAGGGAGGCAAAAAATGGGTTACTGATTGTGAGACCTTAAATGATCAGTTCTCAATGGTACATGCAACTAATATATATTATAAAGGTGGGTAACATGTTGTTATTTTTAGAGGGATCACATTCATACCTATGGAATTACTAGAGGAGGCTCTGAGAGATTTCCATAGATCCCCAATAGTTTTACCTCTACGTGTGGTAAAGATGTATCAAGATATCTTATTCCAGTTTTGGTGAACAGGGATGAGAAAGGGAGTTGTAGAGTTTTCTCTCAATGCCTCACTTGTTAGAATGTGAAGGCTGAGTACCAGGTTCCAACAGGTTTATACCGACCCCTAGGGGTGCCCGAATGATTATGTGATAGGATATTGATAGTCTTCATGATTTGTTTACCATGTACGTCTAAGAGAATGATTCTATCTGGGGGATCTTTGACCGACCCAACATTTATACCCACTTCCTAGTGATCTGGTTGTAGATATCAGTAGATAGCACGAGACACCATTACAAATATGAGATAGTTTTGATCCATAGAGTTCTATTAATGATAATTTCATATCATGATTCTCATTTAACATCCCTATTTTAGATGATATTGAAGGAGGTTTTTGGGAAAAAATTAAACTTGAGTAAAACATTTCACTCATAGATGGATGACAAAATTGAGTAGACAATTTAGGTTCTAGAGGACATGTTTCAGGCATGCAAGTTGTTTTTTGACCAATGTTTGGAGGATCACCTACCACTGGGGTACTTTTCATACAACAACATCTATCTCTCCCCGATTGGTATAGAACTATTCGAGGCCTTTAATGGGAGATCCTTCTGATCCCCACATTGCTAGAACAACCAAGGAGAGTCAGCACTCATGGGCTTCTAGTTAGAGCAAGCTGACATAGTGATTTTCTAGATCATTCAGGTGACGATTAAGGCTACACAAAGATGATAAAATTCATATGCAGATAGGTAGTAGAAGGATTTTGAGTTAATGGAAGGAGTCCATGTTGTCCTTTGGGTCTCATCTTAATGGGGATTATAGAGATTTGGTCGGTGTGACAAGTTATCTCCATGGTTAGGGAGACATTCCTGATAGTACGTAGAGCTAGTGAGGTGGAATACCGCTTGGATATACCAATACAATTAGAACGAGTACATGAAATTTTCCACATGTCACAGATGATGAAATATATGAATTTCCCAATCACAAATCATTGACTAGGGTGAGTTGGGCATCAAGGATGGATTCACTTTTGTAGAGTACCCATTGGATATCAAGGATTGGTAGGAGATGATCCTTCACGGGAGAACAATTCCTTTGGTACATGGTTATTGGAAACATGAGAATATCTATGATAGTACATGTGAGTGGGTGGGTCAGATTCATTCTTAGTAACCTTATTTATTTTTAGTAGCCTTTTATGGATTTTGGGAACATAAATCCCCAAGGTTGGAAGAATGTAACATCTTATTATTTTCCATTTATTATTTTTAAAAATTATATGGATTGATTTTGAGACTAGGTGATGAGAAAACATGTGATTTTAAGGATCAATTTTGCAGGAAAATTTGTTTGAAAATTGATAAAATTTTAATATCACCCATGCAATGTTTTCCTGAAAATGATAAATAAATATTAAATAGGTGCCCGGATTAGATATCTAAGGGCACTGTTGAGATTAGAGAGATGGATTTAAAATCAGAATGGCTTAATATTGGACCTCACATGACTTCTATTGAAAATCACAAAAAAGACATAATATTTATTATATAATTAAAATAAATTATTGTATAATGTAGTAAAACATTTTTTATTATGCATTTATTAAGAATTCAGAGTTATCACTATAACCCTAGAAATCCTCTGGGAAATAGAGAAGAACTCCCTATACAAACGATGAGAGTTCATGAACTGAAATCGACGTGTTTCCGAATCGAAGGAATCATTCCTCTAACAACGACAACACAAAAATCCCTCATCAGAGACTAAAAATAATAGAGGTAGGGAAGTTGATTTCTTATTCCATTTTCCCCATTATTGATTTTAATGATGAATGTGGGTCAATAATTAATAGGATGATCTATATTTTGATCGCTGTAGGATTTTTATTAAATTCTGGGGATAATTTTTGGGTGTTTTTAAGTTTGATCTTCATCCTCATTCTAATGAGAATGGATTGAGACCCGCATGAAAATATTTCAAGGTTGATTTCTTAGGGTTTTCATCGTTCATTTCTCTCCACCATTCTTGGAATTCCTTACCGTTTGACCCTTGTGGTCGCGGATCGACTGGTCGGGATGCTCCAAATGCAAGCATACCCCCTAGATTATTGAAAAACCAAAACAGAATACATATTTGTGTAGATTGGAACATGAGAATACTGAATATTCCTTTTTTGAGAAATTTGAGCATCATAGGTGGTTTGGTGATCCACAGAAGGGACCACTGACACATCAGTCTCACACTACGGTCTGGTGGGTAGTGCGGTGGTCTGGCGTGGGAGCGTAAGGTGGCATAATGCAGCACTATAGATAGAGTTGGAAATCACGTTGGAGGTCAAAGAAGGTAAGGGAATGCCTCATGGGATGCGGTGGGTGGCCGCGTGTGGTTATGTTGAGCCACATACACGGTGGATGTCTGTAAGATAAGGTTTCGGCCATAGAACGTGGCTGGACCATGAGATGCACTGGTAGCGACACTTGCATGTGATGCGGCCAACGACTATGGTGACTGGGATAGATGGACATCACATGAGTGGTCCAGGATAGGGGAGACATGAGGGGCCCATGATGAGCGGGTTAGTCCTAGGTGGAATTGGATGGGCCAAACAAACAGGTCGGGCCCAACGGGCTGGGTCAGACCCAGTGGCTGATTTGATTCTATTGGGCTTAGATGGACCCGGGGTGACCAGGATAGAGTCAAGCCATGGTCAAACATGATGGTTGACCATGAGCTATTGTTTCCCTAGCTTCTGAGTGTATGTGTTAGCTTCGGGTGGTCGACCACAGTAGCCCAGGGTGGTCGACCTCCATAATCGACTACAATAGTAGGGGGTGGTCGACCCCAGAAGTCAGTGCACCCATAGAGAGTTGTTCCATGGGCCTATAAGTTCCATTCCTTTGAAACTTCAAACATTCATGACTTTAAAACACTCCTTCTATTAGATAAGGCATCTATAGCATTGGGACCCTGATGGGAAGATGGTTATTTTGACATATTGTGGTTAGTATTTATCTCAGACTAGTATGGGGTTAGAGTGTTCCATTGGTCTTTTCCTCGAGTGTTCAGCATGGTATTATGTCTACAATACTGGACTAGAATGCACTCTAGAGGATGGTTCCCAGATACAGTCAGGCATCCATCCCCGATATTGGAGTGTGATCCTCTATCACCCAGAGGTAAGTCTAGGGAATTCTGTTGCCTATGTGGGAAGGGATCTGATCCTCCACCAAGAGGGACACGTTTTGGGGTACATGTTATCCCATAGAGTGTATAGGCATAATCTATGTTATCCCCTAGTGGGACTGGGCATGATTCCTTATGTTTAGAATTGATCTAGATTGGGTTTGTGGATTCTACCAATGAATCTGGTTGTGATATATGGTATCTCTCAATGTGTATGTAAATGATCACATATCTTTGGTATCATTTTCTTCCTTGTCTAATAAGTTATCATTTGGGTAGGTCTTTAATGATCTAGTCTTATTTTTTTATTTTTTCTGATGTTTTGAGGGTTCGAGGAATGAGTTCTCACAGAACGAGCTTGCTATGAGGAAAATCATGTGGCTGGATATTGGTTATGTCTTAACTATACAATGTGAGTCTTAGATTGAGTATATCTGGATATTCTTACTATATATGTTGTATACATATACCTGTGTGGAGCTGAATACATATTTTCTTCATGGTATTTTCTTCGTGGTATTTTATTTTTGGTATTTTCCTTTATTGTAATTATTTTTGGGTTTTGGGGTGTCATACTAATTAATGTTTTACTCACCTTTTCATGGGATTTTATAGTAAGTGTCATGTCTCTTTCAGAGGATCAAACCATTGATAGAGTCCTTGGTGGATAAGGAACAAGTGGTTCTTAGAGAGGATAGATAGATGAGCTGTGATCCTGTGGCTTCAGACATCAGTCCCCGTACCAATGCAACATTTTCCAGAGTATCCCTTTTGAGGTTGTCTCATGGGGAATATGGAAATAAGGGATATTATTGGTCCTATACATAATATAACCCTATAAATATATATCTCACTTGGAATCATTGGCTGATGAGGATGAGATAAAGAGGACCTAGAAGGAATATGTCATTCATTGAGGGGCATGATATTATTTAGAATATGTCCCAATAAATACAGGGTCGATTTGGATTATCAATGTTTAACCTCTTAGAGGATTCCTAAGTATCACATTTTAACAAATATAAAATCCAACATAGATTGGTACTATTGAGGAATAGACATATGAGAAGGCCCCATGTTTCATTATTCAGAATATGGCCCTATTAAGGATCTAACATGAAGAATTTGGTCCTTTGAATGGATAGTTTAATGTTTGTATGGATTATACCAAGTAGGGGTCCAATTTGGGGATATTTTATCATTATGGTGATATGATCAACACTAACCTATAACCCCATGCTAGTCATGGTCTATGTGAGAAACAAGAGGATGCAGAAGATCTAGCACTTCGTATGATCTCCTTCATCCATTGATTGAGGAGGGAAATAGTTTTTAAGGGAAATATATGATCAGTATGAAAATGTATAGGATTACTTTATGAGGGATTCTCATATAATTCCACTTATAGAAGGTAGAAGAGTAGATAAGGGAAAGACTATGGATGACAAGGGAATCATATTATCTAATTTTCTTCACATTTAGACATGAAATGTCTTTTCCTAGCCCAAGATTCCATCCTCCATCATCCATGTGGATTGGATCCTGATTTCCATCAAAGAATATGATAATGAACATGATTATTACCCCACATACTGGGGATGTTAACTATGGGGTGTTATTTTCCATAGGAATGCATTATCTGATGGGGGATGTTCTTTTTTTCCTTCACAAAGGACAAATGAATCTGGTGACTGTGGGGGAGGTATCGATGAATCAATTACTAGGTTTTGGTAAATTTCTTTATATAGTTTCAGAACATAAAAATATAGGTATAAACATTTCTTGGGAAGAGGTAAATGAGTGTGGTGGGGTAAAATACCCTAAGAATTCCCCATTATGCATACTACTCTTTGTTATACTGGGTGGGGGATTTTAAAGGGTGTTATTCAATAAAGGGTGATTCTTTATAGAGGGATTCCTTTGTGGGAACAAGGGTATTTAATTTGTGGATGGCCTTTTATAAAGGTCCCCATTACATAGTATCCTCTATTTCATTTCATCATAGAATATAGTAGGTGAATTTCTTTCCATATTTTTCTATTATCTTCTCTGATGTCTGTATATCCTCTCCACTCTAATTAATGACAAGTTATTTATATATAATGGTAAATAACCATTTTCTTATAATGACTTGTTGGCCACATATTATTTATAGATCCATGCGATAAAGTAATAAATTTTTCTCCTAAAAAGGATTTTTATTTACAGGGTAGTAGAGAAGTTGTATCACACCATAAGAAATTTTAATTTGTAGGGATCATGATTCCATAAGAATGTCCTGCAAAAAAATAATTTCTAGTGTGGGGGGATTATTTTACCTCCTTTCCCATTTTTATATAATTTCATCACCCTATGATTTTTTTTATTAAATAGTCAATTTATTGGGGCATGGAATTACCACCACTCACTTTAAATAATTTTCAATTATAGGAACACCTTCCATAGAAATAGTAATTAATTACTTGTGTTATATTTGTAATGGACTGATTTCATTGTTATATTGGGTTCTTTACAAATTTTTCTCACAATTTATTATTGATTTCTGAAATTCGTAACACATTCCTCAAATTCCATGAAAACAATTTGCACCCAAAAAAATATGCATCATAGGAATGGGGTCCAATTGAAAAAAATAGGGGTTAATTTTGAGGAAGAAGATGGCCAAGGTTCATGCTTTCTAATGTGTATGTGGACCTAGTTGAGGTCTTATGCTTATATAGGGTTTCTGTCTATACTCGTTTGTCTCATAGAAAAATACTGGTGCTTTGTGACACGTTCTTAATCTGGTGCCTTAGTACCCATCCCACAGAACATTTTTCAATTTTTTGATAGTCCTTTTATGCATATTAAATCATTACTATATGTGAAATATAATTTATAATAACTAAATATCAGACATCACAATATAATTTTTCCCACATAGTATGTTGAAAGATTACATAGTTAATTGAATACCAAATCTCACACCACGTGTTCGCATAGTGTTTTACAAGCTCTATGGAATTCAATACTTTGATAAATCTGATTTTTTTTTATTTTATATGTAAAGACAATTGGCCCTAATCAGAATCATTTTTTTATTATGATGACTCTGATTGTGAAGAGTATTTTTATTTTTGGAAATAATAATGGTATCTATTGAAACTAGGTTATTCCAAGAAATAGAATCCTGAAGAATCCTTTTACAATAGAGATTCTATAAGTATCCTTTTTTGGATAAACTACCCCTATCCAATATTGTTCCATTGGATGATTTTTCAATTTCACTATTTATTCAAAACCATCCCCCTAATTGGTTTAAAGTGTCCCTGAATCATGTTCAATTGAACATCACTTTCACAGGTCATGCTATTCTTGAATCATGTAAAGAGAAAGTATTCATTTTGAATGGTTCCTTATGGTCTCAGAACAACCATCATAATCATTAAATATCCATGTAATCCACTATTAAAAATTTTTAGTCCATCTTTAATCTCTCATATGGTGATTCCTCTGGAAGGTGGATCTCTATGCAGGAATTGCAATCTGGAGGGAGTGTCTCCAATAAATGGGCCTGATCATTCTATGTACATCAGAATTGCATGAATGTTACAAAATGGTTAGAAGTAGTCTATTTATACTAAGTAATTTATTTTTCATATTTCGCCAGCTATCCTCATCCATGCTCTTTCTTAAATTGTTTAGTTTTTTTTTCTCGAGTACTAATAACATTCACATGCCTCATCGTGATGTTGGGATCCATTTTTCAGATATCTACCAATTTGAGGGAATTACCTTCCTCATAAATATTTACGATGTGTTTATTCAAGTGGATAACACATGGGTTGATACCAAATATATTTCTCCTTTAGTGGGAGAACTTTTGATTTTGGTTGATATGTTACTGAGTCATCCCCTTTACAAATGATCGCTTATTTTGTTCTACAATTGAATAAAATAATTTGTGAAATCTAACTGGTTGAGGCATAAAGTTTGACATTATAGGACTCACCCAACTCAACAATCACGATATATTTTAGGTTCATATTTTTCCACTCTCATAGAGGGTGATCATACCACCTGAGGTTAATAGATGTAGTCATATATATCATAAAATATTGTGAAGACCATATTTTTTCCTTGTTTCAGAGTGTATCTTTTCACATCCCATAATTATTACATATATGTTAGGGTTTTTAACTTGATGATGGTGTTAACATTGGTAGATGAAAGAACTATTAGCCTAGATATATCGAACATTTTTTATATTTACAAATCCTCTATTATATACAAGAGGAAAAATCAATGCATCACCTAAGTAGGCCATTATAATTTTTATATGGCTGGATAATGGAACACATTCAATGTTATGAGAATATTTATACCATGATTATTAAACAATCATTTTTCCTTTCCAAACTATTTAACAATTTTGATATTCACTCAAAATTCATAGACGTCGTTAGTGTTATTGATCTGCTATGGGATCCTACACTCATTGATATTTCTCCTTATTCATCACCTTTTAGAGTGGTGATAAACATTGGTGGGGATATATTGGAATATTGATCCTTAATTTTCACTTTTTCAGATGATGTGATATAATAATGTATAGATGGAGTGGCTATTTGTGAACCTTATGCCCCTTATTTGTTTTTGATGTAGTTCAGGTGTCTACAAGAGATTAAATCATTACCTATCACCTAGGTTAAGAGGGAATTACATCCATCCATCCTCCATCAACATTAGATAATGCTAATTCATGAAGATTATACAACATAAATGAAGTTTCATTACACTAATGATTCAACGAATATTTCACTAGTATTTTCGAAAACACGGGTAGAATGAAATATAAATGGAAAATTGGGGAAACCGATTCAGCTGTATAATAAGACATTTACAACTCTAAGTTCCCCATATATCTTTATTAAATTATGAGTTTCTAATTTATAAATTCATGCATCTATATATTCCAAGCATTCTAAGGGATCATATTTTTTAATCTACCCTCATATGAGAAGTGGTAAAGAGAAAGAAAATCATTTGACTGTATTTATTTTTTCACTAACACTAGTGTCAACGAAATGGTGCCGAGCACTTCACTAGTATATGTTAGGATGAAAAATAAATCAAAAAATTTAAATTGAAATCAATTATAGATGGGTTTCTAGTATCTATTTCATTAACTAGTTTGAGCCCATCTGTAGTGAACTTGTCTCTGCATTATATAACAGTAGCATGATATGGATAGAATCTAGACCCCATGGTAGCTATAAAAAATTAAGGTATGCATAAATGTTCAATGTACCAATATTTCAATATCATTTTGAAGATTCCTCTAGAGACATTTTTTGAAATGTGGTATAGTTTTCATAAATTTTTCGTTAGCATTTTCACAAGTGTCTTTGATTGAAAACATGTTTACATCATTATCCATAATATTTGATTTTCTAAGGAGGTGTTAGTGTCTCCTGAACAAGATATCACTCAATATAATATTTCCAGCAATGATTATAAAGCATTAAAAGATGCTTCTATTGATCCACATACATAGTCACTAAGGATACACAATGTTGTGATTAGATCGCTATATAGAATATTAAGTTATGAGAAAACGAGGATCATGCATCCATGGTGAAGGCACAGTTTACATTAGAGCACATAGGATTAGAATCAATCATAAAAAAAATAAATTGTTAATTAATTTGTTAAGAAAACATATCGATTGGACAATGTAGAGGCATGGTAGATATCCATTCATGACAAGTCCCCCAATGTTTTGTATCATGAATTATACAATTTCTTAAAGAAAACTATCCAATGATTATTATAGCTACTTTATTTGTTTCTAATTCTTCATTATTATTTTGGAAACTATTTTATCAAAATATTGATACATTCAAAAATAAATTTTTCTTAAATGAATGAAAACTTGGTTGTTCAATTTTTTTTCATACTTTTGTTTGATGTCTTCTTTAAATGTTTGGAATGGTGATTTCATCATATCCCAACTCATTTGACTATTGAGTAACAACATCTATCAAAATTATGAATATTTTGGCCCATGTAATCTATTTAATTTTCATTATCTTGCCCATAGATGGTTACATGTATAATTACCATCACTACAACACTATAGTTGGCTTATTTTAAAGAATTATTAATCTTGTATCACATTTTTTAATATCTAAACTAAAATTTCATTATTTTATATTCACAATGCTCTAATTTTTTCCTAGGTAGAGGGACCTAGAATGTGTAATATTAATGTTTCTAGATTCACATGATGAACCCAACACATATGATATATTTTATATCAATGCCATAATGTTTTACTAAATATGATGTGATAAAGTCTTAGAGAGCATAACATAGATTTTCCTTTGGTCACCCTTTATGGTTTTCAAAAAATAATGGTTTTATGCCATTTCAATTTGAACTACTCAATATTTACTAGATCATGTAATGTGAATTTAAAGTGAGGTGAGAATTGACTTTTTCTTTGGTACCACTATGTGTGTTTTCAACATGACTTGTTTTACTCCTCCTTTCATTCGTGGTATAAAATATTAAATAAAGGACCATTTCAGCTGATGTTTTAGGTCAATATATTTGACCGTGACATAACTAAATAGATCTCTATAGCCATAAATGATTTAAAATATTTTATATATGATGTTGTAGGTTTTTAAGTCATGATATTGGTATTTTTAGATAAAAAAATTGTATGGGAAGAACATGAATGAAATGGAACATGACCATGTTTAGGAAGTGGTTGCTATTACAATGACATCATAGTATACAGAAATAAAATTAATTTATCCTAAGGAAAGTGATGCCTTTGGTGGACTAGACACTTTGGGATATATTAGAATATTCACATTTTGGATTATTATGCATAATAAAAAAACAAAGGTGTCATTTATAGTTGGATTCTATTATAACTAATATCTAAGGGAGGATTGTAATGATTTTAATTTCTTAGGAACATGAAATGTGGTTTGTTAGAGGTATATGTCCGAGTATGAAGGGAGGATTTTGGTTTTCATTGGACATAGAAGGTAAACATCCCAAATAAATTTGTTCTATATATATGGAAAGACTAAATAGAGGAATTCACTCAGAATGGTTAATGTTTATATAGGGAGGATTAATGATTCATTGGATTTGGGTATAGAATTGTATGATCATCTAAACTAAAAAAATCACCAAAAATATATTTTTTTACAAAATCCACATTAATATAAGAAAATACAGTATATAGAATGAATTTAAATTTTTATAGAAAGTTCTTTATTTTAGTTTATTAGGGTAATTTCATGACCTTTTATTACATTGTGGAAAAACCATCACACAAACCTTGCAATTTTGTGTTGGTAGTAAAAAGTATTCCTGCATAACCCATAGATGTGGGAGAAGAAGTGATGAAAAAGTCATAAATCATGAATTTTTGGTCTCTTTAATCTAAAGGAATGATATGGGAAAAAGCATAAGGGGTTTCCATGGGCCAAATTAAATATGTGGATTCTACTATGATATAATTACGCCACATTAAGATATCTAGGATATCTCTTATAGATAAATGTGCATCGGGTTGACATGAGACATTTAGAGGCATACTATCTAGTTCCACATCTACATATTTTATGAATAGTAAAAACAATTATGCCTTTCAGAATTATGTTTTCTTATCAATGACAACTAAAGACAAATTTTGGTGAACTGAATTTTCCAATACATAAACTATGGTTTTTGAATGAAACATTATTAATTATGATGATGTAATTTAGACTGATGATCACTATAACTAAGCATAAAATTTCATAAATAGACATATCTGATATATATGAAAAAAATAATGGTGTTTTATTCTCATCTAGTTTTAAAATAATGGATTTCATCATCACTATGTATCTCATTGGTATGAGAATTAAGGAACATGGTGTACTGACATAATGTTGTGATAGAAGAATGGAACTAGTAACGATGATCCTCCAATGTTAGGGATATAACATTGCATATTTTTACATCATATGGTAGGTACATGAACAAATTTATTTACAATATTATGGGGAGGATGTTTCTATAAATTTTAATTCTATGTGGAAAGGAAATATAGTGTTCCATTTTAGGTCATGCATCCAAGAACATTTTAATCCTATAACGAGTTGATATATCCTCAACCTGTCTGTAAATATCCTATTAAATTATAGCTGGATTATGATATAGGATACTAGTTTCACTATGTATCTCCTTGATACAAGAATTAATCCCCATGTAGTTCTTATGTAAATGGATTTATTATGTCAATCTTGTTCTTTATATTGGGATGGATCATTTTTAACATATTACAACTGAACAAATATGTGGGAGCCAAGTGTCACTATATATGTCATTGATATTATAATAAATAAAAAACTATTTATAGAGTGAAGGAATTTCCCAAAAAATGACCTCTTTAATATGAAGGAGGGTGTATATTTTTCGTGAAAACATGGTTTATTAATGAAAGAGAAAACATGTGCCACACTCTCCCATGTATATCTAGTCCACAAAAAAGATAGTGGTGGAATTTTATTATTGTGATAGGTCCTTGGATTAGAATCATATATATCACTAAGTACCTCATTGGAATGTTAATAAAGACATATGTTGTTCTAAATAGAAGCTAAAATAAGAAATCAATTATAGGAATGGTAATCCTTTTAGGAGTGGACCAAATTAGTGCATATTTTATCTTTTTATGAATTGTATGTTGACCATGTAGTTTAACATCACAAGTTAAAGACATGAGATACATATATTATTTTCATGTGATCTGGATTTTGGTTACCCACGATGAAGAGAATGTACAATGTGTCACATTATAAAAATGTATTTTTAATTAGATGCACATTGTTTAAGGTCATGGTTTTTAGACCTCAAACTGACAAGACTATTTAAGGAGGCCCTTACCATGATTCATAATCCCACATGAGCTATTATTGGTGTGAGAATCATGAAATAGTGATGGGTTCACTTCTCTTTTTGAAACATCAATGAGATCTGGTAAAGTATGATACTAACACCAAAAATAGTGATTCTCTAATGTATGTCCAAATAAATATTTTCTTTTACTCCTTGTGGGAGGGGAACAAAACAAAACAATTTAATATATTATGGTAAGGATGTGACCCATTAATCTTAACATCTTATCATGGGGATGTTTCTCTTTAGTTCATCATCATGTGGAATGGAAGCCTTGTATGCCTTTTCAGATCTTGCACCTAATCCCATTGTCTCATGAAAATGGTGAAAATGATGGATTTAGGGATTATGAATTAAATATTCCCAGGAATTCAGTAAATCATATCATACTAAAATATATTTGTAATTATTTTATGAGGCTTCATAATCGCTTTTCATTGTAATCCAATGCTTTTTACATTGGGTAAGACTACATATTAATATCATGTGGTGAATTCATTATCATAAAATTTAATATCTTTTGACTATGATGGTATGGATCATGCCTTTAGGGTTTTTGATATAAGGACCGAGCCATGTTTCTTAATGTCATGTAGTAAGGAAGAAAGGTATCTTTTAGTTTTTGATAATTTGACTAGGAACATTTATCATTAATAATATGAAATATATCAATGGATATATGGTATTATTAGGGGTTGTAATATGCTAACCATCCCAGGTGATCAGTGAATATGCACCACTAAATAGTCTTTATGGATGGAAAATATCCCTTTTTTAGGCCTTTATTTTTATTTTCCATCCTACATATCGTCATGTTTCTAAGAGTCAAAAACAATTCTCCTTGTAGAAATGAATTAAGGAAACCCTTCTTGTAAAAATCTTGTACAATCCAATTTTGATGAACCTCTAAATGATATAAGATTCATAGTTTCTTATTATCAATATGTTCAAATTCATCCAAATACTTATTATGTAGATAATCTATAGAGAATTTTTCCCAAATAAAAAATTAGAGAAATAAATATTTTACATCAATAGGGAAAACTGTTTTCCTCATTTGGTAGTGAATACAGGTTCACCTATGTATCAGTATGGGTTGTGGTATTGTAAGACAATAAGGCATGTGGAATTATGTCAAGCTAATATTTCTTTTTCTTTTCAACCATTTTCTAGATTATTTTTATATAATTTTATTGAAAGACTTTATTTTTCCCTTTTCCTCTACATGATAGTTGGATGAGGTTGGATTCAATGTTATACTCCTAGTACAAAATTTTCTATTTTGAAGAAGAAACTTTATTGTTGTTTTCCATAAATAACATATAAGGAACACCGAACCTACTAATGGTAATGAAATTCTAGAAATTTATGATTCATTTTATCGTAAATTATTTGAGGTGTATTTGTTTTTTCCATTGGAAGAAGAATTATATAGTTTTTTGGATGTATTTTAACTAATATATGTAGCAGAATGGTATGGTCCCATGACCTCCATCCCATATACATTGAATTATAAAAAGTATATAGAGGCCCGCAACAACACTATGGGTTGATGGATGAAATTTTAATACATATGAAAAGGAAAAAATATTTTTGGAATGTGGTTTAAACATTTGACATAAAAGTCCAGAAATATCTAAGCCTCCTAATTTGGTGAGAAATATTGGTTTTTCACTAGTGGGAACCACATGCACTGGAAGGAACATATAGTACAATGGAAATAGTCTCCTCTACATTCAGGCCTCTAGGATAAAATCCCCCCAAAGGTTTATTTAAATATGACCATATAATGACTTGGGCTACACTAAACGGTAAAATCAAATGCCCATCATTGGATTATAACTTTTCTAGATATGTCCCATAAAAGATTCCTATTTTAGAGGTGGTCTATGATGGGATTCAGCCAACCAATTTCATGGGTTGAGTTTTCCACATCAATATATTTTATTCTACTATGAAAAATTAGAGATACCATTCTTTATTGTGTAATGATGAAGATTATTCCTTATCCAGATGGATCTATCACTGGTGTATCAAACTTTTCCCATGCTTCTTCCATACAATTTTGTTAGTGCAGGATATGAGTGAATGTTGGACCCTATGGGAAGACTACCTGAATGGACTGAAGGCATTCATTTTTATTTATTTTCTATAAATCCTCTTTTAAGGGATGAAAGGGAACCCTTACAAGGCCCATAGGATTAGATATTATATAGCTCGTATCCTTTAAACTTTTAGTGAACTAGTAGTATTTATTATGTGTATTTTAGGCTTTCAATGAGGGTTTAACATTTATACTTGTTATTATTGCAACCTTATGACTTGATAAAGGGATGAAGAAGAATATCCTTTTCCATAGAGAAAATAATATCCCCCAACATGACTTTATAGAGCCTACGGTCTTCTATTCTTTTCAAGTTAGGATTCTGGATGCTCTATAAAAAAGATTCTCCCATGTTTGGGGGATACCTAGACCTAGAATATCTCTCCATATATAAATTTAATATTCAAAGGAATTATCGTCTATGCATGGAGTCTCTTCAAAGAAAAAATTATAGTTCCTACACATTTATCATTTTTAGGGTATAAACTAAGTAATATTTTTTTTAGAATTACCAAGCACATTAAAAATTGTCCAATCGACATTGGACGGTTTGGATAAAATAGTGTTTGTAATTTTAAAAGGATAAATTGTCCTTATGATCCGATAGGTTTATGCTTATTTTCTAAACCATGATGATTAATTCCAAAAAATTCAACTCAATAATTTAATAACAATTCACAGTCTCAATCATGTTTTGACAATGAAAATAGGGACTGTTTTCATTTCTAGTGTCGTTATTTTTTGTGAAGAAAGAACCCAATGATCAATCTAAAACTATCACATATAAAATTATTTTAATTCCTCTAACTTGTTTCATCATCTATAGTGGACTCAATAAAAATTTATTAAGATAATAAAATACTTCTTTATAGACATCAATCTACTAATATATATCACCATTTTCATCAAATTGGTGAATGGAAAACACTTGTATCCAATATTTTCTATAAAGTATCAAATATAGTATAGGAATCCCAGTAGTCCCCTTGGTTATTAAAGGTTAAGAGAAGGTGACTAATCAATGATATTTGTTTTATAAATACTGAATTTGATTCTACATTGTCATATTATAAGGATGCGATTTTTTCCTAAGATAACATGAAAATAAATTTTAAAGTGGTTTATTTTTTGGCAATGATGTCATGGATTATTAGTGATGGATCAAGGTCAATAATATGGTTAGAATGCTATTAACATATCAAAAAAAAATCAAAATAGTAATCAATGAAATTTTCAAGAATGGTTATAAAGATGTAATGAATCACATGTTGGTATGTAGAACCATCATTATTTAAGACACAGAAAATAACTTGATAGTAGTATACCCATTGGGTTCCCTAACGGTAGTTTTGTATTCATCATTGAGGTCAACTTTTACTAGGTTGTAACTTGAGTGGCCTTCCTAGAAGGATTAGTGTTTGTAGATGGTCATCGATTAATAAAAATTTATATAATTTGAACTAGTAAGTGATATTTTAAATAATAAAGGTTAAAATATCTGATGTTGATGAACACTCAGTTTTTCCCCAATATTTTTATTGTATGTGATTACATAGGCATGAAATATTTGGGTTTGTACTTCGTAATTTTTTTTCACTAATGAGACTATAAACATTATATTTATCCTTACAATCATGGGTTGGATGTATTCTTCTAGATACCTTCTTAAAACTATGATGACCTTTAAATAAGATAATCAGGGGAAGCCCCATTGGGATCATGGAAAATAATTTTTGTATAATTATAGGGGGTCACATTTTTACACTTCTTTAATAAGAAGTAATATACAACTTATTCTTAGATAGGAATAGTTTTATTGATCAGTGTATGTTTTTGATCTTCCTCTATACCCAGATATCTATTTATGAGTTCATCAATAGTTGTAGAGACACCTTCCTCAAATTATGGGGAGAATATTTGAAGTTATATTCATCATCCCCTTCCTCTTCCTCTTCTTAATAATCATCATTCCCATGTAAATATGAATTAGTTATGAAGGTTAAAATTTAGAGTTAGTATAAATATTAATATTCAATGGTTTATAGGTATATATGTATTTATTCTATAGAAGTGGTATAACGATTCCTTCAAATCTAGATGAAGGTGTTCCAGTTTTCTATCATTTTAGGGATAAATTGGGCATAATTTCCCCTTATGTGTCCCCACTAATAGGAGGATCAATGAACTCTCTAGAATAATATAGATCAATTGATAATATTGACATGATTAGGGTTGATGAGTATATTCCCATTTCCAAACACACATTTTTTGTTTGGATGATTGGAAGCATATACTCATCACTGAGTTTCATGAATGGGTTGGACATGGCCATTTCTCTACTATTTGATGTCGTAAACCTAGAAAACACATCATTCCTAGGTTTCATTTGATATTTATGATAAAATCCAATGTTAATATATTACTTCTCCCAATATTACAATGGATATTTATTATAATGTAATGTCACACTTTTCCCATTGACATAATACTTGGGGCATTAGTGATATGATGTAGAGATTTCGACATGTTGACAAAACCAAGTTCATTCTAGAAATACATCAAATGATATATCCTACCGTATGAATATGAATACAAGATTGGATATCAAACCCATAAATTTTGATTCATTCATGATATAGATGTGGAGATTTCGTTCGATTTTTTTGGTCCGTATAAGCATCACTAGAGAAGGAGATAGGTTAACTTAACCGTATCCCAACCAATTAAGTGTTTATATTTGTATGATATTGAATACTAATCCATTATGAAGGAAATATTTATAGATTTCAATGTCATCTAGTCTGTCCGAAATATATAAGGGCTAGATTTTCACATACATCACAACACCCTTATCCTATTCTATAAAAGAGACTACCTCATAAAATTAAATAGGTTATATAGTTTCATAATATTCCTCAACATCATTAAACTCATATTTTAACTATTAAAACACTAGTAAGGCCTCTACATGGCCTTCCTATAGGTCCTTTGATAGTTTAAGAGCATCTAGAATTTAATGTCTCACTAGAAATGTATCCAATTTATTTAGGATGTTGTATTTTCAAATCAAATATCTAAATCTTCTTATCGATAGTTATACACTAGTAGGCACTTTATAGGTTAAGGAGTCTTGGGTAGAAAATTTGGGTGTCTGAGAAGATGTTAACGGAAATTTTTCTATAGTTGGATTATGTTGTCATGCCAAACTGTCTATGATAACAAGATTGATTCACTATATCTAGTTGATCATTCAAAATTAAAATTCATGGAAAAATCATAGCGAATGTGAGTGTTTATTCTAAATATTATTATTATAAATGAAGGGCCCTTATATGAGCATCATTAGTGTAAAATTTCTATTAGGGATGTTACTAGAATATTCAATTCTTCTACAGCTATTACTTCCCCATCCTCAGTTTCTCCAATCAACCCTACATATATATCCCCTATTTGACCCAAAGAATTCAGGTTCATAAGATTTATCATCATCATTAAATAAGGTATACATTATGTGAATTAAATTTATTATAACAAAGATTAATTCTTCAATAAATGAGGATTTTTATTGAATGAACAATTATTAATGTACCAAATGGTGGGAAGGTTCTCATACTCTCAGGATTGGAGGAATAAATAATGGGAAATTCATTGTTGGATTTTTCAACTATACATGATCATCATCTTTTAATTTTTTTATTCTTTTTTTATTATGATATTTCATGGAGGATCACCCCTTGGAGGATTATGGTACTATTGAAGTTGACCACATCATAAGAGAAGAAACTAGGGGAACATATACTTAGTTTAATAGATCCCTCAGGATTACATGAGGTCGATTGATTTTTTTTCCAATTCATCCCATCTGTGAACTTTTTTGATACCTTACTCAGAACTTTTTTCCATTAACTCTCATATATTGGATTGGAAAAGGAAACGAATTCAACTTTTTATTGTTTTTTACCAAGCATAACTTTCCAAAAATCAACCAACTTTTTCATAATTACATAAAAAAACATTATCAGATGTTGTGGCCCAACATTTGGAGAATGGGGAAGTATTTCTTGTGGTCACTTAGACCAACATGGTCAGTATACTTAGGCTCTGGAAGCCTCAATAAATTTTCATCCATGTATTTTATAATGTATCTTGGACCTTTCTCACTATAAGTAGAATAAACATTTCTCTTCATGTTTTCAAATTTGGATCATTTCTTCTCCCTTCCCACATCCTGATACGGGTATTGGTTTTGATATCTCCATTCATGAGAGAGTGTTGGGAAAGGGGGAGTGAAATTTTGACATGTATTTTGCATAGATTGTAGTTTTAATTTTATAGTGGTAGTTCCTACTCTTCTCATTCTCTTTCATTAATCTACATGTGTTGGTCTAGGTTTATCCTTGGTTAAAAAATTAACTCCTCAAACCTCATTGAAGCTTTCAAATGATCCCAAAACAAAAGTGGATAATTTAATGGGATAAGAGGTTTTTATATTGATGTAGATTCTTAAAACATGGATATTAGATATTTTTAGATTAATATTAAACACATTACAAAAACATTAACCTAAGGACCATAATAGTTTCTATTCTTTGGAATCATAGAATGCAATCTTCTTAATTTTGTGAAAGATCTTCAAGGTATCCCATAAATATCATCCCATTATAATTTTTCTCAAAAATAACCTAATTAAAAAATTATTCATATCCTAGGGATATGAAACATTATAAAAGAAGATATGTGTTGCTCAGTAAAGGTAAAAAAGGTATATATGTAAGCATAACATGATCATAACGGTATTAAAACCTAATCATAGCATATGAAAACCATACCCTTAATGTAAAATATCTTAACCTTTAGTCACGACATAATGATTAGAAATCATAAGACATGATTCATTAGGAATTATAATAACATGATCGATGAGAGAATAACATTATCATAAGACATGGAATAATGGTATAAACATCATCATAGAAAATAATTTACATAGTAGTCAATGATCATTTAAACGGATATTGAAGTATAATGGGTTGAATCCACAGACCATCATAGTAGTGAAGGTTTGCTCCCAAGACCATTATTGCTGAGAAAGTCCCTTACTGAATATGGTTCACTCCTCATTCTAGTTATGTATATCTCATGATATATAAATTATAAATCATTTAATTGGAGGTATATATAGGTTTCACATATCTCATAATGAAAACATTATTTAAGTGTTCCACAGGATAATGAAAACTCTGGAGATCATAACCCATGAATTGAAATGGGATTTATATACTTTTCATACTATCATAACCTAGGGAAAACAGAATGTTTATATAACCATTTCAACTTTTCAGCATACCACAACCCCTGAAATGAATCCGGAATCATAATAATTTTATCATGGTATGACCCCTAAAAGATAAAAGGGTTTTATAATAATCTTGTTGTCTTACGAATAAACCATATAAATAAAAAATAATAATGGTATTCTAGGATTATATATTTATTAGAGCATATGTAACATCAAAGTATGTAATATTAAATGTATAATGATTTTGAAAGATTACTTGGGACATTTCATGATGAATATAACATTTTTAGAATAATTTTTAAATAGTAAAACATTTTTTCAATCATTATCATTGAAAATAATCATAAAAATTGATAATGGAATCTTAAAAAATCAATTAAAAAATTTCATTAGTAAAATATCCTTTCCTTTTGAAAAATAACACTTATTAAAACATAAAACATTTTAAAAATCAGTTTCATTTGAAATCAATCATTTAAAATATCAATGTAATTAAAATATATAATGTAAATAATTATCATTAAAAATATAATCAGAAATTTTAATATATTCTTAAGATAATTTAGTATTCATCACAATGGGAAATACTATAAATGTAATGAATGTAAAAATATATTCTATTCTCATTTACAAAAAAAGTAAAAGTTGATTTTTTTAAAAATGACATAAAAATTCATTTCAATTTTCTAAAAAAATTCAAATATTTGTCAAAAATAATTTCACAAATAATATTATAATTTTTAAAAACAATTTTCAAATCATTTTTAGAAAACATGGTTTTGGAAGAGATGATTTTTTCGATCGAAAATGTGATTTTTCTTAAAAACCATTTTGAACACTTGATTACATAAAGCTATAAAATTGAATGAAAAACATTAATTTTAATGAAATAACTATATTAGAAAAAAATCACTAGTTTCTTGAGATATAGAAAATTATATTTTATCCTTTGAAACCATAATCATAGAGAATTATGATAATTGATGAGATTGAATAAAAAAATATTCCCAATTTGGTAACATTTAATCGCTATCCCCATGAAATAATAACATTATATGAAACTTATAATATCATTAATTGATGGATATTCATGATATAATATTTTAGGTAGAAGTATATACATCCCATAGAAGAATATAGGGGCAGTAGATAACTTATGTCATGAATAAGGAAAATTGAGACAAAAATCCCTTACTGATTTGCTATGATTCCAACCATTATCCCCATGAAAGAGAGGTAATAAAATTGATATGTAAAACATAATTATATTCCAGATATCAATCATATAAATTAATTTTTTGTGTATACACCACATAGAATAAATAGGTTTTGAATATGGCATATGTGTCACTAAAGTAAAAAAGTGAGACGAAGGTCCCTTATCATAGTTATTTACATCCTTCATAAAAAATTCAACCTCATTAATAAAAAAATATAAATTTAATTTACTTATATTAAATAACAATATATATATGTCTTACCATATTTGATTTTCATATGGAATTTTATTATCTGTTTGTTAACAATTCCACATTAATGTTATGTTTTTGGTAATAACCGCTTAGTTTTTTTATATGTTTTGATTGTCTATTTTTGGTCCACATACTTTGGTCGTGTCTTCAACTTATTAAAAACATAAATCATGATATAAATATAAAATATATTCCTTATATATGTATTTATTTTAATCTATAAAAGATATAAATAGAAAATGAAATACATAGTTCATGGAGATGGTAGGTCAAAATAATGCATGAATTTTGTTTCCATTTTCTCAATGTATTGATTTAATGAAAAGAAAATAATAATTTTTTTCATGTTACAAGGATTTCATAATGAACCATTACTGATAATAGAAGTATTATGGTCAAAATATGTCTATCCAGAAGGTGTTTGAAATGTTTGGGTCATTTTTTACCCTTATCTTTTTAGTTTAACCCCCATGTAAAATAGTTTTAACATTAATCATGATAATTTTTTTCACTATTAATTTTGGTTATAATTTAATATCAAATTATTATATAAAATTAATTATTATATTTAAAAATATAAAAATAATTTTTCCAAATTCCATTCATAGAGGTACCCGAATTTATTTTAAAAATTATTTTTTTTAATCATGATGCGATAACAGGTTTTCAAAGAGAAAACAATCAATACAAATTTTTTGTATACAATTTAAATATACAATTAATTCCCTTTAACTAAATGGGATTAATGTAAATATTATTGAAATAATTTTACTCTGAAAAATATATCCTAATATTTTATAATGAATTTAAATTAAAAGGTGGTATTCAATTATAATTCGGCATTTTCCACTATTAATGAGAAATTTAATGTTTTCAAAAAATTTAAACATTTAACACAAAGATAATATTTTATAATGATTTAAAAAAATTTCATTCCTTTTTGGAATAAATTTTCTAAAATTATTAAAAATTTAATTTAATACAAAACCCATAGACGTGATAAATAAGCGGGTTTTTGAGAAATATACTTTTCCGAGCATAATATTATTTATATTAAATATAAGTATAATAATAAATATTATATTAATATAAATTAAATTTTAACAATATATAATTTACAATTTTAATTTTAAACATTTCTCATTAGGACTTATTTCAATTAATTATAATAAAGAATCATTATGTGAATTAATATAGTTTTTAGAGAAAAAACTTTTTAAACCCTAATCAAAACATATAATGATAGCCAATATAATGTTTAATACAAACTAATTAGGTGGATTAAAAATAATAATAATAATAAAATACTACTTTAGAACATTTTTAGTCATTTAAATTACTCAATGTTTTAAAAATTATTGCTAATTTTAAAAATTCTGCATTTCTCACTATTCACATCTAAATCAACTTGGTAATAAAAATACCAAAACATTGATATAATTAAATTTCAATGTGATTATTTAAAAATTGAAGTTCATTTTATAAAATAATTTATACAAAATCTATATAATTTAATTATTATATTTTCTCATAAAATGTAATAAAATTCCTTTTTAAAGAAATCTTATTTTTGAATAATATAATTAATTTACTAAAAATTAATTGGTTATTTACTAATAATTATTAAATTATATTATATTTAATAGTAAATATATATATACTTAATAAATTAGATTATACTTTTAAATCCAACCTATTTAATGGAAATTTTATAATACTCAGATTTAATATAATACTATTTCATGGTTGGATGAATCTCGATGTTGTGTCCTGAACGCTCTCATTATTGTGTGTAATTCAAGCTAAAATTGGTATTTCCTATAAGACAATATATAATTATTATTTTGTTTATATTAAGTTAATATTATTGTTTTGTGTAATAATAAAATATTACAAATATTAAATTTAAAAAAAATATTTCACAAAATTTTGAAGTGTTACATTCAACACCCTTAAAATGATTTTCACCCTGAAAATTCATCTCTCTCATTAAATGATTAACATTTTAACGTTTTTTCATAAAAACATAATCATTAAAAGTTTTTATAAAACATTATCTTTAAAAATATAAAGGTATGTTCAAAGTTTATTTGGAATAACACATATAAATTTTCCAAATAGATTACATAGGTGAAAGTGAATACTAGAAGATAACAGAGAAAATTAACACAAAAATATTGATAGATTGTGATAGATAAAATGGTCATGGAAAGTTAATGACCACAAATCCATAAACAAAATAGTAGTAAACAAATTAATTGATATCATTACAAATTGATCATAAAATGATAAAATATAATTTAAAGAACCTTTTTCAAAAGTCGAATAATTCTTAAGAGAATATCTTCTTACTTGATTTATTTCCATTTCAAAAGAACAATATCATCCATTGGTTATGGATTTACCAATTTTCACTTAATATCTTACTCCATGAAATAAAAATAATAATATTTTGTTCCAAAATCACTAGCGGATCATATGATCCATAAATGGACTGATAATCCATTCCTTCTATATATTGATAAAAAATATAACTCTAGTTATCCAGTATGGATAAATATTGATATGGTGAAGTGATGTGTTACTCTCTAAAACCTCATCCAGTTTTCATCATAAACCACTCTATAAATGGTTAAACTTATGACCCATCCATTATTTAAAATTTTAAAATATTTTCACAAAAATCACAAAAACCACATAACAATAATCATCCAAAAATAATTATGCGTCTTATATTGGTCACATGCCAAATATGTGAATACCATGGTCATATATATTCTCATTAAGGTTGATAATAACCTGAATTACAATAAAACATTAATGGAAACTTTCATTCTTCCATATTACTTGAGTAATACTGAACATTATTTAACATATTCCATAGATAAAATAATGTTTCCAAATCCATCAATGATTTCATAAACCATTTTGGAAACAAATACTTTATCAGATCTGAGATCATCAATACTATCCAATTTACATTTTCCATATCTATCATCTCTTTATCCTAAATAAATAACCTTTTATCAACCTCAGGAACATATTAAGGGTTATATTTCCTGAACCAAAATATTTCTTTTATTATAAATAACTTTCCTAGTCATTCAGTACCATTTAAAATTATCTTAAAACTCCTTAATGAAAAGTATATTGTTGTTTCATGATTATAATTACCAAAAAACCACTAGAAAAAAATTATTATTTTTTGAATATTAATATATAAATATATCAACCATTCCACTTTGTTCATAAACCATTAACCAGGCTTATTATTTTTATTCATTAACTTTTATTCTTTTTATATGTCATTTTCATTCTCTTTATCATGAGTAATACCACCATCACTCGTACAACTTTGATGACTTTCCTCCAGATATTTTCCTTGAATATGTCTATTTTTATGATTCAAATACTTTACACATTGGTAAAATTAATAATTCAGTGAAAACATAGGTATAACTTTATTCTCATCCATTACACTAATCAAACATTTAATTTTTCCTTTTTAGTTAAATGTATTGTGTCCTTATTTTGTACATCTAAAACATCTTATCATCTCTTTGAGAAATTATTTTTAGTGCTTCTTCCAAAATATTCAATATATAGGAAACTAAATATTCTATCCTCTATGGTCTCCACTACCTAAACACCCTGGGAACTATATAATTTTATTCATTGGTGATTTTGATAGTTGGTTAAGGTGCATATTGTCAATCAAGTTCAATTATAAATGATTAAGAGAAATCACAATATCATTATCTCTAATTATCATCACATTTGTATGATAACAAGAAAATTATCTATCCCAATAAATGTTAACCATATTCCTTCAATCCCCCCTATTGAATAAAACCAAAAACATTTTGTGGGAAACACTTTTCAAAAAAGAAAACCAAAATAATCATGAAAATCAGTTATTGGATGTCAAAATAATGACACCTTCTTTCCAATATATTACTCTATAAGTTTGTCCCAGGTTATTCATTCTCATATAATTTTTAAATCATTCATGAGGGTTGGTAAATAGTTTTTGTATTTTATTTCATATATCATAGAAGTGTTGAACTACGTGTTCACTAAGGCCTATTGTCCTGTATAAGGAGAAAACGAGTATAGATTAATGATCCCTTTTCAGAGTAATTCACCATAGGTAACTGTCTTCTAGAGCCACATCCACTTTTAAAATGCATACAATGATTTAATTTCATATAAATCACATTATTTACCGTTTCCAAAACCTCTAGGACACTTCCATATATAATTAATCATCATTAATATAATCTTTAGGGACATCCCTAGAAATTTCATCAGAAATATCCCTAGGGACCTCACACATGTTTTCTTGTCTGATTTCTAAAATGATAACTAATACTTTACTAAGATACCAACTATAGTGACCTAGGACTTTTATAGTTGGATATTATGTATTTTTAAATGAATATTAAATACATTACACAAACACATGTCATATGACATTAATATTTCAGTTCCAATTGAAACATGAAACATAATATTCTTAATTTGGGGAAAGATATTCAATATCTACAATAATGATCTTCCCCATTAAAACAGTTAATAAAAATAACATATATAAAAATTTGTTCATAAATGAGGGAAAGGAATAATAATAAAGAGTGATCTCATATACTCTATATGGGTAAAAATGGACTTACATAAACATAACATGAACATAAGTGTATGAGAACAAAATTGTAACCTACTAAAACCATACCCAACATATAAAATATCATAATCTTGAGTCATGGAATAAATATTTTTATTTCATAAGAAATATTGATAATAAAATCATATATCATGGTCTATGAGAGCATAACTTTGGCATAATACATTGAATTATGGAATACACATAAGTATAGAAAATTATTTTCATATAATTCAATTATTAATTCCAAGGAAGCAATATTTGATTTTTTTCACTTAATATCCATGATAGTAGTCAATGTTCACTCTTAGTAATATTAAAATAGAAAAAGTCCCATACATATTCGGGTTCACTCTCTCTTCTAGTCATGTATATCTCATTAGATATAAATATTTTACCACATGCATTCAAGGGATATATAGGTCCCACAAGTCTCATAACAGAAACTATATTTATGTATCCCACAAGAACCTAATCTTAAAATATATCATATCCCATGAAATGAAATGGGTTTTATAAACATTTCATCATATCATAAGCGGTTCCATATATACAGGTTTTATAATCATTTCACTAATTCATCATATCATAAATAATGAAAAGTATTGGGTTTCATAAGTATTTTATTAATATATAACCCATAGAAGAGAAAAAAGTTTCATAAACATACTATAATAATAAACATAATATATAATGAGATAGAATAATAATGGTATAATTGTGTCATATCTCCATTAAAACATAAGTGAAATCAAAGGATTTCTTCCTGGATGGAGAAACATTATGAATTGTTACATGAAAATATTGATGAGGAAGATTACATTTCTTTGAAAATAACTTATTGAAACAAAAAACATTTAGGAAATAATTTAATTTTAAAATAAACTTATAAATTCAAATGGAATATTTAAAAAAAACACTAAACTATTCATGAAGAAAATATAATTTCTTATTTGAAAATAGTTTTTAAAACATTAATAATTTTCAAAATAATTTTCACTTTGAAATAAAACAGTTAAAAAATCCAAGATATCAAGGGGAAACTTTCATTGAAAATATTTTTTACATATTTTCGGCATGATTTAAATTAATTATAAGTCATTACAATGAGTAATTTTGTCCATGTCATTCAGGTTAGAACAAAGATTCATTTCATATTTACAATAAATGTCAAATAGAATTTTTTTTTGAAAAAGAAATCATTTTTTTTCAAAAAATTACCTATAAAATTCAAAAAAAGAATAAAAAATTCATTAATAAATCATTTTAAAAAATTTAAACATTATAAGAAAATTATGTTTTTGTAGAAAAAGATTTTCTGATCGAGAAGTGAGTTTTTCATTAAAGTAATCCTTTTAAAGTCTAGAGTACATAAATAGAGGAAAATGATGGTACAACCTGAATTATGATTACCTAAATAGAGGAGAATAAACTTCATGAGTTTTATTAGATATATATCATAATATTTAATCATTTTGATGCATAATAATAGATAATCCTCATAAACTATGAGATTTTAACATTAAAATTATCCAACATTGGTGACTTTGAATTGTAATACCTATAAAATACCAACATTAAATAGAAATTTTATTATCATTAAATGATTGATATTCATTTTATAACAATTTAGTTGGAATTATATTCACCACATATAAAAATATAAGATCATAGCGTAACTTAATTCCCAAAGAGGGAAAATTAATACTAAAATCTGTTACTAATTTGTTAACATTTGAATAAAAAAACCCATGGGAGAAAGATAATAAAATGGGTATGTAAACCCCAAAATTTTAATTATAACCATATTAATATAATTTAATTAGAGTTATATTATCCACATCAAATTATATAGTGGTTATTACGTCATGTGACTCATAAAAGTAAAAAGTGAGGCGAAAATCCCTTATCATAAATCTCAGAATGAATCATACACATTTCAACCTCCGGTATAATAAATATATATTTATTATAATTATATTAAATAAATATACACACATATATATATACCATACCATTTTTGATTTATTTATTTCCTTTTATTACCAATATATTAACAATTCCATGTTGATGTTATGTTTCGGGTAATAACAATAATGTTTTTTATATATGATCGAATTTTTTTTATCCCCTTTCTTTTATAATAAATTAATAATATATATAATGGTATCTCTGAAATAAGTATAATATATATTAATTATATATGTAATTATATAAATCTATAAAAGATATCGATAGAAAATTAAATACATCGTTTATGGAGATGGTAAGTTGTACATACGCATGAACGTTGTTTCTATTTTCATGTTGAATTTAAAGTATGTGATTTATGTGATATAATATCATTAAAGGATAATATTTTTTCTTATATTTCACATATTATCACTAAACTAATTCTTATTTAATTCCAATAAAATCATGAACAAATCAATCTCTTCATGAGGCAGTAGATCATCGTATAGATGAGCGACGTTGTCGGGTTCCCAAAAAAATAAAAATATTGAAGGCATACATGATACTGTAATTTAATATGTATAATAATATAATATATATCATATATTTAAAAAAATTATTCCATTATTATTTCTTACCATGAGAGGTGGTAATGGAATAAAAAATGATATTGGTTCACGATGTAATGTACAACACACATGAATGATGATTTGGTAACCCATTTGATGGAAATGTGCATGGTTATAGCTTATGAAATTAAAATTAAACCATATCAATATGTGTTATACTAATAATATTATATAGTCATGTTAAATTAAAATTTTAAGGGGGAGAAGGAGGAAATAAAAGAAAAATTCTTACTGATGAGTGTTACCTACTCTTAGGGTGTCCTCCTTACGTTTACACCAAAATCATTTTTACTAATCCTTTCTATAAAAAAATCTTGATTATAGTATGTGTGGAGGTAATTTGAATGTTTATTTTTTATTTTCTTAACAAAAAAAAATTCATTGGGTGAAGAGGATAGGAGAAGGGGTGGCCTTTTATACTTTATAAAAGTGGCTTACTTTTAATTCTTTGAAAGAAAGACTTTCAAGCAAATGTTTTCAAGTAATAAGGATAAAATAATATAAATTTATCAATTATAGATAGAATAATGGTGAATTATGGATATAAAAATGGATTTGGGTATGTTTTGTGTCATTTTTACACTAATCATTTTAGTTTAACCACCCGGTAATACCATTTTTACCATAACAAGTGTTATAAATTTTTTCTATTTTAAATTTTCATATTCATAAAAAATTATGTTCTAAATATTATATCAAATAAATTATACTAATTCAGAATATGGAATCTATTCTTAAAAATTTTGTTCATAGAAGTGTAAATGTATAATTTAAAATTAATACAACAAATGTGATGATAAAAAGGTTTTCAATGACAAAATGGTCAAAACTTACAATGTATTTATCCAATTTTAATATTAAATTGGGTAAAATGTACTAAAATGAATTAATATATATATATAATTTTAATAATTTTAATTTTAAAAAATTAAATATTTAATTTTACATTATAAATAATTTGAATGAAAAAGGTTGTATTTAATTAAAATTCGGTATTTTCAATATTCATAAAAAACAACGCTTTCAAATAATTATAAATAATTAACCCTTGTCACACCTTGACTGAAACTTCTTTTAATTTAATTATTTTAAGTTGTTCTTTTCATTTGAAGTTTGAACTATTTCAATTTTTAAAATGGAATTTGAGATCTTTTGTGAGTGCTCGACAGTAATCGCGACTAGGAGCGCGATTATGCCTACACACGTGACCAAAAACGCATCCGCACACGCGACCACACACGTGACCATGCGCGGTGTCCAACATAAATTAATAATGATGTTATTATTTTTTTCAGCTAATATTTTAACCTAGTCGTTTCTATTATTTTGGTTTCTTTTGCGGGCATTCGACTTTGCACATGACCGTGCGTGCGACCGTGCGTGCGACCCTACGTGCGACCTTGCACAGTGTCCATTCTCAATAAACAATGTTATTTTTGTGGTTGATTTTATTATCTTCATTTTCTTTTTAATATTAATTTTTTTAGAATTTATTAGGATATAAATTTATCCATACTCTTATTTTTTTCTTTTCTTTTTTTTCTTTCCCCCTCTTTTCTATTTTTATTTATTTTCCTCTCCCTTTCCTTCTCTCCTCTCTCCCGTCGCGCATGACACTCCTCCCCTCCATTCCGCACAGGTCTCTCCTCCCCAAACCCTAGCCGCTGCACCTCTCCGGACCGCCCTCCTCCTCCTCTCCTTCTCCTAGACCACCGCCGCCCCACCCTTCTCCTCCCTCTCCAGTCGGCCGCACAGCCCACCTCGCCTCGAGCTCCCCCCCCCGCGTCTCCCCTGATGCCTCGCATGGCTGGACCCGTATTGCCCCTCCCTTCTGGCTGGTTTTCCGACACGACACACCTCTGACATCCCTTCCCCCTGCTCAGTTTTCGATCCACACCTTCGCCGTAGATGCGTTTTCCCGTTATTGGTTGTTTTATCGATTTGGGGTTTTTCGAGTTAGTGTATGGTGTTGTGTTTGATTCTTTTATGATTTAATTTATTTTATTCTTTGATTTTAGGGTTTTATTGTGTTATTTGAGGTTCCACTAATGTGCGACAGGGGTTTTGCACCAAAATTTCGAGGTTTTCCTACACCGAGGTTAGTGTTTTCATGTATAATTAATGTTTGATGGGTTAATTTTCTCATTTAGTTAATCTATCTTGTTTGTTAATTACTTTTCATGGTGAGAAATTAGTTTTTATGCGTGTTTATTATGCTTTTGGTTTTTAAAGTGTCATGTTCATGTGAAACGTGGTGTGTCTTGGATGAAAACTTATATTTCATTGTTAGTTGGTGTTTTGTAAATAGTGCAACTGGTTTATTAAATATTACAGGGGTTGAAAATTCTATTTTGATATGTTTTTGGGGTGTGTTTGGTCATAAAGCATGTTTTTGAATGAGTTGTTGTGTATTATATTTTGGTTTGGTGTTGTGGTTGCATTCTCTGTTCTGGTTGGATTTGTGTTTTGATTTGGTGTTAATGTGTGGTGTATTCTATTCTGGTATTGTGTAATGTCTTGGGATACCTCTAAGGTTTTGTTTTATAATTTTTTTAAATGGTTTATTAAATTATATTAATGGTTCAAAACATGTCTGGAAGGTGGTTTGGTGTTGTGCCAAGGTGCGTTTGGTTTTAAAAGGATGTTTTGAGTGAAGTTATTGACATTTAAAGTCATGAGAAATATTTTGAAAACTCTTTAATAAATTTTTCCAGTGTTTTGTTTATCCGTGGAGATGGAATTTAAAATTTTATTTATAAACTTTTCAAAAGGTTTTATTAAATAATTATTAATGATATAAAATTATCTTGTTTGAGTTGCGTAAAGGTTTCTGGTTTTAAATTTCCTGCAGTTGTTGCAGCATGCGGTCAGCGGATGTCCGCGACACTACGGTTATCGGGTTGCGCATTCTTATGCGCAAATGCAAAGAGAGTTGTGTCATCACGATCGAGCAGCGAGTCGAGGTAGGTCCCCCACTGCACTTACCTTCAGATTTAGAATTTATTAATTTCTTGATGTTTTATTAATTTTAATAAATTAGAAATAATATAATGTAATTAACTTTTATATGATTATTTTGTGTAAAGGAGTCCTTTATTTTATACCAAACACTTGAAACATTTTCTTGATGAGCGGACACCCAGTATTGAATGAATGCCCATTTGAACTCTAAACACAATTCACAGAGTTTCAAATGTACTTTTTGTTTTAAAGATAAATGATTTCTTCTGAACAAGTGTTTTAGTCTTTCTCGAAAAATGATGGTTTTCTTTAAAATTGTTGAAGGCCCATTTGACACTTTAATAAAATAAATTATTTTGGAAAACCCATTCAGGGGTGATCTTTGGTGTGCTTTGATTGTGTGAGCTGTATGTGATGTTTTTGCATCGTGACTGATTTATTTACATTGTGGACACACCCATTTTTTTTATTTCTTCTGTTGACATGGGAACCTGGCATAGTGAGTAAATCTTCTGAGAACGATTGCTGCACTAGTTTAGAATACGCAGTGGATAGTGGCCCCATAGCAGAGGAATACCGAGTTATTGCTGCTATGGGGATTGGGCCCCTCGGTTAGGCCATGTAGGGCTATGTCGACCGTTAGGGCGTTATGACGTCATCGAGTTAGGGCATGCCTTCAGGATGAGTCAGATGTATAGTTTTTTATGGATTTTTCACGATCTCCTTGGTTCGTCCCATGTTTTATTTAGTGTTTATTTGTGTGTGGCGCACGATTGAGAAGTCTAGTTCGGTTTCTAGCTCGTGTGTGCCATTTTTCCCATTTCCCTTGGCGTGTGTTGTTTGTTATGAGTAGTTTTTCTTTTTGGATAATAACTAAAGATTGTTTTACTAATTGTTTTCAAAAAATGTTTTAAAATGAAATGCACCTGTTCGTTTCAAGCATTAATGTTTTTTTTAAATTATAAAGGGCAATGGACTGATATTTATTTAGAATTGAAAGCGTGTGTAAAAACCCATATTTTGTATAATTTAGTTCAAACAAGGAATTAATGAATTATTTATTTAATGGTATGTGAATTGAGAATAGAATTAGTCGGGACTACCTACTAAGTTTTAATACTCACACCTATAGTGTTTTCTTGTATTTAGTTCTATTGCAGGTTGATTTGAGCTTGTTCACCATGAGCGAGACTTTGTTGTGGTGTGGAGAGTGACTCTCGAGGTCACGAGGAGTTTTGGCCGAGACCTGGTTAGTGTGTCTCGTTGGTTGGTCTTTCTTTTCAGGGTTATTTATTTTACTTTCCGTTCTTCCACTTTTCCGCTGTTTCATTTATTTTTATTGGGAAAAATCGTTCCCTATTGTTTAGTCTTGATGCCCAACACTAGTTTCCATCCCATGGGGATCAGGAATGCCCCTCGGGCCATGTCGCGGGTTAGCTCAGGTGACCGGTTCAGGGTCGACCCAGGATGGTTCATGACAAAATGGTATTAGAGGAGGTTTTTGTTCTTATTATTTGGGGGTGTGAGGTAGATCAGAGATAGGACTGTCAGTACTCGAGTGATAGGTGTGGGAAGAGCATTGCTAACTCTTACTCATTCTGATCCTTAGGCAATCAGGGGTAGTCCGGGATTTAAGTCTTTGGCTTTGGCCTGTGTGGATGGGGGATGACAATTGGAGTAAATTGGTGTTGCGCGTGGTCTCACATGGAGTAGCGACCCATGTGATGCCCGAGAGTATGGTTCGATACTCCTAGTGGTTGGCACTTTCCTAGGTCATGGTCTGCTAAACCCTGTATTCAGGTTAAGCATGGCCACTAATTCTCCATCCAAGTGTTTTAGGGGTTGCTTCTATATTTTTTCTCTTTGTGTCGTTTTGACATAATTTTTAGGGTGTGTTTTCCTTTGACCATATTTTTGGAATTTGGTGATTGATTTGTTGAAATAGGGTTTCTAAACGAACGTTTTGGGTTGTTTGAAATTGAAGTGAGATATTTTGAAAATGTTTTGTTTTGAAAACGGATGAGCCTTGTTTTGTCCAGTGGTATTCCTTGGGTGATCACATGTGCATATGGTTGTGATTAATGGATAGTTGGTGGATTGTGTTGATGGGTGCCTGGGTGGCACAAAAATTCAAATCTGCGAGGCATCTAGGAATATCAGTGGTGAGTGTTTGATCTTAAAAGCTGCATCTTGTTTCTTGAAAGGTGGGGTTTTCTCTCAAACGTGTTTTTGTGATTAAATGGTTTTGGAATTGGGAAATGGTTTTGAGTCCGAAGTGAAAGCGAGGAGTTCAAAATAGTTATTGGGTTTTAATGTACTGTGCTTGGTTTTTCAAGTGAGTCTTTTTCTATGAAAATGAATTGACGTTTTAAAATTGTAATTATTGGATTGGTTTCTGGAATGTGGATGTTTTTTTATGATGTGTTTGGATTTGTGGAAGGTTGTTTTGTGTTTCTTGTTTGGGATATTCCCCCTAGAAAGGTCCAATGGGTTTCCAGTAGGTCTCTCAATCCTTGGCTCAGCCCAGACTCCCAGGGCAGTGGCGGAGTTGGGTCCGGCTCAGTTGTGTCGATTGTTCGTGGACGTTTAGGTCAGTTGGATAATGTTAAATACTTTTTAAAAGTATTAAGTGTCTCCAGTTTTTGTGGAACTACAATGGTTGTGTTGGTGAAAGTTGTCTCGAGTATGTCTAGTGGAGCGGGACTACACTAGCAAACGATGATCGTTCCATTTTCATTGAAAATGAGGAAGTCGTGAGAGATCCTCATGACTAGCCTCATCCCACGACTGTACCTAAGGAAGTAAAGGATCCTAATCCGATGAAGAGTGTGAACCAAAAGGACTTTTTCTCAGAGTTCCCCTCTCATCAGTTTGCATCGCGCGTTTGACATACCGCTCATTCTATGACCTCTAGTGTGGTCAGTCAGACACTCTAAGTCGTTCGCTGAAATTCCTAGTTGTTATATTTACGGAGTGGCCACTCGTGACACGAGGAGAAGTATGCATGTTGATTTTCCAGAGGGGGAAGTTCCAGTCAGATTTGGTCAACTTATGACTGTGAGGCGGTAGATTCTTCAGACATCAGGGCCCCAACCGTAGGTCTCGGGGTGAAGCTTGCGCGCAGTCAAAACTCGAAAGATGTGGGATGAGCTTGGTCCAACTTAAGGCTACAGTAATGGATTAGGGATGACTTAAATTCCCTTACTACAGTATCGTCTCTGAATTTTTCATTGTTGTTGTGATGGACATAAAGTCCACGTCTCCTTGTGGTGGTTTTGACTTATGTAAGTTCCTCTTGGGATTTAAAGAGGTTCGGAGAATCCATCTAACAACGAGTGCGCTTTGTGACCCTTCTGGTGGTTGGCTATGAATCAAATTTTACTCGTTTTGGAGATGCTCACGTCTTGTGAAATTGGTGTGCGTCTGTCCAGTTATTCTCTTGGTTAGAGGTTTCCACTATCAAAAAAAGCTAATGTGGTGGAGTATTGGTCAGTGTGGGAATCGTCTATGTGGGTCATCCCTTGTTGGTGGGTTCATGATGAAGAGTTCAATCTATATCGCTCAAAGTAAACTGGGAATTCCCGCGTGGGTGTCGTGGTGTTACAAAAATTATAAAAAAGTGCGGAGACCCATTGTGGGTCTCACCAACATCTCCTCTTCTGTCAGTTTGGTTCAACTTAGAGAGCGTAGAGGGTCAAGCCAGTGTTAGAGGTTTTGTCACGGTTTTTGAGTCACCTTGGATTGGAGAACAAATGTTTGACAAGGATCCTAATATGGTGGGGAGACCACCTTAGGACGAGCTTGTGGAAGACTTTGTTTTCAAAGTGCACTTGGCGGAGCAACCCATTGCCTTTGCTCTGCCCAACCTCGTCCATGCTAATCGGTTAACTCAGATAGTGGGTCGATTGATGAGTGTTCTTAGAGATCGCGTGCGGCCCCAGTGATCCCTATGTCAGGGGTCGGGGTGTTCCATGTTGTAGTTCTATTTCGAGGCGACTTCCTTATTGCTGGTCTTTTGCTTAGTGATTCTAGTTTTTAGATCTTTGATGTTTCAGGTCTTCGGAATTTTAAATGCTCTGTATTTGGGCGATTGAGGTTTGGCTTTAAGCATCTTCACGGTCTTTCTTGGATCTGTTGGTTGACCTGGTCTCTTGGGACTTTCTGGGGGTAGAAAGTGTCATGGTGGGGAGAATTGTCACACCCCGACTGACACTTCTTTTAATTTAATTATTTTAAGTCATTCATTTCAGTTGTAGTTTGAACCGTTTCAATTTTTAAAATGGAATTTGAGATCTTTTACGAGTTCTCGATAGTAATCATGACTAGGATCATGAACACGCCCGCACACGTGACCGCGAACGTGTCTGCACATGTGACCGCGAACGCGTCCGCACACGCGACCGCACACGCAACCGTGCACGGTGTCTAGCATAAATTAATAGTGATATTATTATTTTCTCAGCTAATATTTTAACCTGGTCATTTCTATTATTTTGGTTTCTTTTGCAGGCATAAGACTTTGCGCGTGACCGTGCGTGTGACCATTCGTGCGACCCTATGCGCGACCATGTGTGGTGTCTGTTATCAATAAAAAATGTTATTTTTTTGGTTGATTTTATTATTTTCGTTTTCTTTTTAATATTAAATTTGTTAGAATTTATTAGGATATAAATTATCCTTACTCTTATTTTTTTTCTTTTCCCCTCTTTTCTATTTTTCTTTCTTTTCTTCTTTTCTTTTTTTCCTCTCTCTCTCTTTCTCTGCTCTCTCCCATCGCATAGGCCACTCTTCCCCTCTATTCCAAGTGGGCCTCTCCTCCCCAAACCCTAGCCACTGCACCTCACCAGACCGCCCTCCTCCTCCTCTCCTTCTCCCAGACCGCCGCCACCCCCGCCCTTCTCCTCCCTCTCGGATCGGACGCACAACCTGCCTCACCTCGAGCTCCCCCCCCCGCGTCGCCCCCACTGCCTCGCATGGATGGAACCACGCCGCCCCTAAATTCCGAACGGTTTTCCGATGTGACGCACCTCCTACCTCCCTTCCCCTTTCCCGGTTTTCCATCCACACCTTCGCCACAGGTGCGTTTTCCCCTCATTGGTTTTTTGTTGATTTGGGGTTTTTTGGGTTAGGGTTTGGTGTTGTGTTTGATTTTTTTATGATGCAATTGATTTGATTCTTTGATTTTAGGGTTTCGTTGTGTTATTTGAGGTGCCACTAATGTGCGGAAGGTATTTTGCACGAAAATTTTGAGGGTTTCCTACACCGAGGTTAGTATTTTCGCGTATAATTAATGTTTTATGGATTAATTCTCTCATTTAGTTAATATATTTGTTTATTATTTACTTTTCTTGGTGTGAAATTAGTTTTTATGTGTGTTTATTATTCGTTTGGTTTTTAAAGTGGAATGTTCATGTGAAACGTGGTGTGTCTTGATGAAAACTTATATTTCATTGTTAGTTTGTGTTTTGTAAATTGTGCAACTGGTTTATTAAATATTACAGGGGTTGCAGATTCTATTTTGATATATTTTTGGAGTGTGTTTAGTTATAAATCAAGTTTTTGAATGAGTTGTTGTGTATTGTGTTTTGGTTTGGTGTTGTGGTTGCGTTCTCTGTTCTGGTTGGGTTTTTGTTTTGATTTGGTGTTGATGTGTGGTGTATTATACTCTAGTATTGTGTAAAGTCTTGTGATACCTCTCAGGTTTTTTTTATAATTTTTTAAACGGTTTATTAAATTATATTAATGGTGGGAAACATGTCTGGAAGGTGGTTTGGTGATGTGCCAAGGTGCTCTTGGTTTTAAAAGGATGTTTTGAGTGAAGTTATTGACATTTAAATTCTTGAGAAATATTTTGAAAACTCTTTAATAATTTTTTCCTGTGTTTTTTTATCTATGGAAATGGTCTTTAAAATTTTATTTATAAAATTTTCAAAGGGTTTTGTTAAATATTTATTAATGATATAAAATTATCGTGTTTGAGATAGGTAAATGTTTCTGGTTTTAAATGTCCTGCGGTTGTTGCAGCGTGTCATCAACAGAAGTCCGCGACACTGCGGTTATTGGGTTGTGCGTGCTTTTGTGCAAATGCGAAGCGAGTCGTGTCATCACGATCGAGCGGCGAGTCGAGGTAGGTCCCCCACTGCACTTACCTTTAGATTTAGAATTTATTAATTGTTTGATGTTTTATTAATTTTAATAAATTGGAAATAATATAATGTAATTAATTTTTATATGATTATTTAGTGTAAAAGAGCCATTTATTTTATACCGAACACTTGAAACATTTTCTTGATGAGCGGACACCCAGTATTGAAAGAATGCCCGTTTTACCTTTAAAAATAATTCATGGAATTTCAAATGTACTTTTAGTTTTAAAGATAAATGATTTCTTCTGAACAAGTGCTTTGGGATTTCTTTAAAAATGAGGGGTTTCTTTAAAATTTATGAAGGCCCGTTTGGAACTTTGATAAAATAAATTATTTTGGAAAACCCATTCAGGGGTGATCTTTAGTGTTCTTTGATTGTGTGATCTTTATGTGATGTTTGTGCATCATGACTGATTTATTTACATTGTGGACGCACCCCTTTTTTATTGCTTGTATTGACTTGGGAACCTGGCATAATGAGTGAATCTTCTGAGAACGATTGTTGAACTAGTTTTGAATACTCACTGGCTAGTGGCCCCATAGAAGGTGAATAATGAGTTATTACTGCTATGGGGATTGGGCCCCTCAGTTAGGAAATGTAGTTCTATGCCGAGCATTAGGGCGTTATGACGTCATCGAGTTAGGGCATGCCTTCAGGATGAGTCATATGTATAGTATGTTCTGGATTGTTCACAATATCCTTGGTTCGACCCATGTTTTATTTAGTGTTTATTTGTATGTGGCAGACGATTGAGAAGTCTTGTTCGGTTGCTGGCTCGTGTGTGCCATTTTTACCATTGCCCTTGGTGTGTGTTGTGTGTTATGAGTAGTTTTACTTTTTGGATAATAACTAATGTTCGGTTTACTAATTGTTTGCAAAAAAATGTTTTAAAATGAAATGCACCTATTCCTTTAAAACATAAAAAATTGTTTTTAAATTATAAAGGGCAATGTACTGATACTTATTTTGAATTGAATTTGTGTAAAAACCCATATTTTGTACAATGTATTTCAAATATGGAATTAATGAATTCTTTATTTAATGGTATGTGCATTGGGAATAGAATTAGTCGGTCCTACCTACTGAGTTTTAATACTCACACCTATAGTGTTTTCAAGTTTTTTATTCTATTGCAGGTTGTCTGGAGCCTGTTCGCCATGAGTGAGACTTGGTTGTGGTGTGGAGAGTGACTCTCGAGGTCACGAGGAGTTTTGGCCGAGACAAGGTTAGTGTGTCTCGTTGGTTGTTCTTTCTTTTCAGGGCCATTTATTTTACTTTGCGGTCTTCCACTTTTCCATTGTTTTATTTATTTTTATTGGGAAAAATCGTTCGCTCTTGTTTAGTCTTGATGCCCGGCACTAGTTTCCATCCTGTGGGGATCGAGAACGCCCCTCAGGCCATGTCGCGGGCCGGCTTGGGTGACCGGTTTAGGGTCGACCTAGGCTGGTTCGTGAAAACCCTAATATAAATTTAAAATTATTATTTAACAAATGATCATTATTTTTTTATATAATTTTTCTAAAAGTGAAATTTTTTAAATTTACAACAAAACCTACTGATGAGTTGAAAAGTTGATTTTTTGAGAAGTGTTCTTTTCTAAGCCTAAGGTGATTTATATTCACCCTTTTTCTAATAATAAAACATCTATGAATATAAATTATAATTTATTAATAAATAGAAAAATAAATTTAATTCAAAACATTCATCATTATATAATATTTTTATAATTTTAAATGAATAATCATTATACACTTTAGGAAAGTTTTCAGGAAAAAATCATTTTAAAGCCAAAAATAAAATGATACTAAAATACAATATAAAGTTCATTCAAAACTAATTAAGTTGATTAAATATAATTAAGTAATAATTATGTTACATTAAAACATAATTTGGAATTGTAATTACAAAATGTTTTGAAAATAAATGATATTCTTTCAAAAATCATTATTTTTCAGTATTCACTTAACAATCCACATTTTCTAAAAAAATCTTAAAATTTCACCGTAAGTTAATTTAAATAATATTATTTCAAAAATGATGTTATATTTATCAATATAATTATAAATTCACTAAAAATTACTTATATCATTTTCCCATTATAAGTTATTTTTTTAAGAAAACATATTTTTTATGAATATAATTACCTTACTAAAAACGATTGATTATTTACTAAGAATTAAGAAATAAATTTATATTTATTATTAAATTTATATGTATATCTCATTAATTAGTTTATATTATTCATAAATACATATCTAATGGATAGTTTGTAATGCTCATATTTAAAATAATATTATTTCATGGTTGGATAATGTTTGGTGTCGTGTGTCTTACATGCTATTATAGTTTCATGTAATGAATGTTGAACTTTGTATTTCATATAATGCATGATATACATATTATTTCATGTAAAACAAGATAAAATAAGTAATTAATTTAACGAAAAATATAAAAAATAATAAATTTAACTAAAAAAACTATATATTATAGAAAATATAAATGTGTTGCAATATTCATAACTCATTGTGATGGATTTCAATGCAAAGACCCGAGAAGTCCTCTTCTTGAGGTTTCAATTTTATGGAGTATGCAAAACCCTTCCACCTAGAAATAAAATATGACACCCTATCTGTTAATATTTTTTTTTAATTTTAGAGGTCAAGGATTGTTATCATCATCATCATAGAGTTGAATTGATAGAGAAACCATCGAAAAAGATATTAACACCTTTTAAAAAATTTTGTTAGTAAACCGGTATACCCAACAGTGGTTGTTCCTTCTTGGGTAAGAAAAAGAAACATGATTTATGGATTCCTCTATCAACTCAGGTTTTCTCATCATGAAATTCCATCGAGATACATAGTTTAAAAGATATTTTTCCAGATCCCCCAATACCTTGAATATTAGAAACTTAAGATTACCAAAATTTGGAACGAGAAGTGTTATGTCCACAAATTTGGGGTAAGGATCCCAAATTGGCTATATTGGTTCATCTCACCCTTCTATTACATCAAATATGCATACCAAAAACTCAATGGTGTTGAAAATATCTGGGGGATGGTTGGGTGAGTAAAAACTTGAATAAGGGATAAACTAGTTCACCCAGTTGTGAGGGATTTTTCTGTACTCATGGTTACAAAACTAAATGGGATGTCTAATGATAATTTTTCTAACATAACTTTGGTTTCATTAATAATTAATATAATTATTCATATCTCACCACAATATGGTTCTAGTAAATTGGTTTTTGTCGTCCCTTGTGGAGAATTTATTCTCTATTTACTTTTTTTCATTAAAAACTATCATTGCTGTGGTATTTTGGATTTGAGGGCTAGATGAGGATCGACTTGAAAAACATACCTATTAGATATGTTTCCTCTTATAAATTTTTTGTTGAGATTTTTCAGCTCCTTCATCTATTCCGCGTATTGTGAAAATCATTCCTCAAGTGTGATAGGTTCAAGCTCTTCGGGTGGTGAGTGAAATTTGTTCAACACCATTTCCATTTTCCTGGGTTGATTTTCCCTAAAGAGGTGGTATAAGTGAATTTAAGGGAGTACTAAAATTTATTTTTATACTCTGGTTTCTAGTATGCATAGATTATTCAATCATTTACATGTTTAATAAATGTTTGAGGAAAACAACCTACTCATATTCCAATGTATCAGCTTCATGAAATGTAGAGTATGTGGTGGTGGTAATAATGTTGTTAAAAATGCATAATTAATTTCATGTGTCTCATTTGTAATGGAATGATAAGATGTTATGTATCTTTTAGGATATCATTCGAGAGAGTTGTGACCTTTATGAGTGGTTTTACACCTGGTATACGTATTATACGTATGAATACTATAGGGATTTATCTCTCCGTTAGTGGTTCTTGTATTCTCTTGGTGGAGGGTGATTCTATGGGGTTATCCTAAAAGTTTCATCATATGAATCCCCAATATGAAATATAGGCAATGAAAATGGATGAACTAGGAGGTTCCACCTGGAACCACTCCTCCAAAATAAGAAAATATAAAATTCTATCAGGGAGGTATTTGAGGTAAAAAATGCCCCTAACTCTTTCGGTTAGGGTTCCCCTTGGTCTATTTTTGGATCACTTTGAACCGTATTTAACTATCTTGAATGAGCATATGTGTTAATTATTCCCCACCCTACAGGCTTGGGATACCCCGATAATAGTGCCATTATGACTAATACCATTACCCTTTTGATGGTTTAATTCTTTATTTTGACATGGGTGGGGTGAATTGTATGATTCATGTGAGAGATACATAATTTAAAAGACATTATCATTGTCTGGTGATTTTCATTTATTATATGAGAATGTTTATGAATATTCTCATATGCTTCATGAAATCATCTATTAATGGGTCTCTCTTTTCAGGCCCACCATTTTTTGTGATGTGTTATAAGAAAATTCCTTCTATGTATACTATATTTAATGAACAAGGAACTCTTCAAAGAATATACTTAGAAAGATGAAATTACATTATGTCATATTTTGGTGGGATTTTCGTATTGAGTAGTGGGGTGTGGTGAAATGCTCTGTGATTTTCCCATCCACTGATACAAATACCAAATGGAGAATTAATGTTCCTATCATGTATCCTTATTAATGGATCAAGTCAATCTAATTGGAGACATTCCTAATGTTCTCTCGATTTAATAATTCATTCATATATAATGGAAGTTAATTTGATTGGACAATTAATTTCTATAAATACCTTAACATGATTTTCATATTCGTTATAAGGTAAGATTTTATCTTCCAGATGATGAAAGGTTTCCCATAGGTTCAGCTGAATGTCATCAGAGAATCTTTTATAAATTCTTTTGGAATTCCATATTAAGGACTAATTAAGGGAAAACAAGAATTATATTTTCTTTGTTTTATTTTTTCCTCAAAATAAATGAATTATCTTTATCTTATATAGTGGATTCATCCTCCAAGTCTGTCCAAAGAGGATGTTTCCCATATTTCTTGTTCCAAATGGAAGGATTTTGGTGAATCAAATTTTCTACATTTAAATTCAGATAATCCTAGTAAGTTTTGGAGAATGATAATTTCCATGGGTGTCTTCCGATTGAGAAAGGATATCATTTTCTAATGATAAGGCTTCAGATAAGGTGTGGACCTTCTTGTCATTTGATCTTCTTATAATGAGGAGGGTTTATGTGGTATTGAAATAGAGATGGGTTTTGTGATTGATTATTTCATGACCAAAAAGCGGGACCACATGGTAAATATTTTTGGGAGGACCTACAGAGTTACAGGTAGAAATTTTTCAAGGAGGAACTTCCCAACTACAAATCCTTCTTTCATAATTTTTTAATAAATTAGTAGGATACTGAGCCACTGATGATAGATTCTTGATGTCCTTAAGAATAATAGCCTTTATTATATTAGGGTTAAGGTCCTACTCCTGGATTTTTTGTCACCTTTGGGGGGAGTTCTTTTTAGATGTTCATTGTTCTGTGGTTAGAGTCACATTCCATGGGTAGAATCTAACATATGTGGGAGATTTATTGAGAGAATATCACGAAAATACATAAACATGCCTACTTGATTATGGAGTTTTCATAGGGATATATTATTTCCCTGGAGAGGCCACTTATGTGGATTGAAAATCTCCAGTTGGAATGGGTTTGTGTGCTTAATCAAGCTGTCTATTTATCCCTGGATTATTCTGACGACCCTCGTGGATTAGAACATGAATATGTTTCTACTTCTGAGTGATTGTTCTGTCATTTAGATATGATAACTAAAATTAGGAGGTGTGGTTGTGTTCCAGACTACTATCCTATACTGATAAAAACATTATATCATGGAATAATTTTAGAATATTGAAGTAAATATATTATTTTTATTCCATTAATATTAGGGTATTATGGGATGCTTTTACAACTGTAAAGATGATATATTCCCATTTTTTATTAGATAAATGATGTATCCATTATTCTATCATCCATTTTCTACTAGAAAATACTAGTGGGCATCATTTGTTAGGGTATATATATGGGTATACTTCCTATTATCTTTGATATCATTACAAAAATTTTCTTCAATTTCGTCAATACAATGTTTAGAGACATTATACATGTGAGTATATACATTTTCTGACTCATGGGAAGCCACTGTGTTTTGTTTGAAGGATTCTATAATAGGAATGGATATGTGGGAATTCTACTAGTTGATTGATTACCACCCTTAGCCTGGTCTCCTAGGCACTCAGGTCTGAGTGACCTAAGTCAGAGCCCTCATGGTAGCATCCTAATGATACTAAATACATGATGTTTCACAATATTGGTGGATGATATCTCTAGTATGATCTTGTTGTGAAGGGTTATGTGGTGTTGAGGGGAGTCCCCTAGTAACCTCTAGATAAACCACTATAATTTAAGAGGGATTTTTTTTTCTGAATTAAGGGAAATGATTCTAAATTTTTTTTACATAGTAGTTTATACCGTGTGATTCCTTTCCAGGAGCCATGTTCATGGGGATTTTTATTATGTTGAGATTTTCATGTGGACTCTAAGGTTATGATGATATTATTGATTTGGTACTCTCAAACTTTTGTGTTTGATACCCGATGTTGGAGATTCAAGGCCAACAACATTATCCTTTATCTTGATAAGGACCATCATTTGAAAAATTCAAATAAAAATTGTGTTTTAAATGGTTATACACCATTTGGATTTAAGGGAGTTCAAGTGAATGATTAATTATATATATATATATATATATATAAGTCACAACAATGGATACTCTTCAATCTAGCATCAATACAAACGAAAACATGCACAATTGATTGTCCCAATGGATCCATGTTTTGAAACTATAATTTTTGAGAGTATGGAAGGGAATGTCATAAGTGAAAAACTATTATTTTTTTAATGAATCTAGTCACACCAGGTTCAACTTTTTTGTTTCCTATGAAAAAAACAATGCATGATGGTCACTTTTGGTGGATTCAGTAAGGGTTCGCAATTATTGAAAAAGAGTCACTAATTTTTTTTATCATCAAATTTTTGGTGGTTCCATTTGGTTTTTTATTCATTAAACTAGAAACAACCAATGGTTACAATATCCATGAAGATTTATGGACCTTCAACCCAAGGGTAGGAAGTCATTGAATAATTTATTTTCAATGATGCAGAGGAACTCAAATTGGTTGAGAGAATGAGAGTTGAGTCTCATCACACAATTTAGGGGTGAATTAGTTCCTACTCATATAATCTATTATAGATTGACGTTATATTCATGAGTATTTTATAAACATTAAATCAATCACATATACATACATATGTAACCATTTTTATTCATAAAGGGTTCTCCATGCATGGTAACATTTATATGTATATAAGGTTCTCTGTCAAGAAATATTATAGTATATATTAGAGGTTTCCACATTATTCTATTTTTACCAGGTAATGATTCATTTAAGTTAACATGGATTAAATCCTCATGATTTGGTGATCTAAAATTTATTATCATCTAGGTAGGTAGTTAGAGTTTTGATATTATGATTAGGGCCATAAAAATGGCATCCTACATATCCTTGTGGAAGGTATCCAAACCCACATAGTTTTTTTTTCAACTTAACAGGCCATGTCATAACTTTTAAGGTGTTGTTACATGGACCAGAACATGAGGATTAGTGACATGTTTCAAGGAAAATAATGAGGATGGTTACTACCAAACAATGGTGTGGGACACAAAATAGAGTGTCCCTATAATGGTTTTCCCATGGGGATAATGGCCTCAAGGGTATGGATTGGTCCTACAAGGCATTTGACCATATGGAGAATACTTTCAATTGGAATCATAGGATGATGACGCTGAGATATGGAGGACCTATAAGGAATATTGACTTTCGGTTTGGAACATGACATTATTGGGAATATGGCCCAATAAAGGATAAGGTGTATTTGGAATTTTGGGTTTAAACCACATGGAGGTTTCTTATATATCCCCTTAGAACAAGAATGAAGTCCCACATGGTTTATAACTATTTGGTCATACATATAGGAGGATTCCCAGTGATACATCATTTGAAATATGTCCCTCCAAAGGTTTTCCTCATGATATGGATGAATATTTATAGGGCTGTAACATGGATTTGTGTATTAAACCTTGTAGGAGTCCCATTTAAGGATATTTGGTCAATATAGTGATACGATCACAAATAACATCTACCCCCACATAAGTAATTCTTGGTATGATAAAAAGGGGGAATTTGAATATTGGGTACTTCACATGATCTTAATCATCTAAATGAGGGGAGAGGGTTAGGGTATGGAAGGGCAGGTAATTTCATACAATAATTGTTATGGGATCACTCTATAGGGGATACCATATTCTTATCCTTTCAATAGGTGGAGTAGTGGATGAGGGTAAGGCTATAGATGTCATGGGAGTCTTTTAATTTGATTCGCTTCACATTGTAGGCAACATATGTCATCACCTATCTTGATAATCTATTTAACACCATTTGTATGGATGGTATTCCCATTTCCATGAGAATGAAAGATTGGGAAAATTGTGAGGGACCCACCTAATGGGGAGGTTAAATGTAGGACTTTCAATACAACATGAATTCATGATTGTATGAGGGTTATTATAGTATGTCCTACCACATAGATAACTAAATATAGAAGTTGTGGAGGCGGTCTCAATTATGCAATTCTACGTTTTGGTTTGGGGAATGTGAATTAGTTTAGAAATTTCATAAATGGGATAAGATGGGGAACAAATCTATGTAGGAAGAGGTCTGTAAGAGTATAAGGGAAAAATAAATTTAGGATCCCCATTCTACATACTTCTCCTTACTATCTGGGGTGGAGGATTGTGAATGGTGCCCTTCTAAGAAGGGGGTCTTCTTCATGGTGGGATTCCTTTACGGGTTCATGGATATTTATTTTATTAATGGACTTTTGGGATGTATCACATTGTGTTGTCCCCCATTTTTCTTTATTTCATACTATGTTATAGGATAATTACCATCTAAAGACTTTTTTGGTCATCTCCATTGTTTATACGTTTTCTCCAATATCTTTGTTGATGAGGTTTTTTATAATGAATAATAAATAATTTTTTTTCTAGAATGTTAGTTTGGTCACTTAGTAATCCTATATCCATGAAGTTGAGTAAGGAAATCATCATCCGGAATGGATTTTGGTCTGTAGGGAGGTTGGGTGGCCATCTCACATCACAAGCAATTTCTGTTTATGGAAAACATGATTCCACCACCACATTCCACAAAAAGAAATTATTTAGGTGGTCTTGATTTTACCTCCATCTCCATAAAAATGAAAACTAATATGCAGTGGATTTGAATCTACACATCACAATACAACCGAATAATTCATTTTTAGGTGTGTAGAATTACTTTATCTCCCGTAAAATGGTTTCTATTTCTGAGAATTCTAGGTAGAGCGTCGGTGGTACATATAATGCATTTTATGTAGAAGGGATAGAATTATTTGTGGTTCTAGGAACTTTTCCAATTATATATATATGAATTGTTTTTCAAATTGATTTTCTCTTTCCAAAATTCATAATACCTTCTTTATATTCCATGTGAACATTTTTTGTTTCAAAAATAAGAATAAAAACATACTATAAATTATTTAAAGTAAAAGAAATAAATCATATTTGAAAAACCAAATTATAACATTGAACATATTTAATTATCATTATTTCATAATAATCCCAAAGTATCGTGAAATATGCGTGATAATATTATTATATATTGTAAATAATCCTAATTCAATCTCCATAATCTATTTTACCTTCAAAACACCAATTCAAAATAATGAAAAATAAAATATTTCTTAGATACACATTAATTAGTGAAGTAAAATTATTTATAACACCAATATATAAAATTATTATTTAATCAATCATTAATATAAAAATAGTCACCAATTAATTTAAAAATAAATTATTTGTGGTAATAATCAAAACTAAAAATTCAGATAGAAAAGAGAATGTGACATCTATAGAAAATTCGAAGTGAAAATAAAAATGAAAATTCATTGGATGAATGAAAATGATAAATGAAAAACAAAAAACATAAATTGATATTATAAAAAAGGAAATTGTAATGGACACACGAATTAGAAATATTAATAAAGAGAACGAAATTGGAATCTGAAAATGGTTCGTGATGGATGATAGTGATCGATAAAAAATTTAGGAAATTCAAGGCCAATAAATCAAAGAATAAAGATATTTAAGGTCACCAGATGATTGAATAATGGGTTATGATTCACTATGTGGGAGAAAATAGAAGGAATATGAATGAAATAATGAATCCAAAATTACTCATCATAATAATTTATTAAAAATTTAATTGTTTTTCACATCGGTTATTTGATAAAGAAATGAAAAAAATATTTTCAAAAATATTTATTAAATAAATGATGTGAAAAAGGAATGTGTTTTATTTTTCATAGTGGTTATTTTATAATTGAAGAGAAAATAAATTTATAACATTGGTTATAGCTACAAAACGTGAATTTTTTTTTCTCTTATTTGAATTTTGGACAATTTATATGTTATAAAAATGAAAAATTCCTGGTCGTAAACCTTTGGATCCCTAAGTGTAAAAATTTAGAGTAAAATGTGGAATGAGTGTAACACTTCATCTTGGAGTGTGAGAATTATGGATGAGAATTCATGTCATAGTGAACGTGTAATGAATTTTGAACCTTCCACATGACAATTTATTAAACTATGGAATGATGCTTTTTGAACCTATTGGGGCTGTATGTTGATCTTACCACATAATGTTTTTTGAACCAAATTCACAATGAATTTTGAACCTATTTCATGATATACTGAGGTGACCAAACCATATAATAAACAATGAACACCATAAACTCTACTAACCACATATTATACTCAATCTACTTCACATTATACCCAATCGAACACACCTTATACTCTATTGACTGCACCTTATACCAATTTATCACATAGTGTGATGGAATGGTAAGTCAATAAACTATATGGAATATACCCCATGGCCACTATACACTCATGGTTAGTTAAACACATTGTTTAGTTTTCAAAAAATTGATAAAATTTTCAATAAACTCTTTTTTTACAATTCTCTTAGAATTTTGAATTACTATAAGTTCGTAGTAATTATTTTAACTAAAATATTTTTTTTATAAATTCATATAAATTTTATGGAATCCATGCAATATATATTTAAACTTTTTAATACAAATTTGAGTGATAAAAATTTCTTTCTTCATTTCACCCATATACATACATCATATTATTTGAATTTGTTAATTTTTATTATTATTTTCATTTAATTATTTTTTTCATTTCTAAAATAATTATTACTATAGAAAAACATATTAAAATTATTTTATAGTATTTTTTTAATTTTATTATTTTTTGAATATATATTTACCTCTATAAATATAAAATCTAATTTTTAAAATTCAAATTTTATATTTACAGTAACAATTATTCAATAATAAGAATATTTTTTAAATTATCATGAAGATATTTTCGGTTTTATTATTTTCAAATTAATAATTATTTGAATTAGTATTTTATTTTTTTAATTCGAACAATTCTGATTAAAATAAATATGGAATATTTTTTTATACATTAGATAATTATTTTTCTCTAGAATTTGAAATGTTTTACCTGGTTTTAGATTTAATTTTATGTTTTTAAATATTATTTAATGGCTTCTGAGACACATTCGAAGGAACTATACATTTGTTACTATAATGAATTGTTTTCTTATAACATTAAAATTCCAAACTATAGATTTTTTATGAATTTGTGAAGTTATGTGAGATCATTGTTTCATCTACTTGATGTTATCTTAAGGAACACAAAAAACATTTACTACTACTTATTTGATGAGACATGATAGTCTCCTACACAAAGACCATTTTATTCTATTAATCAGGCTTGCATGACCTTATCTTCCTAGTTTTGTTTCATATTTCTAAAATTATTATTATGTATAGAAATTTCGCCCTATAAATTCGTTTATGGATTTACCAAAAATATATTTCTCTCTCTTCAGGTTGTGATTCAAGAATTATAATATAGAGATTGTTCGAGTTGTGACTCTTGCTATCTAAAGCCTGATTGTAAGGGTTGTGACATGCAATAAAAAATTCTAGTGTCATGGTTATACTTTGACTAGAAAAAATAGGTTGTAATTGTATTTTTATTTCCCAAAAAAATTATGTCGTGCATACTAAATCCCTCAAATATTAAGAGAGGTGTAAGAGTATAGTGGGTCTACTTTGTACTAAACTACAACAAAAATTGGTTCTTTATTCATTTTTAATTTACTCAACATAATAATTTTTTAAATAACACAAATATTATCTATGATAGTTAATTTTTAAAATTAATCTCTCACTTTCAAATTTTAATGTGGACTATCCCCCCTACTCAAGATCATTTTCCTTTACCATCTCTAACCTAACTGTTCTCAACTCCATATCTTGTTTCCATATGTTTTTTTATAGAAACATTCAATAATTGTGTATAATAATAATAATTTGATCATTTTTTATAATTATCCAACATAATATATTATTTATGGAATCACTATATAACAAAAAACATTTTCCACATAAGTATTGTGTGAGTAATGGTGTTTGGAATAACATCTTGTTCAACTCCTCAAAACACTATTCACATTCAATCGTCCCTAAAAACATTAATCCCTTAGAAGGTATCTTGGATATTATTTTTTATTTTCAGTAGAACTTTCTAAAAAATCACCAATAGTTCCCAAATAATATAAGGAAACATCATATAACTATTAAATATATTGGTATGGTCCATTCAAAAATCATATTTTTCATTAAAGGATCCACATATATCCCCTTGTTTGTGATAACATGACCATATAAAGTGATTCATTACATCAAAAAGTTACAGTTTCTTCATTTATAAAAAAATTATCCTTCTTTAATATATCTATAATAATCCTTAAATACCTTCAAATTATTTCTTTCTCTTGGAGTGGATGAGAATTTCATCAACAAATACCACCATAACTTTATCGAGGTAGTCTCTAAAGACTCTTTTAATCAAGTATGTGAAAATTTTTGGTTTATTTTTACGTCTAAATGTACAAAATATAGACTTACAGTGTTAATATATTTTATATAAATCAATTATTCAATCATTTTCCCTCTCAACTGTCAGCTTTATATATCCATAGACAAGATCTATTATTGAGAAGTACTAAGCTCCTTAACATTGATCAAACAATTCATGTAACATCCCATGTAAGTAATGAATAATAGATATTTTTATCTATGTCTATTAATGATTAAGATAGTGTTTTAGCGGCTTAAAATGAAAATAAATCCAATCTTAAGCAAGGAATACACTAATATTTTTAAAAGATTGTTTTACTGCCTTTTGATGGCAAACCATTTTTAAATCTATCTTTTGACAATTTTATAAGCTATTATTGTCAAAATAAACTTATTCTTTATTATTGGGACATCAAAATTTACTTTGTGTGAATTTTTGGTATTTTTCTGACAATGTTCATTTTTTATGAATAGTGAAAAATACTGCATTTTACATCAAAAATGCTTTTTAATCTAATTTATTTATATGATTAGATTATCTTTTGAATTGGTTTTGAAGTGAAATTAGAATATATTTTTACCATTTTATCCAATTATGGTCATTGGAATCAATTTCACTTTGAAATTAGACTTAAACTGGTGTCAATCTTTTGATACCTATTGTTTTATAAAAACACGCTATTTGCTCTAACAGCGGGAATTAATTATTAAATTAATTAATGTGACTTATATGTTTTGAATTTTGTAAAATAGACTTCATTTTTGAATTCAGAATATCAAATATAGCTTAGGGTGAATTTTTGGTAATTTTCTAAAAAACTCCAATTTTTGATGAATAGTGAAACCACTAAGTGGTAATCAATCAAACTGACTTTTCAGTTAAATGAAAGTTTACCACTAATGTGTATTGAATTTTGAAAATCTGACATACATGGTTGTCATTAAGATGTAAAATGTGGTTCAATGAGATTAAAATAATTTTTTGGTGAATAGTAACTTATTAAGTTTTTAATCGCGATTAGTGGTAATTAGTGTAGTTTAACGTAAAAATAATGATTTAATAAAATAAGATGAGCTTGAAACATGTCCTACCCTCATTGTTTGTGTCATGGACGACCAAGACAAGCCATGGGTCAACTTGGGGACCCCATGGATCCACTTTTGTTGGGAAATGACATAAATAACTTTTTATTTAATGTAAAAGTAAAAATGACGCAAACATAAAATGTTTTACGAAAACAATTTTTACATGGGGTTATAAAGATCATATTTTTGATTATAAATTATCATTAAAAATCTGAAAAGATTTCCTACATCATAGTATTTTTTTTATTATTTTTATACATTAAATAAATTAAATTATTTATGACATAATAATGATGCAGCGATGACATCATTATTTGACGATTTAAATAAAATGGAAAGATAATGTAAAATCTATGAACTACACATGTCCAAAACCAATTAAATGAGTGTATGTAGAACCCTTATCACCTTATCCACGAATTATATCAATGTGGGACCTTTTAAAATAGAAACACATTTTCAAATAAAGTAATATTTCTTTACTTTCCAAAAGTACCCCTCCTCTCCTCTTATAAAAGGCCCCCACCTCTACCTCATTTCACACAATCCTCAAGCCTTTGGCTCGGCCAACCCCTGCACATTTACTCTCTCCACATCCCTCTCCTCATCCTAGAGGATTCCCTTTGGGCAGAATCCTTTCAAAGGAAGCCTTTAGGCTCAAATCAAAAGGAGTTACACTTTTAAAGGTAATTCATTCTCTCATGATCATTTGTTTTATTTTGCTTCTCCAACCCCCTAAACTCTTTTTATTTACTTCTTTTGTAACAACACCAGTATCTTAAATATACTAGGATGTTGTTATAAGATTTATTTGACCCACACTCTCACACAAATACATCAAATGGTTAAGGAACATACGGTTTCCGTGGATGGCGAAATTCTGCCTCCCAAAATGATGATTGTTCAATACTCATTTAACACCTTCAAAGGTGGCCATTATGATGTCACTATTTTTATATATGATATATGATATGTTTATGTTTTCCTTAAGCTTATGTTTTTTTCATTTTGGGCATACCTTTATGGTTTCCATTATGGGTAAACACGATATCTTCATTTTAGGAAGTGCGGACTACCGCCCCCTGAAAGTGATTTGATTCGTTAATACCATATGTGGGATGTGTAAAGGATAAAGTTAATGATATTATATATGTTATTATACTGGAATTATAATATACTCTTATATAATTATGATTCCATTTCAAAAAAAATACGAAATAGAAATGGAAGTAGCGTTCATACGTACGTACGGCTTACCGTCTCCATGAACGGTGCATTTCATTTATTACCTCTAAATGTGATGTAATATTATAAATACATGTATATTCTGAATATATATGATGTATATGTTATCCAAATCATTAATATCATTATGGATATAACGAACCTTTGACCAAATTAACAACATGTAAGTATAAGAAGTCTATTTTTGACTTAAGAACCAAATACCGACAAAATGAACATTATTAACTTAAATGATTACATGATGTCCATAACATGGTATAAAAGGAATAATGAACATATAAAAGGTTCTTAAGCAAGTAGAGATTTACTCAAGTTTATTATTTAGGAGATTAAAGAATGGTCGGGTCAAGTCGGATACGAGGTATGGGACTTCGTCTCAATCTCCTTTCATTGAGGCATATTTTATTTTATACACAACTTTCTTTTATATGGTGTATAAACCACTTTGACTTTTACATTTATTCAAAAGGAATCTTTTTTATATGAAGCGTTTACTAAATGAAAAAAGGGAATGTTTTTGTCGTACGTATGCGGCGACAACGACTTCTCCGTCGTCGTGACCGTTATTTGAGTTTCGACTTCCTCTACAAGCCATACCATTTTTTAAAAGAAAAATAAATACCATGTTTTACTTTTCTTTTATTTTGGTATTGAAAATGGTTTTCACAATGTTTTTGTGTTGTATTGATATCTTGTGATTGAAATGTGGAAATGTTATGTTTCCTTTATGCATGTTTTATGTGATACGATTATGTTATGGTTCTTGGGCATTATTATGAAGACGGGTGGTTCCATGATAAACTAAGGGCGGGTGAGCCCGATATAGCTCTCCAATGCATTGGGTAACGCGAAGGAGTGAAAAGTTAAGGTTTCTCTAAAGAGATTTTAGGGAATATACTGTGATGGGTATTCCAAACGTAACCAAGAGGGTTACTCCCTACGTAAGAATGTTATGAATGCCTCAAGTTACCTTTATGTCCTATGATTTCTATGATTTATTCATGATTTTATTAGGTATGTTAAAGTGCCTATGTTTTATGGGTAAAGTATGATTTCATTCTTATGTATATATGTACCCATGTTTCCTTTCCATGTTTTTATAACCCATACTGAGCTTTTTATGCTCATCCCATGTTTTTTTGAAATGTTTTTCACAGGTCAAGGGAAAGGTACATGATATGATGATAGTGTCAAGGAAGTGACAAGAAATAATCCATGTTTTAATTTAAATGTGTTTCCATTTATGGGAATGAAGAATACTATCTTTTTGTAACCACTTTGTTTATATGTGGAATGTAATTCAAGTTTTATGATCTAATTCTCTAAAACTCTAAACCTGAAAAGATCCTCAATGTCTAATCTTGTAATAACTCAAGATTAAGTAAGGTTTAAGGCTGGGGCCTTATAGTTGGTATCAGAGGTCGGTTTAGATAACTTTAGGAGTTATAATTATATTAAATTATTATCCAAAAATATTTTTTTAATGGTCAAATTGAAGTGATATAGCATTTGAAGATTACCATGTTGCTTCATCTAAGACAAGTGTGTCCAGAATGGTTTTCCGCAGAGGAAACAGGGAAGCAGTGCTAGGAAGGCATACAGAAGGAAATAACCTTCCGAATCAGCATCCCGAGATGGTCGGAATTGGAACTGAACAGTTTGTTGCAGTGATGACACAGTTGACTCAAGCTATAAATGGTGGTGGTATCCATGCATGAGATCAGCCAGAGCAACCGCAGAGGAATATGTCAGCGGTGGAACATTTCATGAGGCAACATCCCCCATCATTCAGAGGATCATCTGACCCTGTGTTATCTGAAGGGTGGATTAAAGCACTGGAGATGATTTTTGATGTCATGGGGTGTTCAGACAATCAAAAGGTTAGTCTTGCTATTTACCGTTTGGAGGGTGAGGCAGATCAGTGGTGGTCGATGGTTAAAAATATCAGGGACGCTGATGAGATTGATTATCTCGACTGGGATGAATTTAAAGGTATGTTTCATGAGAAGTATATTCCAAAGGATGTTCGAATTAGGATGGAAAAGAAATTCTTGGAATTGAGGCAAGAGGAAGACTCAGTGGCTGCCTATGAAGAAAGGTTTACTCGATTGGCAAGGTATGCTCCAAATTTTATCCGAGACCTTGATAGTAAAATAAATCGTTTTTACTCAGCATTAAAGCCAAAATATCGAAGGGAATTAGCTTCTCGTGAGTTTAAAAGTTATGAAAAGCTTGTTCGATGTGCTGAGAAGGTAGAAATGGAGTTTGCCGATGACCAAGTGTTCTATAACAACCAGCAGAAGAAGAGACCGAGGTGGCAGGAGAAAAGTAATAATTCTTCAAAAAAGTCTGATGGAACGAAAACTAAGTTTCCAATTTGTGATAAATGTGGAAAAAGGCATGCTGGGGAATGTCTTCTGAATTTTGGAAAGTGCTACCGATGTGGTAAGATGGGACATAAGTCTCGTGATTGCACTGGAAAGGATCAAGGTGAAGGTAAGACCAAATTTGATTTACAGTTAGTGAAATTCTATAAGTGCAATGAGATGGGTCACTATGCAAATGAGTGTTTGACAAAGAGCTTGAGAGATGGGAAGCAATTAGACTACAAGCAGAAAGGGGTAGTGAAATCCTTTGCAACTACTTCAGTAGATGTCGGTCCATCAAATAGAGATTCGTAGCTTCCTTGGTTTGGCAGGCTATTACTGAAGGTTTGTTAGAAATTTTTCACGATTATCTAGTCCAATGACTAAACTAACTCAGAAGGGTGTTATGTTTATCTGGAAAAAAGAATGTGATGATTGTTTTCAGGAATTGAAAAGCAGATTGGTGAATGCTCCAGTTTTGGCACTACCTTCCAGGAATGGTGAGTTTGTTATATACAGTGATGCTTCATTGAAAGGACTTGGTTGCGTCCTAATGCAGAATGATCAGGTAATTGCTTATGCTTCACGACAGTTGAAAACTCATGAGGTAAATTACCCTACACATGATTTGGAATTAGCTGCTGTTGTTTTTGCTTTAAAAATTTAGAGGAATCATTTGTATGGAGTAAAGTGTGAAATATATACCTATCACAAAAGTTTAAAGTATATATTCACTTAGAAAGAGTTAAACATGAGACAGAGGAGATGGCTAGAATTAATCAAGGATTATGATTGTACAATTCATTACCATCCAGGAAAAGCAAATAAAGTGGCTGATGCTTTGAGTCGAAAAAGTAATGCTTCATTAGCAATGTTGCGTTTGGAATGTGATCCTTTGGTCAAGGATTTGATGAAATTTGGCATAGAAGTTGTTGGTGCAGGAAGTCCTTCTGTTTTGTTTCAGGTATCAGTGAGATATTCTCTATCAGATAGAATAAAGCAAGCACAAAATCAAGACAGTGAGTTGCAGAAAAAGGTAGAGCTGGTTCAGAAAGGTAAGTTGCCTGAATTCAACATTGATAATGATTGTGTTTTGAGATTTGGGAAGAGATTGTGTATGCCTTGTGATTCACAGTTGAAGAGAGATTTGTTATGTGAAGCTCATAGTTCTCCGTTTTCAGTTCATCCGGGCAGTACTAAGATGTATAGAGATCTGCGGGAGTATTACTGGTGGGATGGAATGAAAAGAGACATTACTGATTTTACGGTAAAGTGTTTGACATTTCAACAGGTTAAAGCAGAGCGGCAGTTACCGAAAGGGATGCTTCAGCCTTTACCAGTTCTAGAATGGAAATGGGATAATATATCCATGGAATTTGTTGTGGGATTACCGAAGACATCTCGAGGTAATAATGCAATCTGGGTTATTGTTGATCGCTTGACCAAATCACCTCATTTCCTTGCTATAAGAGATACTTTCTATCTTGATCAACTTTCCCGTTTGTATATTAAAGAGATAGTCAGGTTACATGGAGTTCCCCTCTCCATTGTATCAGATCGTGATCCCAGGTTTACTTCTAACTTTTGGAAAGGCCTTTAGAAGTTGTTGGGTACTGAATTAAATTTTAGTACAGCTTTTCATCCTCAATCAGATGGGCAGTCAGAATGAACAATACAGACATTGGAGGATATGCTACGAGCTTGTTCTATGGATTATCAGGAAAGTTGGGACCAACATCATTCTTTGGTGGAATTTTCATATAATAACAGTTTTCATTCCAGTATACAGATGGCACCATTTCAGGCATTATATGTGAAGCGGTGTCGAACTCCAGATTTCTGGGATGAAGTGGGTGAAAGGAAGTTGATGGGACCAGAATTGGTTGAAGATATGGTAGAAAAACTTCAGCTGATTCAGAAACACATGAGAACAGCTCAGAGCAGGTAGAAGAGTTATGCGGATAACCGGAGGATGGATCAATCTTTCGAGGTAGGTGATCATGTTTTTCTCAAGGTTTCTCCTTGGAAAAGTGTGATGAGATTTGGTAAGAAAGGAAAGTTGAGTCCAAAGTTCATTGGACCATATGAAATTCTGGAGAGAGTTGGATCAGTTGCTTACCGAGTGGCTTTACCTCTGAGTTTATCTCAGGTACACAAGGTTTTTCATGTTTCAATGTTGAGGAAGTACATGCAAGATCCATCTCATGTTTTGAGTCCAGAGATAGTTCAGTTGGAAGAGAACCTATCTTATGAGGAACAACCAGTCTAGATTCTTGACCATAGGGAGCAAGTGTTACGGAATAAGGTGATTCACCAGGGAAAGGTTTTGTGGAAAAACCACATGATTGAAGAGGCAACATGGGAGTCTAAAAATGCAATGAGGGATAAGTACCCCCATTTATTCGATATGTAAATAAATTGCGGGGACACAATTTTCTAAAGGGGGGTAGGATGTAACATCCCAAGTAAGTAATGAATAATAGATATTTTTATCTATGTCTATTAATGATTAAGATAGTGTTTTAGAGGCTTAAAATGAAAATAAATCCAATCTTAAGCAAGAAATACACTAATATTTTTAAAAGATTGTTTTACTGCCTTTTGATGGAAAACCACTTTTAAATCTATATTTTGACAATTTTATAAGCTATGTTTGTCAAAATAAACTTATTCTTTATGATTGGGACATCAAAATTTACTTTGTGTGAATTTTTGGTATTTTTCTGACAATGTTCATTTTTTATGAATAGTGAAAAATACTGCATTTTACATCAAAAATGCTTTTTAATATAATTTATTTATATGATTAGATTATCTTTTTAATTGGTTTTGAAGTGAAATTAGAATATATTTTTACCATTTTATCCAATTATGGTCATTGGAATCAATTTCACTTTGAAATTAGACTTAAACTGGTGTCAATCTTTTGATACATATTATTTTATAAAAACACGCTATTTGCTCTAACAACGGGAATTAATTATTAAATTAATTAATGTGACTTATATGTTTTGAATTTTTTAAAATAGACTTCATTTTTTAATTCAGAATATCAAATATATATTAGGGTGAATTTTTGGTAATTTTCTGAAAAACTCCAATTTTGATGAATAGTGAAACCACTAAGTGGTAATCAATCAAACTGACTTTTCAGTTAAATGAATGTTTACCACTAATGTGTATTGAATTTTGAAAATCCGACATACATGGTTGTCATTAATATGTAAAATGTGGTTCAATGAGATTAAAATAATTTTTTGGTGAATAGTAACTTATTAGGTTTTTAATCGCGATTAGTGGTAATTAGTGTAGTTTAAGGTAAAAATAATGCTTTAATAAAATAAGATGATCTTGAAACATGTCCTACCATCATTGGTTGTGTCATGGCCGACAAAGACAAGCCATGAGTCAACTTGGAGACCCCATGGATCCACTTCTTTTGGGAAATGACATAAATAACTTTTTATTTAATGTAAAAGTAAAAATGAAACAAACATAAAATGTTTTACGAAAACAATTTTTACATGGGGTAATAAAGATCATCTTTTTGATTATAAATAGTCATTAAAAATCTAAAAATATTTCCAACATCATATTATTTTTTTTATAATTTTTAGACATTAAATAAATTAAATTATTTATGACATAATAATGATGCAGCGATGACATCATTATTTGACGATTTAAATTAAATGGAAAGATAATGTAAAATCTATGAACTACACATGTCCAAAACGAATTTTATGAGTGGATGTAGAACCCTTATCACCTTATCCACGAATTATTTCAATGTGGGACCTTTTAAAATCGAAACACATTTTCAAATAAAGTAATATTTCTTTACTTTCCAAAAGTGCCCCTCCTCTCCTCTAATAAAAGCCCCCCACCTCTACCTCATTTCACACACTCCTCAAGCCTTTGGCTCGGCCAACCCCTGCCCATTTACTCTCTCCACATCCCTATACTCATCCTAGAGGATTCCCTTTGGGAATAATCCTCTCAAAGGAAGCCTTTAGGCTCAAATCAAAAGGAGTTACACTTTTAAAGGTAATTCATTCTCTCATGTTCATTTGTTTTATTTTGCTTCTCCAACCCCCTAAACTGTTTTTATTTACTTATTTTGTAACAACAACAGTATATTCAATATACTAGGATGTTGTTATAAGATTTATTTGACCTACATTCTCACACAACTACATCAAATGGTTAAAGAACATACGGTTTCCGTGGATGGCGAAATTCTGCCTCCCGAAACGATGATTGTTCAATACTCATTTAACACCTTCAAAGGTGGCCATTATGATGTCACTATTTTTATATATGATATATGATATGTTTATGTTTTCCTTAAGCTTATGTTTTTTTCATTTTGGGCATACCTTTATGGTTTCCATTATGGGTAAACACGATATCTTCATTTTAGGAAGTGCGGACTACCGCCCCCTGAAAGTGATTTGATTCGTTAATACCATATGTGGGATGTGTAAAGGATAAAGTTAATGATATTATATATGTTATTATACTGGAATTATAATATACTCTTATATAATTATGATTCCATTCCAAAAAACACGAAATAGAAATGGAAGTAGCGTTCATGCGTACGTACGGCTTACCGTCTCCATGAACGGTGCATTTCATTTCTTACCTCTAAATGTGATGTAATATTATAAATACATGTATATGCTGAATATATATGATGTATATGTTTTCCAAATCATTAATATCATTCTGTATATAATGAACCTTTGACCAAATTAACAACATGTAAGTGTAAGAAGTCTATTTTTGACTTAAGAACCAAATACCGACAAAATGAACATTATTAACTTAAATGATTACATGATGTCCATAACATGGTATAAAAGGAATAATGAACATGAAAAAGGTTCTTAAGAAAGTAGAGATTAACTCAAGTTTATTATTCAGGAGATTAAAGAACGGTCGGGTCAAGTCGGATACGAGGTATGGGACTTCGTCTCAATCTCCTTTCATTGAGGCATATTTTATTTTATACAAAACTTTCTTTTATACGGTGTATAAACCCCTTTGACTTTTACATTTATTCAAAAGGAATATTTTTTATACGAAGCGTTTACTAAACGACAAAAGGGAATGTTTTTGTCGTACGTATGCGGCGACAACGACTTCTCCGCCGTCGTGACCGTTATTTGAGTTTCAGCTTCCTCTACAAGCCATACGTTTTTTTTAAAAGAAAAATAAATACCATGTTTTACTTTTCTATTATTTTGGTATTGAAAATGGTTTTCACAATGTTTTTGTGTTGTATTGATATCTTGTGATTGAAATGTGGAAATGTTATGTTTCCTTTATGCATGTTTTATGTGATACGATTATGTTATGGTTCTTGGGAATTATTTTGAAGACGGGTGGTTCCGTGATAAACTAAGGGTGGGTGAGCCCGATATAGCTCTCCAATGCATTGGGTAACGCGAAGGAGTGAAAAGTTATGGTTTCTCCGAAGAGATTTCAGAGAATATACTGTGATGGGTATTCCAAACGTAACCAAGAGGGTTACTCCCTACGTAAGAATGTTATGAATGCCTCAAGTTACCTTTATGTCCTATGATTTATATGATTTATTCATGATATTATGAGGTATGTTAAAGTGCCTATGTTTTATGGGTAAAGTATGATTTCATTCTTATGTATATATGTACCCATGTTTCCTTTCCATGTTTTTATAAACCATACTGAGCTTTTTATGCTCATCCCAAGTTTTTTTGAAATGTTTTTCATAGGTCAAGGTAAAGGTACATGATATGATGATAGTGTCAAGGAAGTGACAAGAAATAATCCATGTTTTATTTTAAATGTGTTTCCATTGATGGAAATGAAGAATACTATCTTTTTGTAACCACTTTGTTTATATGTGGAATGTAATGCAAGTTTTATGATCTAATTCTCTAAAACTCTAAACCCGAAAAGATCCTCAATGTGTAATCTTGTAATAACTCAATATTAAGTAAGGTTTAAGGCTGGGACCCTATAATTCATCAATCCTTGTAGTGGATAATTTTTTATTATTTTAATGTTATTGAGATCTTGATATTTGATGAAAATATAAATCAATCCATCCTTCGTGGAAATGTGTATTGTGGAACCCTAAGGTAATACACTAGGGTGTATAAAGCCTTTTCAAACATGTCCTTGTAGTGTCTTATTTAACTACTCATGTTCTATCGGGCCCATCCTATAGGGGATATTAGATATAATTGTGGCTCATGATATGAGTTAATTGGTTAAATCTAACACAAGATCTGAGGGATGACTATACAATTCTTATCAAAATACATCAGTGTGAACCCTTATAATTGGAATTTACTCAATGATAATGTTTTCCATTTGAATCAACGATTTGATCATGATATGCATCCCCATTGGGTATCAAAACCCACAAAATTAGATGATTTTTTAAAGGGGATTAATAATATTACTTTCATATATATAGTAGCATTGTACGGCCTGGGATATTGAAATACACTTCCATTTCTTTATAATTGAAGTGAGCTCTATATAATGAGAGACAATTTGTGCCTAATATAGTCTCAAATTCTACCACAGAATATCCATATTTATTAGATGAATCTTCCCAAAATTTGTAAGGGGGTAAGATTCATACAATTTTATGAAATGATTACACCACTAGGTGTTTACAAATATATATATACTTTTATGTATGAGGGAGGTGATTAAACGATTCTACAAAACGTATAGGATGTAATGAAATAAAAAAACCTAGATAAAATTATACTTTTATCGTTATTCAGTGTATAGTTATTGTACCTTGTACTACATAATTTAAATGCTTCACCTATGAAGAGGTGATGGTATAATCTATCCCTTTATCCCTTGGTTATAGAGGTTGCAATCATTGATTACCATAGAAGGCCCATTATTTGGTCCATTGGCATGCATACATCCAATGTTCCTTGAATTTTAAGGATTAGACCATGGGTGGTCCAATGGATAATATATTCCTTTCCACTATCACATTGGTCATCTTCTTATTGTCTACTCAATATTCCGGACCTTGATGCCCTTCTATCCTATACTTGAATCATTTCCTATTTGTTGTGAGATAATTCCCCACATGCTTCATTTGAAATCGTTGACAAGTGGGTGGTTGGATCTTCTTACATCCATTGTTTTGTGATCCTCCATCATGATGCTTCATCCATTATTTTTTACCTCTATGTACATGTTACCATTATTTAAAATCAATACCAACATTGAGAGTACACTGATCCAATTCTTCACAACTTCTAAAGTATGTGATAACTTGAAATTTTTAGTGATGTGGTTTTAGACATCAAATGAATATATCCATTTTTTATTATTTATAACAAAACATGAGGTGTATATTTCATGCCTTGTAAAATTTACCTCATAGGTTATTAATTATTCAATATCCTTTTACATAAACTCCAAAAATTATCTCTTTATCTTTTCATAACAACCTCATGGGAAATACTTTTAAAAGAAATATATTCTTAATCTCATCCCACTCTTCTGCTCCCACTTCATATATTATCTGTTTATTATTGATTAATTTCAATCATTAATTAGAATAATCATCTAATTAGATTAAATCTATATTAAGTTTCTCATTCTAAAAAAATGGATCACAAAAAATGATTTTTTATGGATTTGGCCAATTATTCCATAACATATGCATGATAAGATCCACAAAACGGCAGTGTTTATTGGTTAAAATAAGGAATTAATGGATAATTGATCATTACTGTGTGAAATAAGATGGTAATATTTTTTGAAGTTATTTTTTATATCCCAAGATATATCGATAAGGTATTCCATGAGGTTTTGAACTCCACCTCCCATTTCCTTGGCAATCTCTTTCGGATACTCACTACATTTTCCGTCACAATGTTTTTTTATCATTTTTTCTATTGGTTCACATTTTTTCAAAAATAGAAATGGTTAAAACAAAACATAAGTTAAAAAATAATTAATGGATATCTTAGTTACATGAGTAAAAAAGTTCTAATTTTTCTCATATAGGACCCATAAGATAATCATATGTTTTGTTTTACTAATATAATTCCAAAAATAAATAAAACATGTTTGGATACAAAATATAGAAAATTGTGTCTTTTATAAATGATTATTACATAATTTTTAAGATAAAAACTTAATAATAATATAATCTAAAATCGAATTGTCTAGTTTCTTTTACAAAATATTAAGTTAGTACAACCTAATTATACATGAATAAATAATATTATTTAATTATTTTAGCATAATACTCATATTTAATTTCATATTATTCTTACTACATGTAATTACATGAATATATAAATCAAAGTAAGGATATGATTAAATCCTAGTAAGGGGAGGATTAATATGGAAGGAAAAAATGACATCAATTAACTATACATGGGTGAGCATAGTCATCATTATCATATCATAAGAGTTAGATTTACATTATAATATAAGGTAGTCATATAAAATAGGTTTGGAATGATTAATACAAAGAAAAGTGAAACATCATATCATTGTGCTGAAATACCACACATAAGTAGTCAATAAATCTGGCATTTTGTTCATGCATATCATATGACTAAAAATTATCAATTCATAAAATTTGAAAAAACATAGAATCTTGTTCACACATGATATGTATAATATCATGTTATATATAACATTAAACATTTAATTAATATATAATTATGGACCCACCTATCACATTAATGTATTATCATATTCATGAATTCCAAATTTAAAGAAAAAATATAACAATCATTTGCATTAATAAACCCATAGAAAAATAATGGGTTTCATAAATATATTATAAAGGATCTATCAATGAATAAATTTGGATGTTCTAAAAAATAGAGATAATATATTTAGAGTTTAAATGTTGAAACAAATGACCATAGATCATGATAATAATAGAAAACTACTCTAGATGAATTAATTAAATGTTTTTGGTAAAAAGAAGTATTTTTTTAAAAAATGAACTATTTATTAGAGGATGATGATGATCTATTTTTATTATTATCATTAGTTAGTGTAAAATTCAATTATTATGTTAAAAAAGAATAAGTTACATATGGGTGTTCTAGAAAAAGAAACTTTAGAATACTATACTATGGAAGTAGAATCCGTTGGAAGAAAGAACACATGTGTATTGAGTAATAATAAAAGTAACATATACATATGGATGTTCTAGAAGAATGTCCAATAGAATAAAATTTTCTACTTGGAGGAACTATTGGAAACAAGAACACTATATATGTATGATCTACTTCATGAAAATTTCAAGAATAAATTAAAAAACTAGGTTAATGTTTCTGGTGGATAAATGATAATGAAATTGAAATTTTTATACATTGATGCAACCATATAAATCTTATTATTAGAAAATAATCTTCATTTTACTTATTACTAGTTTTGAAGGATGAATAATAACTATCAACATAATTTTATGATTAGGAAGTAAGTTACAATAGATAAGTAGAATTTAATATCATAATAATGATTCAGAAGGAGATTCATTCACCATTAGATTCAGAAGATTTGTTGATGGATTTAAGACCAAAAGTAAAAATATCATAATAAGAATAGTAAATTTGAAGAATCATAATGATTAGAAGGATAATGAAAAATGAGAAATTCATAATGTTCCTATGATTAATTCATGGGGAATATAAGGTAGCTTTCACCTTAGGAAGAGAGTTGTTGCAACAAAAGGGGAAGGCATGAAGTACAACACCACCAGAAAGTGAATTTATGACAAGTTTTTTATGAAATTCCTCAAGGAAACATGCATTTGTGGGTGTAAAATAATGTTGAAGAATTCTAGAATCAGGTTCCCTGAAACCTGTTCCATTGATGTTTTGGAGTGATTTAGTCATCCGATGATACACATTTCACTCATATAAAGAACATAAAATTAGATTATGGTTAACAATTATCTTATCTTCGTGGAAGAGTAAAACGCTTGGGTTGATCAAAAGATCAGTCATGAGTACTGACCAAAATAACGAATGTCTATAAGATAAATATATAGAATCATGAATGAGAGGTTGAGGCAGTGATGATCATAAGTGTAGAACATCAGGATAATAATCTAAATAATGAAGTTGAGTTGAGTCTATATACATAGAGTGAAAAACAAAAAATTATGGAGTTTGATGTTATGAAGAAACTGTAATCCAATGTTCAAAATGACTATATGTTCATTAGACAAATTCTCCTAGAAGAACTTGAATGATGCTCTTGAATCACTATGGGAAAAGAGACTTTTAGTGGCAATATATTTGTGTATGGAAGTTCATCTATTGCAAATAACCAATGAAATGAAATTGTTTACCACCGGTAAACATTGATCATCACAAATAATTCATTTGAAATGGTATTTTTGATAGGAGAAATTCTATAGTCACAAATTTTATTTGCACAACTGCCCACAAAAATGTGGGAATATTATTTGTGAAGGGATTTTGTCACCCGTCACAATAGTGGTTTATAAGTTATAGATATTTGATAATGATATGGATTTCGAGACTCCTCTTTTCATCAACGTAATTTATTACCAATGGGAACCGTCAATATTAACCACATATTTGAAACAATAACTGGTGTTTTTTGTTTTGTTGGATGTTTTTTTTAAAATAATTACCCTTGAAAGTACCTATTTAATTCCACCATACACATTTATGGATGGAACCTTTTGGGATGGGATCCTATCGAAAATAAATGTATTTGGGATGAAAATACAAACACAATAAGTCCTAATAAAAATAATGTAACTTATATATATACATCCTTTTGAATTTTCACTCTGCTCTATGCTCCTCTCCTCTATTTTTCTCTCCTCTCCTATTTCAGTTTTTCTTCCAATAAAAATATTAATTCTACTTGGGATGTACCCCTGTTACATTTGACTCCGTATTTCGATTTCGATATAGTTCCAAGATTTAGGTATTTTTTAATTTTTTAAGTTATAAATTTATTTATATTTTTAAATTATAAATCTATATTTTTAATTAGATAATATTAGTAGCAATTAGTTATAATTAGTCATAATTAGATATATTTATTTAAAATTAGCTATAATTGGTGATAGTTAGCCAGAAATTCTTATAATTTATAAAAAATAGTACTAATTAAAAAACCTAGTACTATTTAAAACATGTCATTAATAATTGAAAATGATTTAATGGAATCAAAAAAAATTAATAATAATTTTTAATTGTAATTTTTTTTGTAACTATAGATTTACAATAATAAGTACAAATAAATTATTAATAATTAGTAAAAAATAATAGTATTCATTAAAAATCCACTGTAATTAGTAACAATTAACAATAATTGGTAAATATTATCACTAATTAGTGCTAATTAATAAAAATTAATTATTTTTAATTATACTTTTGAAAAAATAGTTTTAATCACAAAAATAGTTGTAAGAACTATGAATTAGTCGTAAGTAGTAAAAATTAGCGAAAATTATAAACAAAACTGAAACACTAAAAATTAGAGGTAATCAGTAAAAATTAATAAAAATAAGTGGTAGTCAACTAGAAATATTAAACATTAGTGGTAATTAACTATAATTAGTAAACACTAGAAATAATTATCCCAAATTAGTAAAAATTAGCATTGCTAGGTATAAAATAGTTAAATTTTATAGTAATACATTATATTTAATAACCAACATTCAACAATTAAAGGGACATAGAAAAAAATATTTTTTATTAGTGATAATTAATTATAGATAACAGTAATTAGTGATATTTTTAAAAAATTAGATGCACATAGTGGTATAAAGTAAAAAATCAGTGATAGTTAGTGGTACATGGTAAAAATTAGCGGTAATTAGTAATAATTAACAAAAATTTTTTTGGTAATTAGTGGTACATAGTAATGATTGAAATTAAATACCTATATATAGTAGAAATTAGTAGTTATTAGTAAAAATAAGTGATTATTGATTTTAATTATAATGAGTTAGCTGTAATTAGTAAAAATTAATATCAATTAGAAGTAATTAGTAAACATTAACTGTAATTGGAAGTAGTTAATGGTAATTAAATTTAATGAGTTAAAATTAATGTATAATATCAGAAATTAGTTAAACTCAATGGTTATTAATGATAATTAGTAATAATTAATTGTAATTAGTGGTTATTTTTTAAAAAATTGTAGTAATTTAGTGTCAGTACTAAAATATAGTTATAATGAGTAAAAGTACTTGTAATAAAAAAAATGATAATTAGTAAAAATAAAAGGTAATTAGTTACAATTAATGTCAATTAATAAAAATAAATGGTAATTATCAATAATAATTAAAAATTAATAGTAATTATCTTCAAATAGTAAATATTCATGGTAATTATTAAAAATTAGGTTAATTCATTGTAATTAGTAAAAAAATATTTAATTAGTGTAAGTTACTTTAAAAAATATGGAAATTAGTAAATAATAATAATAATTAGTAAAAATTAATGATAATTAGTAAAATTTAATATCAATTAGTAAAAATTAAATGCAATTTGATGAAATTAACTATAATTAACACTAATTAATGGTAAATGGTTAAAAGTTATGGTCATTAACAGAAAATAGTTGTAATTAGTAATCAATAACTGTATTAAGATATTATTAGTAAAAATTAATGATAATTATCAATAATTAGTGTACATTAATGTTTATTACTAAACATTAGTGTCACGTAATCATAATTTGTAAAACATCATTGTAATTTTATTAATTTAAAATAATTAGTAAAAATTTGTTGTCATAAGTAGAAATTAGTAGTAATTAGTAAACAAAAATGAAAATTACAAATAATTATGGGTAATTAATAAAAATTAATGATAATTATTACAATTCATCAATAGTTATAAGTAATTGAAAAAACAAATATGCAGTAATAAGTAATGATTTAGTGATAATTACTAAATATTTTTGGTAATTTGTAAAAAATAATGGAAATTTGTAAAAATTAAGTATAATTAGAATAAATTAAATTAAATTAGTGTAAATTAATATTAATTCATGGAAATAAACTCTAATTAGTTTAAAATATATGTAGATAGATAAAATTGTTAATATTTAAAATTAATTTATAAACTTTTTATTTTTTTAGATATATAGAATAAAGAAGTATACAATAGTATTTGTTACATGATCATGATTATAATATTCCTCATAAAAAATACAAATGATTCTGGTTTAAATATTATATATATTTTGGGTGTTGAACCTTTTTTATCATTTTCATCATGAAAACTATAATTTTTTTCAGTGTGGACTATTAATTATCCTTGTAATAAATGTGATATGTGGTGTTTTGAAACATTTGACAAAGTTGGGGAGTTATTTATTTCATGTTAGACTTCAAAAATATTTTTTTTAATCCACATATTGAACATTTTTCTGTAGAAGATGCTAATAATTTTGTTCAAAATCTATCAGGATTACAAAATTTATTACATGGTGTTCCTGGTCCATCATTTCAACAAAATAAAACCCATGATGATATGGATTTCACTCCTGAATTATAACAATATCAATTTTATGTATTTTAAAAAACATTGAGGATTTATAATATCCTAGTTGTAAGATAATAATATTTGAAGTTGTTGTAAACTTTATAGCCATTAAATAAGATAATGGAATGTCAAATTGATTTTTTGATCAGGTGTTACCATTGGTTAAATCACTGTTACAAGAATAGAATTTGTTTCCTGCAAATTTCTATGAAAATAGAATAATAGTTCATACGTTGGGACTTGGTTATCACAATATTAATGAATTTTAAAATAATTTTATCATATATTTTGGTGGAAATGAGTCATTGATCCATTGTCCCACATGTGAAAAAATGTGGTATAATAAGTCTCAACAAGTGAAGTCTCAATTGATTCCTATTAGGTAGTATTGTTATTTCTCACTTACACCTAGATCATAGTATATATTTACATATCAGAACATAGCTTAATTAGGGTCGTTGAAAAAGACCAATATATCATATGGTAAAATCTTAAATCATTCTTGTGATAGTGATTCATGGAAAACATTTGACCAGGTACATACATCTTTTTTTTCCGAACCCTGTAACATGAGATTGGGTCTTTCTACTGGTGGTTTCTACCATTAGGTTCTTATGGTAGTCAATATTCATGTTGGACCATTTTTAAAAGTTAATACAAATTACCTCCATGGATGTTAGTGAATGATCAACACAACTTTTTGAAATTATTAATTACATGATATCCAGAAAATAATATTGTTTTTTATTCCAATCTATTAATAGTGGAGTACAATTTACATTTGTGAATTGGTCATAGTAAATATGATTTTTTAATAATTCCTAATTAAAGCTACATTAATGGGGATAATTAGTGACTTTGTAACAAAAAAACTCACTTTGGATGAAATAAACATGGTCTAAAATTATTTCCATACTATATGAGTGATAAAAAGTGTTTATGCTCATCCATGTAACAAAACATTGCTTCTTCAACTTTCATTGCAGATTTCTTTCTACTAATCATCTTTTCTGAATGAAAATAAATAATTTTCTAAAATTTATAATTGACATATTTGGACCACCAATAATGGCCTTAATTATTTATTATAAATATATTATCTCTTCATTATATCTCATTACATTTAAACACACTATAATACAAAAATTATTTATGGCTTCGGGAAATAACACAATTGGATAAAATTGAATATTTTCAGGGATCTTCTAAATTGGTATAATTTTTTGGTGTATTATATTATGGATGGAACACATATTAAGAAGAATATTTTTGATATTATATTTTATATATTTTGGGACAAACTTCGTAAGACCAAATATAATATAATGGTGTGATCAAATATTTTCCAAATTTACAGGTGACTAGAACATGGGTTTTTTGAAAATAACATTTCAGAAAAGTTTATAAAACTAAAAGAGACATGTATAATTTCTAAAGAATGTCTATTGTTATTTTTCATTGGATTGTGGATTTGAGGTGTTTGTATGGTTATGGACCAATTTGTCTATATGTGTTAGAAACGAGCATATTAATGGATTTGAAAGTGATGACTATAATGTAAAAATTTAATGAATTATAATTACTTGATTTATATATATATTGAATTAAATCATTTAAGATCCATTAATTAAATGTTATATTGTGTTGAGACATTTGTGAGGTAATAATAGACTCTGTTGAATTTAGTAAACTACAAGAAGATATGGTATTAATTTTACAAAAACATAAAATAATCATCCCACTAGGATTATTTAATTCAATGGAACAATTGAAATTATATTTTCCACATGAAGAAAAATCTGGAAGTCCTAATATAATTCTGATGGATATACCTATAGGTGGGATGCATTCGAAAACTGAAAAAAACATATACATAACAAAGTATCTTTTGAAGGATCAATTGGAAAAGTTTATTTGTATGAAGAAATTTATTTTTTTACTATCATTATTTCCAATTTTAATTTCCCTTAAAACATAACTGGATAGTCCATAGTGGGGAAAATTTTAATTATAAAATGAATAATAAATTATTAGTTTTTAATCAGCATAAACTTGGATTTGGTGGAGTATAAGAATGATGGAATTTAGATGACGAGCATCATTGGGCTCATACATATGTTCGTCTAAACTATGAAGATATGATAATATTTGTTTAGTATGTTCTACTATCACCTATTCTATATTTTTTAAAATTAAATTGATATTATTTTATTTTGAGATTATATGATGGTTATATCTTAAAAATAATTTCACAAATTCCACCAGCAAGTCATGAAGAAAGATGGAAATATAATTTTTCCTACAATTTGTAAACACTAGTAAGGAAAATTGATTATGGTTTATCATATTGAATAAGTGTATTATTAGGTATATATATTATTATTTTCCTATTTTTCCAGGTTTTGAAACATTCTAACAAAATTAATAATCGATTATGTGTATTGAGTTACCCACCATCCAAAATGGGTAAATATTATAATGAATATGTGGTGAAATTTTTTATATTTCATACACATACATATGATGATTAAAAACAATGAATTTGTGTGTTTTCATAAGGGGGTATCATTATAATGAAATTGATATTTACTTTTATTTAATGTTGTATGAAATAATATGACTATGTTATCTCGAACAAAATTGTGTAAAGATGTTTAAATTCTAATGGTTGGAATCAAATAGATTCTTGTGTATTCATACACACCTTGGAATAATTGATATTAAATGTAAAATCCTCCATACAAAAAATTAACATTCTTTGTTATCTCATCAAGCACATCAATTTTATTATGAATATTACAATTCTAAATTAAGTGTGTTAATTTTTTGGAGGAGTATTATTACAAGGAAATAACCTTAAAATCTATTTATAGAAATGTAATATCATTCTCGTGAAGTGAAATGAATTGAAACATTTCAAGAGATATCTCAAAATATATCTTTTCCCAAAATATTCTTGTATATTGATGATGAAACCCCAAAATTATTTGTTTATGGTGATGATGAGTTTGATGATGTAAAAATGAATTTGAAGAAACATGAGATTTTGATACTAATGATCTAATGTAAATTGATCATATAGAAGAGGATGATGAAGATATTGAAAATTTCATATATGAAGATGAGGATGAGGATGAATAATGACACAGTTACATACCAGTTATAAACATAATATATATATATATATATATATATATATATTACTCATTTTCATTTATTTGATAAAATCATTAATATTGTGTCTTAGATGGGAAATGAATTCTTAGCTGAGATGTTACATGACTTCACGGAGGCTACACTTCATATAAATTATCATGTTTCTTCATCTTCTAATACCCAAGATTCTAGTAGTTTAAAGGAAATATAGATAGTTCATGGTCTTGAATGATTTATGATTCCCAGCCCTATCCTCGAGTGAGGCCGTCTTCTTGATTTCGATCCATGATTTTAGATATAATTTTAGTTATGTATTTTTATTAAATTTCATTAATTATAAATAATTTTAATTAATTTATTTATGTACTACATTTTTTATTATTTATTTGTTTCATTGATTTTGATATATAGTGTAACACCCCATGCATCTACGATATGCTTCTCTTTGAATAATGTGATAGCGTGTGTTGTACGCAACACTGAGTTATAACATACCATAACCAATCAAACTAGCCGTTATGAATTTTAATACCTACCTTTTGAAATTATATATATTTTATTTTTCAAAATGGACTTAATTTTTGGATTCGGAATATCTAAATTATCCTAGGGTGAAATTTTGGTACTTTTCGGATAACTTTTATATTTCGATGAATAGTGAAAATTACTAAATTTTAATTAAAAACAAATTTTTTAATCAAAATAATTAATATTTATAAATTCTGAATTTGAGTGGTTTTAAAGTATATTTAGAATATATTTTTACCATTTAATTCATTTTTTGTCATTGGACATAACTTCATAATTAAACCATACAAAAACAAGTGCCAATCTTTTGATAGTTATTATCTCTTAAAAACACGCCTTTTATTTTAAAAACGGGAATTAATTTTAAATTAATTTCTACCACTTCTGTGTTTTGAATTTGGAAAAATTGATTCCATATTTGGAATCAGGATTTTCAAATTGTGTAAATAGGTAACTTTTATTTTTAGACATTTTGAATAATTACTTCGGTAAATATTTTATTTACCATGGTTAAAGGGTAAATCCGGTAAATAAGGGTTAAAAAATAATATTATAATAATAAAAATTATCCTAAAACGTGTCCTAATCTTATTGGTTGATACATGGCCGACCATGGGTATCTTTGGGTCGATTTTGGGACCCCATGGAGCCACTTGTAGGTGACAGGGACACTTTATTTTAATTAAGTTAAAATGAATACAAAAATGACACAAGCATATATCTTTTTAAAACACAATTTTTACATAGGGTTATATATGTTGGATTTTCAACTATAAATATTAATTATAAGTCTAAAACAATTTCCTATATAATTGTATTTTATTTATAATTTTTATACATTAAATAAGTTAATTTATGTATGACACAATGATGATGCAGTAATTACCATAATAGTGAAAAATTAAAATAATTGATATTATAAATACCCAAATAAATACAATTTGAGACTTTTATTGAATTACACTAATTTTCTAAGTTAATATGAAATATTATAATTTCTTTAATTAACTTTTTTCGAAGTAATCATTCTGTTATGAGTTTCGAAAAAATCAACTATTGAATAGTGTCAAAATTGACATAAAAGTGTTTTTAAAAAAAATATTATATTATTAATTGATATTAAATTCCTAAAAATCTAAGGTTCGGCCAAAAGACTTATATCATGATATTTTTATCATTAATGGACCACTTTGGGGTCGTTTGGATGTATATGGTAAGTTTATTAACCATATAATATAAAAATACAAAGAGACATTGTAAAAGTGAAACTAAGTAACTAAGAGTTAATACTTAAAGATAAGGTTAATATAATGCCCCAAACCTGTATAAATTATATTGGTTGAGTGTTTTTAGACCCATATCCACCTTAACCTCTAAATAATCAACTTTGGAGCCATTAGAAACCGAATATGAATTTATTATAAATTAATATTTCTAGCTTTTCCAAAGGTGCCCCTCACCCCTCTTATAAAAGGGCACTCTTTCTTCTCATATCTTCACACCTTCAAAGCCTTTTCGTTCACCCAAACTCTGCCCAAATACTCTTTCAACTTTCCTCACTACAACCTAGAGTCCTTAGTTTGATCATAAAGCTAACCTAAGGAGCCCTTTTGATCAAATCAAAAGGAAGAACCCGAAGAAGAGGTAATGATTTCACCACCCTCTTCCAAGTTCCTTTCTTCTTCCACTTCTTCATTCTTTGTTATTACCATTCTAAAATAATAATTACAGTATCTTATATATACTGTGATGTTATTATAAATATGGTATAACCATATTCAGTATTCTATCCACCATTTGAATAACATGTCACCATACGTGCGTTCGTACATCTTACCGTCTCCACGTCGTGGTGTAATTGTTATTCAATATATTATTATTTGGATGGGTATAATGATGATGTGTAACTCATGTAAATAATAAATATACCATGTTAATGATTCTTTATATATGATATACCATCCATTTATATATTATTTTAATATCAAAATAATGATATTGTCGCTCGTGCGTACGTACGGACTACCGTCTCCACGAACGCGATGAGATTCATTCTCCATCGTATCCATTCAAGTATAATTATCATTTGATGATTTAGAAATAGTATCTAAGTACTTGATATCATTCTGGTTATGATTAAGATACATCCTATCCATGAAAACCATGGCTTAGGTAACAAAACATATAAAAGAAAACGAGTAAGTTTACACCTGAAACGACGATAATACTAAGATATTATTGACAAAGAAATGCTAAAAGCTCATATATGATATCATATTGATGTATATGATTCTTGTATAATATAATAACAATTATTTCACCATTATACAGGAGTTTAACCTACCCCCATCCAAGGAAAAGTACATGGTAAGGGTTATTTTACAATCTCTTCATTATCCGAGGTTGTTTATACGTAATAATCTACTGGGATCTCTTTATCATCCACATCCATGTTTCTTAAAAATGTATTTCAAAACATTTTTACTATTTAAAAGAATATGGGTTAAAGTAATTTATACCCTTATGTGTTTTTAAAGGAATCTTTCCGTCGTTTTCCAAACAAGGCACTTTTAACCTTTCGACAAATTTAAGGTGAGAATGTTTTTTTTACTTATACAGCGAGTGTGGCTATTTATCATCGTTATAAAATCGTCAAAGCTTCTCTTACAAGCTTATAAGAATATTTTCAAAGTAAATGTTTTATTTTATAATTATGTGACATTTAAATGATTTCAAAATGAATAATTTAAGAATTTCAGAAAGGTACTCTTTATCAAAATCAGAATTTTAAATGTTTTAAAGATTTATCCTTCTAAATATTTTTAATTAATGATCATGTCTTCAAAATGGTTTTAAGAATTTATTTATATATACATGAATGTTTTTAAAATGTTAATTCCTTTCAAAAGTTTCAAAGTGGTATGGGACACTTTTATTGAAGAATCTCTTTTTAATTACTTCCTTTATAAATGTGTGACTTTTAAAAGATTTCAAAAAAAGAGATATTTCTCCCAAATAGTTTTTATTTCATCTATGTCAACTTACTTTAATGGATTTTACGCTTATTTGAAGTTGATTTATTATGATACAAAACTTCTATATTGTATTGAAGGTTTTGTGATATGTTTGACTGTGGATGTGCTATTTTTATACCATTCATAGTTTATGGTGAAAGTATTGACATTTTGTATTCTAGTTTTAATACGAATGTTTATGTTATGTTTAAACCTTTTCATATGGGAATGCATTGGACTTAATATGTGATAGGTGGAGCCCGCTATAGCTCCTCGATGCATCGATAGGTCTCATGAGACAAACTAGTGTCTTGGCACAAGGCCTTGACAAAATCTTATTTGTAGTCTTGTCATGAGGCCTTGGCTATGTGGTTATGATAGTCTGGAATTATTCATTCCATCATTATGAAAGTGGTTATTGATATTTCATGATATTGTTCGATTAGTAGAATATCCATGTGAAAAAGTATATGTCATTATTTCATCTTATTTTTTCCATATTATGTTGAAGTTCAACTTTAAAAGGCTTTTGTTTTAGTTATACATTGCCTTAAATATTTATGCTTATTTATGAAAGTTTCCTCTGTATTGCTTACCCTTACGGAGCATTTGAACTCACCCCTTTCTATGTTTTATTTTTCCCAGGATTCCAAGAAGTATATTGTGATTGATAAGAAGGGTTAAGACAAGGGAATAATGGCATTCATAAAAGATTATTTATGTTGTTTTTTATTTTATGAAGTGTAATGTAACATTCATGTATGTAATCTATTTTCCAAGACTACTAAACTAATCGTTAATTTAGGACTTGATTCCTTGTAATCATGCCAATGTATTAAAATAATGCACCGACTCTACGTAATTGGGGTCAGGCGTTACAGTTGGTATCAGAGGAATTTTAGCAATAACCTTGGAAACTATATTTAGATAAACTCTTATTAGAGCACATAGCCCTAAGATAGACTTTGAGGATAAGTATAGAAGAACTTCCTAGAATTTTGGTATTGTAGAAATTTTGTGAGTTTTCTGAGCAATACATCCCTATCTGGATACGAGCAGGTAGAGGCGGCTCTTGAACAGATGTACCTAGGGGTAAAACCCAAAAACACCACTTTGAGCTAGACTCGAACGGAAACTGGTGCACGACAACGGGCCTTTCTGCACTCTTGGTTACGACACTCCTAGGGGATATGCTTAGGATAATTATCATTTTCTTTAAAAACCATTATGAAGGGATCATGAGTATATACTTACTCAAAGAAAACATTTTTATAATTATGGATTATGTCCATAAACTATTAAATTTGTGTTAGGTATTTTACAGGTTTGGAATTATTCATTGCAATTCATAAACTGACCTAGTTTATGTTATTATATAGAAATGATGCCCAGTAGAAGGAATGTGAACTCCAGTAATACATATGATCCAATGAATAAGAAGGATCATATCTTTCCTGGTATTATGCCATCATTTAGAGGGGAAATAGTCTCCCACGTATTATCCTCATATGAAGAAATAGTATCATGTGTGGATAAGATAACTAAAAAGCATACTGAGCCCTATGGCTTTGAAGGGAAGCAAAAGAAGAAAAGGATGAAGGAGAGAAAGATGGATAAAGGGAAGAGGGAAAAGAAGAATTTCCCTATATGTGATAACTGTGGGAAGAAACACCCTGTAACTTGACTGAAAGGTATGGGGGTTTGTTATATGTGTGTAGGAAAAAGGGCACCAAGTACGTGACTTCAAGGGTAAGAAAATGGTTTCAAATGTACAATGCTTCATTTTCAAGGAGTGTGGACACTACACAAACCTATCATCAGACTATGCCACAAATGATGCTATTGGATAACAATCAAGTTATGATACTACCATAGATGAAGAGGAATGATTAGAGTTCTTATGTTGATTATGTCATTTGAGTTTTGTATCAGCAATGTACTTGTTATAATAATTATGGAGTATATAAGGATTGTACTGCAGTACTATTTCATTGAGAATTTGAGATTTTATGGTACTATGAGAAGTGACTCTACAACAAGTTAAACGTTTTGGAAATTACATGGTTGAAGGAAAGATAAACCTTAATATGGTCCTAATACTGGGGTACTTATTTTGGAATAAGATATGGTTGATTTGGGTAAATTATATTGGACATTCTTGACTTCCTTGAAACCGATTAAAGATTTGTATATTCCATAATTGTTGGAGTTTACAACATTTTTGGATGGATGAAGTATATCCAGCGTTCTATATGGAATAAGGGAGCATGAATGTAATCAATAAAGATTATGGAAATTTAGGATGTTTCAGTATTTTAAAAGAATACATGATGAAGTTATTCATATGCTATTATGGGGTAAAAAGGATCTACATTATGTTTACATTCCTTATAAATGTTGGACTATGAGTTTGGGCAGAAGTATTTTGGATAATTATAGTTTGAAATTAATTTTGAATTTCCATAAAAGGAAAACCCGGAGGTCGGGCAGCAACCCGTCACGACCGGAAAGGCCACGAGACTTGAACCGGCAACCGAAGGGTGACAAGGGTGTATAACCTACCACTGGCCCACGAGATGTCCTGGGTTAAATAATGTAGTTTTTTTAAAAGATCTAGTAGATGACTTATAAATTCTTTTTTTTGGAACCCTATACGAATAGTATAAATATAATTTTTTTTATGTTCTATTATCTTTTAGAGTGAAAGATGTGTTTGTGGTAGAAATTAGTTAAAGGATGGAACTCTACTTGTCAAGAATATATTTTTATTCTTCTCTTATTCAATGAAGAAATTAATTCTTATACTTTATTTAAGGAATACTAAAACCAAAAATGTGTTATCCTAATACCCCATGTTTTTTTGAACCAATGGTATTTCAAATCATCATAGATTGATGAATTTAAGGACCTCAATTTTACAATTGTTTGTTATTGATGACCTAAATCACTACCTAAAAATATTTATGTTTTTCCTCCAATTATATGTCTCTAATTTTCACCAATTTTCTCCTAATCGAGATTATAATTTGGTGGTGACCCTTCTCTTTTCCTCATATTAAGACTAAATTTTAGTAACCCAATTTCCGATGTGGGTTTTCCCATAGAGATATTTTCTATTTTCAACCATTTAATTTCGAAGAACAATTTCAAATTGCGAGGATGAAATTTATTGAAGGAGGGGATAATGTAACACCCCAAGCTTCTACGGTACGCTTCTCTTTGAATAATGTGATAGCGTGTGTTGTACACAACACTGAGTTCAAACACACCATAACCAATCAAACTAGCCGTTATGAATTGTAATACCTAATTTTTGAAATTATATATATTTTATTTTTCAAAATGGACTTCATTTTTGGATTTGGAATATCTAAATTAGATTAGGGTGAAATTTTGGTACTTTTCGGATAACTTTCATATTTTGATGAATAATGAAAATTACTAAATTTTAATTAAAAACTATTTTTTTAATCAAAATAATTAATATTGATAAATTCTTAATTTGAGTGGTTTTAAAGTATATTTATAATATATTTTTACCATTTAATTCAATGTTTGTCATTGGACATAATTTCACAATTAAACCATACATAAACAAGTGCCAATCTTTTGATAGTTTTTATCTCTTAAAAACATGCTTTTTGTTTTAACAACGGGAATTAATTTTAAATTAATTTCTGCCACATCTGTGTTTTAAATTTAGAAAAATGGATTCCATATTTGGAATCAGGATGTTCAAATTGTGTAAATAGGTAGCTTTTATTTTTAGACATTTTGAATAATTACTTCGGTAAATATTTTATTTACCATTGTTAAAGGGTAAATCCGGTAAATATGGGTTAAAAAATAATATTATAATAATAAATAATTACCCTAAAACGTGTAATAACCTTATTTGTTGATAAATGGCCGACCATGGGTATCTTTGGGTCGATTTTGGGACCACATGGAGCCACTTTTAGGTGATAGGGACACTTTATTTTAATTAAGTTAAAATGAATACAAAAATGACACAAGCATATATCTTTTAGAAACAATTTTTTTACATAGGGTTATATATGTTGGATTTTCGACTATAAATATTCATTAGAAAGATAAAACGATTTAATACATAATTATATTTTATTTATAATATTTATACATTAAATAATTTAATTTATTTACGACACAATGATGGTGCAGTAATTACCATAATAGTGAAAAATTAAAATAATTGATACTATAAATACCCAAATAAATATAATTTGAGACTTTTATTGAATTAAACTAATTTTATAAGTTAATATGAAATATTAGTAATGATTTAATTATCTTTTTTCGAAGTAATCATTCTGTTATGAGTTTCACAAAAATCAACTATTGAATAGTGTCAAAATTGACATAAAAGAGTTTTAAAAAAATATATTATATTATTAATTGATATTAAATTCCTAAAAATCTAAGGTTTGGCCAATAGACTTATATCAAAATATTTTTATCATTAATGGACCACTTTGGGGTCGTTTGGACGTATATGGTAAGTTTATTAACCATATAATATAAAAATACAAAGAGACATTGTAAAAGTGAAACTAATTAACTAAGAGTTAATACTTAAAGATAAGGTTAATATAATGACCCAAACCTGTCTAAATTTTATTAGTTGAGTTTTTTCGACCCATATCCACCTTAACCTCTAATTAATCAACTTTTGAGCCATTAGAAACCGAATATGAATTTATTATAAATTAATATTTCTAGCTTTTCCAAAGGTGCCCCTCACCCCTCTTGTAAAAGGGCACTCTTCCTTATCATTTCTTCACACCTTCAAAGCCTTTTTGTTCGGCCAAACTCTGCCCAAATACTCTCTCAACTTCCATCACTACAACCTAGAGGCCTTATTTTGATCAGAAAGCCAACCTAAAGAGCCCTTTTGATCAAATCAAAAGGAAGAACCTGAAGAAGAGGTAATAATTTCACCACCCTTTTCCAAGTTCCTTTCTTCTTCCACTTCTTCATTCATTGTTATTACCAATATAAAATAATAAATATAGTATCTTATATATAATGTGATGTTATTATAAATATGGTACAACCATATTCAGTATTCTATCCACCCTTTGAATAATATGTCACCATACGTGCGTACGTAGGGATTACCGTCTTCACGTCGTGGTGTAATTGTTATTTAATATATTATTATTTGGATGGGTATAATAATGATGTGTAACTCATGTAAATAATAAATATAACATGTTAATGATTATGTATATATGATATAACATCGATTTATATATTATTTTAATATCAAAAAAATGATATTTTCGCTCGTGCGTACGTACGGACTACTGTCTCCACGAACGCGATGAGATTCATTCTCCATCGTATCCATTCAAGTATAATTATCATTTGATGATTTAAAAATAGTATCTAAGGACTTGATATCATTCTTTATATGATTAAGATACAACCTATCTATGAAAACCACGGCTTAGGTAACAAAACATATTAAAGAAAACGAGTAAGTTAACACCTAAAACGACGATAATACCAAGATATTATTAACAAATAAATGTTAAAAGATCATATATGATATCATATTGATGTATATGATTCTTGTATAATATAATAACAATTATTTCACCATTATATAGGAGGTTAACCTACCCCCATCCAAGGAAAAGTACAAGGTAAGGGTTATTTTACAATCTCTTCATTATCCGAGGTTGTTTATACGTAATAATCTACTGGGATCTCTTTATCATCCACATCCATGTTTCTTAAAAATGTATTTAAAAAAAAATTTACTATTTAAAAGAATATGGGTTAAAGTCATTTATACCCTTATGTGTTTTTAAAGGAATCTTTCCGTCGTTTTCCAAACAAGGCACTTTTAACCTTTCGACAAATTTAAGGTGAGAATGTTTTTTAACTTATACGGCGGGTGCAGCTATTTACTATCATTATAAAATAGTCAAAGCTTCCCTTACAATCTTATAAGAATATTTTCAAAGTAAATGTTTTATTATATAATTATGTGACTTTTAAATGATTTCAAAATGAATAATTTAAGAATTTCGGAAAGGTACTCTTTATCAAAATCAGAATTTTAAATATTTTAAAGATTTATCCTTCTAAATATTTTTAATTAATGTCCATGTCTTCAAAATAGTTTTAAGGATTTATTTATATAGACATGAATGTTTGTAAAATGTTAATTCCTTTAAAAATTTTCAAAGTGGTATGGGACACTTTGATTCAAAAATCTCTTTTTAATTACTTCCTTTATAAATGTGTGACTTTTAAAAGATTTCAAAAAAGAGATATTTCTCTCAAATAGTTTTGATTTCAACTTTTTCAACATCCTTTAATGGATTTTACGCTTATTTGAAGTTGATTTATTGTGATACAAAACTTCTATATTGTATTGAAGGTTTTGTGATATGTTTGACTGTGGATGTGCTATTTTTATACCATTCATAGTTTATGATGAAAGTATTGACATTTCGTATGGTAGTTTTAATACGAATGTTTATGTTATGTTTAAACCTTTTCATATGGGAATTAATTGGACTTAATATGTGATGGGTGGAGCCCTCTATAGATCTTCAATGCATCAGTAGGTCTCATGAGACAAACTAGTGTCTTGGCACAAGGCCTTGACAAAATCTTATTTGTAGTCTTGGCACAAGGCCTTGGCTATGTGGTTATGATAGTTTGGCATTATGCATTCCACCATTATGAAAGTGGTTATTGATATTGCATGTGATTATTCTATTAGTATAATATCCATGTGAATAAGTAAATGAAATTATTTCATTTTATTTTTTCCATACTATGTTGAACTTCAAGTTTAAAAGGCTTTTGTTTTAGTTATACATTGCCTTAAATGGTTATTCTTATTTATAAAAGTTTCATCTGTATTGCTTACCCTTACAGAGCGTTTGAGCTCACCCCTTTCTATGTTTTATTTTTCACAAGATTCAAAGATGTATATTGTGATTGATAAGAAGGGTTAAGACAAGGGAATAATGGCATTCATAATGGATTATTTATGTTGTTTTGTATGTTATGAAGTGTAATGTTACATTCATGTATGTAATCTATTTTCCAAGACTGCTAAACTAATCAGTCCTTTGGGACTTGATTCCTTGTAATCATGACAATGTATTAAAATAATGCACTGACTCTGCGTAACTGGGGTTGGGGCGTTACATATAGTTAGTAGATGGAGTGGTCATTTACTTCATAACTAATTTTTTTTGGAGTCTAGTTTACATGTAATCATATTATCATTTATTTTCCACAGTGCATATATGGTCATTGGAAGGTATGTAAATATATTATTATTATTTAAAAATTTATTTAATTTTTAATTATTATTATGGTTTTTATATCCCATTTTTAGATTTCAAGATACACTGAAATCTGGGAGGTTTGGTAGGTCTATATGCATTAATGTTGTCATCATTGTTTCCATAATATTTGGTGGAAAACCATGATAAATGTCAGAATTAAAATTTATTATCAGTCTCATTGCACTCAACAATCAAATTACAGCACATCTTGGGTTTGTGATGTATTTGGTTCATATTTGATGTGAGAAAGATTTTGAGGTGAGCATCATTACGTTTACAGAACTGGTGGACGAAGGAGGTGACACATCGAGTTAGTTTTCATAAATTCAATACTCATCAATGACATATGGTATGTAATTTTATTTAATAATTTATATTAATTTAAATGTAAACACTATATTTTATACTCATATAAGAAGTTTAATATCCTAATATTATAGATTTTAGTGTTTATAATAGTATATAAAATGATCCTATAATGGGAGAGATTATATATGGTCAGTAATGTTATATTGTCATCAGTATGGTTTTTTTTAATTTAAAAATTATCCAAAAATAATATTTTAGCTATTTTAATAAAAAAAATTTGTAGGAGTCTTACGAGGCCATAAATTCTCAAAAACATTATGATAGTAAATATGAGACTAGGGTAAATCCACCAGTGTGGAAGAATTTAAGGATGTGACGTTGATGAATGAGACTTAGTCTTCTTTTGGGAAAGGCTGATTAATTGTTATATATTCTCGATTAATGCCTAGTTGTTATTGTGGAAGTATTTCATTAGTGGTATCCAACTCAAGCAGATATCATGAAGATTTTTCATCATCTATTTCATAGTATGAGGAGTAGCTAATAGCTCATAGTGAGGTCATAGAGACCATGCGTAGGGAGAAGGAAGATCATCTCTAAATGGAGCAGCAATAATAAGAGACGATTCATCGATGAATGGGGTAGTAGAACGAGAAAATGATAGAGTATATGTGATGTATATATCATGGATTAATGATGGAGTCCCCTCCCCATACTCTCCTACATGAATCTCCCCTCCCACTCTAAATGATCCTCCCCCTCCCTTTTAATTGGTACATTATTTAATCACATATTATGCTTATATTTGAATGAAAATATTTATGGGCTATTTTTATTATTCCCGATGTACAAAATATTATATATTAAATTTTGTAAGAATATTTTAATATTTTTACAATTTATAATATATTTATATTTTTTTAACTTATATTTTACAAGTCTATTGGACCATCATAAATACTTTGGTAATGAATTCTCGTCAAAAAATATTTGTTATGGTAGAGTGTCCCATCCGAAAAGATATTTTTTGTGACTGGTCATCTCAAAAACATTCTTTTCCGATGAAATTTTCCAATACATGCTATTTATGATGGGGTCTCATTGTAAATACACCACTTTTCAATTGTCAATTTTTGAAGTAATAAATGATATAGAATATTGATTTAAATGAAGATAATAAATTGAAGGATCCACATAACTTCTATGAAATATATTTTTTTAAATGATACTAAAAAGTCATTACATTTTTATAAAGTTGAACAATTTAATAATTATTAATAGGTCATTCAATGTGAAATATTTATATAAATAATGTCTATAATTCAATTAAATATTTGAGTAGGTGTTGAATATTTAATATACTATGTTTTTTGTGTAAAGAAATTCCAATATCTTAATAATATATTGTAGGTGGTCAATTAAAGAGTTGATTTAGAAGTAATCTCAAACCAAATCCATCACATTCAATAAATATATTAGAGTAAACATTCTTATAGTTAGGGATAATAGAACTATGATTTGTTGTTTCTAAGAAAAGATAATTTAGAGAGATGATAAATATAAAAGAGAGGAAGTAGTTAACCAATTTCTTTCATCAGAATATCATAAGTACTGAGGTAGAGAAGATTGGGAATTGTTGTTCTGATGCAATGTGAGTTATATATATTCAGAATACTAGAAGGAGGATAACAAAACCAATTTTAATCATCAACTATTATAATTTATAGATGGAAAAGTTAAAGGTGTTTAGAATTTTTGTAGAACATTATTCTAGAATTAGAAGTATATGATCTATTTGCATGTCAAATATTTTGGATGTTTATATAGTAGTAGAAGAACCATTGTTAATGAAGTTTTAGGAGATTACTCAATGACTAGTGCTTCCAATATAAACAACTCCAAAAAGTTAGAAGGATATTTATGGTGTTAGCTCAACCAAATGTGAAATATGGTGGTTTTTTAAGAGTGTGTGACACACACCAATTGTTATAAGTGATTTCGTATTACACCACCCTTAATCAATGTAGGATATTCATGGAGAATCCATGCTGTTTTGCATAACTAACATGGAAATTATTAGTAATTTATGAAAAAACTTTTAATAATCAACGTGTTTTATTTATATTTGATTATCAACATGCCAAAAGTGAAAAGTGGTGATTATGAATTTCTAATGTCCTTACATCCTAACATATAGACATGGTTCGAAAAACATATATGTAAGAAAAAAATTAATATGAATTTCTTCAGTAAATTTTTTTCACCCCTAATTCATCCTCCCCCACCCCTTAGTGTGACTACAAGATCCCCTATAATTATATATTTCATTTGAGGTAAGGTAAACACTATTTAGACATATATTTTTATACCAAGTTGGGATTAAACGTATTACATGAATTGAATCATTACCAAATATGAAGAAAATATTTCCCCAGACGTTATGGAAGTTAAGATTGAGCTAATGAAAATAGAAGGACTCCATGGTTATAGATTCATGAAGGACTAGTCCAAAATCGTGAAGAATAATAAGAATAAAGAAGATCATAAGTTTCAAAAGTTATCATCTCAAAAGAAACAAGAGGATGACCCCTACTATAATTTAATTTATGCATTAGGAATTCATGTAATTTTGTCATAATTAATCCTCTAGAAGAACCATCCTCGAGCAGTGAAGAGTATGATTCAATGGAAACAACATTATATTTATACTTTGAAACCACGTCTTACATGAAAAACTCCCTTAATGATTTTATTACATATTAAAATGCATATATCAAATGACCATGAGAGGAAAAATCCTTGGTGGAATCAAAAGTTGATGAGATACAAAACAATTTATTGGTAAGATTTAATAGTGTAAATGTAACAACCCAACTAACCAAGCTCTGACCCATGGCAACCCCAAGACCACCTCTAATATGGAAGGGGCTGGAAACCAGTGCTAAGTAGGCATATCCTACAAATTTGATCCATTAGACTAATGTAAATGTACACACACACACACAACTTCAATCCCACACAATAGTAAATTGTAAAACAATATAATCCAATTAAAGCATACATCTAAGATCCCATGACATAGTATGATAGTAAAGTACTGAATGTGGAAAAAGAGGCCAAATATAAGCCAAACCAAAAACTGTAAAGCATCCAACCTACTACATGGGTGATGACTAAATCCAAATGCATTCCCCCAATAACCACCATGGTCTAAGAAGATGAATGTATGTTTCACTCTCTTCTTTTCCTCCCAGGACACCATCAAATAGGTCATAATCTATATAAGACACCCCACATGTAAAAAATTAATTTGTAGTTGTGATTATAATAATACTATGTAAGAGACAACGAAAACACTAAACATGAAGAACCGAATATAATCATAATAATAAATGATTTAAAAATAAATTTATTGTAGAAACATGTTGATATAATTAGTAATGACACCACTCCACTAGGAGATTTTAACCAACTATCATCCACTAGATTCTACTCGATGCAATGATTGTTATTGTAGAACTCACTCTACAAGACATTATATCATCAAAGAAACTCCATGAAGAGGTATATTTCATTGGTCCACTCCCATAAAATACCACAAAACAATGGTGAGACTTATAAATAGATTGGGGTCCTTCTTTGACGCACTGGGTGACACCAAGAACCCAATATAAATCAACCCACTACATAGAAGATCACATGAAAATGATATCCCAAACACCAATAACATGGAATGTTGGAGAGAGGATCAACACAGTTATAAGGTAGGTCACATATATTCCACAAAACCCATGTATAGAACAAAATGTTATAAGATCACACTTTAGTATCACAGAGGGAAACCACAACTCTATATGAGTCTCAACCTCTAGATGGGATCAAAATCACGTGATGTGGATGTAATTACTAATTTTACCATTAATTAAATGGACCAATGGAACACATTAAACTAATACTATTACAAAATAAGGAAAATAAGGGACACAAACTCTCTTGATTGGGGTACATGACCTATATTATGGGTACAAAATGTGTCCATCTATCCCAAGTCTCTCATTTTGGTAAATACTCACATTTAATATAAATATATGTATAAAAGGCATATAGTAAGTGTACATGACATGTAGAGGTCACTCGAAACCTTTTGTATGCCTTTTTATATGTTCATTTACTTTGGCCTCCCGGTGTATGAACCCATATACTGGTGGTCGTGTTCTTGTACACCTGGCAGAGTTCATTTTCGGGTACATGGCATGCCTCTCGCCCTATACTTTTTACCATGTCCATGTACATTTTGAAGTACCCAAGTAACCATCATATATGGGTCTCAAACCATGAGAAATGGGTCATTCACAATGTTGTTCTTAACATCATCATGAAGCCGTAGACACAACAGAGAGGGCCCCACACGACGTGTAATCTTGATATACATGTTGCATTTATCAAGAATTTCTAGATCCATAAGGATATCTTCTATGTAACACCCCAGGTAAATAAAGAATATGACATTTTTATATTTATCCATATTTGTGAATAAAATATTAATATTACTTTAAAGGGGATGCTATGCTCGATGGCGTACCCAATACGCAACAACGAGTTTCTTGGGAATCTTACGTTGCACTCTAATAATAAAATAATATTATTTTAAACAGTAGTTAACGCCTAGCCGTTGTAATGGTGGGAATGAACAGAACTAACTACAAAATGATTATATATCTTTGACAAATATTTTTACTCTTTACAATAAATGTTAGAGGATTAAAAATGCGAATGAATCCAATTTTAAGCGCAGACATTCTAATATTCATTAAAAGGTCGATTAACCGCCTTTGAAGGCGAATATCTTTTAAATACACTTTTTGAAAATTTTATGTGTTATATTTGAAAAAATGAAATTCTTATTTAGAATCGGGACATCAAAATTTACTTTCTGTAAATTTTTGGTATCTTTCCGATAAAGTTTATTTTTTAATGAATAGTGAAAAATGTTGTATTTTAATTCAAAACCTCTTTTTAATATAATTTATTTATATGATTAGATTATCTTTTGAATTGGTTTTAAATTGAAATTAGAATATATTTTTACCATTCAATCCAATATTGGTCGTTGGAATTAATTTCACTTTGAAATCGAACTTAAACTAGTGTCAATCTTTTGATACATTTTGTTTCATAAAAACACGCTATTTGTTTTGACAGCAGGAATTAATTATTAAATTAATTAATGCAACTTATATTTTTTTAATTTTTTAAAATAGACATCATTTTTTAATTCGGAATATCAAATATAGATTAGGGTGAATTTTTGGTAATTTTCTGAAAAACTTCAATTTTTGATGAATAGTGAAACCACTAAGTGGTACTTATAAAAATTGGTTTTCCATTTAAATGAAATTTTTCCATCTTTGTGTTTTGAATTTAAAAAATCTGATATACATGGTTGTCATTAATAAGTAAAATGTGGTTCAGTGGGATTAAAATAATTTTCTTGTGAATAGTAACTTATTATGTTTTTAATCGCGATTAGAGGTAATTAGTGTAGTTTAAGGTAAGAATAATGTTTTAATAAAATGAAATAACCTAGAAACATGTCCTACCCTAATTGGATGTGTCATGGAAGACCAATAAAATCTATCTGTAAACTTGGGGACCCCATAGAGCCACTTTGGTTGGAAAATGACATAAATACCTTTTTATTTAATGTTAATGTAAAAATGACAGAAACATGAAATGTTTTACTAAAACAATTTTTACATGGGGTTATAAGAGTCAGAGTTTTAACTATAAATAGTAATTGGAAAGATACAAAGATTTTCTACATCATAGTATTTTTTTTATAATTTTTAGACATTAAATAAATTAAATTATATATGACAACATGATGTTGCAGCGATGACCTCATTATTTAACGATTTAAATAAAATGGAAAGATAATGTAATATCTAAGATCTAAACATGTCCGAAACCTATTGGATGGGTGGATTTATAACCCCTATCACCATATCCTCGAACCACATCAATGTGGGACCATTAAAATCCGAAACTCATTCTAAAATAAAGTAACATTTCTTTACATTCCAAGAGTGCCCTTCCTCTCCTCTTATAAAAGGCCCCCACCTCTACCTCCTTACCCACACTTCCAAAGCCTTTTTCTCGTCCAAAACCTTCCCATTTTGTCTCTCCACATCACTCTCTAACTCCTTGAAGCCTCACATTTGGCAGAAGTCTTCCCAAAGAAGCCTTTTAGCTCAAACCAAAGGGAGTTACCTGATTTTAAGGTAATGTCTTCACTTGAGTCCTTTTGTTTTATTTTGCTTCTCCAACCCCCTAGAATATTTTTATTAATTTATTTTCTAACAATTACAGTATCTTAAATATACTAGGATGTTTTTATAAGAAGGATTAGAGCTACACTTAAACACACCTTCATCTAATGGTTAAAGAATATAAGGTTTTTGTGGTTGGCGATTTTCTGCCTCACGAAATGATGATGGTTCAATATTCTTTTAACACCTTTAAAGGTGGCCATTATGATGTCAATGTATTTTATATATGATATATATGGTATTTATGTTTACTATATGCTTCTGTATTTTATATTTAAAACATACCTTTATTCTTTTCATGTTGTGTAACTGTGATAATTTCATATGAGGAAGTGTGGACTACCGCCCCTCAAGTGATGTGACTCGTACATGCAATTCATGGAATGTATAAAGAATGAAATTAATGAAAATATGTGACTTATATAACATATATATTATAATGGAATTATAATATATATATATATATCATTTATTTTTAATTCCATTAATATGACAAAAAAATTGAAAGTAGCGTTAATGCGTACGTACGGCCTACCGTCTCTATGAACGGTGATTTTCGTTTTTTATCTCCAAATGATATGGAATAGTATAAAATGAATATGTACTGGATATATATGATATTTTAATTATTAATAATATTCTGTAAATTATTCACTTATAACTACATGGGCAATCATTTTTCAAACAAGTTCATTTTTGACTCATGTACCAAACATTGGCAAAAACGCCTGATATGAACTAACATTATTAAACAATTATTATAACATTAAAATATGTGATATGAAATGAATTATAATATTTAAGTATGTACTTAGGAAATTATATATTGATCAAATTTTATTATTCAGGAATATAAAGAAACGAATAAGACAAGTTGGACTTGAGGTAAGGGATCCTACTCCTCTCTTTCTTTTTAAGTACACTCTTTTATGTCATTACTTTTAAAGCTCATATTTCCTGTTATTGGGATGTTATTTTATATTACTCTTACTTTAATTTTTATTGTTCATATGATGAGAGACCCTATTCTCTCTCATCAATCCATTTTGGAAGTTTTGAGTGGCGCCGTTAGGCTGCCGAATTTTCGTGAGAGATCTAACCTCTCTCTTTCTTTTTAAGTACTCTCCTTTATGTCACTTCTTTAAAACTATTATTTGTTATGTTGGGGGATGTTATTTATATTCCTATTTCTGTAAACATTATGTTAATATGATTAGAGACTCTATTTTATCTCATCAATCCATTTTGGAAGTTTTTAAGTGGTGACGTTAGGCTGCCGAGTTTTCGTAAGGGATTTTTCATATCACTTTTATTCCCGTGAGATTTATGTTACATTTGCCAAAATTTCCTTTGAGTGGTGTATGTACTGCCCATTATTTTACTCATTGTGTATTATAATTTCATTCATGAGTATTTACATCAATTTTTCATTGTCCCTCTTTCACGGGGTGTATGTTTCGAAAGATACCCATGTCGGTAAGGGAACCGTTCACCCTCCTCTTTTTAAAGAAGACTTCTTTTGTTATGTATTTTAATTCACATAATATTATGTTGGGATATGTTCTTTTATATCCTTATTGATTTAAATTTTAAGTCCACGTGATGAGATACCCTTTTTATCTCTCATCAACTCATTTTCTGAATTTTGTAGTGACGTCGTTAGGCTGTCAAATTTTTTCAAGGGAACTTCTTAACCCAAATTTGATTCTTTGTGATAAACTTGTACTCCTTGAATATGTCGTTCTATGAATATGTGTGAATATCCTCTGATTGTTATACACTTAATATCCACTTATATTTGGTGTATTCGTTTGTCACACATAATTATGTAATTGATTTATCTTTAAACCAAGGATACCGTCTTTGTATGGGACTTCATCTCAATATCCTTTCATTGAGCCATATTTTGTTTTATACACAACTTTCTTTTATACGGTTTATAAACCCCTTTGACTTTTACGTTTATCCGAAAGGAATCTTTTTTTATACGAAGCGTTTTACAAAATGACAAAAGGGAATGTTTTTGTCATACGTATGCGGCGACAACGACTTCTCCGCCGCTGTGACCATTATTTGAGTTTCGGCTTCCTCTACAAGCCATACATTTTTTAAAAACGAAAAATAAATACCATGTTTTAATTTTATTTTATTTTGGTATTTAAAATGGTTTTGATAATATTTTTATTATATCACTGTGTTATTGAGACCTTGTGATTGAAATGTGGAAATGTTATGTTTCCGTTATGTATGTTTTATGTGATACGATTATGTTATGGTTCTTGGGAATTGTTATGAAGACGGGTGGTTCTGTGGAAAACTAAGGGCGGGTGAGCCTGATATAACTCTCCAATGCATTGGGTAACGTGAAGGAGTGAAACGTTAAGATTTCTCCGAAGAGATTTAGGGAATATACTGTGATGGGTATTCCAAACGTAACCAAGAGGGTTACTCCCTACGTAAGAATGTTATGAATGCCTCATATTACCTTTATGTCTTATTATTTCTATGATTTATTCATGATTTGATGAGGTATATTAAAGTGCCTATGTTTTATGGGTAAAATATGATTTCATTCTTATGTATATATGAACTCATGTTTCCTTTCCAAATTTTTATAACCCTTACTGAGATTTTTATGCTCATCCCAAGTTTTTTTGAAATGTTTTTCACAGGTCAAGGGAAAGGTACATGATATGATGATTGTGTCAAGGAAGTGTCAAGAAAGAATCCATGTTTTATTTTAAATATGTTTCCGTTGATGGGATAAATTAATACTATCTTTATGTAACCACTTTGTTTAAATGTGGAATGCAATGCATTTTTTATGATCTAATTCTATAAAACTCTAAACCTAAAAAGATCCTCAATGTGTAATCTTGTATTAACTCAAGATTAAGTAAGGTTTAAGGCTGGGGCCTTATAGTTTGTATCAGAGGTCGGTTTAGACAACTTTAGGGATTAAGAGTTTTTTTTGACACATGATTAGTCCCTATATCAATTATTTCAGTTAAGTCCTTATTTTATAACTTTTTTCAGTTCAAGTAAAGTCAGTTACGAATGGAAGGAGAAGGATCTCAAACGACATTCCTATCTCTTCCTAATGACATGCTTGTAATAATTATTGAAAAGTCATGTTTGGATGATTGTGAAACTTTTTCTAATATAAAACTCACTTGCAAGTAGTTTTTTGAGATATCAAACACCTCCACTATACCTCGTTATCATCGTGGATCATGGGTTGTTTTTAGACAAATACTATTTTCACAATATTCTCATATTTTCAAGGAAGGTAAATATTATCAAGGTATTTTCAAATATTTTACCTTACCACAAGAATTTGAGGCATATTATGATTTTAAAAATGGTGCTGAGGAAGGAGACCCTTGCACAACCTATTTATATTTGCTTTTAAAATATAGTCTCTCAGCACATACTTATGGTATTTTAAAAGGAACAATAATAGAAAGGTTCAACTCAAATTCTGTCCGACTATTTTATAGAAATCATGTTTTATCAGATGTTTTGGAATGATATGTCATACATGATTATTTTCCAAAACTGTTTTTCCGTGAACACCCATATGACCCATGTTATACAAGGTGTATTTGGATGGAGGAAGCAAATGATTTTGAAGGATCTCAAAATCGTTATTGTGATGCATGGGACTTCTACCTACATGATCAAGATGACGATGAAACCGAGTGGACTCCATGATCAAGGTATGATGTTATTCATTTTAGGAATCATTTTATTTTATCTTATAGTGGTGAAATAAGACTTCAAGAATAAAGATGTTGAGATCATAACGAATTTGGATGAAAATGAGAGGTATAAGGAAACTATTGAGGTTAAAACATGTTAGGGTTATTTTTGGAGTTTTATAAAAAGGACAGCACACAGACCATGTGACAACCCATCACGTCAGACAAAGCTGTGTGAATCGAACCCACAACCAAAGTGCAACTGGTATTTATCGCCTACCATTGGACTACGTGAAGTCCCTGGTTAGTTTGACTAATTCTTTTTAGTTAGATGATTTTATGAATTAAGAGTAAGTTGATTTTGGGTTATCTATGGAAATTTATTGACCTATCATGGAGGATATGTGATTAGGTTAATTACTTTTTAATACGAGACATTAAGAGCAACTGATGTTGTTTGGAGATAAATGTTACGATTTAACATTGAAGACTATGTGACTAAATCCTTCAAATATTTGGGTTTCAACCTTAGTTTGGTTTACTTTGAAGAATTTTATGGGCAAATTGTTTATCGGATGGTCCTCGTTGAACTTTGGGTTTTGTTAGACAAATTTTGTAGATTAAGAATAGATTTTCTTTTTATAAAGGGTTATCCTTTTCTGGATTATCTGATCTTGTACTAACCTTTTTGGTTTTGGTTTTGGTCAAAGTCTAAAGACATGGGAAGTATATAGTTCTCTTTTGTGGATTAGGTGATTCTCTAGAAGTTGATTATAGTACTCTTAATGTGAACAAGTCTTCCTAAATACTCGTCTTTTGGAGAAAATATGAGTTTGTGTAAGGAATCTAATAAAAGTTGAAAGTCAACATGATAAGTGATTATGTTTCCTTATGAATAAATTCCTCAATAAAAAGATACTTAAAACAAAAATGTTTTCTATTAACTTTTCCTACTGGGGAATCGAATACCATTTAACCCATCACAAGTTTGTTATTTTCTTGTGGTTAACTTTCTCCTAAACATGTTTTCTATCACTCTACGTCAGAACATGACCATATGTTTTCTCCTCCATGTCCATTTTTTCCTACATGGAATACTAGTATGGGTTAACTCAAGTGACCTCTGTACTTATCTTTCTTTATTTTAATGTGATTGTTTTACCGACTCTTGTTCCGATGTGGGACTTTCAAGGATGTTTCCAAGCCCAATTTTAAAATTATGAGGACGAAATTCCCAAAAGGGGGGAAGAATGTTACACCCAAGGTAAATAAATAATATGACATTTTTATATTTATCCATATTTTTGAATAAAATATTAATATTACTTTAAAGGGGATTCTATGCTCGATGGCGTACCCAATACGCAACAACGAGTTTCTTGGGAATCTTACGTTGCACTCTAATAATAAAATAATATTATTTTAAATAGTAGTTAACACCTAGCCATTGTAATGGAGGGAATGAACAGAACTAACTACAAAATGATTATATATGTTTTTCAAATATTTTTACTCTTTACAATAAATGTTAGAGGATTAAAATGCGAATGAATCCAATTTTAAGCGTAGATATTCTAATATTCATTAAAAAGTCGATTAACCACCTTTGAAGGAGATCCTCTTTTAAATCCACTTTGTGAAAATTATATGTGTTATATTTGACAAAATAAAATTCTTATTTAGAATTGGGACATCAAAATTTACTTTCTGTAAATTTTTGGTATCTTTCCGATAATGTTCATTTTTAATGAATAGTGAAAAATGTTGTATTTTAATTCAAAACCCCTTTTTAATCTAATTAATTTGTATGATTAGATGATATTTTGAACTGGTTGTAAAGTGAAATTAGAATATATTTTTACCATTTAATCCAATTGTGGTCGTTGGAATTAATTTCACTTTGAAATCAGACTTAAACTAGTGTCAATCTTTTGATACATTTTGTTTCATAAAAACACGCTATTTGTTTTAACAGCGGGAATTAATTATTAAATTAATTAATGAAACTTATATGTATTGAATTTTGTTAAATAGACATCATTTTTGAATTCGGAATATAAAATATAGCTTAGGGTGAATTTTTGGTAATTTTCTGAAAAACTTCAATTTTTGATGAATAGTGAAACCACTAAGTGGTACTTTTAAAAACTGATTTTCCGTTTAAATGAAAATTTTCCCTCTTTGTGTTTTTGAATTTCAAAAATCCGATATACATGGTTGTCATTAAGAAGTAACATGTGGTTCAATGAGATTAAAATAATTTTTTGGTGAATAGTAACTTATTAAGTTTTTAATCGCGATTAGAGGTAATTAGTGTAGTTTAAGGTTAGAATAATGTTTTAATAAAATGAAATAACCTAGACACATGTCCTACCCTCATTGGATATGTCATGTCAGACCAATAAAATCCATGGGTCAAATTGGGGACCCCATGGAGCCACTTTGTTTGGAAAATGACACAAATACCTTTTTAGTTAATGTTAAAGTAAAAATGACATAAACATGAGGTGTTTTACTAAAACTATTTTTACATGGGGTTATAAGAGTCAGATTTTTGACTATAAATAGTAATTGGAAATATACAAAGATTTCTGACATCATGGTATCTTTTTTATAATTTTTAGACATTAAATAATTTAAATTATTTATTACATCATGATGATGCAGCGATGACCTCATTATTTAATGATTTAAATAAAATGGAAAGATAATGTAATATGTAAGACCTAAACATGTCCAAAACCTATTGGATGAGTGGATTTGGAACCCTTATCACCTTATCCTAGAAAAAAATAAATGTGGGACCATTAAAATCCGAAACTCATTCTAAAAAAAAGTAACATTTCCTTACTTTCCAAGAGTGCCACTCCTCTCCTCTTATAAAAGGCCCCCACCTCTACCTCCTTACCCACAATTCCAAAGCCTTTAGCTCGGCCAAAACCTGCCCATTTTGTCTCTCCACATCCCTCTATAACTCTTTGAAGCCTCACTTTGGGCAGTAGTCTTCCCAAGGAATCCTTTTAGCTCAAACCAATGGGAGTTACCCAATTTTAAGGTAATGTCTTCATTTGAGTCCTTTTGTTTTATTTTTATTCTCCAACACCCTAAAATCTTTTTATTCATTTCTTTTCTAACAACTCCAGTATCTTAAATATACTATGATGCTGTTATAAGAAGGATTCAATCTACAATTACACACACCTTCGTCTAATGGTTAAAGAACATAATGTTTCTGTGGTTGGCGTTTTTCTGCCTCACGAAACGATGATGGTTCAATATTCTTTTAACACCTTTAAATGTGGCCATTATGATGTCACTGTATTTTATATATGATATATACGGTATTTATGTTTACTATATGCTTCGGTATTTCATATTTAAAACATACCTTTATTCTTTTCATGTTGTGTAAATGTGATAATTTCATATGAGGAAGTGTGGACTACCGCCCCCTCAAGTGATGTGACTCGTACATGCAATACATGGAATGCATAAAGAATGAAATTAATGAACATATGTGACCTATATAAAATATATATTATACTGGAATTATAATATATATATATATATATATCATTAATTTTTAATTCCATTAATATGACAAAAAAATGAAAGCAGCGTTGATGCGTACGTACGGCCTACCGTCTCCATGAACGATGCTTTTCGTTTTTTATCTCCAAATGATATGGAATAGTATAAAATGGATATTTACTGGATATATATGATATTTTAATCATTAATACTATTCTTTAAATTATTCACTTATAACTACATGAGAAATCATTTTTCAAACAAGTTCATTTTTGACTCATGTACCAAACATCGGCAAAAACATCTAAATGAACTAACATTATTAAACAATTATTATAACATTATAATATGTGATATGAAATGAATAATAATATTTAAAGTAGGTCCTTAGGCAATTATAAATTGATCAAAGTTTATTATTCAGGAATATAAAGAAATGAACAGGACAAGTCGGACTTGAGGTAAGGGATCCTACTCCTCTCTTTCTTTTTAAGTACACTCTTTTATGTCATTCCTTTTAAAGCTCATATTTCTTGTTATTGGGATGTTATTTTATATTACTCTTACTGTAATTTTTTTGTTCATATGATGATAGACCCTATTCTCTCTCATCAATCCATTTTGGATGTTTTGAGTGGCGCCGTTAGGCTACCTAATTTTTGTGAGAGATCTAACCTCTCTCTTTCTTTTTAAGTACTCTCCTTTATGTCACATCTTTAAAGCTCCTCTTTGTTATGTTGGGGGACGTTCTTTTATATTCCTCTTTCTGTAAACTTTATGTTAATATGATGAGAGAACCTATTTGATCTCATCAATCCATTTTGGAAGTTTTAAGTGGCGCTGTTAGGCTGCCGAGTTTTCGTAAGGTATTTTTCATCTCACTTTTATTCCCGTGAGATTTATGTTACATTTGCCACAATTTCCTCTGAGTGGTGTATGAACTTCCCATTATTTTACTCATTGTGTTTTATAATTTCATTAATGAGTATTTACATCAATGTTGTATTGTCCCTCTTTCACGGGGTGTATGTTTCGAAAGATACCCATGTCGGTAAGGGAACCTTTTACCCTCCACTTTTTAAAGAAGAATTCTTTTGTTATGTATTTTAATTCCCATACTATTATGTTGGGATATGTTCTTCTATATCCTTATTGATTTAAATTATATGTACATGTGATGAGATACCCTTTTTATCTCTCATCAACTCATTTTCTGAATTTTGTAGTGACGCCGTTAGGCTGTCAAATTTTTGCAAGGGAACTTCTTAACCCAAATTTGATTCGTTGGGATAAACTTGTACTCCTTGAATATGTTGTTCTATGAATATGTGTGAATAACCTCTGATTGTTATACATTTAATATCCACTTATATTTGGTGTATTCGTTTGTCACACATAATTATGTAATCGATTTATCCTTAAACCAAGGATACCATCTTTGTATGGGACTTCGTCTCAATCTCCTTTAATTGAGGAATATTTTGTTTTATACACAACTTTATTTTATACGGTGTATAAAACCATTTGACTTTTACGTTTATCCAAAAGGAATCTTTTTTTATACGAAGCATTTTACAAAATGACAAAAGAGAATATTTTTTTCATACATATGCGACGACAACGACTTCTCCACCGCCGTGACCATTATTTGAGTTTCAGCTTCCTCTACAAGCCATACCTTTTTTTAAAAGAAAAATAAATACCATGTTTTACTTTTCTTTTATTTTGGTATTTAAAATGGTTTTGATAATGTTTTTATTATATCACTGTGTTATTGATGCCTTCTGATTGAAATGTGGAAATGTTATGTTTCCTTTATGTATGTTCTATGTGATAAGATTATGTTATGGTTCTTGGGAATTATTATGAAGATGGGTGGTTCCATGATAAACTAAGGGCGGGTGAGCCTGATATAGCTCTCCAATGCATTGGGTAACGTGAGGGAGTGAAACGTTAAGGTTTCACCGAAGAGATTTAGGGAATATACTGTGATGGGTATTCCAAACGTAACCAAGAGGGTTACTCCCTACGTAAGAATGTTATGAATGCCTCAAGTTACCTTTATGTCTTATGATTTTTATGATTTATTGATGATTTGATGAGTTATGTTAAAGTGCCTATGTTTTATGGGTAAAGTATGAATTCATTCTTATGTATATATGAAATCATGTTTCCTTTCCATATTTTTATAACCCTTACTGAGCTTTTTATGATCATCCCAAGTTTTTTTGAAATGTTTTTCACAGGTCAAGGGAAAGGTAGATGATATGATGATAGTGTCAAGGAATTGTCAAGAAAGAATCCATGTTTTATTTTAAATATGTTTCCATTGATGGGATAAATGAATACTATCTTTATGTAAACACTTTGTTTAAATGTGGAATGTAATGCATGTTTTATGATCTAATTCTCTAAAACTCTAAACCTGAAAATATCCTCAATGTGTAATCTTGTATTAACTCAAGATTAAGTAAGGTTTAAGGCTGGGGCCTTATATTCTGCATCATCCCATGAATCAAGGGATCCAATTTCGTTTTATTAACATATATATTAGAAGTTGTATAAGAATTTTAACTATTGTCAGTTAGATTTTGGTTTCAAATCGATTCGAAAAATGATATGTCAAAAAAAAAACGGTTACCCTCATCAAACTTAAAATGGGAGGGATTGGGAAATCCATTCCTTCCACTTTTGATTACCCACATAAATCATCAATTATCAATATATATCCTCCATCACATGAAATACCCATGGTTTCAGTATGATTCTCCAAATAATGGTCACACATTGATTGGAACTTGGGTATTAGTTGAAATGATGGCCCAAAGAAATACTAATAATGATTGAAAAAATAAATAGGTTAGAATTCCATAAGAAAAAAACATCCGGAATGAACCCCATCCATTTTTTATTTGGACTTGATTCATTATCGTATAAGAAGAAAAATGAAGAGGGATACATCAAAATGATGAAATAAATAATTCCATCAATTTAATTCTACTGATGATGCACATATAAATTTTTTTTGGAAGTAATCCAAGATTGCCTAGAATTATTAAACGGGGTGGAAATCACAATAATATCATCATTATTGGATTTTGGATCAATTTTTTAAGAAGAAATTTTGTGTTTCCATTATTTATGGGAACCAGAAACATCATTCGCCGACTGATCCATGATCTTATATTGACCCATCAGGATTAATCTTTAATTCTCTCCAATTGTCATCTGAATATTTATGGTTTGAGATTAAAACCCTAATGAATTAAAATATTCAATTTCTTATAGGATAAATTATTCCCTTCCCAAAAAAAAGGAAAAAAATTATTTATTAAAATTATTATATATATGTGTGAAGGATTTTTCACAAATGAACTATACCAACAAATATAATTTTTAACTAAGGGTTAAAATAATTATCATAACTCAAAGGTTCCCTTGAACTTATAATCTAGTATGACATTTAGTATTTTTCCACTAATTTATAAAACATATCACATGTTTTATTTAAAATATATAATATATTTTAAATAGTTATTTCAAGAACAGAAGGCCTCATAATCACACATCGTATAAGAGCTTGGTCATGGAATTAACTCATATAATATACAGAAATAAAAATAATGAAATATATGTCATTAAATATTTCACAGAATCAGACTTTTAATACAAAAAAGATAAAAACCTACTCAAAATTATGAGTGTATCATTCTCACATTTTCTTCTCTCACACACAGGTTCTATCCTAAAGATTCATGTGCTTCCACCAGACACCCATTAATGGAATCTATCACCCACAAAGGATCATCTCCTACCAATACTTTATCTCCCCCACGTAATATGAAAAGGTATCTCCATCCTAGATGTCCATCTCTCCTCAGTCGTTAAATTTTGATGGGTCATGCACGTACCATCTCAGGAGTGAAATGTGGAAGATGTCGTATACCCTTTCCAACTACATTGGAAGAGCTAAGTGGTATTCCACATCACCAAATCTATGATTTATCTATAAGGGACGAATTAATCTCATATATTTATAACTTTACCAAAAAAAAATTATCATTCCACATCGAGGTGAGATTTCAAGAACTCAAGTTTTCCCTCCATGAAATCTAGAGGTCTCCTCAATTGGTCCACATAAGACATCTACCAGCTCTATACAATCATTAACTAATATTATATAATCTTCACCTTATATATAGTTTCTTACACTAACTTTGGTCCCATGAGTGCTGACTCACTTAGATCAGTTCAAAAATGTGGTGATCGGTAGGGTTACCTGTAAAATGTTTTGAATTATTCTATACCAATGGTTGAATGAAAGATGTTTTTGTATGAAAACTCTAATATGGGTATGTGATCCTCCAAAATATTCACATAGTACAACATTCACGATTGATTCATTTCATTCAAATGATGAATGGTTTAGTAAATCTATCCATCAATATGGGGTTAAAATAATGTAATAAAAAATAGTTGAGTACCAAAGGCCTCCAGTAATCCTATCCATAACCAAGATATTAAGTCAAATTCATGGTTAGGGACAATCACCAAGGTATTTTCATGGATTCTAACTATCCCTTATATTTAGAGACCTCTCATGCTCTCTACTGAACTATTATCTCAAATTGTTAGGAAGTTGGCCAACTTGGTTAGTCGGTTTAGGATCACCCAGATAGAATCGTGTCCCCTTGATGTACATTGTAAGAGAATAAGTGAGTCCATGGATATCTCATCCCACTTCTACTATAACACATCAATGGGTTGAGATAAACCCATTGGAGCCCAGTTCTCATCCATCACATGATGACATTTGATGCATAGAGAGTCAAATCTGGAAAATCCGTTCATCAAGAATTGGAACAAAAAATAATGTATGAGGTCTTAGTACATCTTTTTCAGACATGAATGTGCTTCCAAAGGGGTTATTTGAAACTCTCACATCAACTCCTCCTGTAACATCAAAAGAACCATCATTTTTCCTATGAAAAAGATATCATGATCCCCACATTCATAATTTCCATCAAATGTATGTCTTATGGATATATAATTATGTAAGGTCTCACAGTCTATATCAGCACACTGATCATCCCTAAAAAACATTAAAATTGGTGGGGTAACAACCATAAATTGGATATATGAACCACAATCCTTTTCCATGATGGAAATATTCAATGAGGTTAGCTTCTCGGATGCCTTATTAAACAATTGATAGAATTAACTCATGTTGGGATTATCTTCCCCCATGTTTCCCTTCCCAATATTATAGAAAATATTGTTTCCATAGTCGTAGAGGATCTTTATACATCACCTCTATATCAATTTGTGATATTTATGTGAGAAGATATACTTGAGACTCATGTGGTTAGAGTAAATGATAAACTTCTCACCCATAAATTAGTGTTTCCCCATCTTCAAAAAAATACTACCACTGCTAACTCTAGATCATGGGTCATGTAGTTCTACATATATGGTCTCGACTGATGAGAACCATAGGAAATGACTTCGTACCTATATATCATAACACATCCATGTCCATTCAATAATTCATCATAGAACAACACATACTCGACACCCTTCTATGAAAACAGTAAGATGAAAGTTCTCATCAACCTCTACCTAAAATCATGAAAGCACTACAAGAACCTTTCAATCCACACAAATGGTTTTACCTTCTAAGTAAAATCAATCAAGCATGTTTCCACTCTATTGAAATAGTATAGAAACCTCCAACAATACATTTAAAACCCAAAGAAACATTTAAACATAGAAACACTCTTGGGTGGATCCTCAGAAAGAACTGACTCAACCATTTTTAGGACCACTGATACCCATGCATATGAGATTTCATGTCCCAGAAATTCGACCTCTCATATACAAAAATGATGGTTTTTGAGAATCCATTAATGCTAATGCTCTCAATGTGTTTCAAAGACTATCCTCATGTGTCTCACATCATCCTCCTCAGATACCAAATTTAGTATGATATCCTCGATGAAGACCACCATTAACCAATCTAAGAACGTTTTAAAGATCTAGTTCATGAGTCCCAGGAAAAAATAAGAGGAACTTTTTCATGATTAAAAAAATCACCATGTAATAATAATGACCATAGATACATATGAATTCCATCTTAGGTATATCCTCATTCTATACTTAAATCTTGTGATAGACTTGTCTGAGGTCAATCTTTGAGAAACATCATGCTCCTCACAACTAATCAATGAGGACATTGATGCTCAATAGTTGATATGTATTCTTCAAGGTCACGAGATTCATACAATGGTAATATCTCCATAACCTTATGATCTCTTCTGCCTTCTTGGTGAATGAATTTGAGTCTACTCTAGGGAAAACTTTTGGTCTCACCAATCACTTCTTCTGAAGGTCGTCCAACTGAACCCTCATCTCTTGGAGAACTATGAGAGACGTCTAATATATTGGTGTATAAATTGATTTCATCTGAGGATGAAATTAAATGGATAAGTCTATCTTTTTTTTGGGGAGATAAACCCAATATGTCTTTAATAAATATATCCTTATATTATGCCACCATCATGAGAAATTGATATCCCATAGCATCCACTGATCCAAGAGACATGTCTTCCAACTGGTGAGTAATTGATTGTAATCTTCTATTCCTGAGCTCATCATTCTCCACCAAGGTTTACTTTTCACCCAAAATAGAAATACTCATTCTATCACTCGAGAAAAACAACATCCACCACCCTAAATATTCAATCTAAGAATGAACTATGTCTAACCATTTCATACCTAAGATGATTTCATATGGCCTTGTTTATGAAGCTAAGAGAACTCATAAAAAATCTCACATCAATGAGTCATATTGAACTAACAACACAAGTGAATAATTTATAATTCACCACCTATTAGATTATAAAAATTCAAGGGTCATTCGAATGGATTAACCAAAATATCTATACCTCGAACTAGAGAATTATCATGGATGGAATAAAACACTCTTGTATCTATCAATACTGAAGCTAAAGTATGAAATTCATAAATCATACATCTTGAATACTTGTATCCTTAGGGTATTAGGCCTCCATAGCCTTTATCAAGACTCATCCCATCCCACCAACTCTCTATTATTGGAATGGAAAACTATGGGGTGGGGGTTATAATAAGTTGAACCTCAGACCACCTCATGCTACTATATTGGCCCCTCCTTAATGACGACCACCCTACGGACCACCATCCTCTTACGTATATCTATATATTTAAAATACCCTTACCATATCACAATATTTTATATGATTTGATGGATCATATTAATCCATATGTCACTAACCATCACAAGGTAAATACTACCTGTACCTCAGTTTATTCGAGCCACTATGATATCCCTGAACTAATGAACATGTTTCCTCAAATTGCCACCAGACGTTTCTAAAATGATGAATCCATGTGATTGTTTTCAACATCCTACAATTGATAGCTCACCTACTACGTTCCCACTACTAGAACCTAATTTCATTGCCTACTCTAGCAGAAATCTCTCTAGCACCAAGTCTCACTCAATCACCCCAGCATATATATGAATGGAAAGGGATACCATTAATGCTATAATATCCCAGTGCAAGACCTTCTCAATGGTCTGAGATCTATAAATTGTTCTCAAACCATATCCAATGATTAATGAGATTGATATGTATATCTTACTATGTACTCCACCATAGTCAAAATTCTCTTCTACAGATGGATAATCTCTTTTATGTGAACTTATCACAAAATTGATAGAAAGAAATCCACCCTAATGATGCTAAAATTATGACTAGGGGAGATTTGTCTCAATGCATGAATAAGTCACCAAGCTCCACTATCACTCAGCAAAGCTTTGAAGCATACTCACTTCAAGGACCATCATCTAATCTACAGGCATCCTAAAACGTTGGAAATGATGAGTGACTGCCTCAATATAGGCCTCATAATCCATATGGTTTATCACAACCGAAAAACATAGAGTTAACTACCTCTGAATCATTTGTAACACTATCATCCTTCATGTATCATCATGTGGTACTGCATGTTCTAGCTACTTCTCAATAAGTGATGGTATAGCTATTAAACCACATATAAATGTTATCTCATGTAAATGAACTTGTACTGATGCATCGTCACAAGGATGATAAAACTCATTATCACTTAGTGAAATCCTAATTGGATATCTATGTGGAGGCATACTAAAATAAAATAATATGTACCATGACCAGAATAGTATATTTGTGGAGATTACTCAAGGAGAAAATGGAAAACACAACACATTTCTATATGATTCATGTGCCAAATATTTTCTATACAAAGAATGTTTACATGTACTAGGTAGAAAGGCTGTTAATCCTTTTTATGGTGTATGGATATGTTGGATGCCACACAAAAATTTGTATCCCTAGCCTGATATTCAAACTAGAAACACCAAACATTATTTCCCCAAACCCATATCACCTATTCCCATCCTAAGATAGAACCGTCTACCTTGATACATCTCTGTCCCAACCCGACTATCGAGTGTCTGATCGGTGACTATCCCAACCCCAACTCCAATAGACATGGGGTCATCGACCAGTACTAAGTAGGTATATCCCAAAAATGGGAGGAATTAGCCGAAATAAACTGTAGATACCTACATCTCAAAGCATTCACAATGATAATTTGTATTAAAAATAAAACCAATGAATTCAAACATTTAATATACCCCAAAAATGGATGATATTAAAGTAAAACAAATTTTCAAATGGAGAAATATAAATGCCTATCCAATTACTGTAAATAGTCCAAAAAGGTCCATTAGAGAGGACTAAAGCCATATGCAATCTCCCAGTAAACTTCTATATTTGAAACTTTCAAGCTATTCTCTAAATTCTCTCTGTCCTCCTAGGACACCATCAAAAGGGGCTTCATCTTCATGTGACATGAAACATTTGGGAAAATACCATTTATGAGTGAGTATAACAATACACAATTGGACACTGAAAAAACACTAAACACAAATAACCATGTATAGTCATTTCAATAACAGATACAATAAAAAATTTATAATATAATCACTCATATATACTCAAGAAAGGCCCCACAACACCAAGTGGTCATAACCAACTTCCAACCACATGATTTAGCACAAATACATGTTTATTTTTGGGATAATCAACTACAAGATCAATTATATCATCGAAGAAAATCAATTAATATTTCTAGGTCATTAGAACCTAACCAATAATTCTATATTTTCTATGATAACACCGATGCACATATAAAGGTCACACCTAGAGTAGTTGGGGGGAACAATAAACCCGATCGGGATCATCTTTCTACATTTGGGATTATATTCCAATGATATCACGAACGATATAGACATGTCCTTCTAGATAGAGGATCAATACCCTCTTTATAGAGGTCACTTTGATTCCAAAAACCACACCTAGGTGACAAAGATTATATAGGGTTACACTTTAGTCTCTCGGAGGGACACCACAACTATATTAGAGACTCAACCACTAGATGGGATCACAACCCTATGGTGTGGATATAATGTCACATTGTACACTTGAGGAAATGTACCAATGGATCACACTAAACCTATAATAGTATTAACTAAGGAAATTAAGGTCTACAAACACTCGTGAAGGGGGTACATGACTTGTACTAGCGGTACATGATGTGTCTAGTTATCCTTATGTTTTCTTGTGTGGTAAATCCTTACACAGGATGTAAATTTCTTGATAAATGTAGTGTATTATGTGTACGCATTGTTTAGAGATAATTTGGAACCAACTCATGCATCGTTGGTCATGTCCATGTACTTTTTCCTTCCTGTGTACCAACCTCTATATAGGTGGATGTTTCCATATACACCTGGCCATGTCCATGTATGTGTACAAAGAATGCCTCAGGAAATTCACATTTTTCCATGTCTGTGTACTTTCTAAAGTACATGGCTAGCCATCATGAAGGGGTAACACACCCTATGATAGGGTTCACACATCTTCTGACTAGTGGCTTCATCTTGAAACACTAGATTCTATTGAGATATCCCTAACAACATGTAATCCTAAAATACATGTCGTGTTGCTCGTGATATTTTTTGGATCCATTGGGATCTCAATGGTGTAGTCCCATATGTCACTAGGGAAACCACAATTTCCAAAAACTATATACTATAGCTCATCCAAGCCTTTCCATCATCATAGGTCAGAATCCAGGTTCAAATCTTCATAGAAAATTATCATTCGAGAAAAAAACATTCCACACAAATCAAAATTGGAAAGAACATGAACTGTAAAACCATCGGTTCCACTCCCGATTACCCACATCCATCATTTATTCACAAACCACTACTGAAATCACATGTCCTGCAAGGGATTTCAATCTGTTGTGCTATAAGATGGTTGAGAAATAAAAAATGAATGGGTATTAGATTACCCATTTTCCTAAAAAACAAAATATGATCAAATAAAGATAAGGGGTAGAAATCCATACAACACAAAATACGAGGAATGAACCTAAGAAATTTTACATTTTTCCTTGAATTAATATAATAGAATAACAAAAAATAAATAGGGATAAATCAAAAAAAAGATACACAATTACATCAATTCAATTGTGCTGATGATTCATGTATCAATTTTATATTTTGAATTTATTAAAATTAATTTGGGATTAAGAAATAGGATAGAAATAAAATAAAAAAAACATCCTATATAGATTTTTGATCAATAATTTATGAAGAACTGTTTTCATTCCATCGTTGATAGGATCCACAAACTCTATTGGGGAATTGATCCATGGCCCAATCCTAATCTATCATTGTTCACCCAGAAATCTCTCAAACAATCATCATAATATCTGTGGATTTAGAGGCCAACCCTATGGAAATACTATAACTATGTAGTTATATGAGAAATGAGTCGCTACATCAAAATAAAATCTAATAATTAAATTAGTTAATCTATTTTATTTATTTACACATGTAATTACTTTTTCTCAAATGTCCTGCACCAACAATGATTATGTCATCCCTCGGAAGAATCCCAGGTTTTGAACTCAATGGTGCCCTTAGATTTCTTATATGGGACCCTTTTCAAGAGTTATTATTTTTTTTTGAAAAAATAGTCTCATTTTCTTTTTAATATATTAAATATATTTCAAAAAAATCCTAGGATTATTGGGCCTTATAATTGCATGTCTTCTCATTTCCTAGTCTCAAAAATAACTCTTACCATATCCAAAAAAATACATGTAAAATACAAGTCATTATAGTAAACCTATATCTAAAATCAAAAAAAGGAAAGGATGAAAATGTATGACATTCTCTTGAAAAGGTCAACATTACTGAATAAACATTACAACCATATTTTTTTGATCATTGTTTTATAAATTATTTTTTCACAGAAGTATTAATTACATTGAAATAAATAGAAAAAACATAAAATATCAATTAGATGTAAATTCTAGAAGAATAAATGATCATAAAAATTACCTGAAAATTTTTAGGTAGATGAATGATGAAAGGATTCCGGTTTTGAAAAAAGAATATGAAGAATGAGTGAATATCCTTGAAAACCTTAAGAAAACATTAAATATAGCGTGTCTTTACATATAAGTGATATTGAAAAATATTTATGATGTTCAATTTGAATCTTTGTATAATTAATTAGTAATATCCATTGAATAAATTCCAAAATATTTTACAATTTTAAAAATACTCATTCTACTATATTCAATAATGTAAAAGAATTAAAGCATAATCTTCTCATAAGTTTAAGAAAAGTGTAACCCCATGTTTTGAGGAATATTTATGAAATAAATAACATACATTTAATAATGTAATATGTATTTCTATTAGGCGATGGATGTATAAATATATAGATAACCCAACCGGTTTAGTGAAGGTGGAATAACTAAGTAAGATTATTCCCCCTCAAGATATCCAAAATAACCAATTAAACATCCAGAATAATATATTTTTGAACAATTCTCTACCATCCAAAATTCAACACAATATTAGTAGACAAGTATTGATGGCTACTATTTTGTTATGGAGTGTTCATACACATATATGTCTAGTGTTTACATATTATTCCATGCTATGGAAAACAAGTACAAATAATATTAAAGGGGAGTAAAATGATAAGTAAGGAAAACCGAGCTAAATTCTACTAACCCTTTCAAAAACTACATAAATTCAATAGTTTTGATTTTCATTAATATTTATAATAATATTATTGAATAATTCATCATGATAATGAAAATTATAGGTTTACTGTTACCAATCAAAAATCAATAACAAATAATGGGAATAGAAAAAGAAAACCCAATGAAAAATTTAATGAAGATAGATTTTGATCGTACTATCATCTATAAATAATTGGAAGCTACAATTAATGTTTCACCTAAGAAGAATGTTTTTAAATATTTCATTCCCATGATCAGATGACACATATGCAGGAAAAAAATTCCACTTCATAGAGATTTGGAATGTCTCAATGAAATTTCAATTTAACTAAAGTAAGATCAACGGAATAAAAATATATCAATATGTGAAAGATACATGTGGATTAGAATGGTGGAGTACATATATGATAATGAAGTCAAAGTACCTCAGAAATTACCAATGAGAATAATTTACAGTAGTATTAAAATCTATGTGAAAGATATATGTTTTATGGACACACTCTTGAAAATTGAATTGAAATATTTACAATATAGGATATATTTGAAAATAAAAGAATATAAGCTTCAAAAGATACCATGTTATTTGTGAAAAAAATATCAATCAGAGAAGAAATAAAATCTTGTTCTAATGACTTGTCTGATTTTATGTACTGGAAAATTAAAATGAACCAAGGGGTTTGTAAGAATAAAAAAAAGTACAATTCCTAACCATTTGTCGATGATGTTAATAAAAAATCTCCACACAAAGTGAAAATAGACAGTAATAAAAATAAATCTATGCATCCAATGATGATAAATTCTTAAAAAACTAATGATAAAAGAATGAAGAATAAGGGAGATGAATTGAAGTGAGTCTTTGGGTTATAAAAAAATCTTATCCATATTTCACAATCTAATGATCTAAGGAGCCTATAAATCATTCCCCTATATATTTAATAGATTTTATTCATATTATGAATTTTAATGTGATATAATTTTTGGGGAACACATATGTGATGTAAATAAAGGCACACTATCATGATGATGATGAAGATCTGTATACCGAAGACCATTATAAATGAATATTATGTTATATTTGAGGTATGGTTTCTAAACACTCTAATCATTATAGGAAAATTAAATTTAAAATACAAATTTATAAAATTTATATGTTGATGATAGAGTATGATTTATTTTCTAAAGGGGATAAACTACTTTTTATGCTTGAATTCTAGTGAACTAATTTTTAAAAGTGATACATGAATATAAGTTCAATAAAACTATGATGAACCTACCCTTAAAAAAAGATTTTATAAATGATGGCAGCACTTGGTAAATTTTATAGGAAAATTTAATGATCATGTTAATAAATCCTATTTATACAATAATCATGGACTATGTTGAGTTGTTTTATTTATTCTTAAACTTTATGAAAGGTGATGTTATCCATCTCTCAAATAGTTCAAGAGGTTATTTCTATTCAACATTAGATAAGTTTATAAGATGAAAAATGAATATTTTTTATCAATTAATGTTCTTAATGTGATAAAATAGAATATATTTTGAATTTATTACCAATACGGGGGAGAAATATCCTTTACATTTGTATTTGTAATACGTATTGAAAAAGAATCCAAAGGATAATATTAAAGTTCACATCCAATGATGATGATGATATATTGTATTTTGTGTCAATAGTTTGGGGAAAATTGAATGATAAATTTTGAAGGAGAAAATGTTTTATATTGGTATTTTAGAAGATAAATATTTAAAATAACATACTCAATAAGGATAATCCATTGGAAGATAGAACACCTATAGATGGAGCAATACTAGAAGTGAAAGTTGTGTATGGATGTTCTAGAAAACATACCCCCATAAGAACTTATTATAGTTAGGGGAACTATAAAAAACCCTTTATAAGTATTGTCAACATTTTATGGATGACTGTAAGTAATGATTAAAAATATTATGATAGTGTTGTCGAAAAATTTAGGAGAAGTAAATTGAAAAGTTCATATCAAAAAATATACATCATATGATTAAAGAACCATTATTTATTATATTTATAATTAGGGTTTAAGGATGATGAATCACTATTTACATTATTTTATTTTATAGAAGTATGTTCAAGCATATAAGGGGAATCTAATTTCATAATGAAGATTCTGAAGGAGATGTGTTCACCATTAGATTATAAAGATATACTAAAGGAAGTAATTTTGATGGAAAACCCTTCAAAATATGAATGTTTATGGTGAAGAAAATGGATGATAAGAAGGATTAATCACACAAAAAAATTTATCAATCTAAAATAATTTGTTTCTATAAAATTTAAGGCGACGATCACCTTACAAAGTGAGTTACTGCCACAAAAAATATAAATTAAATGAAGTAAAAAACATTGGAAGAAAATTCTAGAAGGGGATTTTAAAAATTACTTTAATAAATTTCAATAAAAATAAATGTTGCAATAAGTGTAGTGTAATGTTTAGTGTATCATGATGTTCAAGCTAAGAAACCCGAGCCATTGAAAATTTCATAATATTAGGTTAAATGATGCTTCTTTTTTCATTCCTCAGATGAAAATCACCTCAGAATATGAAAAATAGTGATCCATGTTGAGTTGAATTGTACTAATATTTGGATGATAAAATGGTCAGTTCTCTATAATAAACGAATGAAGAATATATAAAAGATAAATATATATAACGAGGAGCCAAATATTGACTCTACATTAGTCAAAATTGTAAATCATCAAAAGAAGAAGCTAAAGAACAATGTTTATGACTCCTGATGCATGGAAGTAATTACATTAGATACTAATTGATGTTGTTAAGAAAAAACTACATGCCAATGTTCAAACAAGTATAGTTTTATCAAATAGATTCTAAAAAAATAACAGGAATCAATCTAAGCATTATTCAATGTACATAATTCTATAAAATAATGAGTCGAGGGAAAGGAAGAACTAGAAATAGAATGTTGACTTCTTTGGAAGAACATTTTCTAGAATATATTAGAGGGTATTTACATTATAATAAATAAAAATATTCTGAAAATGTTAATATGTATGTTAATATTTAAATATTCAGTAAATTAATGATCGAAATTTAATATTAGATATGAGGAATGTTGAACAAAATTTACACCATGATTTTTATGATTTCAAATTCAGATATATCCATAAGATATTGGACATGGTTATTTCATCAGTTGAGCTAGTGGAATGTTAAAAATAAATCATGTTCATTCCCCACATATATAAGGGTAAAAATTTCCATATAAAGGATGTTAAAAACATAATTTTATTTTTATTAAAAGGAGAATAATTCCGAGAGTTACTTAATATAAAAGAGAGTAATAAACTAATCGATCACTTCCATCAGAAGGCTTGAAAGATTAAATTTGAGAAAATCTGTAACTCTAATTTATAAATGAGAGTGAGTTTTTCTTTGAAATTAAATCAGAAAGGCTTCATATAATGAAAAGTAAACATGTTTATAAGATTTTAAAGGAATGAAATTTAAACTTATCTATTTGAACAATAAGAAGCATCTCACAGGGGATTTCTGGAATGAAAAGTGCAAGAATCACCAAAGGCTCCCATATTTTCAGGGCAATCAGAAAGTTGCTTGGCCTCTTAATAGATGTGTGTTATAATATCATGCATTGATGCAAGATTATCTTGAAAATTTATCCATTTAGATGTGAGTTTTCATGTAAGATGAATATTTCCCATTCTAACTTCTTGGAAAATGGTGAATTAGTCACTTTAAAACCAGACTTTATTTCAATTTGTTGATGATCAAATTCCACAAACATGATAAATCCCATCATATCTGCTTAAGTGAAATTTCTTGACTGCCAAATCCATGAACCCCTTCAAGGAAATCACCCTTGTGATATCTAAAGGATATTACAAATACATCAGGTCCTAGATTTCTTCTCAAGGCACCATCAAAATTACTTTTGATCCAGCCTTCAAATAGAGGAAGCCAAAAGTCCTCAATGGTGCCCATTAGTTTTAGATAATTACCAGGAAGATGTAGTTTTCACAGAACTTTAATGTCTCTGATTGAGTTATCAAAATTATCATCATGAAAATGATTGTCCTAATGAGTCCTAATCAGAATTTCTGAGAGTGTATCTTTGCATTTTAAGGCCGCATTTTCATGTCGATATTTGTTCCTTCTCCTAAATATAATATGGATAACTTCAGAAAATGAAACCACGAAGAGGATACTGACCTACTTCAAGAGGTGAACCACTAATATTTTAAGTATACCATCCATTATGTTGTGATTCTTGTGGATGATGATGTTTGAACAGATCAAAAATTGAATTCCAAAGAGAGGTAGCAGTCTTACAGGATAGAAATAAGTGATTTATGTCATCGTGATGTTGACGGCATAGGTCACTCCTAGATCATAATTAAATACCAATGTGTTTCATAATGAATGGGCTAACGTGCATGCTAAGTATTTAGGAAGTTCATATGGCAGTTTAAGAACCATACATGAGGATGTTTTAGGGGATTACTCAAAGACTCTTGATTTTAGTACAAACCGCACCATAGTCATAGAAAGTGATTTTTGGTGTTATCTTGAATGCATGATTAATTATATTGATTTGAAAGATGGTGTGATTAACATTAATTTTTAATTCTTATTTATTTCCACACATATAATAATCTATGTTGTATATTATAGGAATTTTGATTTTTGGGATTCTAAACAAATTATAATGGACTGGGATTTTATAATTAACCTTATAAAGACCCCTATATGAAGATTACATTAAATTTTCCCCATAGAATATGGTAAAAAAATTTAGGATGAATTAATAAATATCCATTAATATTATTTGATAGATTCGGTTTGGTAAAATTATAGAAAGGAATAAATTCAGTTTAATTTCATCGATAAAATATGGTCCACTCCCAACTAACCACCCCCACAGTTAGAAATACTTCATGATCCCCTATGGAAAACAATAACTTTATAGGTATCTTATAAATCATCTCAGTAATGAATTAGAATAAGAATAACTACAATTAAAAAATGAAAACTAAATTTAAAAAGTTTAGAATGATTTTTTTGGTGAATTAAAGTGAAATTACAGTGGAATAGAAGATAAATACAAATGAAGAGTTGGGCTCAAGATTCCCCTTATTATATGTCATGTTTTCTTTCATCGTGATTATGCATCCTAGATAAAACATAATTTGTATGAAATCATTAATCCAAAAGTAATTTATATTATTTTATATCACTCTTGTTAAATTATAATCATTTTATTCTATTTATTTATCTTCTTTGTCAATAGTGATATTATTTGTTTTCATGTTCTCATTGAATTTTCATGTATACATTTTGGGGTCAACATCTTGATTACTTGTAATTTATATTTTTTAGGATTACTTATAAATCACCAAAAAATTAAAATGAATTTATAAATATAGTACATAATCTAAACAAACCTCCCATTTAGGTAGTTATAGGTAAATTTTTGAGTATGTCCTTAAAGACAGTTAACCGACCATTAATGGGACATTATCAAATTAAAAAGATGGATTTATATAATGTATAAATATATAGTAAATAAAATTTTAGGATATTTATATCATTGAAATCATGATAAAGAAATATTTAATATGTTTATGAAATTTTGGATTAGAAAATATTAGGATTATATAAGTATAGAAGAGGGAATATGAATGGTAAAAATTTAGGAACCTTACCACCTTCTTATTGTTATTTTTCAAATGTAATTTATCTTCTTTGTAGTTTGGGGTTTTCTAGATAAACAAATTCCATAAGGTTACTAAGGGCGTTAAGATAATGGATATAGGTAGAGCTTGTTCTTGGATAGGATGATGAGAAGTGATTTTCTAAGGGAAGGGAGAGTGGTATTTATTCTTTAGGATATTGGTATTTTTATAGTATGATTTTAAATACATTATTTTTTTTTATCTATGGTAATATTTATAATCGTGATATTTTGAGTATTATGGATCATATTAAAATAACATAACATGTTTTTAATAATTTTAATCAATTATAAAACCAACTTTATTAAATTAATAAAATGGAAGAATGAAAAAATGAAAAAAAATCTATGGTAATACTATACATATATACACATCAAAAATTTATTTGCTGGTTAGGAATGGAATATTATTGTTTTTAAATGAATTAATAATTCTATTAAAATTATTTTTAGGTTATTATATAAATTTTATAATTAATTAGTTCATTATTACATCTTTATTATTCTGAAAAACAACCAGGATTTGAACATTTATATTTTTACTATTCACTAAAAAATTGATTTTGAAAAGAAATTTATCGTAAATTTAACCTTATACAATTTCAATGAACTGCTTCCAAAATTAAAATTTATTTTATGAAAATAATTTTTTATCATGGTTAATTTTAAATAATAAAAAAAGAATTATGGTTTTTATAAAATTCATTAAAATACACTTTATCAAAAAAATATACTTATACATTCTTTAGTTTTTTAATTTGAACACTTATTTAATGAAATTATAATATTTATATTTACATTATTTGTTTAAGAAATATTTAAATTAAATTAAATTTAACAATTTTATTAGTTAAATTACTATTATAATGCCTAGACTATTATTTTAATGTTCACGTGGTTTTTATAATTCATACAAATATCACATATTTCCTTACTTCATCATTCAGTTAAATTTCTATAAAATTTAAGATTCTTTCCAAAGAATCCATTTCATTACTAATGCACTGTTTCTCTTTTAGAGTGTTTTTCATGATTTTGATAATTCTAGGAGATCAAAATTATCGATGTTTTAATATTGTTTTAATTTGACCTTTTTTCTATTTATTATACTATTATACTATTTTCAATTTTATTACATTTTTCTACAAAATATAATGTTCTCATTTAATTAAATAAAGTGTTGTTTGTTTTATTATTATGTGTCGTTGTTATTTTATAATATTTTAAAATAAGTTATAGATGATTATTTAAGATAAAAATTAAATATTTAAAATTTGGGGTTGTTTTAGGTAAAAAGTTGAAACTATTTCATAATATAAATCAAATTGATAATATCTTCCCCAAAGAAATTCCCAAGGATATATTTGCGAAATTCAGGCTAAAAATGAATTTTTAAACCATACCTCTGACTTGGGCTATTTGGGAGGTACATCCACTGTTCTCTATAGTTTTTTGTCAAAATAGATATATGTATTACATATCTTCGTACAATTTTTAGTAATGACCAAGAAATACTATTATAGAAAATTTTGGTGAAAATGTTCGGTGAGTGTTATGATTTAGAAATAAAGACTTTAGATCACATGGATAATGTGTATTAACACCAAGAGATTCAATTATTAAAAAATTTCATTTTTAGGTTGTTTTGTGTTTGGATAATTCTCTTTGATAATGACTATGATTTTTTGTTTCTTTTAATGATTTATTGAGGATGATAATAAATCCAAAGGGGGGACTGATGATCCTAGTGTAATTATTAAATAATTTATTTATTATATTAATCTATTTATAATGATCAATGGAATCTACTAAGAATGTGTTTTCAGGTTTTATAATTCTTTTGATAAGTTCATAGGATCATATAATAGTGTTTATAAGACTTTGGGATTGTTCTGTGTTAATTTTGAGTTGCACGATTGTGGTAAAATTAAATATGTATTATTTTATAATATATATCATAATTTTTAGGAGAGTCTATTTAGATTTACAGAGGATAATTAAAAAAGGTAACAAAAAATCATTTGATTTTTTAAGATTTCATAAAACTCATATTGAATATTTTTAACATCTTACTTTGTAAGAGTCATTATTGACGCTTAGAGATTCTTCTACCAAAATTCTGAATGGATTACCGTAAGAAATAACAAAAAATACAAAATCATTCCTGCTGAGAGGAGTGGATCTACTAGGGAACAGGTTTCTCCTTCACTGGGTCCCCTGAAGATCCAGTCAGCAATCACCCATACCATTCACGAACAGAAACAATCCTCCATCCCAAAAAAGATCATGTCTGGTTTATCCATCAAGAAACCGGCATGGTCAGACAAAGTTATAGAAGCACAGGCCCGAGATGCAGCAGAAGCACACCTGGATTCTAAAATCTCCGAAGACATATTAAACATGGTCTTATTTTGGCAGCAAGAAATAGAGAAAGAAGCCACCTCCCTTGAATTGCATTGTGACATCTGCAATATGGTCTTATCATTAATTGATGGGCCCAAATCAAATGTGGATGTTCAAATTGACCCCTCTAATCTAGAAGATCCATCCAGTGCTACTAGGACAATCACTCAAAGCAGTGTTGATAATAATTTGAATATGAAAAATTTGGAACATGCTGTACAATAGAATAATGGTCCTGAACACTCAACCAACAAGGATTCTACCGACATTGATAAATCCCATGTGAGAAATTCTGAACAAAATGCAAGTGGCATCAAAGTCAATGACTCATGTAATATGGGAAAATAGGAAAGTAGGATAGACCTGGGGAATACATCCCTGAATGCCAATGGTGAAAGAATTATGAATAGAAAGATGGATGTATATGACCTTCATGAAGGATCTCCGAAGAAGAAGGCTGGTCGACCTCCCAAAAAACCAGTGGGTATGAATATGAGGGGCTCCACCCCCGGATCCACTCCCAAATAAAAATTCTGTTCTGGAATTTTCAGGGACTTGCTAATCCGGAAACCACCAGATCCATCCACATGATCATCCAAAGGCATAAACCTACTCTTATAGGCCTCTCTGAGATTTAAAAATTCTTCCTTCCTAATCTAGCTGAAATTCAGAAGTTGGGCTTCTCATTAATTGAAACCAATAGGTGCTCAACAGATGTCAAAAGGCAATGGGTTCTATCTCATTCTTCTCTGGCCAACACCTCCATGTCTATCTCTAGTGATCAACAGGTCACCTGTTCCTTCAATTACCTTGCTTTTGACTTTTCTTATACTTTCATTTATGCCAATAACAGGTACCAGGATCGCTGGAATCTTGGGAAGAAATTAGGACATCTCAACTCTATTATCTTGAGCTCTTGGATCATTTTGGGTGACTTCAATGCAATTTTAAATCCGGATGAAATAATGGGTTCTTTTTACAACTCCATTTCATCAAGAGAATGTCATGCCTGTGTATACCAAAATGATCTGGTTGAGATCAATTTGGTTGGTTCTAGATACACCTGGTATAGAAGGCATCTCAACAACTTTGTTTCCAGCAAAATTGACTGGGCCTTCATCAATGCAGTTTTTCTGGACACATGGGGATCTATCTCATGTTCAACCCTTGCCAGAATCAACTCTGATCATCATCCAATTCTTGTGGATCATGCTGAAAGGGATCCAACGAATCCACATCCCTTTACATACAACAAATCCTATACGACTCACCCGGAGTGCAAGGACATATGGAATAGCACCTAGAATTCTGTTGAATGTATGTATGATGCCTTTGCTTGTATCAAAAATCTAAAAGTCCAAAAGATAAATCTAAAACATTGGAGCAAGGATAGGTTTAGTACCCATGATTCTGATATTTTCTCCCTTGCTGACTCATTAAAGACTATTCAAGAGATCACCACTTCATGTAATTTTTCTAATGGTTTCCTGGATGAAGCTGAGATAACCAATAAGAATAACAACCTTTTTAATATAAACGAATATTTCCAAAGAGACTCTTTCCAGATCTAATGGTTAAAGGATAGAGATAGGAACTCGAAATTCATTAAAATCCTTCAAAAAATTTGAAAGATATTTAAACCTCTTTCCCTGATCAAAAATGGGGATACCTTCCTTGATAATAGAAATGAACTTATGGAGTACATCATCCCTTACTGCCAGAATCTCTTCAATGGATCAAATACCATCGCCCCCTTTGGATGGTGTGATTCAAAGACTTGTTAATCACAAGGATAACTCCATTGTCACTACTATCCCTCTTAAGTTAAAAATCAAGGAGGGTGTTTTTAGTCTCAAACCTGAGAGCTCTCTAGGTCTATATGGCTTTGGTAACTTCTTCTTTCAACACTTTTGGGACATTATCTATGTTGATGTTTGTAGGCTTGTTACTCATTTTTTCAAAGGAGGGCTACTCCCTCGGGGTTTGAATGCTTAGTTCCTTGTCATCATCCTGAAAGTGGACAATGGGAATGAAATTAAATTATTTAGGCATGATTATTTGGTTAACACTATATATAAGATTACGTGCAAAATCCTGGTTATCAAGATTTCATGCATTGCTTGCAAGATTGTGTCTGTGAATCAGTTTGGATTCATCAAGGGCAGATCAATCTAGGATTTCCTTATTACTGCCTCAGAATGTGTGAACCTTCTCAAAAGTCCTATTAGAGTTATAAACATTGCTCTCAATATGGAAATTAGGAAGGCCCTTGAAACAATGGATTGGGGCTTCATATGAAATATTTTTTCCAGGTATGGGATTGATGATGTCTTTATCAAATGGGTTAAGTCTATATTGTGCTCGGCTCACATTTCTATCCTAATTAATGGAGCTCCGGAAGGATACTTTGATTGAACAAGGGGTGTTAGGTAGGATGACCCTCTATCAGCTATCATTTTCTCTATTGTAGAGGATTATCTCAGTAGATTCTACTCACTCATGGTTGGAAATGGAAAGATGAATCCCATATATGTGGGAAGGGGGTTGGTTTCCCCATCACACATTATTTACGCTGATGAAATCATTCTATTCACTCAAGGAGAAAAGGAAAATATTAGGAACATTAATAGAGCCCTTTTCACTAGGAGATAGTTTCAGGTTAGAAGATTAGTTTGAGAAAGTCCTTCATTTAATTTTGAAAAATCTTCTCCTTTACCAGGAAGAATGATGTTATTAGAGAGTTGTACATTTGAGAAGGAGCTATCTGGTTAATTTATATGGGGGTTCCAATGTTTTAGGTGAGACCAAAGGAATGTTTTTTCTCTAACATTTTTGGGATGATCTGTAGGCAACTATCCTCTTGGAAAGTAAAATCTCTCTCCATGGCCGACAGAGTTTGTGTTGTGAAGTCCGTCATCATTTAAAAAATTTTCTACTCCTTCATGGTCTACAAGTGGCCACTTGATCTACTCAAGAACAACAACACCTTCATTAGAAACTTTATTTTGAGTGGAAGCATCCCTGAAAAAAGGCTTGCAACGATTCCATGGAGCTCAGTCTGTAAGCCTTATGATGATGGGGGTCTGAGCATTAAAAACCTGACATGATTCTATGAATATCTGCAAGATGAATTTATCTGGAGGCTTGTCAACACTAAATCTAAGGCTTTAGCCTTCCTTAGGGACAGATTCATTCACAAGTTAATATATGGTAGGATCAGTTATCTAAATTCATTTGTTTGGCCTGATTTTAGGAGCTTATTTTCCAGGATTGATGCTGACTCCTGGTGGCTTATTTCAAAGGATTCATCTCTTACTTTCAGGAAATGTAGCTGGACTGGATGAAACCTGGAAGACTTGGTTCTCAATAATATCTGTAATCTGAATTTGGGTATATCAATCAAGGAATAATTGGGTTTTATGGAGGGTATCCCGAACCTCATCACCTCCATTGTTGGGAAATATTTCTTCTCCTCTAGGGGGGATTTCTAGGCTAGGGAGTTTTCCCCAAATGTCATCCTTTCTTCAAGGACTTCTACAAGCATACTGTTGGAAGTGAATCGGGCTCTCAATGGATGGGTAAGTTGAATAATAGCTTTCTTAAACCCTCGTGTTCCATTTTTTCTTGGAGATTAGCACACAAGAAACTTCCCCTTGATGACTTTCTACAAAGATGTATCATATCTCTCTACTCTAGATGTGATTTGTTTAATAAGCATAAAGAAGAAATTTACCACCTATTCCTCACCTGTGTGGTATCCACATCAATGTGGCAGACAGTTTCCAACATATTTGAAGTTCCACTACCTCAGGGAAACTCAATAGACTTCATGAGATCCTAGCCTCCGATCAATCTGTCTCCGCAACTCAGGTATCTTTTACTAACTAATGTGGAAGAATTAATTAGTGTTACATGGCAATCCAAAAACAAGGCCATTCATGAGCAGCAGAAATTCAGCACTGGAACTGAAATTTCTGGACTGCTCAATGCGGTTCATGAGGTTGTTCTGCCAAGAACCAGCTACTGTGAAAACTTCTGCCATGATCTTTCAGTTCTGAAGAGATTGGGTGTTCGGGGCAACTTCCCTCCTCCTCATGGAATGATTGAAGTTCTTTAGCAACCTCCCTTCCAGGGCCAGATCAAGATCAATACTAATGAAGCCTCGCGAGGAAACCCTGGACAATCTGGCTTTGGGGCTGTCTTCTGGGGTTATACAGGGTGTATTGTTGGTTGTCTTTATGGCTCATGTGGCTTTGCCACTACTCTTGAAACAAAGATTAAAGGTGTTATTGAAGAGGTTGATCAAGCTGGTAGAAGGGTTTGGGAAAAGATGTGGATTGAATGTAACTCTACATAAGTGCTGATTACTATCAAGACATGTGCTCTTAAAATTTCTTGGAAGTTGACCAATAAATGGTCAAAATTTCTGGATCTTCTCTACTCAAGGTATCACATTATTACACATGTGTATTGAAAAGCAAATGCAGTGGCTGATGGTCTTGCGAACAAAGGTGTGAATGGGTCTAGTTTTCATTGGGAGGATCAAGTTCCGGGTGATATTTAATCCTTTCTGAGGATGGATCAATGTATAGGATCTAATTTTAGACCAGTGTAAGTGTTTTTGTTTCTGATCAATAAAGGGATCTTTCTTTTCTGGTTAGGATCCCAGTCTTTAAAAAAAGAGTCATTATTGACATTATAAGATTCATTTTTATATTTTTATGAGAAATTTATGACTGCATAAGTGTCATGAAAATTTTTATATGATTAATTGATATATTTTACAAGTAAATTACTCTTATTAAATAGTTATAGTCTAGATGTTGATGGAGACTCACCCTATGGAATTTATGAGTCATTTATTCTTATGAAATGACTGATATTTGAAAATTTAGAAAAGTAAAAACTCTAAATAGACAACTATAAAAGTCATTTACTCTTACAAAAATGAATATAGTTTATAATTATAAAAATTTCATAAATTTTAAGGCCCATTTTCAGAATCATTGACCTAGCCAAAAAATCATGGAATTCAATAATGAAATATTCTAAAGGAATGAAATATTAGATGATAAAAGTAATTTTATTCAAATAAATATACATAACAATGATATGTATTTGAATTTTTTAAATTTAGGAATGAATAATCAATAAAATGTTGTTGGTGGGTTAACTAAGTAGAAATGTATCCCCATAATCCTATATGTAACAGTTGTTAAAAATTGGGTGAGGTGAATTACCATGGGATTCTAACTGTATAATAAAGCTATTGTAGTGAATGTACAATATAAATTACTATAGTGGGGTATTTTAGAAGTGGTATTATTCATCTTGAATGTGATTTTGGACAAAAAAATCAGTCCATATGTCTATTTGGTCTTTGGTCCATCAATGGAAATCGAACCACACGACCTCTGGGTCATGTGCTCAGATAAAGGAGTATGGGAAATGGTGGTCTAGAGATTATATATGTTCAGAATTTATTAATGTTATAGTGGTGTTGTGACATGTCACTAGATGTTTTGAATGAATATATAAATCAAAAAATAGAACTATACAACAAATGGTTGGTTTTTGTATATGATAAGTTAGTAAGGATGGATGGATGAATTATTTAAGGGTTTATTCCAGTTATTTTACTTATGCTGACGGGCCTTCAAAGAATGTGATCTTCTCGGAATTTATGCCTCTTGTAGTTTTATTTAAGTAATGGTTCTATCTCAACCTATATAAAATAATTCTTTATCATGATAATAATAAAAAAGAAAAGGTGTTTATCCCATTTGTAATAATTTAGTAGAAGTTTATTCTTTGAAGAAATGAAATCATGTTGTAATTTATTTCTCTATGAAATTGTGAGGTTCCATTCATAAAAATATTCATAACATGGAAGAAATATTTTATATTATCAATGATTTTGTTAAATATTATAAAAATTATATATTATTATCCCTTAGACCTATTAAATGTTCATATATTTTATGGGTTTTTAATGAAAATTAGAAACATAAAATATCTACTTGTTTGAATGGAAAAATCAACTAATATAAATCAAGAATAATTTATATATACAACTATGGGAAAAGTATTCATTTTATTATATGAATATATAATATCATGATAAAAACAAATAATATCATGATAATGTATTCCCTAAATAAAAACTAGTACCTTTCTCAAAAGATATGGAGATTATTATATTCAAGAAGACAGATAATAATAATGAGGAAGAAAGAATAAGAGTCCAACTATAAAGACCCTGACACCAGTACCCTACAACTGATGGTTGTGTTATTAGGTTGGAACTAGATACAATCAGTAGCATCCCAAAGTACTGAAAGTTTTATAAGTCTTGGAAAACCAGTTATATATGTGAGTTTAACATTAAATTTGAAAACATAAAAAAATATAGTAATTTCTTTGAAAATACCTTATATACCTTTATGATATCCCAACATAACAAACATAAAACACTTTGGGGTGACCTAAGAAAAGGAAAAATTATAAATTTGTTATCTATGATGCTTAGTAAGTGTATGGATATAAAAGAATCTGAATTAGGAATAAATAATATAGAATTTATAAATTATGATCAAATAATTCCATAAAGATAATATCATTACCTATAATCATATCTTTGTATATGATAACAAATAAAATAATCACATGGACATAAATAACGAATTTCATAATGATGAAATTGTTGGACATTTGAAGCTTACCATTATGGCCTCTACCAAGAAATATCAATATATCATGAAGGCCTTATACCATGACATATATATAAATGGGTATTATGTTAGCCAAAACCCAATATAGTTTATCTCATGAAACAAATATATGAATTAAGGTGTTATATCAGGACCCTCCAATCACTTACTATGTCCAATTCATTCCTCAAATGAAAGTGGAGAAACATAATCATCATAGACATTCATATTTAAAACCAAACATATTAAATTATAATACATTCTATAATCAATTAACATTATTATGAACAATATAGTGTAATATGGTGAATTGTATTAGATTAGTACATATCTTTCCAAAATAATCATAAACCATCTAGAAAAATGATAATGATGGTATCACCTCAACATATCTACATTAGAGAATAAGTAAAATAAGGGTTTTGTTATTAATGAATATAAATACCATAAAATATCATAAAAACATTATAAAGTAAAATACCATATTTACTTTTGAAAATAAAATTTTAAAAACTAAAAAATTACCGAATATTATAAAAAACATTTTCATTGAAAATAACCATGGAAACATGTAATTGAATCTTTATATAAAATTATGATCATGAAAGTGGAAAATTATGTGCCTTCCATAAAAGTTATAAAACATTTGTTTCACACGATTGTAAAAATGTAAAAAAATATTTGATTTGGAAAAAGATAAGTATATTATATTCAAGAATTTTTTTAAACCCAAACATGGTTACAAAATTCAATAAAAAATAATTTTGATTATTTTTGTAAAAATTCTGGAAATTATTTTTAGAATACATTGATATAGAATGAAAAGTAATTTTGACTAAATATATAAATAAAGTCAAATTTTATTCAAAACCATTTTCTCAGTCATTTTAAATGAAAAAAATATTAAAATGATACTATCACTTAATAATTTCATGAAAAAATATGATATGAAAATATATTGGGTTTAAGATAGAAATATTATTCAATTACACCATGTAATATTTAAATACAAACAAACCTGAATAATTATGAGATTATGAAATAAACCCTTACCAATTTAATAAAATTTGAATTGTAAATCCCATGAATTAAATAATATAAAATTTAAATTTAAATTAATTAAATATAAACAAATTAATGATATAATATATTAAAAGGGGATTATATACACGTCACAAAATAAATAATGGGTGAATGTGGAATATGTTCCATGAAAGTAAAAGTGAGATGATAAACTCATACAATATATCCAAAATCCATTGTATTTTTTTGAAAGTATTGTACAATAAATATATATTTACTATACATATATTAAATAACAATTATAATATATAACATAACATATATTATTTACATATAACAATTTAACACCCATTTATTAACTATTCATTATTTAAATCATTATTTCTAGTGATAATTGTCTTGTTCTTCATGTATGTTTCGGTTTGGTAGATTTGGTCATTGTATATTAATCATTTTTACATAATCTACAGAATAATATTCCAGATATAATTATAATCCTTATTCATTATATTAATATTCATGGTCATTAGAAACTATTTTCGATTTAAAAATGATTTACACCGCTCATGGAGATGGTAAATTATATGTACAGATGAGCATTGTTTTCATTTTTCAATGAACGTAAGGAAGGAAATGAAAAGAATAATTATCATTTCTATAATAATTATTATATCATATAATTAATATATATTTATCAAATCCATCCGTATAACTATCTAAGTAAAACATAAATGAATAATAAATAACATCGATTCCAGGAGGTGGTAGTCCACATGTACGCACAAGGGGTATTATTGTATTTCAACAGATTGGAATGTCAGAATGTGGGTGGCTATTATCATTACAGGGGTGTAATTTTTTCATAATTTTAATATTTAAATAAAAAACTCATCATAATAAACACCCATGAAATATATTGGTGGGAAATGAATTGTATGACATCGTGGAGATGGTAAGTTGTATACACACACGAGCGATACCTTCACTTCCAATTTGATGGGAAAGAGGGTGGATAATGCATATTTAATAATAATAATAATAATTTAGTATATTGGGGATTTTATTATTTTATGATAAATACAATATATTTTAAATGATATAAAGAAGATTTAAAAAAGAAATTAATAGGTTAGTGCAATAACCTCTCCTTTGAAAGAAGTATTTTATGTATCCACACAATGGTACTAGGGTTGGTATCTTGGGATGAAAAAAACCTAATATATTGATAAGTATTTTTATAATGGACCTTTTTACGGTTTGGTCTATCTAGAATGTGCATGAGGGAGGAGGTTCCCTTTTATAATTGCTATAGGGGGCACTTTTAGAATTTCTTAAAAGATTAGATTATACAAATGTCATTATCAAGAATAATATATCAAAATAGATATGAATTCGATCATATAAAAGGATGTGGTCGTAATATCATAATTATAAAAAATTTGTTCATGTTTTTGAGGTGTTGTGAACCATGTCTTTTGGTTTCACACCTTACTTAAAAAATTTAACATTGACCATTGTAACGTCTTTTCACTCTTAAAAGTCAATAATTTTACATATAAGCTCAAAAATGGCACATTAATTTCCAACTAATTACATATACCATATATTACAAACCCTTTCCTCATAAATTTTTTTATTATATTTAAATAATTTAATAAAATATTATTTTGTTACATTATCATTAATGTCAATTATGAATCTTTTAATTTATTTCATCTTCAAATACAGTAACAGAAAGTAATATTTAGAATTTAATTTATTCAAAAATAACTAATATTATATATTCATATAAAAATTTCTTTTAATGTTATACATCACTCAAATTATATCTCTTTTAATATTTTTAATATAATTAATTTTATTTTTCTATTATATGAATAAATAACTTTCTGGCATTGCGTAAGAATTTAATGTAATTATATATTCACAAATAATTATAAATAATGAATCATAATTAATATAATTTCATTATTCGAAAAAATATATTTATATTCATTAATTGCATTATTTTTTCCAATGTGGATAGATAATATATATTTAAAACAAAGAGATTGATATATTTTGTAACATTCATTGATTTAAATATTAAATTGGTCAGTTGAATGGAAATTCTTCCTTTAAACATATCAATTTCAAGACTATAGTTATAAGGGATTAATTACCATCACCCAATATTAATTAAGATTAAATATTAGGACCTTATCACTTAATTTTAACAAACATCAACCAGATTTACCTTTTTCTAATGTGATATGTTTTTGAAAGATTAGTATTCATATTTAAAAAATTAAACCATTTACCAAATTTAAACCTATTTATTGAAAATATGGAATCCATGTTATCATATTCAACACATATAATTGGTAAATTTTATTTTAAAATCAAAATTTAAAACACAATGATTTTTTATTTTGTTGAAAAAATCATTTCATGTATAAAATAGTTTTTATTCAAAATTCTATCATAAAATTAACTACAATGAAACTAATTGAATTATTAATAATATAATAAAACATAATTTAGTTTCAAATAATTTTAAAATAAAATGGAATCTTGTAAATTCCTAAAAGATATATACATTTCCCAATAAAAATCAATATTTTTCACAATTCACAATAAAATGAATCACTAAAAAAATATTCAAATTTACATATAATATAATTTTTATATGATAATTTTAAAAATGTTATTATTTCTAAAAATCAAAATTTATATAATTCTAGAAATTAATTTGATTGTTTTATCGTAATAAATAATAAAATCATCACTAAAAAAATGAATTTCTGAATCATTAAATAACTAAAACTAAAATTGAAAACTTATTTCTTATGATTTAGTTAAAAAAAATTATTAAGTTAGTGCATTATATACATTATATAATTTGTTTAATATTATTCACAGACACCAATTTTATGGCTATGTTATAATGGTCATATAAAAATATTTTTTTGGTCACTTAATCTTAGTGTTATGTACACTACTTAATCTAATTTTTGTATTTTAAAATATCAGGGTGTTACATTGTCCCTAATTATAGGCATTATAACCTTGAAATTTTAACATGTTATGTATAATCTAGTTTTTAATATGATATAATTTTTCTTTTTAAATATCACACTGTACAAATGTTTAATCAAAGGACTTCTTAAAAAGAGGGAAAGGGAAGCATGTAGGCCACCACAAGATAATGTTTCCAAATAGGATTAAATTATGGGTAACTGAAAATATGGTCATAAAAGAGAAAAACATTCCCACAGAAAAATAGATGGTGATAGAGAAAAAGGTCTTGATAAAGATAACCAACACAAAACTGTAAATCTAGGGTAGATTAACAGTCTATTGATTTCAATTTATGTATTGTAAATAGATATAATTTTTATTTCAATTTAATTTTACTAATGCTGAGGGATTGTTTTATAATCGAGATATATAATTCATGAAGATAGGCATAGTTGTTTTCATAAAATGTCATAACTTCAATAAACACCATTGGTTGTGTATCAATCAGTATCCACTTCATCTTTTATGCTGGGAAATGAATATTCTGGATGAATTTTTTTCCGAAAGAAGTGAAATAATAATTTAACAGACCAGAATATAGAAAGTTGTTCCTTATAACTCTAAACATTTATAAAACCCAAAATGGTTTGAATAGGTTGAATAATATGAAAAATCATTATTCAACCTCAAAAAATAATTTCCAATGTTATAATAATTCAATTACATAAGTTTTTAATCTTGAGGACCTATAAAATATTTCTGAACTAATTCAAAAATGAAAAACATATGAATAAGGACACAATGTTTTCAGAATAAACATATCAATAGTACCCTATAATGTTACTCTTTATATCACATGTAAATACCATGATCATGTGGGAATAAACTTAATCATAGTGAAAACATAATGAAAACTACCATGAATAAAATAATTAACTATCATGATATTCCGTATATAAAATATAATATTATCAATCATAAATCCAAAAATCTATTAAATTATGTGATCAATTACTTTTTGATCAAATAATTAACACTTTTAAAGGTCAAAAATATTATCCCATTTACATATTCAATGTACAAAATCTATTTATCCGAAATATATAGATTTAACTTAATATGACTAACATATTATGAGTTATCATTCCATTATTCATGTATTCTTTAAAAATATCACCTTACCCACTACTAGAAAATGGGTCAATACCCACGGTTTTGAGAAACCGTGGGTATAGGTCTAGTATGGGACCCTATACCCACGGTTTTATAAAACCGTGGGTATAGGTCACCTATACCCACGGTTCTTCCCAAAACCGTGGGTATAGTTTTCCTTTAAGACCTATACCCACGGTTTGTCATAACCATGGGTATAGGTGTATTTTTTTTCAAGACCTATGCCCACGGGTTTGGCCAAAACCGTGGGTATAGGTCATTTTTCGAAGGTCTATACCCACGGTTTAGAAAAACTGTGGGCATTGGATAAATTTTTTTGAAGGCCTATACCCACTGTTTTCCAAAACCGTGGGTATAGATTTCCCGGGTTATAGCGGGAAAAAATATTTAGGCGGTAAATGAAAAAAAATATGGCGGGACAGAAATTTTCACATTCTGTTTTAATATATTTATAAAGATATAATTAATTTAACAGAAAAATGTCCGATGTCGGTTAGTAACTCAGTTCGTTCTGATCTCTCTGATCCGGTGTTTGAATCACCGCAGAAACATTTTATTATAATATAATATAATTATTACTATATAAAAACAGATGCAATAACGTATTAACAAAATTCAAGTTGTGTTGTTGGTTACTCCCACGGAACGTTGTTTCTCAGGTCTGCAGTTCGATTCTCCGCAGAAGCGTATTTTTATGTTTTAATCGTGCGCGTATATATTAATATATTAAATATAATGTTAGTATATATTATCAAACAGAACGTAGCCCAGTTTTCTAGGGCACGCGATTCCTCAGAGCAGGTGTCCGATCGAACACCACCACTTACGAGATTTTTGGGGAATTTTCAATTTAAGTCCCCACAGTTCATAAACCGTGGGCTACCATGTGTGCCACATTGTAAAACCAATGATACATTATAAACAAACCTATACCCATGGTTTAACCAAAACGTGGGTATAGGTGAAGACCCATATCCCGATGCCGTTCAGCCGCACGGTTCCCAGAACCGTGGGTATAGCCTATACCCACGGTTTTGGGGGCTATACCCACGGTTTTGAACCGTGGGTATAGCCCATTTTTTCAGTAGTGACCACTGGATCACTTTTCTTGGTTATCATTGTCATTCAATATATTCTTATAAATAATATATGAATATTATTTTCATATTATACTTTTATGTTTCATTATTAATATGAAAACAATATCAGTTATAAAACAAATCCATAACACAATTCGTTAATAGAAATATACAAGAATATTAATAATTTCTCATTGGATGTAGTAATAGTATATTCATGAACTTATACCATTAATTTCATCTAAGGTATATTCCCTTAACACTTTGGGAATTCGTTTTCATAGTGCCCCATATCTTTATAGTTGAAAAACTAAATGTTTGAGGAATATTTCTTACCTTTATAATCATGTTTCTAATGTCCTTTCTATCCAAACTTTTATCAAACACACATTTCCTTCAAGATAGTTTTTGGGTAGTTATTTACACTATTATCACATGTGGGAATGTCTATTTTCTTCTTACCCTTATCTTTTTTTACTCTTACATCCTTTTAAAATCTTTAATTATATTGGAACAATATGACTATAATAATTATATCTATGTATTTACATCACGTGATACTATATCCTTATATGATGAGAATTCTTTGAAGACTACTATCCTTAAAAGTAATGTATTTATCCAATCAATGAAATAGTCAATATTTCTATTTGGATTAAATTTATAGTCTATTGAAAGTCGTGTTAACCTTGTAATGTTATATTTATACTTAGAAATGATTTCTTGTTCCTTTTTTATATGAAAGTAGAATTTCCTTTACACATCCACTGATTATTCATGAGTAAAATAGTTTTCTAAGAAAAGCTTTGTAAAATAATATCATACCATGCACTATATTTCCTCTTAATCCTTAGTGTTCTAAATCATTTGTAACCATTGATATGCATCCCCTAAGAGTTGAAAAAATTCCATGAAAATATTGTCACTTTAATTATATCCCTAAGATATAAATATCTTCTCTAGAAAACATATCTATTGCATAGAAATAAATGGGTTTTTAGTCCCATTGGATTATGGATGTTTCTAACACATGAATAATTCTAACATTTTTGAACTACATAGTGGATTGGAAGGATCCTTCATAAAGGCAAGATTATTGGGCATAACCTGAGTCAGTTTCTTAATTATTGTTATAATTTTTTTATCTCCCAAATCATTATCAATCCTAGAATAGTAATACCTATACAAAATACATGCATTGATATGGTTTACATTCCTTCTGATATGCTCCATTTCTGAACTATGGAATCCACTAAATTAGATCATAACATTATGAAAGCATAATACAAAATCCCAAAACTAGTGAAACACATAATGTAAATTTGAAAATTTTATGCAATGCTAATATGAGATTCATAAACATGGTATCTTTAGTAATATTCCCAAATTCTATCATAGTTTTACATTCCATAATATATTAATTCTCAAATATATCTCTTATAGTTTCCAATAAACATATTATGATATTAAATTTAACGACATTGTTCTCAGAATCCTTGAGTTGGTTGTGACTTTATTACATTTGTGCTAGATATAAGCAATCACATCCTAAAGAACCAAATAGTTTACAATTATTAGAAATCTAAATACACAATTGTCTTTAACATTTCATTTGAAAACATAAAATAAAACGTTTTATTTTATTATCAATCATCATAGTCCCCTTTACCATGTCCCTACATATCAATCAAAAAATATTTCTTGGAATCCTATGGAAATGAAACATAATAAAGGGGTGATCTTAGATGATCAGTAAGGGTATAGATACAGTGGAAGAAAAATAAAGTGTATATATTATGGCAAGAATAAATGATGATAGAATAATTCCATTTCAATAATCTCATGACATAGAAACCTATCCATAGATATAAAAAAAATAAAACAAATCACATGATCATCAATAATTGATTTCATAATAATGGAATACATAATTCCACACATCTAAAACATACTGTATAGGCCTTAGTCAAGACATATAAAAATATCATCGAGACCTCGTTCCATGACATACTAATAAATGGTTAAGGCCTCAGCCAAAACCTGATATACTTTGTATCATTTCAAGGAATTCCTTAAATAAAAGGGGTGTGACATAAAAAACATAAATATTCATATTGAAAAACTAGTATATGAAATGATAATATTTTCCCCAATCAGTAAACATAATCATAATCTATCCTGAGTAATAATTTGAATGGTAACAAAATAGTGCATCCTCCGTCAAACTAGTAATAAACCATCGTTATAAATAATTAGTACGGTACCATTTAAACATAACTCTAGTGGATCATAAGTAAAATAACTATTTTTTTTGAGGAATGTAAATATCATAAAATATGATTAATAATAATATTGATGAAAATACACTATTTAAAATATATAATCACATTAATTACTAATAATTTATATTATATTTCGAAAAAATAACAATTTCCAATGATATAAGGAAACATAAAAATGAATATTCAATGAAAAGATCAGTCAGGATGTTAGTTAATTCTATTAATTCTATATATGTTAAGAAAATATTCCTTTCATACTATTATAAAATGTTTAAAAATTGCCTCATTCAAAAAATGAGAATAATATTCCATTCAACACATTTTTTAAAATATTTTCTCATGACTATAAATTTCTTCAATAAAAAATTTGGATAATTTTGGAAAGATTCCTGAAAATATTTTTAGAAAAAATTGATATTAATAAAAAATTATTCTCGATGGAAGAGAAAAATAAAGTCAAATTTTCTTAATTAAAATTTTCTCAATCATTTTAGTTAACAAGGAGAGGAAAATTGTAATATTTAATTAAAATTTCATGAATGATCATATGAGAATAAAACATTGTGTGTTTAAGATATAAATATCAAACAATTCCCTTGAAGATATATTTAAACATGAACAATCTTGAATAATGATGAGATTGTAAAATAAACATTCACCACCTACGAAAAACGTGAATTGCAAACTCCATGAAAGAACTAACATCAAATTAATAATTAAATAAAATTAAGATAAATATATTCAATATATAACATATAAAATGAAAATTTTATACGTCACACCAAATAAATTTTTGAGGAATATGGAAAATGTCCAACCGAAGTAAATGTGAGATGTGAAACCCTTATATCAGGCTTGACATCATTTGTACGTGTTTGAACATCAAGTATAACAAATATAAATCATTTATAAATATATTGTAGGACTATATTTCCATATTTAATACCATATATTTTTTACTTATAACCTTTTATCAACTACTTATCAATAATATTTTATTAAAATCACTATTCGGAATGATAACTACTTCATTCTTAATTTCTGTTTTGTTTGGGTAGCTTTGATCCTTGTACATTTATCAAGGTTATATCAAAATAAAAATCATAATAATGATGTAATTATCGTTTATATTCATTATATATATATATATATTAAGAGATATATGTAAATTTTATAGAATGAAAATTTAATTACACAATTCATGGAGATAGATGGTCATATGTACGCATGAATGATGTTTTAATTTTCTGAAAGATGCAATGAAAAAAAGGCAAAAGTAATTATAATTTAATTAATCATTATTATATCGTATACATCAGATATAATCGAAATATTCATCCTTATTTAAATCAATGTAAAACATAAATTAAAAACAAATCTTATCAATTTTTTGAGGTGGTAGTCCACACATATGCACAAGTGACGTTTTATTGTTCAATTGTATTAGATGGTAATAAGGTAGATGTTATATTATAATTGAAGCTATATAATTAAATATTAACTATAATATATAAACATTAATCTCACAATAATAACTATCCATGAATTATGGTGGTGGGAAATTAATTCTATCACTTCATGGAGATGGTAGGACGTTAGTACACATGAGAGATATCTTAATTTACCACTTTATGTGAATATTGGTGGCTAATTGTATTTTTATAATAAGAATAAAATTTAAAAATATTTAGTATTCATAATTTATTATTTTATTATAAAAAAACTTATATCGTTTAACTAATAAATAAAAAAAGGTGATACGTTAAGGTGATTTCCCCTCCTTTGGATGAACTACTTTAAATTGCCTCTAAAGGTCTCAATGTTGGTCTTTTAGGATGAACAAAACCCATAAAATGTTGATAAGTAATTTCTGTTGGTATTTATCAATTTTTTTCTGGATCTAGAATAATAAATTTTGTGTAAATATGTGAGGGAGGATGTTCAATTTTATAATTGTGGTAAGGGACAAATTTTGAATATCATAAAATGAAAAATTAAAATAAAGTTATAATATCATAAAATGTAACAAAATGGATAGGGATTAAAACCTAGGGTTGGATACGGTTTAAATTTCACAATCCAAAATAATTTAACTGGTTTTTGTGGTAATTTAAACCTTATCATATTTGTTTAACGTCTTTGTTAACCTGTTTTAACGTTAATGGTAGTAAAGCCCTTTTATTTATTAAATGTATATAATTTAACATATATGGTGAAAATGAATTACAAATGGATAAGGAATAAAAATGTAGACCATATATTATCCATTTTTTCATCCTTCATGATTTTAATTGTTTTTAAATAATTTTATAAAATATTATTCTGATAAATTATCAATTATGTGTATTTCGATACTATTTAATCAATATGACTTAAAATAAATCTATAAAAATATTTATTTCAATGATGATTCATTTATATGTCACTAATATGTTATATTCGTCTAAAATATTTGTGTAACACTCTAAATCACCAATATTATATAACTTTTAATATTTTTAATATAATTTATTTAGTTTTTCTACTAGTTGAATATATTATATATTAATGTTTCACAAGTATTCAATGTAAATATATAATCAGAAGAAAATATAAATAAATAATCATCATGAATACAATTTCTTTATACACAAAATTAACATTTATATTAATTAATAAAAAAAATTCCGATGTGGACACAAAATAGAATTTTTAAACTATCGGTGTGACATTTTGTAATTTTCATTTTTTTAGAAATTACATTGTCCATTCCCATGTACAAGTGTCGATTAAACATATTTGTTTCCAAAATAATGTGAAAAGGGTATAATTTAATTTATCCAAGAAGAATTAAGATTAAATATTATGACCTAATCATTTTATTTTTATCAAGATTAACATGATTTTCATTTTACTAAGGTCCAATTGTTTACCACAATTACTATTCATATTGATCAAAACTAAAGGGGCATATTTGTATAATTATATCACAAGAGACACTAAATAGTCTCCAAATATGGTTAGACAAATGACCTCAAACATATCACCCCATATTCCAGAGGCATCAAACTAACAGTGAGGGCCTACGATGTGTTTGTGGGGAGACAATGGCCTCATGAGTCAAAGTGTAGCACATACATAAATGATATATTTGAAATAGAGGAATTATTAATCAATAATAGAAAATGGAATTGTAAATAAACATCATACGATAATCTAGTGAAAGCATAATAATAAATAGATAAAAGTGACGATGATCATGTTATGTAGCTATTTATAACTAAATATACGAGATACATTGGAATGATGTATATATTTCATGCTAAATAGAAACAAAAAAAAAAGATTCCACTACTAGAATAATGAGTAAAGGATCAGTCCTCTTCCCCCATACTCCATTCATGTACTGAAAATAAAACATCAAACGATGGGATTTTACCATTATATACAAATAAAATCATGTTGCCTACATGGATACCCTGTGCATCATGAGTAGAGTGTGAGATTTAATCAGTATGCCACTACCAACATTGTGTAGAACAAAACATTCTAGGCATATAAGATGATCATTGGACCAATAATAATAAATTCATGTTAATAAATAAATAAATTCATCAGACCAAGTTTTTCATGGATACCTTCTCAATAATACTTTTTTGGCCTAATCCATATATCATGGATCATATGTTAGGCAATATAGGTATAATATGAATGTAATAACGGGTCATCCCAACTCAATTTTCAAGACTAGACTAGACCCACATAAATTATTTTTTTGAGAAACTAATCCATTGATTTAATAATTTAGCATTCTAAGAATTACATATAAGTCATCTCTAAATTATAAATGAACAGAATCATGGGGCCATTCAAGGATAACTATATCATCTCACCCAAGTATCATACCATAAGTGCAAAAAAATTCTAAATTTCATTAGATTACATCCAAGTAATTACATAAATGAGATCCCATGTATCACTCTCTAAATAGTGTGAATATAATAATGTATGATTTAGTCCATTTTATCTCACATAGATAACCATGTATCAATAATGGCATGGTATAACCATCCTTCCATTGAACCTATCCATGGGGACTCCCCTAGGGAATCAATATCACTAATAAGGAGGTATAGAATCTACATAGTGAGCATGTACAATTAATAGAAAGTATTTGACCTATTATATTTACCATTCAACAAAAAATCATAATTCTAAAGCACAATTAGCCCATCCAAGATAATACATAAATGGAATCCCAAGTATCACTGTTGACATGATTGGAATGTATGGTTTAGATATCATGATTTCATATAATTCTATCGATTCATTATATTCATAATACATTAATCTATTTTGAAAAATTATTTATTTCAAGCAACCCAAACTATAGAAATAAGTATTGGGGACTAAATAATATCCAAAAATCCATTACTAAACCATATCTCAATTAGATTTTATTATTCCACTGGAAAAAAATATAAATTTGATATAATAATATATGGTAAGGACCATTTAGACTTTTAAGGAAATGAACACACATGTGGGTGACTCATGTAAATGTGATCAACCAATGTGTTTATTTGTTCTAGCTAGGACCATATTGGTCATATAAAGAAATTAAATTAAATTTACTAGGAATTCTGGAGTCTATATTGGATGATTTTATCATGAGGAACAATAGTGTATGAAGAGAAGAAATTATACTTCCGTGAAAAGGACTCAGAAACCTACCTTAGGCCTATATCACTCTTCTCATCCAGTTTCGACCATTGAATCGAGATAAAATTTGAAAAATTGGAAGAACATACAAATACACTAAAAATGAGGCATAACAGATCACACCAACATATTGAATCATATATGATGATAAAATATAGAAAGAAAGATAAGGAATAAGGGGATTTCCATTATATATCCAATATACCCAATGATAAAGAAAACTTATATCAGATTATGTAGGAGCGAAAGAACTTTGGTGTGGTGTATATGGGTTCTATCTCTCATGTCACCTACTAGAGAAATAATGGGTTTCCATCAGATGAGACAATAACTCCTTCTAAAAAAAATAACATGGGCCTTTACAGAGTGATTAAATTCTACAATCCATGTAAAACTTGGGATTCTTCATATTAGTTAAATCCCAACTCACGACGTCTAGGGTTCCTAGATAATCCATTACTTTTGGTGAATATAATAAAAACTATGTATTCTAATTTCAAATGTTGTATTTAGAACATGCCATGTATTTTTCCTATTTCCTTCATCCTATCCATCTACTCTCTTTCAATGAAAATGAAAATCGAGCATCCTAAGGGCATGGTTACCCGATCCTATGTTAGAAGATGAAATCTATAAGGGTTTAACAGAAATAGAAAAAAGCCTACATCACTAAATAGTTGGGAAGTTACAATCTTCTCACATAAAAAATCATCCCTAACATACCTTTCTGAGGGTATTAAAGCATCGTCTGATAAATGTTCTGGACATAGAGAATGTACACTAGCCTCTCTCTCCCAATTATTATTTTGTACATGGTCATGCTGCCATAGCACTTGGACTATAGGAACTGGCCTACCATAGAGTTCCTATATTCCCCAATCAATTATTCATATAGTATGATTCTCAAATAGAACATTTTAATCAAACTCATTATCCTTGGAATCAAAAGAATCATATGGGTAAGAATAATAACAGTTAAGTTTAAATACATGGAAGGCATCATGCATGGTATGGTACATCTGAGCTAACTTGAACCAATAAGCATCCAGCTGGACTATATCTACATTCTTGAATATAATAATATAACTAAAAGATAAATTTTTGTGTCCCTAAATTAGTCTATGACCCAACCTAGGTGAATCTCATAAACAGATCCAATGGCCAACCTAAAAAATTAATGGTTGACAGAGACAATCAGTATTAGTCTTCTGCACAGACTAAGCTTTAGAAAACCATTTTTGAAGTAGTTTTCCATTCTATGAAGATTTCTGAATAATATAAGGACCAATTATGGCTACCTAACCTACCTATAACTTACATAAAGGTGAATGTATTGGTCTATCATAATGGTCCCTATATGTATCCATATGAATTATTACCTAGAATATGTTCTTATAATGAAATTAAATTATAGGTATATGATTATCCCATGAACCACTTAAATTATTGAAACATGCCTTGAGAATGTCATCTAGAACCTGTATCATCACTTTAGACTACCAGTTGGTCTGAGGGTGATATCTTGTACTTAATAGCACTTTTGAACACAATGATATCTATAACCCTTACCAAACCAATGATGTTATCCATAAATCTCGATCTAAAATGATAGAATGGATAACATAATAAACACATAGAATCCCTCAAATATAAATCCTCCTAAACTCCTTAACTGAGAAGGTCTCTCAGATAGGTAAGAAGGGTGTGAAAATGGTCACCTTATTAATGATCACCCACTCTACATCACTATATCAAGGGGATCTTAGAAATCACATCACGAAATCCATAGGGGTGTTAATCTGTTTCCAATCAGGAATGGATTGGGGGTGTAAACTTATAGCAGATTTCTACTGATACCTTCACATATAGATAGTTGGAACACCGAGTGATGAAACCTATAATTTTCCTCTTTATACCTAGCCACCAATACAGATGATGTATGTCACAAAAAATCTTATTAAGCCCATGGTTAAATATAAAAATAGAGGTGTGATATTATTTAATCAACTCTTATCAAATTTATATAGGAACACATATACATATATGGATGGGTAGATTCTCATTCTCAGTGATTACCCAACCAAAAGGTGGGATCTCACCTTATACGCTTTCATAAAGGACTAAGCCCTCAGAATCTAAAATTTTCCTCATCCTAACCCATTTCAGAAGGGAGGGTGTCACTACCAAAGCTACTAATACAGGCTTCCCATGACTCCTGAAAAATTAGGTGCATCTAAAAAAATATATCAATCAAATTCCACACAAAATGGACAAATAGTACGCCTATGTCAAATCCTTCTTGATTATTTTGTCAGCTACTAAATTACCCTTTCCATATGTATAATCATTCTCAATGTCAAAATACTACCCGTATTCTACCCAATTATGATTCTTCAAATATAATTAACACTCTGTAGGAATGTATTTGATAATTTTATGGTCTGTATAAATGATGGACCACATTAGAAATAAATAATTCCTCCAACATGATAAATCAAGAATGGTGGCTACTAACTTGAGGTAATCTGTAGGGTTGTTCCACTCATAAGGTCTCAATATGCAGGATATGTATGCTATAACTCAATCACTAAACATCATAATTTCTCATATCTAGATTACTAACTCATCATAATAAATAATACATTTTCTATCTAGATATGTAAAGTTCAGTATTGGTGCTAGAATCAATTACCATTTCAGCACCTTAAAGGATATCTCCAAATCTATAGACCATAACAAATTCAGACACTTTTTTTTCAATACTATATACGGAACTTATATGTCTAATAAATATTGTATGAATCACTTAAAATAACCATATGGAAACCAGAGACTGTGTATTTTGAAGACATTCTTTTTAAGCTCCTTGGAATTAATGACACTCACCTTCTCTAGGACAATAGACACCTTGGGATTTAAGATAATTTGAACCAATAATTGAACCTTGTCAATCCAAAAGTGGAACTACATGATAAAAGAATATATATGGTGCTACATCAGTATATTTTTTATTGTATTGATATGTTATATATTGTCACGTCGAGTGTGAGAATACAGTAAGATGCTATCAATTATGACCACCAAAAATGAATCTTGATATGTATAACAGACCATACATTCCATGAATATTAATTACATCAAAGATAGTATAATATTTATTATAAAACATTAAAAACCCACAGTGGAACCATATAGGTATAGTGTCTTTGGGATGCAGGTAACAAAAGCAATTTATTCAGAAAACAACAACATTATCTACCTTTTATTTCTTCTTAACTATACCCATTTTGGACACATCATTCTTAATATCAGTAATCACATCTCAGGGAAAAGAATCCTAGGAAAATGTTGAGATTGGATGTCTATTATTTTTATTCAATATAGATATAAAAAGTATAACATTTTAAGAACATGAATATGTATTTTGAAAATTATATCCTACATATCAAGGACTGTGATATGATATCGTGGAACAAATAAATGTTCATAAATAATAAAATAAGATATTCTATGGGAGAATACCACAAGACACGAAATTATGGAATACACTTAAGTATATAATTTTATTTTTATTTTTTTCAAGGGTTATTTCAATGACTATTATTGTTAACAAAGTACCTTACTCAACTGATTTCACTAATCATTCTAGCCATGTATTACTGAACCGTGTTCACTCCTCATTCCATTCATGTATATATCATGAGATATAAAGCTTTAAGAAATTAATTGTAGGAAGATATATTACCCACACATCACATAGTAAAAAAAGTATATTTTTTTTGAAATAACATAAATCATTTATATTATCAGAACCTAAGAAAAGAAATGAGTCTCATAATCATAATTACATCCTATCATGATGCATAAAAAAGAATAAGGTTTAATAAGACATTATAATATTAAACCATCATAAAAATAATATTCATATTATTCTATAATATTTTCCCCATTAAATAATATGTAACATTAAATAATGTATTCATAGATGGAAAATAATTTTAGTAGATCACATGAAAATAATTCTTAAGGAAAATATCCAATCTTAATTAAAAACATTTTTATTTCACTTAATGTTGATCAATTTTAAATGAAAACATTTTCATTGAAAATTACCTCATAATATTGTATGGTATTACTCAAGAAATCATGGATTTTCTAAAATATAAAAATCCATTCATTCAATATAAGTTAAATAAAATTATTCTAATACTTTTTTCAAAAGAGTCTAAAACTACCTCAAGAGACAAAAGAAAAAATATTCCATTCAAAATATTTTGTAAAAATTAGAAGATGGTTAAAAAAGATTTTAAATTTTTTAGAACAATAGTTAAAATATATTTTAAAACATTTTTAAAAAACATTGACATGAAAGATAAGTATTCCCCTTTATATACTTGTGTATAAAAAATCCTTAAAAATATTGAGATTGTAAAATTAACATTAAAAAAGGTCAAATTTCCTTCAAAGGTAATAAAAATTATTTTATAATGTATAAAAAATTATTATTAACTTATTATATAATTATATATATATTTTATATATCCTATATGATCATCTTATATCATCTTATCACCCAATTGTTAACAATATTTCATTACTACACTTCTTTCTGGTGTTAACTACTTTATTTTCATATGAATGTTCTTTTGTATATGTCCTAGTTCAAGCACATATATATATAGTTATGTCATCTAATTTATGATATTAATGTAATAAAAATAATATTAAACAATTATATACATTTATATAATAATCATGAACGGTGAACATGGAAATTGAATAGTATCATGTCGTGGAGATGGTAGGTCGTATGTACGCACGAACAATGGTATCACTACTATAATGATGAAATGGTAATAAATTGGATGGTATATATTGATTTTTATAATAAATTTTATGTTATAACTATGTTATATATATATATTATTTCCATAATTATACCCATTCATATAAATTGGTGATGACATACATCATATACCACATCCTGGAGAAGATAGGTCGTTAGTATGCATGTGTGGTGATTTCATTTTTCAGAGGATGGATAAAAGTTTTAATATAGTAGTAAAATAATAATAATATAATATACTAATATATGTGATATTGGAGTGACTGAAATAGAATGTAAACAACACATGAAGTGGATGTATAAGAAGAAATAATCTTTAAAGAGTTGGTAAAGACGATTTCCTCTTCCTTTGGGAAATTCCTTTATATATCCTCTTAAAGACACCATTGTTGGTCTTTTGAGAAGACTAAAACCTATATAATTTGTTTAGATAAGTTTATAATACAAATTTTCATGGTATGGTCATGCTTTCATGATCAATGTGACGTGAAAAAGTGAGGGAGGAGGTTCCCTTTTATAATTCAGGGTAGGGGTACTTTGGGAATTTCAAGAATGTTAATTTAAAATAAATTCAATCAAAATCCAAATACATCAAAAAGAAAATTTATTTGAATATAATATTATATAAGGATGTAATACCATCAACCATTATATTTTAGAAATATCTTGATATTTTGTAAATCAAATCATTTTGGTTAACACTTAGTTAACCTATTTAAATGTTAACTAAGGTGATAATGTTTTCAAAAAAAGGTAAAAATTTTCACTAATGTGATGTAAATAAAATCCAAAATGAATACTTTACAAAAATTCCATTAAATATTGTAATTTTTTATTTTTTTCAAGACTTTTTAGGATTTTAAATAAGTTAATAATATATTATTTTAATAAAATATCATTAGTATCAATTATTACAGTATTCATTACATTAAATTTATAAATATCAAGATTGAAGTTAAATTTGAATCAAATACTTTATTATATATCTATGAGTTCAAGGTAATCTATTAAATTCATTTATCACATTAATTGTCCAAAATTAAAATTAAATTAGTATATTTATTAACATTTATTCAATACTTCCATTAATACAATAATTACCGCATCGGTATTGTTTAATTATTTAATTTATTTATCTTTTCACTAAACATTAGAAATAAAATTATATCATGATGATATAATTTCTATCTTTTCAGATAATCATTATAGCCTAAAATTTATTTTGTGCAAAACAAAATTAAAATTTATATAGAATTTAAAAGTTGAATGTGAATCCGTTAAATTTTTGTTAAATAAATTATTATAAATATCATAGTATTTTAAAAGTGTCCCATAATATCAAAGATAATGTTTATCATGAGAATTTATTTATTATGTTAATAATTTATAAAATTATTCATTCATAACATGCTATTTTCGGAATTTGAACACATAAGGGCTATTTAAAATAAAGAGAGTGACATTTCAAGTCTTTCATTGATTTAAATATTATATTAACCATTATAATTATTAAATATCCATTATACAACTTTATTTAAATCCATATGTTTTATGGGATGAATTATATTCGGACAATAAAATATTGGAAAGTGCTAAATTCATTTTATAGACTTTCTAATTATATTTTTAACCTAAATTACCCTATATACCCTTAACCATGGATAGAAAATGTACCAATTTTAATATTAATATTGTACAAACACAATAGGTACCTGTTCATAGAATTTTAAACTAATGAATTCAAATTTGGAATAGATTTTTCAAAATTCAACACCTTCAGGTCCTAGAATTTAAATTAAAATAAAAACAGATAAAATTCCATGAAGAACAGTTCTTCAGAAAAATTCCCTATTAAAACATATAATGATTTTATTCAAAATATTTGTGCATAATACCTTTTAAAAACCATAATTAGAATATTTTAAAAAAAAATTAACTAATTAAAATTTATAAATAATAGTATACTTAATTTGACCATGTAAATACTTTAAAAGAATTTAGTTTTTGATAAAAATCATTATTTTCATTACTTCTTAAATGTTTCCATAAATATGTAATTTTGATATAAAAATGAAATGATTTTTGTCAAATATATTTTCTATAACTTATAAAAATTAATATATATTTATATATATAATATAATCTCATCTTTGAATAAAAAAATAATTTTCGAAAAAATTTATTTTTGAGAAGTAATGTGATTTTACTAAAAATTGTGTGATTATTTTGTAAAAAACTTACCATTAAATATACATTTTGTTTTAACATTATATTTATTTCATAAATTTGTTATTAATATTTATTATCACCAATTAAAGGCATGTTTATAATATAATTTAATACTAATAGTGTCTCTTAGTATGATAAAACTCATGTTTCTATGGAACATGAGCGGTTGAAGAATTAAAAATATTTAACGATAATTGTTTATTAAATTATCAATGTGTTACATTCCAACCCCACCCCCACTAATATGATTTTTTCAAATGAAATTTATCAATAGTATAAATACCTATTATTATACCTATAACTCATCACATCCTCAAGTTCCAACATAGCCTCCTCAAATTGATGGTTCTACCATTAAATTATTACCAAGAAGGTGGTCGTGGTCCATAGAACGTTTTCTATGTGATCTAGTATCTCCATCATTTGTTCTTCATATGAAATATATTTCTCTACCGGTACTTCTTATAGTTTTTGTACATGTTAAGAATCAGTTATGTACATCTTTAAGAAAGATACATGAAACCCATCATGAACTTCAAAGAGATTCGGTGGAAACACCAATCGATATGATATCTTTCCAAAAAATTCCAGAATTTTACAATTACCGATATACATATAGATTATCTTGAATGTCTTTCCAAATATCATTATTCTCTTACAGGGATATATTTTTAGAAATACCTTACCACATGCTTTAAACTCTAGGTCTTTTTTTTATTGTCACTATGGCATTTTTGTCATCTCCAAGATGCTCTTATGTGTTGTTGAATCGATATAACCTTCTCTATCATTTAATAAAATAGATATGGTGGCTATAGATTTAGTTTCTCAACATGATTCCATAATGTTGGAGTTCTACACTTATTGCCATATGTGGCTTCATAAGGAGTCATCTGAATACTCGAGTAAAATCGATTGTTGTAAACAAAATTCACCAAAGGTAAATTTTGATCCCAACAACTATTAAAATTCATAGATCATGCTCTAAACAAGTATTCAAGAGTCTTAGTTTTCCTCTTAGACTAATTATCTAACTTATAATAATAAGTATTGATGAATTATAGATTTGTATGCAATTCTTGATAGAGACTACTCTAGAACATTGAGGTATACCTTACATCTCAATCAGTAATATTGGAAATTGGTACTCCATGAAATTTCACCACAACCATAATTTATATTCTGGAAGGCGATTAAGAGACAAACAATATATGGTATAAATTATGTGTGATGACATTGTAAGGTAAAAAATTATAACCCATATATCATTATATCCCTTATAATTTTTGGAAACACTAACCAAAAAAATCATGGTGATGTTTGAAAAATATCATTCAAGTGAAGGTGATGGATGTAACATCCCCTTAGTGTTTTTTCTCTTACCATTAACATTATGAAAATTGAAGCACAAAGAAACACTCTGAAATATCTCTCTTTATTACATCCCACCATAAATACATGTTAAGGTCAATATGCATCTTTTTTCTTCCATGATTAATAGAGAATGATGAACTGTAATCCTAATCCAATAACTCATTTTTAATTATTATATGGGAGGAATAAAACACTGTTATTGGTCTTTATTATTCAATCACAATAAATGTGAAACTTGGTAACATTTCTTAGCTTCTTTTGTAAATCAACATCATCCTTTGGTGAATCCTTAACATTCACATGTATAGATGGTTGCACATTCATTTGAAAAAGATCTGATTTATTCTCTTCCATTATGATTTCTAGATCCATCTTTTTTAAATCGATAAATATTTTATTTTTTATAATCATTACTGTAGATAGGCTAGCATTGTTCTTTCAACTCAAAGATTCTTCCACCTTGATCACATTACCTTGTTGTAATGTATTGATCATTCACAATATACAATCCACAACAACCAAATTTGTTTCACATATTCATATCCATATGAGTGAAAATACACATTAATGTTTTATGATTAGAATATATATCACACCACAGACTTTAAATATATTTTCTCTATATCATTAAAACAAATATTACCCCCACTAAATCCTAATAATGATGTTGGTAAATTTTCTTGGGTCTTCTTAGATTTCATGGGTCATAATAAAAAACTATATCATTTTTCATGATAACACATACCAACCCATTCTTGGATGCATCACTATATATTATGAATCTTTGTCCACAACATATAAGTGTGGGAACTTGTTCACTTACTATCATTCATTTCATCTCTTTAAAATTTACTTCACATTACTCTATCCATACGAACATAAATCCTTTCCAAATCTTCTCGGTGAGAGGACGAGATAGTCCAAATAAATACTTTAAAAACATCAATAATATCGATCTAAACAAAGAAATCATTGGATCTCAGTTATCATTTTTAGTCTCGGTCAATGTTCAATAACTTAAATATTTTTTGGATCCAAAGAAATACCTAACCTTAATATTATGATACCCAAAAATGAATCTTTTTAGCTGAAAATTCATAGTTTGGGAATTTTACATAAATATTTTCTTTTCCTAGGTTTTTAGTAAAATTATCAAGTTATCCTCAGGTTAATCATTTCCCTTTGAATATACATGAAAATCATCTATAAAGACTACTGAAAACTGATCAAGATAGTCCATGAATACTTTATTCATTAAATCTATGAACAAAGCAGTGGAATTAGTAAGACCAAAAGGCACCACATTAAATTTGTATTGTCCATAACTTCTATAAAATTTCATCTTGTGTATATCTTCCTTCTTGACCCTCAATTGATAATATGCATAATTTAAATCAATATTAGAAAATTATTGAGATACGTGTACTTGACCAAATAAGTCATCAGTACAAGGGAGATGATATTTGTTCTTGATAGTGTTCTTATTATGTTTTAGATAATTAATGAAAAGTCTCATTGATCCATCATTATTCTTTACAAATAGAACAACTAAACCACATGGTGATGCACTATCGTGTATGAATCCATATTAAAGACTCTCTTGGAGTTTCTTCTATAATTTATATAACTCAATTTGGTCCATTCTATATGGAGTCATTAAAATAAGCACAAAACCTGGTATGAGTTCTATTGAAAAATCAATATCACGTATTAGTGGAAGATTGGAAAATTGTTTAGAAATACATTAAAAAACTATCATACACTAGGCATATATTTAATTGCGATTTCCCCCAATCATCTGATATATGAAAACATCATTTATTAGAATTAAGACCCACATGATAGAAGTAATTTTCACTAAAAATTCATATTCATCAATGAATCGATAGATGATCATGGATTTATTTAGAATATGAAATATGACTTACATTCTTTGGAAATTGACATGACATATATATAGTTAAATATAATCCATGGAAAGAATAACATTGAATTAAACTATAGAAGGATCACCTGATTTTTTGAAGCACTTCCCACAAACTTCAACCGGATAAGAATTATAAACATATGATGAAACTATTTTTATATTAAGAGTTTTCACATCTAACTAATTGTATGAATATTGAAGTAATATATAGATACCATTAGATAATTATTTACAAATTAAAAGCTAGGTGGATCTAGAATCAAATTAAGCTTTTTTTGTTTTAGAGTTTATGGTATGTGTACCTTTCACCGCTTCATTATCCTTATACACATTACTATAATTTATTGCATAGAATTTCTCATCCTCATTATCTATAAGAGGTTTCTAACATCGATCAATATTTATAAACCTCTAATTTGGTAATTGGTTTTTGTAATTCCCATTTTCCTTCCACTAGAAGCATTGATGTTTGAGAGGTGCATTCTATGAATCCTTTTATCTATAAACGTCATTAGTTATCTTTTTTTCATAACTACAATAGTAAATTTCTTGATGACCTTCTTTAAAACATTTAAAACATTTACTAGTCTAGATAAGACTATTTCCTCCATCTTTGTTTACAAAATTTTATCATGTAGGAAAGATCGTCTTCTTTTCACTAGGGCTCTTATATTTTCACTTGAATTGCTTTTTAATCATATTATCAAACCCATAAGATTGATGGGTAAATAAAATATCAATATGAACCATGAAATCACATTGAATTATTTCCCCTTAGCTATTGGAGTCCCTTATTAATAATTATTTTTTGATTCATGGTTTTAATACACTAAAGAATTGACAAACCTCACTATCAGGTTAGATTATAATTACATAAGAATACATTACAAGTCATGTAAAATATGTTCCATATGTACCAACGTAAACATCATACTTTTTATAAATCTCAAGAAACTATTTATAAATATTATATTGAAGGATACAATGAATTTAATTTTTCAAAGATATGTTACTAAATTCCTTCCATTCCATGGATTCAATTTCATCTCTCTACCGTTTATTATTGATAAGATTCCACAATTGATATGTTTCACCTTCCATATGATAGACAGAAAAAATGAATTTCTCGTGTTAGGAAAATTGAAGTACTAAAAATATATTTTCAATGGTATTAATATATTGCCATAAACTGGTGGATCAGAGGATGCGTTGAAAGAAGTTGGATGATACATCATAAAGGACATAAAAGAGTTTTGTACCCAACATTGTCCATTTTAAGTCCAGCATGATACATATATTGGGAAAGATGTGTGATCATAGAAACAATATTTTTATTTCTATATCGCATAACATTTAATATTTTAACAGAATAATCATTTCATTTTCATATGCATTCATCGTTAGTGTGTTTCCTTTAGGTTCCTTCTATTGACTAAATCAATAAATCGTAGTGTGAGAAACTATAATAACATTGGGAACCCCAAATAATTAATGTAAATAATTTTTGTAATTTAAATTTATGACATGCTAGGTTTCTTCCTTGGTTATTCATGAACTATACCAAACTGTAGAATTATATCATATATATAGAAATATATTTAGGGTTCTTACTATGTTTTCTCATCCTAGATTCCAAAGGTTAACCTAACCTTGCTATGATACAAATAATAACATCCCATAAATCCATACATTGGTATAATATCTTTAATAAAAAAATAGTCATTATAGTACATAACAAAATAATCTTAAAATTGTATAGTTTTGTGTCTTTGAAAATTGGGAATTATAAAAAACTGATTCATAAAAAAACAACATCATCTCCCTCATATTCCTTCATAACCAGACCACTTTTTGACATATATTACATAGTATCTTTCTTTATATTCTAGGAAAATATTCATAATAAAATGGTGAGATCATATTCTATATAAGGTTAATCCATAGATAAATCAATAGGAAAAAGGGTATAAGGATATGAAAATATCTTTTGAAAATTAAATCATGCATATCAAGGATCGTGATATTGTGTCATGAAATAAATTATAGATCATAAATTATAAAGCAATTTATTTAGTGAGTGCATAACATAAGATAAGAAATTGTAGCAAAACAATATTCTCATAAAATCATTTCCATGTTGGTAAACTATCAATTCCAAAACCATAATAGTTAAAAAAGTCCCAAAGTAAATTGAGTTCACTCCTCATTCAATCCCTATATTACTGAACAAATTTAACTCTACATTCCATTCCTATCAATCTCATCTGATATAAATCATTACCCAATGATATGGAAGGTGATATAGGTCACACCCATCAAATAATTAAAACATTACATATGTGTTCCACAAAGACAAAAATCAATCATTATATCAAAACCAATGATAATAAATGGGTTTTATAAACATCATTATGTCATATCATAACCCATTGAAAATAAATTAGTTTCATAAATATCATTCCTTTATAAAAATAAACCAATAATAAAATTAATTGGTATATAATACAAGAAGAAAACAACAATTACCTAATATGTAACATCTAATAATATTATCATAGATGTAAAATATTTTTAATAAATAAGTTGAAAATGATTCTTGAGGAAAATATCAATTCTTATTTGAAAATGTGGTTTTTGTTTAAATGTTAAACTATTTGTAAATTTTATTTTCTAAAAATTACCTCTTAATATAATAGATTAATCATCAATAAATTAATGCATCCTAAAGTAGATAAATCATTTCAAGTCGTATAATTTAAAAAACATTCTTCTCTTATATTTATAGAAAAAGTAACAGAGTAACTTGTAAAGAAAACAAAAAAATCCTTTAAAAATGTTTATTATAAATTAACCCATAAATAATATATTCTTCAAATTTTTTTATAATAATAGAAACAATATTTTTTAAAAACAATTTTATGAAACATGGTCATGGAAGATAAGTATTCCTCAGTATATAACTATATATAAACAGTCCTGAATAATAATGAGATTGTTAAATTAACCCATAGGTTTTATTTCTTTCTAACGTATCTGAAAATCTGATATAATGGAATGTATAATGTATCTCTTTTATCATCTAATAACCCATTTTGTAATAATATTTCATTATTACACTACTTTTGGATGTTAACTCCTTCGTATTCCTATGCATGTTTTGTCGTATAAGTGTCATATCAAGCTCATATGAAATAATTTTGTAACCTATCAAATGATATTAAGGTAATAAATATAATATTTATTATATATATATATATATTTATATAATTAATCATGAATGGTGAGCATGAAAAATGAATTATGTCGTGTTGTGGAGACGGTATCTCATACGTACATAGGAGCGACGGTATCATACCATTAAGGGTGAAATGGTAAGGAAATAGACGAAATAAATTTTATTACAGTTATATATATATATATATATATTATTTCTACCATTTTACCACATACAAATAACGTGGTGATGAAAAATAGATTACTCCACAACATGGAGATAGTACGTCGTACGTACTCACACATGGTACATTGGTTTTTCAGAGGACGAATAAAAGGCATAACATGGTAGTTAAATAATCATAATAAAATCATATAATATATTTGATATTTAAGTAACTAATTTATAATGGAAAAACCACATTAAGAGTATGTATAATAAGAAATAATATTGAATGAGTCAGCAAATATGATTACCTCTTCCGTAGTGAAATTCCATATATCACCTCTTAAGGAAAATAGTGTTGGCCTTTTGAGAAGACAAGAACCTCTATAATGTTTCTAAGGAAGTTTAGAAGATAATATTTCATTTTATGGTTTATATTGAAGACTCAATATGATGTAAATAAATGACCGAGGAGGTTACCTTTTATAATTGAGGTGAGTGGTACTTTTGAAATTTCTAAAATATTAATTTATAATAAATTTAATCCCAATCAAAAACAAAAAATACTATTTATTCGATTCTAATATGATATGAGGTTTTAATCTAATCCAAGAATATATTATAGACAAGTATTTTTACTTTTTAAACCTTATCATTTTGGCTAACCCTTAGTTGAGCTAATCTAATTATAACTGAGGAAACATATTTTTAAATATTAAAAGGTTGTAATGTTTACTTCTACGATGTAAATTAAATAGTAAATAAATAATTAATAACATATTTTTCAATCTTAAAATGTGTTTACATTTTATATATTTTATGTTTTTTAAACATTCTAATAATGTATTATTTTTATAAAATATCATTAGTTTGAATTTTGACATTATTCATTACTTGGACTTTTAAAATATCAGAATAAAAATTTATCTTCAACAAAATATTTTATTATATCCCTAAGTGTTAAAGGTAGTCTATAAAATTCATTAATCACATTTTTTATCAAAAATTGTTATATAAAATTCATTAATTACATTTATTATCAAAAATGTTATTATTTTGATATATTAAAATCATTAATTTGACATTTTCATTAATAAAATAATTACAGCATCAGGGTTGTTTAATTATTTAACTTAATTATTTATTAACAAAAAAGTAAAAATAAAATTCCCCGATGAGGATAAATAACCTAAATTTCATAATAATATATGTAGTCTAATCTATCATTTTTTATCCCCATATTAAAAATGATATACTATTTAAAAAATGAATGTGACGCCTTTAAATTTCTATTAAATAAAATGTTACATATATCATAAAATAAAATAAGTGAACCAAAAAGTCAAATTTTCCTTTTAATAAGAAAATTATATTTATTAAGTTAAAAATTTACATTAGTATTTGTTCATAACAAAACACTATCCCCATGTGGACACATAAAGAATATTTAAGATAAAGAAAATAAATTTTTCTATCTTTCTTTGATTTAAATATTATATATGTTATTTTCATTTACAAGTGTACATTAAATTAGTTATTTTTTATCCATTATCGTAAATGGTATAATTATATTCATCTAATGAAATTTTGGCATCTGTTAGGGTCATTTATAGTTTTATAATTTTATTTTAACCTAAATTTCTCAATTTACCCTTTATAGTGGTAACAATATTTACCAATGATCCTATACATATTTTCCAAAAACAAAAGGGACATTTTAAAAAAATTTGGACCTTCAGAATAAAAATTTAGAAATATTTTTTGTAAATTCAAATCATATATGTTTCACTAATTAATTTAAAATCAAACCGGAAAAATACCATGATATTTTTTTTAACAAAAAAATCACATTTAAAATATATTTTTTATAATAAATTTGTTTGTGTGATCCCTTTTTAAAACCATAATTTTAATATTTTAAATCATATTTAACCTATTATTATTTTAAGAAAATCTATAATATAATTTAACCTAGTAAAAACTTTTTAAAAAAATACGGTTTTCAATTAAAATATGAATTTTCACTATTCCTAAAATGTCTTCCAAAAAAGATAATTTTGAAAACAAAAATAAGATTCATTTTTAAAATAAAATCTATAGAACATATATTAATATTTCTTTACTAATTTTTAGAATAAAAACACAATTTTTAACAGAGTTTATTTTTTAATAATAGAATGATTTTACTAAATAATGGGTGATTAGTTTCAGAAATCATTCCAATAAATTAATATTGAGTTGGAACATAATATTTATTTCATATATTAGTTGTTTAGATTTATTCCCATCAATTAATGAAACGTTTATAATGGTAATTTTATACTAATAGAACCTATCATTTTTTTAAACTCACAGTTGCGTGAAACACTATCTATTTAAGGATTAAAATTATTTATAGACAAATATTTATTAAATAATATGGGAGTAATATTCTACACTCATATTAATGAATTTCTCCCTATAAATTCATCTCTTAGGTCCAAATATAAGAGGATACCTCTACCTCATCACATCCTTAGTTTTCTATGTAGATTCTTTAAATTTGTGGTTCCTCCATAAAATATTAATCAAGTGAGTGGTTTTGTTTTGTAGAACATTTTCTATATGATCTACCATCTTAATGAGTTGTTCATTATTCAAATATCCTTCATCAATGGTTCTACTTATATGTTTAGTACATGTGATGTCTCAAGTACTCACTTTCTAAATAAATATATATGGAAAACATCATGAACTTGATAAATATTTAGTGGAAGTGACAATCAATAAGATACCTTCACAACACGATCCAGAATATCAAAAGGACCAATATACATAGGGTTTATCTTACCATTATTTCCAAATATCGTTACTCGTTTCCATGGAGAAATTCATAGAAATAACTTATCACTGAATTCAAACTATATGTATTTTATTTAATTATCAGCGTAATTTTTTATCGACTCTGGTCTTCTCTAGTGTGTTGTTTAATAGTTCTAACCTTATCTTATATTTTATCAACTAGATCAGGTTCCAATATCTTTCTTTCCCAAATTCAATCTCATCAATTTTTATTTTTTCCACTTATTACCATAGAGGGATTCAAAGGGAGCTATCTGAATACAGGATTGAAATATATTGTTGTCTGTGAATTCCACTAATAGTAGGTGTTAACCCCAATAACCTTTTAAATCCATTGTGATAACTCCCAACATGTCTTATAGAGTTTTAATTAACCTATCTGACTAACCATTTGTCTAAGGATGATAATTTTTTATGAAAAACAACTATATATCCAGAGCAATCTGAATACATCTCCAAAAATTCAAGGAACATCTGTAGGGACTCGAAGCCCGATGTACCTGGACATTACATTACTTTTTCAGAATACTTAATACATAACAAACACATACACACAAGGACCGTAATAGTTTAGTGTCTTTGGAAACTCATAATTTAAACTTCTAATCGTGGTGAAAGATCTTCAATTTTTCCCATAAAGATCTTCCCCTTTTGTTTTCTTACCTAAAACCTTTCTTTATATCCTGGGGAAAAGAAAACAAAAAAATATTGAGCTCAAATTCTCAGTAAGGGTAAACAAAAGAAATTTCAATCACATCATATTCATAAGAACATATTATTTTGGAAATATTAACCTACAAAAGTGGTCATAATTTCATAACATGGGATAAATAATAGTAGTGAAATGTTATCCCAATAATCATAACTTAAAACATGAAACTCTGTGTCATACACACATAATCATAGAGAATCATTCCTCGTTGCCGTCCTGTTTCACTGAATTGGTTTAACCTTCCATTCCAGTCATGTCTATATCATGAGATATAAATCTTTACCCAATGAATTTGAGAGAGATATAGGTCCCACCCATCTAATAATGATACCATTATTATGAGTGCCACAAAATAAAAAATCATGCATCATTGCATAACACATGTTATAAAAATGGGATTCTTAAACATCATGACATCATAAAACAATTCATGTAAGATAAAAGAATTCATAAAAATAATTCCATCACAACATAATCAAATCAATTTAATAATAGGGATAGAAAAATAACCCTTTATTATCTTAGATGGAAAATATTTTTGATAAAATACTTGAACTCCATTCTTGAGGAAAATATCCTTTCTACTTCAAAAACATTTTTTCTTTCTTAACATGTCATAAAATTTCAAACTAAAAGAAGTTGATTAAAAATAAACCAGAGAACTTGTAAAGGAAGCTTCTTGGAAATAATTTTTTAAAAATCCATTCATGCCGTATAAGTTAAAAAAACATTCTTCTCGTACTTATGTTATAAAAGTCCAAAAGTACCTTGTACGAAAAACAACAAAATATTCCTTTCATATCTTTTACTAAAAACTCACTGATGGATAAAATTTGATTTAAAAAAATGTATTAGGATAGAAATAATATTACATATTGAGGAAACTTGTATGTGGATGATAAAATACACCCCAGTAAATACCAAAGTATAAAAAATCTCAGATAAAATTGAGTATGTGATATTTTCCCTTACCTTAGCCCAGATTTTCTTCGTAAGTGTCCGAACCTCCTGTATAATGATTTAAATAAAGTCATTGACTTATTAAATAATAATAATCATTGTTATGATATCATATATGTTTCACTTATGACTTTATATTACCAGTACTTTTGTAAATTCCATGTTAAATTAGCGTTTTGGATAAAATCGTTTTATTTATCATACATGTTTGGACTTGTTGTTTTTTATATTATTACTTATAACCTAATTTACATAATTACATAATGTAAAACATGATTTATATGTAATATATATTCATCATATACATATATATATATATGATATATCTATAAATGGAATGAAATACACCGTTCATGGAGAAGGTAGGCCGTTCATACGCATGAACGTTGTTTTCGTTTCCTTATTGAATTGAATGGAGTTAAGTAGATGAAATACATATATATATAAATAAATAAAGTATCATTATTATGTAATATATTTAATGATTACTTATTATATATACTTTATAATCATTCATGAATGGTTCACATGGAGAATGAATCTCATCGCGTCTTGGAGACGGTAGTCCATACGTACGCACGAGCGATGATATCATTCCCATGATCATGTAATTGCATTGAAGTGTATGTATAATATTTAAAAATCAATATAACTTTGAAATAATCATATATAGTTATTTATTTACACCATTATACCCATCCAAGTAAGGTGGTGGTCGAAAACAGATTACACCACGGCGTGGAGACGGTATTCCGTACTTACGCACGCGCGGTGATTTCGTGTTCCGTAGGATGGATAGATGGTGAAATAGGGTTTTTTCATACTTATAATAACATATCCTTATATGAGTGATACTGATGTTATTACTTAATAATAATACAACTAAATAAGAAGAAGTAGAAGAAGAAATAAAGTTGAAAGAATCGGTAATGGATATTACCTCTTCTTTCGACATGCCTTTTTGAAACCTCCTCTTAGGGCAATAATATTGGACTTTGAAGAAGGAAAAAACCTCTAGGATTTTTTTAGAGAAGTGGATAAGAAAAATTGGTAGGATTTGGCCGAGATTGAAGGCTCATAGTGGTGTGAGTAAGAGAGGGAGGAGGTGCCCTTTTATAAGGGAGGAGAGGGGCACCTTTGGAATAACAAAAAATATTATTTTATTATAAAGACATATTCGGTTTTTAATAGCTCCAAATTGAGTTATTTAGAAGATAAGGTGGGTATGGGTCGAAATACTCTCATCCAATAGAATTTAGACAAGTTTAGGTTTCTATTTTAACCTTATCATCTAGATTTAACTTTAACTTAAATAATTTTTTTTTACCGTGTCTTCTTGTTTTCTTACACTATAAGGTTAATAAACTTTCTATAAAAAGCCAAAAGAACCCCAAATTGTTTATTATTAATATATATAACCTTATCTAAGTCATTTTTCCGAACCTTAGGTTTTTAGGAATAAAATTACAATTAATAATATAATATTTTTTTTAAAAACTATTTTATGTCAATTTTGACACTATTTGGTAATTGATTTTTGTGAAAATTCTAACAGAATTATTAGATCGAACAAAGTTAACTAAATCAATAATACAATGTCATATTAAACTATAAAATTAGTTTAATTCATAAAAAGTCTCAAATTACATTTATTTGGGTATTTATACCATCAATTATGTCAATATTTCATTAATAAGATAATTACTGCATCATCATTATGTCATAAATAAATTAAATTATTTAATGTCTAAAAATTATAAATAAAATACGATTATATAGGAAATATTTTTATATTTGTAATGAATATTTATATTCGAATTTACCATATGTATAACCCTATATTAAAAATGTTTTAGTTATTAAACTTTGATTTTAACTATTTTAACTATTCATTAAATAAAATAATATTAAATATCCTAATCTAATCCAAGTGGCTCTAAATGGTCATATTTTATTGCTATGATTGTTTTTGGTCGAAATAAACTTATCAAATAGACTTGGGACATGTGTTAGGGTAATAATAATATCATTTTTACCCTTAATTACCCTATTTACTTTTAGTCGTGGTAAAAAAAAGTAAAAAGTAACTATTCACCAAAAATTATTTTCATCTCATTGAACAACATTTTAGTCCATGATATTAACCCTGTCTCACGGATTTTTGAAATTCTACTCACAGAAGCCATAAAATTATGTTTTATGTGAATTTGCAAATTCTCCTTGAAGGTGGGTAAAAGACGGTGAAAAGTTCAATAAAATTTTTATATATCTAAAATTATTATAAAATGACTCCAATGAATTCAATTGAACTTATATAGTTATTATGTATCAATTTTGACCTAAAATAAATTTAAATAAAATAAATTATTATTTAAATAAAAAGTCAGTTTTTGAATAGTAACCCAGTGTTTTCACTATTCATCAAAAATTGAATGTTTTCAGAAAAATACCAAAAATTCACCCTATGCTAATTTCGATATTCTGAATCCAAAAATGAAGTCCATTTTGAAAGATGAAATTTACAAAATTTCCAAAAGTGGTTATTACTATTCATAATGGCTAGTTTAAAATAATATTATAACCATATATCATTGTTTAGTGAAACCTGATATTGCGTACAACACATGATATCGAGGAAAGTCGTGATTACGTGTAATGTAGGCCATGTCAGGGTTGCGTGTTGTGCAAGAATCCTTCGTTTTTTCGTATAACATAATCCACCAATATTTCATTTATACATGGAATATATATATATATATACACACTCAATGTTGCGTAGAATGATTATTATAAAACGAACTTGAAATTGTGTGTAACACAATCTAAGAATAGTGTTGTGTATACTTCAAGCTAATACAGTGTGGCGTATAGCACAAGATAATCTTTTTTTAGCATAAAACACATGACATCAAATAAATTAAGAAGTATACTTATCATACAATATCAGGTTGTTACATTCTACCCCCCTTAAATTGAATTTCGCCCTCGAAATTCGTCGGGGTTATACATGGTTTTCTACCTGAAATTTTCTTTAATTTCAACACACATCATAAAATGAAATACCAAAACATAACTTTAAAAACTAAAGTACGAAACGCAACGGTTACCCAAATTTACTAATCACTGGGTTTTCACATAGGATAACATAGGTGAAAATAAGGATATGGAAGAAAAATCTAACCATCAAGTTCTGATGGAGAGTGGTAGAGGGCATGGCTATAAAAAATCCAACAATCACAAAGCCATAAATTTGTGATGATTTAAGGTACCATCTGATTCATCGGATATAACAGCACTATGAGAACATTTTTGGTTTTCCATATCATTTACCTAAAGTTGAAAATTTTAAATTAGAAGAAATACATGCTTGATTTTGGTACAATCTCACTGTTGTTCATGCTTTGAACAATTTCCACTTCATCTCTTAAAGAAAAGAAGTTGAATTTGTTTTCCCTGAAATGTTAGCGGATCATGCGATAGAATGATAGGTCATTCCATTTGTCTCAAACATAAGGTTAGTAAAACATATATATAAGTCCATTTATGGTTATATTAATCATATATGGTTCCAAAAATGGACTTATACTTCATATATCATACCGCTTAATATAATAAAACTAGTTTCTACTGACCAGGGACTTCTTGTAGGCCAGTGGTAGGCGATAAAGGCCAGTCGCACTTCAGTTGTGGGTTCGATTCCCACAGCCTTGTCTGATGCGACGGGTTGTCACCCATCCTGCAGGTTGTCCTTTTTCTAAAACTACATTATTATAAGTTTCCATCAATAATATCAAAAAAGTTCTAGCCTTATACATTACTAACTTATGTCCAACATAATCCATTCCAATCTTTAGGCTTATCCAAAATACTGTTGTCCAATCTCATATTATAGTGAAAACAATTATGAGAGAGTTCATATAACAAGAATGTTAATACCATCGTTGATACCCATATATCATAAGATGTGTCTTGTTGGTCACATTCCAAACATTCAAAGGCCTTAATCATGTATTCTCTTGAAAAAAAATAAATTACCATAGAACCTTAGTGAAAACATGAATGCTGTCAAAAGGAAACTCTTTCCACATAACAAAACCCCAAAATTCTATATACTCAAACCATGATATAACTATTTCCTTATATCAGTCATGAGCTCATGAATACTATTAAACATTTCATTTTCTCCTTATCCCTTCATTATGCGCATATCATCTTCTTTCCAAAAATATCTCAATCACTTTCCATGGTTACCGGTACCATAAAATTATTTAAAACCACAATAGACCAATACATAAATATTCCAATATTCCATGATACTATATACAACATTATTTTGGAATCCCATTACATAAACACTTAATCATTCCACCACATTGTTGTCATTTTCAACATGGCCAATAGTGATCGCATGTGACTTACCTTTTTCCTTTTCCTTAAGTTGTTGCTCATGTCGATCATAATTAACCCTTGGATTAGGGAATTGATTAGCATAATGCCCCATTTCATTGCACTTGAAGCATTGAAGTGTAGGTGGTGCGTTCTCTGTAGTCTTTTCTTTATTCACATCATTAGAAACCCTTTTTCGATTACTTCGACACTCAGCTGCTTGATGACCTTATTTTCCACACTTAAAACATTTTCTAGTCCCTTTAAGACAATCTCCACCATGCTTCTTTCCACACCTTGAGAATAAGGAAACATTCATCTTCCTTTCACCATTATTCTGAGATTTCTCCTGGAACTCCATCTTTCGTTTCTTGTCAAAACTATGAGATGAATATGTAACACCAACTTCCATTTCTACCTTGATAGCACAATGCACAATTTCTTCATATCTACTGAAGTCTCTTATAGCTAATACCCTTCGAAGACTTGGTTTTAAGCCACTACAGAATCGATCAACTATACTTTCAGGTTGGATGATAATGCCAGATGAATACCTTGAAAGCCTTGTAAAATTCTCTTTTTATAAACCAACGGATTCATCATCCTTTTTCTTTAGTTCAAGATACTCCTTCTCCATCTTTGTATGAAGAATACGAGGGAAGTACTTATTGAAAAATAAGTTCTTGAACTCATCCCATTCCATGGACTCAATTTCATCTCTTGGCCTTGTATTCATGATCAGACTCCACCATTGTTCAACTTCACCTTCCAAACGATATACTGCTAAGATGACTTTATCATGTTTAGAACATTGAAGAACTGAAAATATCTTTTTAGTGGTACTGATCCATTATTCGGCAACAAGTGGATTGGAAGACCCACTGAAAGAAGGTGGACGTTGCCTCATGAAAGACCAAATAGAATATTATTCCCTACTTTGCTCATTTGGAAGTCCAGAATGGATCATAGCTTGTGTAAGTATAGAAATAAGATTTTGCACTCCATCTCCCATAACACTGGTTTGTTTAGGAGGACAATCATTTCATTGTCCATTACATTGATCAACACGGTTCCTTCGTGTTCCAGCCATCGTCTAAAACCCAAAAAGAATAGTGTGAGAGGCAAAAATCAAGCTAGGGAAAACAACATAATAAAGGGGGAGTACCTTCAATATCTAACATCTTAGGTTCAATTCTAAGATCGTTACTATAATTCTAGGATTATAACCTATACTTATACCAAACCTTAGGGACATCCCTAGACATACCTTAGAAATATCTCTAGGGATCTCACTAAATTTCATGAATCCTAGTTTCCAAAGGTTGACTAAACCTTTCCTCTGATACCAACTGTAGATACCCGAAGCATAACATACATGGACATTACATTACTTTTTCAGAATACTTAATACATAACAAACACAAACACACAAGGACTGTAATAGTTTAGTGTATTTGGAAACTCGGAATTTAAACTTCTAATCGTGGTGAAAGATCTTCAACTTTTCCCACAAAGATCTTCCCATTTTGTTTTCTTACCTAAAACCTTTCTTTATATCCTGGGGAAAAGAAAACATAAAAAGGGTGATCTCAAATGCTCAGTAAGGGTAAACAAAAGAGATATCAATCACATCATATTCATAAGAACATATTATTTTGGAAATTTTAACCTGCAAAAGAGATCATAATTTCATAACATGGGATAAATCATAGTAGTGAATTGTAATACCAATAACCTTAACTTAAAACATGAAAAATTGTGTCATACACACACAATCATAGAGAATCATTTCTTAGTAGTCAAGACACATTTCCAATAATACCTTAGCGGACAAAGTCCATATCTGAACCGAGTTCACCCCTCATTTCAGTCATGTTTCACTGAACCGGTTTAACCTGTCGTTCCAGTCATGTTAATCTCATGAGATATAAATCTTTACCCAATGAATTGGAGGGAGATATAGGTCCCACCCATCTCATAATGAAACCATTCTTATGTGTGCCACAAAATCAAGAATCATACATCATTGCATAACCCATGTAATAAAAATGGGATTCTTAAACATCGTGACATCATAAAACAGTTCATATAACATAAAGTAATTCATAAAAATAATTCCATCCCAACATAATCAAATCAATTTAATAATAGGAATTGAAACAAAACCCTATATTATCTTAGATGGAAAATAATTTTGATAAAACACTTGAACTCCATTCTTGAGGAAAATATCCTTTCTACTTCAAAAACATTTTTCCTTTCTTAACATGTCATACAAATTTAAACTAAAAGAAGTTGATTAAAAATAAACCTGAAAACATGATAAGGAATCTTTTCTTAAATAATGTTTTAAAAATCCATTCATGCCGTATAAGATAAAAAACATTCTTCTCGTACTTATGTCGGAAAAGTCAAAAAGTACCTCGTACGAAAAATGACAAAAGATTCCTTTCATATCATTTAAGAAAAATTCACGGAAGGGTAAAATTGGATTTAAAAAATTTTAGTAGGATAGAAATAATATTACATATTGATGAAACATGGATGTGGATGATAAAATACACCCTATAAAATACCAAAGTATAGACAATCTCGGTTAAAAATGAGATTGTGATATTTTCCCTTACCTTAGGTCAGATTTGCTTCGTAAGTGTATGAACCTCCTGTATAATGATTTAAATAAAGTAATTTACTTATTAAATAATAATATTCATTGTTATGATATCATATATTTTTCACTTATGACTTTATATTACCCGTTCTTTTGTAAATTCCATGTTAAAGCAGCGTTTTGGGTAAAATCGTTTTATTTATCGTACATGTTTGGACTTGTTGTTTTTGATATTAATACTTATAACATGATTTAATTAATTCCATAATGTAAAACATGATTTATATGTAATATATATTCATCATATACATATATATATATATATATGATATATCGATAAATGGAATGAACTACACCGTTCATGGAGATGGTAGGCCGTACGTACGCATGAATGATGTTTTCGTTTCCTTATTGAATTGAATGGAATTAAGTAGATGACATATATATATATATACATAAATATAGTATCATTATTATGTCATATATTTCATTATTACTTATTATATATACTTTATAATCATTCATGAATGGTTAACATGGAGAATGAATCTCCTCGCGTCGTGTAGACCGTAGTTCGTACGTACACACGAGCGATGATATCATTCCCATGATCGTGGAATTGCATTGAAGTGTATGTATAATATTTCAGAAACAATATCACTTTGAAATAATCATATATAGTTATTTATTTTCACCATTATACCCATCCAACTAAGGTGGTGGTCGAAAACAGATTACACCATGGTGTGGAGATGGTTTTCCGTACGTACGCACGCGTGGTGATTTCATTTTCCATAGGATGGATAGATGGTGAAATAGGTTTGTTTCATACTTATAATAAAATATCAGTATATGAGTGATACTGATGTTATTACTTCATAATTAAACATCTAAATAAGAAGAATTAGAAGATGAAAGAATGTTGAAAGAATCGGTAACGAATATTACCTCTTCTTTCAACACGCCTTTTGGAAAACTCCTCTTAGGGCACTAAGATTGGTATTTGAAGAATCCAAAACCTCTAGGATGTTTCTAGGGAAATGGAAAATATAAATTGGTAGGGTTTGGTCGAGATTGAAGCCTCAAAGTGGTGTGAGGAAGAGAGGGAGGAGGTGCCCTTTTATAAGGGAGGAGAGGGGCACCTTTGGAATAACTAAAAATATTATTTTGTTATAAAGTCATATTCGGTTTTTAATTGCTCCAAATTGAGTTATTTCGAATCTAGGGTGGGGATGGGTCGATATCCTCTCATCCAATATAATGTAGAAAAGTTTAGGTTTCTATTTTAACCTTATCATTTAGATTTAACTTTAACTTAAATAATTTTTCTTCTACCATGTCTTCTTGTTTTCTTACACAATAAGTTTAATAAACTTACTATAACAAGCCAAACGAACCCCAAGTTGTTTATTATTAATATATATATCCTTATTTAAGTCATTTGGCCGAAACATGGATTTTGAGGAATAAAATAACAATTAATAATATAATATTTGTTTTAAAAACTATTTTATGTCAATTTTGACACTATTTGGTAATTGATTTTTGTGAAAATTCTAAAAGAATTATTAGTTCAACAAAAGTTAACTAAATCAATAGTAACATGTCATATTAACAGATAAAATTAGTGTAATTCATTAAAAGTATCAAATTACAGTTATTTGGGTATTTATAACATCAATTATGTCAATATTTCAATAATAAGATAATTACTGCATCATCATTGTGTAATAAATAAATTAAATTATTTAATGTATAAAAATTATAAATAAAATACCATTATTTAGGAAATATTGTTATCTTTCTAATGAATATTTATAGTCGAATTTACCTTATTTATGACCCTATATTAAAAATGTTTTAGTTATTAAAATTTGATTTTAACTATTTTAACTATTCTTTAAATAAAATAATATTAAATGTCCTAATCTAATAAAAGTGGGCCGAAATGGTCATATTTTATTCCTAAGGTTGTTTTTTGTCGAATTAAACTTATCCAATAGTATTAGGACATGTGTTAGGGTGATAATAATATCATTTTTACCCTTAACTACCCTATTTACTTTTAACCATGGTAAAAAAAAGTAAAAAGTTACTATTCACCAAAAAATTATTTTCATCTCATTGAACCACATTTTAGTCCATGATATTAACCGTGTCTCTCAGATTTTAGAAATTTAACTCACAGAAGCGGTAAAATTATGTTTTATGTGAATTTGAAAATTCTCCTTGGAGGTGGGTAAAAGACGGTGAAAAGTTCAATAATTTTTTTATATATCTAAAATTATTATAAAATTACTCCAATGAATTAAATTGAACTTATATAGGTATTATGTATCAATTTTGACCTAAAATAAATTTAAATAAAATAAATAATTATTTAAATAAAAATTCAGTTTTTGAATAGTAACCCAATGTTTTCACTATTCATCAAAAATTGAAAGTTTTCAGAAAAATACCAAAAATTCACCCTAGGCTAATTTCGATATTCTGAATCCAAAAATGAAGTCCATTTTTAAAGATAAAATTTAAAAAAATTCAAAAAGTGGTTATTACTATTCATAACGGCTAGTTTATAATAATATTATAACCATATATCATTGTTTAGTGAACCTGATATTGCGTATAACACACGCTATCGAGGAAAGTCGTGATTGCGTGTAATGCAAGCCATGTCAGGGTTGCGTGTTGTGCAAGAATCCTTTGTTTTTTCTTATAAAAGAATCAAACCATATTTCATTGATACATTGAATATATATATATATACACACTCAATGTTGGGTAGAATGACTATTATAAAACGAACTTGAAATTGTGTGTAACAAAATCTAAGAATAGTGTTGCATATACTTTAAGCTAATACAGTGTGGCGTATAACACAAGATAGTCTTGTTGTAGCATAAAACACATAACATCAAATAAATTAAAAATAAAAATTATCATAAAATATCGGGTTGTTACAACATCATGGTTCTCTATAACACACTAAGGTTTTGAAAATAAATATAGAATTTTATAATCTAACCATTAAGCACAACTTTGTCTCTTCTATGTTTTGAATTTCAAGAAATGGTCATCTAGAGTTGTGTTTAGTAAGTCATTTGGAGTTTGATATAACAAACTTGATTTTTTTTGTGAATAGTAACATACCCTTATGAATAGTAATAAGAATAGTAATATAACCCTTCATAATAGTAAATAATAATATTATTTTATTTTCTTATGGAAATAAGACAATGAGATTTTAATTAGTTTTCCAAAGAGAATTAAAACTAATTGCACTTTAAGATTTTTATTTTTCGAATTAAATATAAAATTATTTAAAAATTAAATTAATAATATTTAGAATATTATTTTTCAAAAATGGATTTCACTTTTGAATTCTACACGTCTAAAAATGGCAGGGTTAAATTTTTGGTATTTTTATGAAATTCTAGAATTTTTGATGAATAGTGAAATACAATAAAATACCGTATATAAAAATTATTAGTTAAATACACTATTCATGACCTCACAAGTGATGCAAGGACACTTGGTTTGAACTAACATGCACTTATTACTATTAGGGGTCACATTAAAAAATAGTATTGGTTGTCTTGAGGGATATAATAAAATAATGAAATAAATATTCAGAATTTACCCCTCTCCTCCACTATAAACCCTCCCCCACCACTACCTCTTCTCTCCACACCTCTATGCCTTGAATCTCCTCAATGTTCAGCCCAATTACCATTCCCTAGTCACTCCCCACTACCAGTAATCTCTTAGTCTTTCCAAAATACCAAAACCCCTTCCCTTAAAGAGTTTCTCAAGGAGGTTATTTCAAGAGGTAAAACACTATTCTTTCTCATTTGGTATTATTTCTATTTATCTACTTTTTTATCCATTCCTCTCCTCCTCTATCCAAATGATCATGATAACTCTAGTAAAAACTATATACTGGATTTATATCATGTGAATGGAATAACCATCATAAATATTCTTACTCCCTCCCTTTAATTTTATAAACGAAATCGACATCCAAGAGGATACTATTTATAACCTTTGTGGACGACGAAGTTTCGTTCATCAATTTCTTCATCATTACTAGTCATGATACCATATTAATGGTTTAATAAGACAATAATATATGTGTTATAACCTAATTAATATTCAGTAACCAGAATATGTACATATAATTAAGTTATATGACAAAACTAGTTCATAATATTCCAAATAAAGCCAAATAATCGAAGGGGTGGTCATCTAATGGTTCATCCTCATTCCATGAAACCAAATGATAGAAATGACCATTTTAAATTATTTATGTTCATTAATAATATATAATTCCAATCCTTGAGATTTAAAACCATTCCACATGAACTTCATTTCATAAAAACAAAGTGAACCGAATATGAAAATAAAGGAAACAAACACTCTAGAAAGACAGAATTCAATACAATAACTTGTTAATAAAGACATGAATGAAATAACCAGAATTATGGTAACCTAAATAAATGTATAATAGGTTCTAAAATAAGTTATTAAAAAGTATAATTTCATATTCCAGGAGCTTATGTACAAGAGAGTAACAGGTTTGGAGTTAAGGTAAGGGTTTTTCCACCCGAACATCCATTTTAATTCGGGATACTTTAATTGTATAAATACCTCGATAAAATTATTATGTATCATTATTTAATCCACATATTTTCTGTGTGAGTTTCATATATTTGTTTAGAAACCAGAATCCTTCCTTATTTGATGGATAATTACACTTTATAAAAAGAACATTCATAATTGTTTAAAAAATACGAGCCCGGTTCAAGGGAATTTCTAAAATCCTTACCTATTTTCAAGGGCACTCTATAATCTGTTTTTGGAAACCATTATCTTTATAAAAATAATCTTTTTATTATTAAAATAATATCGTACTTCACTTCAAGTTTTATAGAAATATTTTCCAAAATAAATCTTCTTTTAAAAATAAAAGATTATTTATCTCAAAATTGCTTAATGATTTTATAAGAGTATTTTCGTTTAATTCAATGCTCTTGTTGATTACATGGTAATATTGGGTTTAATAATTTATGAAGTATTATACCATATTTTTTTCAATGGATTATGACTAACTCTATTTCGGATGACCTATCCTAAAACCATTCACCATATTATTCCGAATGGTTATTGTTTTCTGTTTAATGATTGGGGAAAGTTAGTTACATTTCATATGATTGTTTCAATATGAATGTATATGTTGTTTATGTTGATCCCCACTCATATTAGGAATTCATTAGAATTATTATGTGATGGGCGTGGCCCGATATATCCCCTCGATGCATCGGTAGGTCTCATTAGACAAATAGATGTGGAATTGGATGAGGCCTTTCCCAATGCGATATGGATTTTGGCCGAGGCCTTAATCACTACATGTCATGGACGAGGCCATGAAAAAATGAATCAGAATGTCCGACATATGCACTTCAATCATTATGAAGCTAGTAATTGAATGTTCATGTGTTTATTTGACTAGTATAATACCCATGATTATGTTTTACTATGACATTATTTATTCAGCTCATATTTCTGCCATAATGTGTTCAAGTTTATTATTAAAGGCATGTGTCTTCAATAATTCATCATATCTAATGTTTATATTATCTTCCATTGTATTTATTACTATTACTGAGAGTTTGAGCTCACCCTTTCTTATGTTTCATTTTCTCAGGATATGAAAAGGTAATTTATGAATGACTTGCAATCATAATCTAGGAGACGTGATGTTTCTAGTGGAATAAAATAGTGTTTTGATTACCTTCATGTTGTAATTTTAAACTTATGTTTGTAACTTGTTACCAAAAATACTAAAATACTCAGTCTTCTGGGATTTGTATTCCTTTTATATATTCCAACGTAATCAAATAAGGAACCAGCTTTGGGAAACTGGGGTTGGGTCCTTAAAGTTGGTATCAGAGGATGTTTAGTAGAATACTTAGAAACTGGATTTATAAAATGTAGAATTAGGGAAGAGTCCCTAAGTTAGTATTTGAGGATATAAATACAATAAAATCCTGGTTTTATGGTAAGGAATAGATTATGTGGATGTTTCAAGAAAAACATCCCTGTTTGGATATGAGCAGGTAGTGGCGGCTCTGGCACAGATGTATCTAGGGGTAAAAACAGAAAACACCACATTGAGCTAGACTCGAACATGAACTGGTGCATAAAAACGGGCTGTTCTGCACTCTTGGTTACGACACTCCCATGGGATATGCTTAGGATAATTCACATTATCTTTACAAGCCATTATGTAGGAGTTTAATTTAAATATTCCTCAAAGAAACTATTTTTGTGAATATGGGATTATCCATGCATAAGATCTCAATTTTTCTGAGTATTTTTAAGTTATTCATTGTGACTCATAACCTAATATAGTGTATGAAATTATCTAGATATGGAGCCTAGTGGACGGAATGGAAATTGCATGAATGCATGTGTCCCCTGTAGGAATTTTCCTCTAACGCAAGATAATGATGTTAGCTCTGGTGTTGTGACTGGTGCTAAGTAACTCATAACTATACTAGGACATCTAACTCAGGTTATAAATAATAACCTGACCCATATGAAGCATTCAGATCCACCACATGGAGGAGCAATGCTAGATAGCTTTATGCGACAACAACCTCCATCATTTAACAAGGCAACAAAACCATTTGTAGCAGACTAGTGGGTATGTTCCCTTGAGAAGATATTTCTCGCTTTAAGATGTAATGAAAGAGAAAAGGTTATCATGAAAGTATATCGTCTATCAAGAGATGCAGATCAGTGGTGGTCATTAATCCAAAACACAAAGTAGGAGGAAGATATATAAGAGATGTAATGTAGGGATTTTAAGGAAATATTCTTGGAAAAATATTTCCCTCATGAGCAGTGAGAATATATGGAGAGAAAATTCTTGAAAATGAGGCATAAAGAAGATGAGAATGTTTCAAGGTATAAATCTAACTTCACAAGATTAGCAAGACAAGTTGTAGACTACATATGAAATCCAAGGAGAAAAATTGATCGATTATTTGATGGCCTAAAGCCATTCCTCCGGCGGGCACTAGTCTCCCAAAGTTTTTTTTATCATATGAGGATATAGTTTCATGTGACTTCAAGATAGAAAAAGAATTATCTAAGTCTTATGTCTTTAAGGGAAATCAAGAAAATAAGAGGGCTTTTAAAAACTATGGGAAAGGAAATAAGGAAACGAGGAAGAAGGAAAGAGTTGAATTTCCACGATGTGACAATTGTGGAAGGAAACACCCTGGTGCATGCTTAAAAGGAAAAGGAGTATGCAACAAATGTGGTCATAAATGACATCTTGCGGGTGATTTCAATGGGAAGAAGGAATCCAATGATGTTCAATGATATAGTTTTCGGGAGATGGGACACTATGCTAATGATTTTCCAAAACGCCAAGGAAATATGAAATAGAAAAGGCCAAGGGATCAGGGAAAAGCTTATGCAATCAAAACAGCAGAGGTTTATGTTGCTAATGACGTGGTGGAATATACTTAAATTGTTTACTCATGTTTAGCGAATGATTTATTTTATTCTAGATCATCGCATTGTTTCATATCTTCCCAGTTTACTAAGAAAATTAGATATTTCCAATTTGATTTAACAATGGAGTTGTCAGCCATAACTCCTAAGTAAAGTATCATTGCTTCAAAGTTCTATCAATCAGTTCCCATTAAGGCATATAAATTTTTTTTATTCGATGATATCATCGTCATACCCATGATTGAATTTGATATAATCCTCGTTATGGATTGGCTTTCAGATCATGATACAAAAATTTATTGTAAGAAGAAGGAGGTTACGATTTTTGATGATGATGGTAATGAACACCTTATATTTATAGTCGAATCATCACCACCTGATTCTTATCTAGATCCACCCCCAATAGCTCAACTAAATTCAATTATTTGGGAGAAAGAGAATGAAATAATTATGGGTGTGGAAATGAATGTTCAAATAGAGGATGTATCTATTGTGAGAGGATATGTTGATGTGTTTCCAAAAGATTTACCAGGAAATCCTCCAGAATGAGAAATTCAGTTTTCTATTGATTTAATTCCTGGTTCAAGGCCCATATCGAAGATCCCTTATAGAATGGCCACTGTGGAGTTTTTGGAGCTAAAGATACAGCTAGAGTATTTGAGTGAAAAGGATTTATTTGACCTAGTGTTTCTCCATGGGGTTCCCCTTTCCTCTTTGTCAAAAAGAAAGATGGATCCATGAGGCTTTGCATTGATTAAAGAGAAATCAATGCTATTAAAAACAAGAATAAGTATCCCCTACCTCACATTAATGATTTATTTGACCAAGTGCATGAATCTCAATACTGTTCAAAGATTGACCTTCGATCTGGATATCATCAGTTGAGTGTGAAGAAGGAAGTTATACCAAAAACAGTATTTCAAACCAGGTACGGGCATTATGAATTTATAGTAATGCCTTTTTGATTGACTAATGAACCCTTTGTCTTCATAGATCTAATGAACAGAGTTTTGAAGGAATATCTCGATGATTTTGTAGTGGTATTTATTGATGATATCTTGGTATACTCTAAAATCTATGAAGATCATGAAAATCACTTCAGAATTATCCAGAAGACTCTTAGAAGACATGAATTATATGAGAAGTTTAGAAAGTGTGAATTCTAGCTTTAGGACATTTCATTTCATGGCCATATTGTCTCTAAGGATGAAATCCTAGTTGATCCTGAAAAGACAAAGGCAATACAATATTTTCCCATGCCAACAAACATAACTGTGGTACACAGTTTTATTGGCTTAACATGTTATTATTGGCATTTATTACATAATTTTTCCCGACTGGCTTACCCACTAACGAAGCTCACACGTAATGGGGTTAAATTTGTTTGGACAAAATATTGTGAAGAATGTTTCATAGAACGGAAGATAATATTAGTCAATGCTCCTATATTGAGTCTACCATTGGGGAATGACGGTTTTTTTATTTATAGTGATTCTTCAAAGAAATTACTTGGTTGTGCCCTTCTGAAAAACGATAGGGTTATTTCTTATTCATCAGGACAGCTAAAAATTCACGAGAAAAACAATGCTACTCATGATCTGGAGTTAGCTTCTGTAATCTTTGCTTTGAAAATATGGAGACATTATCTCTCTGGTAAAAAATGTGAGATTAATACGGATCACAAGAGTTTGAAGAATATTTTCTCACAGAAAGAACTCAACATGAGACAAAAGAGATGGATTTAACTACTCAAGGATTATGATTTGACAATACACTACCACCAAGGGATGGAAAATAAAGAGGCAGATGCTTTGAGTAGAAAGGATCATAGGGATTTGAACAATATGAGAGTTGAAAGGGATTTTATTTTCATGGATATCGTAAATATGCATATGGGAATATCCATTTAAGGTGAAACATCAATGCATTTTCAAATGATTGCAAAACCATCTTTACTAGAAAGGATAAAAAGTTCCCAGGCTGATGATAAGGTGTTTCGAAAGAAGATTAAAGCTATGAATGATGGGAGATTGAGTGACTTTGTATATGAAGATGGAATTTTGAAAATTGGGAAGAGACTTTGTGTTCTAGATATACCTGATCTAAAAAGGGAGTTGTTGGATGATACTCATAGTTCCAATTTCTCTATACACCCTGGTAGCACTAAGATGTATAGAGATTTGAAGGAACATTTTTGGTGCGACAACATGAAGAGGGAGATTGCTGATTTTGTGTCAAGATGTATGGTTTGTCAACAAGTGAAAGCTGTAAGGCAATAGCCTGGAAGAGTATTGCAACCTCTTCCCATACCTGAGTGGAAATGAGATAATATCATGATGGACTTTGTCATGGGACTACCAAAGTCTCCCAGAAGGAACAACAAAATATGGTTCATTGTGGATCTTCTTACCAAGTCAGCACATTTTTATGATATAAGAGAATATCTACCACTTGAATGTCAAGAAAGACTATATATTAATGAATTTGTGAGGCTTCATGGAGTACCGCTATCGAATGTTTCTGATCGGGATCCACATTTTACATCAAGATTCTAGAAAAGTCTCCAGAAGGACCAAGATACTGATCTTCATTTATGCATAGCCTACCACCCACAAATTGATGGACAATCTGAGCGGACTATTAAAACATTGGAAGACATGTTGAGGGCTTGTTCATGTGATTTTCAAGGCATGTGGGATCAGTATTTACCTCTCGTAGAATTTTCCTACAACAATAGCTTCCATTCAAGTATACAGATAGCACACAATGAAGCATTATATGGGAGGTGACGTCGTACACCAAATTTCTGGGATGATGTTGGTGAAAGAAATCTCGTTGGACCAAAACACATTGGAGAAAAATGGAAAATATGAATATTATCTAGAACTATATCAAAATTGCTCAAATTAGGCAAAAGAGATTTGCAGATAACGGAAAGAAGGATTTGGAGTTTCAAGAAGGTGATCACGTTTTCTTAAAGGTATCTCCATGGAATGGTATTATACGATTCAGTATGAAGGGAATGTTATGTCTGAGGTATATCAGACCTCTGTAAATTCCCAATCGAATTGGATCCGTAGCTTACCGTTTGGAAACGCTGCCAAGTCTCTCCAAGGATCCCAATGTGTTGTCAATGTTAAGAAAGTAAATGCCAGACCCAACACATGTACTCACTTATGAAGAAGTTGAACTTGAGCCCAACTTATCTTACTATGAAGATCCTATCAAGATTATTGATACTAGAGAACAATTATTGAGAAATCAGACGACTCTTCTAGTGAAGGTTCTATGGAGGAACCATAACATGGAGGAAGCAACATGGGAGACTGAGGAGATTATGTTAAAGACATACCCGAATCTTTTTAGGTAATATTTTGTGAATTTTGAGGTCAAAATTTTTGTAAGGAGGGGAGAATGTAACACCCCAAGGTTTTGAAAATAAATATAGAATATTATAATCTAACCATTAAACACAACTTTGCCTCTTCTATGTTTTGAGTTTCAAGAAATGGTCATCTAGAGTTGTGTTCAGTAAGTCATTTGGAGTATGATAGAACAAAATTTATTTTTTGTGAATAGTAACATACCCTTATGAATATTAATATGAATAATAATATAACCCTTATGAATAGTAAATAATAATATTATTTTATTTTCTTAAGGCAATAACATAATGAGGTCTTAATTAGTTTTCTAAAGAAAAATAAAACTAATTGCACTTTAATATTGTTATTTTTCGAATTAACTATGACCTTATTTAAAAATTAAATTAAAAATATTTAGAAACTTATTTTTTAAAAATGGATTTCACTTTTGAATTATACATTTCAAAAAATGGTAGGGGTGAACTTTTGGGATTTTTCTAAAATTCTATAATTTTTTATGAATAGTGAAATACTATAAAATACCGTATATACAAGTTATCAGTTAAATACAGTATTCATGACATCACAAGTGATGAAAGTCCACTTGGTTCGAACTCACATGAACTTATTACTATTAGAGGTCACATGAAACAACACTATTGGTTTTCTTGAGGGATATAATAAAATAATGAACTATATATTCAAAATTTACCCCTCTCTGCCACTATAAAAACCCCCCACCACTACCTCTTCTCTTCACACCTCTATGCCTTGAATATCCTCAATGTTCTGCCCAATTACCAGTACCTAGTCACTCCCCACGACCAGAAAGCTCTTAGTCTTTCCAAAAGGAAAAAACGCTTCCCTTAAGGAGTTTCTCAAGGAGGTTATTTCAAGAGGTAAAGCACCCTTCTTTCTCATTTGGTTTTATTATCAATTTATCTACTTTTTTTATCCTATTCTAACCTCTTCTGTACAAATGATCATGATAACCCCAATAAAATCTATATAATGGATTTATATCAAGTTAATGGAATAACAATCATAAATATTCTTACTCCCTCACTTTTATTTTATAAACAAAATCGACATCCATGAGGTTACGATTTATAACCTTCGTGGACGATGAAGTTTCGTTCATCAATTTCTTCTTCATTACTGGTCATGAAACCATATTAATGGTTTAGAAAGACTATAATATATTTTTTATAACTTAATTAATATTCAGAAACCAGAATATGTACATATAATTATGTTATATGACAAAACTAGTTCATAATATTCTAAATACCACCGAATAATCGAAGGGGTGGTCATCTAATGGTTCATCCTCATTCCATGTAACCAAATGATAGAAATGACCATTATAAATTCTTTATGTTCATTAATAATATATAATTACAATCCATGAGATTTATAACCGTTCCACATGAACTTCATTGCATAAAAACAAGTGAACCGAATATGAAAATAAAGGAAACGAACACTCGAGAATGACAGAATTCAATACAATAACTTGTCAATAAATAAATGAACGAAATAAACAGAATTATGGTAAACTAAATACATGTATAATAGGTTCTAAAATAAGTTTTTAACAAGTAAAATTTCATATTCCAGGAGCTTATCTACAAGATAGGAACATGTTTTGAGTTATGGTAAGGGTTTTGCCACCTGAACTTCCATTTTCATTCGAGATACTTTAATTGTCTAAATAACTCAATGAAATTATTATTTATTGTTATTTACTCTTCATATATTCTATGTGAGTATCATATATATGTTTAAAAACTAGAATCTTTCCTTATTTTATGGATAGTTACATGTTTTAAAAGAACATTCAAAATTGTTTCAAAAATACGATCCCGATTCAAGGGAATTTCTCAAATCCTTATCTATTTTCAAGGGCACTATATAATCTGTTTTTGGAAACCATTATCTTTCTAAAAATTATCATTTTATTATTAAAATACTAACTTACTTCATTTATCGTTTTATACAATTATTTTCCAAAAGAACTCTTCATTTCAAATTAAAAGAGTATTTATATCAAAATTGATTAATGATTTTATAAGAGTAATTTGGTTTGATACAATTCTATTGTTGATTCCATGGTGTTATTAGGTTTAATCATTTATGAATTTGTACGACATATTTTATTCAATGGTTTATGACTAACTCTATTTTTGATGACGTATCCTAAAACCATTCACCATATTATTTCGAATGGTTAGTGTTTTATGATTAATGATTGGGGAAAGGTAGGTACATTTCATATGATAGTTTCAATATGAACGTATATGTTTTTTATGTTGATCCCTGCTTATATGAGGAATGCATTGGACTTATTATGTGATAGGTAGGGCCCGCTATATCCCCTCTATGCATCGGTAGGTCTCATGAGACAAATAGACGTGGAATTGGCCGAGGCCTTTCCCAATGTGATATGGATTTTGGTCGAGGCCTTAATCACTAGATGGCTTGGCCGAGGCCATGAAAAAATGATTCAGAATGTTGAGAATATGAACTTCCCTCATTATGAAGCTATTAATAGAATGTTCATGTGGTTATTCAACTAGTAGAATACCCATGATTATTTTTTACTATGGCATTATTTATTCAGCTAATATTTCTTCCATAAGGTGTTCAAGTTTATTATTAAAGTAATGTGTTTTCAATAATTCACCATGTCTAATGATTATATTATCTTCCACTGTATTTCTTACTCTTGTTGAGTGTTTGGGCCTACCCTTTCTTATATTTCATTTTCTCCGGATATGAAGAAGTAATTTATGAATGACCTGCAAGCATAATCTAAGAGATGTGATGTTTCTAGTGGAATAAAATAGTGTTTTGATTACCTATATGTTGTAATGTTAAACTTATGTATGTAACTTGTTTCCAATAATACTATACTACTCGGTATTCTGGGATTCGTATTCCTTTTATGTATTCCAATGTAATCAAATAAGGCACCAGCTCTGGGCAACTGGGGTTGGGTCCTTACAATCTCAATCAGATATAACATAAAGTGATACTTCTGGAAATCTCACCACTTTCATAATATATGTTATGGTAAGCTGATCTAGAGATAAATCATCTCAAATTTCAATGAAGTGTGTCTACTTCATAATGCAATCAACTATATCCCACATATCATCACGACCTTTAAATGTTTTTGGATGTTTGAAGAAAAAATAATTGGTGATGTTTTCCCATTTCCATTTTATTATGTTAATGGTTGTTACATACCCATGTAATATCCCAATCCAGAGGTCCACAAGGAGGTTTATTTGAGTTGGGTTGACCACATGACCTCAAGAACATCTCCCCGAACACCTGAGGCTCCCAACTAGTAGTGATGGCCAATTATGGTTTACTCAGGAGAGTCTATTCCATCATAAGTAATAGGTAACAAACATCAATAGAAATAAAGTTTATAACAAATAGGATAATCATATAAGTAACCAAACTACAACAAAAGAAAATAAATAAATCCATATGAAGAAATAATAAGATTTGGAGATAAGAAATTAACCAGATACACAATGTTGTCATGCTGTGAAGTATTTTCTAAAGTAAAAGTATAGAAAATTATAATATACGCATAAAAACAAATCTATGACGAAAATGACACAATGTGAAAAACTACATCTCAAGAAAAGGATCGATCCTCTGCCCCCAATCTCCATCATAAGAAGTAAGAAACAATCTAGCACTAGAAGCTGTATAATTCCCATTATCCCAACTTATGAGCATAATGTCTACTCAGGTACAAAATTTCACCCAATAAGGGAGTGAGATAAAATCCTAGAAGGCTGACACCCTTGGTGTTGAAACAATTTCATTTCGTCCTATAAACAAAAGCAGTGTACCAATATATTATAAATTTAAGCAATCAAATAAACATATTAAAATAAATATATCATGGTATGGGTTCTCAATGGCACACATCCCATATCACATGTTTCGACCTATAGTTGAGAATCTGAATAAGGACATGTGATAAGTAGAAGGTATATATATATATATAAATCCTAAAAAACAGAATTCATACAAAAATGAACATATCATAAACATGTTCTTTATATTGGTTCTAATTTAAGATTCAATAAATAGTGCCTAAAAGCATAAGGAAAGTATCATAATTCCCATGTAACTCAAAGCCGCATCAACTAAAACCTTCCACACATCATTATTTATTATTATATTAAAATTATAGTTGGATTTTGAGCCTGTCTGGAATGTATCAATGTGGTCCATCCTTCAATTTATCCAATACCGCTGAACACATTCAAGGAAATACTTTAAATGAAAATTTTTCACTCAAGGAATGGTTATATCTTGATTTCATCCTAGGTATCACACATTAGGGTTCATTTATCACCCGAGGCATGTATTTTCCACTTTTCTGACTGTTTTTTCCATGATTATCCCTTATGGAACTTGTATCACACATGAGTATACAAAAACCCAGGGAAATACATCATTTAGAAAAGCATAAGACATCACCTCCCAAACGTAATGTGTAACAAATCAAGAACAGAGAGCCCACATGTGGTCCTTAATACATAACCAATGTTTTCTCTTCACCCTGAATTTAATTCAATTATAAGGAATAAGATATAACATATTATGCATTTAAAATTGTATCAACAATATTTAGCAATAAAATCCACATACTTATTGATCATTAAATATAAATAGTTATAGTCATAACACATTATTAGCGAATGTAGAAAAACACACTTTTCTCTTTATTAAATTCATAGAAATATAAGAATTTAAACATGTAAATAATCAGTCATAAAAAAAAGAATTAAACCCTAAGATTCATAGTTCATAACTATCTTGAATATTTTATTTAATTGATTATTGACCAAATATGGAGTTCAAAACACATGTAATTAATAAAATTAATTATTTTATTCTAACAGAAAATAGACAAATTTCTTTGACACACAAAAATGGTATCCAATGATGTTGAAACAATTAAAAAAATCCAGTTTATCTCAAAAAAGGGTGCAACTATCATGCAGAGTATTTTATTTAAATTTGAAAAGGTGAAATTAAATATATTCGATAGGCACTGATAATCGGTATAATATGTCATCTAAGAGATGCAATTAAATGAAGGGAAAAAGACTTGGATCCCTACTTCGTAACCATGCAGATCGTACACTCCGTGGAAATAATTTGATTGACCTAAAACAGAGGAACAATAAATATTTTAGAAACACCACAATTTTAAGTAAAAAGATATCGTGGCCTATTGTGTGACTGATAGTAGATGAGATCCTACGATTCTTGGTGTGTAATGTTAGCCTTGCGAATAGATTTATTGCGCACTTGACAGTAGTGAAAATGGAGGAGTAAGAGAGTCACAATTGGCATCCGAATGAGGGTATGTGGAGGATGTGTTTCACCACATGGGTGGATATAGGGGGGCGACACACTGAGGAAATAGATAGAGAGAAAAAAGAAAAAGGAAAAGTAAAAGTAAAAGTAAAAATAAGAAAATAAAGAAAAATAGAAAAAACAAGTGAATAAGAATAAAATAAAATAAAATAAATGAAAAGGAAAAGGAAATAATAATAAAAATAATGGGTTAATGACCCTTTTAATTATTTTTACTTTTATAATAACCCATAATTATTTTATCTTAAAATCATTTAATCCATTTTTACATTCTTCTAATTTCCCATAAAATGTCATTTTATTACTTTTTAATTTTTTTTAATGATTTTTAACCCCAAACTTATTCTAGGGAATGATGTAATAATTTATATGAACCCAATGAAATTATTTAAATTATTTTTAGTGTTTCATGGGACCTACAATAGGTATTACAGATGTGCGCCCTAGGTCACCTTAAGGATTTGGACTGAAAAATTTAAACTATTTATATCATCATTAAATTCAACACACTAAAACCTCCCCACCTTAAGAAAAATCATCCCCAAGTTTCCCTTTCGATGGTAGTGAAACATCATCTGAGAAAATATCCATTCATTGAGAACTCACATCAGTCTCTTACTCCCAAGTCTCATCATGAACATACTCATGCTGCCATAGCACCCGGGCAAGAGGAACTGACCTACCCTAAAGATGCATCATGCTATGATTGATGATATAGATTAGACGCTCATAAAATGATGCATTTTTTAAGAGCATGATGTCTTCAAGATCAAATTAATTAGATGATTCTAGATTATATTGTTGTAGATGAGATACGTGGAAGAAATCGTTCATGGAAGATGACCTCTAAAGTAATAGTAACTGATAGGCTACTGGTCTAACTTCCTCCACTCTCTCAAACAACCCAATGTAACTTGGTGATAACTACCCTTGTATCCTAATATTCATGTGACCAAACCATGTAAAAATATGTTGAAAGACCGGATGTAACACCTCAATCTTGAGAGGTATGTAGCGAAGATCGATATAAGATTCTTGTATGGATTGAGCTATAGTCATATACTTATTAATAATATAAACATGATTAGAAGTATCTTGAATGAGATAAGAAACACTAGAGATACCACAACTACCTCGATCCTTAATGAAAGTGAATGAAAAGGTCTTCCATAGAGGGCCTTATACAGAGCCATCAGAATTCTTTCCTGATATATGTTATTATAGTTAAACTCAATAGGATGAATATGTTTCTCCCAAAAACATCCAAAATCAAGGATACAAGCCCATTGTATATTTTTTAACAGTCATATCGTCCACTCAGACTACCCATAAGTCTGAGGGTGATATGTAGTTCTCAAAAGTACATGAGAACTCAGTGATTCCTCTAACCCTTTCTAGAATCATTAAGTTAATTTGTTTCTCTATCTGAGACTATAGAATGTTTTATGCTATCAAGTCTCACTATCTATCAGCTATACAACCTTCCAAAATAATCAATAGAAAAGGTCTTTGGGATAGGTAGGAAGTGTGTGAATTTTTTCAATATATCAAAAATCACCCATACCACATTGCTACATTGAGGTGATATTGGTAGGATTGTAATAAAATCTATTGTGATGTCATTTCACTTTTACTCAAAAATGAATATAGGTTGTAGAAGTCTAGTAGGTCTTTGGTACTCTGCCTTCACCTATTGAAAGGTGGAGCACCGAGTTATGAAACCCACTATCTGTTTCTTCATACCCATCCACCAGTACTAAAGACACATGTCTCTATACATCTGGTAAGTCTATGGTGAACTTCCCAAACCGGGGTATGAGATTCCTACCAATTTATTCTTGTATATATGAAGGTACCCATTCAAGGGAATGGTATAGAATACTATCACTACCATTAACAACCCATCCAGGAGGAGGGTCATATTTGGTGACACTTTCCTTAAAAAAGTCCATAGATCAGATAACTATCACATATAGACTCACTCTATAAGAGAGGATGTCACTATAAGAGTTGTTAGAAATGGGTTCCAATGATTTTTTGGTACCTCAAGATGAATCTTAGAAATCAATTCCATCATCTTCCACTCACTAGGAGATCCATGGATTACTTGTGTCTGCATATTGTGACTCAAAGTGTCACCACATAATTTTCCATACCAGGGGTATAATCATGCACAAAATTGAATGACTTTAGATATTAAGCCCACATGTGTTGCCTTAAATTCATGTCTCTCTATGTGGATACATATTTCAATCTTTTATGATCAACGTAAACCAAAAACATCTCATCCAACATGTAGTGTTTCTAATAGAAAAAAGAATGAACCAAAACTACAAACTCAAGCTCATGTATAGGATAGTTATTCTCATGAGGTCCAGCTGGCAGGATCTATAAAAGATGACTCAGTCTCCCTACATGAAAATTACTCCCAGAATGATTCTGGAAGCATCATAGTAAATAATACAACATATTTATGTATTAGGAATAATTAGGATCGGAGCTACAATTAGTCTTCCCTTTATTTCCAGAAAAGATTTTTCAAAAGATTATATCAAGATACACTATACAACCTTCTTATTCAAGGCTATAAGAGGCACTGATATGTTGGAGAAATTTTAGATGAATGACCTATAATGGCCAGAAATCACCAAGAAACATTATATGTCAAAAACATCTTTGGGCTGCTCTCCTAAAACTATAGTTCTCACATATTCTGGTTCAACTAATATTCTTCCTCAGATATTATATGACCTACTATGTGAACATTATCAATCCTAAAGAAGAATTTTCTGAACATTGAATATTGCCGGTTCCCTCTCAGTGAACACAACCAGACCTCAAAATGGGTTGCATAGTCGTTTATAGAACACAAATACACTAAGATATCATAAAAACCACTATAAAAGAATCAAGATACTGGTTAAAACCATGATTCATCAAATCCATGACGATTTTCAGATAATTCATGAGGCTGATTGGCAAAACGAGATACTTCTACAAGCTGTACCTGCTTTTGAACGTCATACATGGTTGGTCAGATGGTTCCACATGAACCTAGTGAAATCTCATACTCATATCAGTATTTTATAAAATACATAATATTCTGATCTAGTCAAAGAGGCTGCTTATATGAGGGAATAAATATCAATTCTTTACGGTATAGTAGTAGATTAGATGGTAATCCATGAAAAAACTGGGGGTACCATTCACCTTCTTGGAGAAAAGAAGTAATGAAACCCTTGGTGATGTGCTATGTATGATATTACCCTTATACTCTAGCTCTTCAATCTGATTTTTTGAGTTCGTGTAGCTCTATAAGTTCCATCCTATAAGGAGGAATAGACACCAGTGCTACACCTGGAACTAACTCGATAGTGAACTCCACATCCCTCATGGGAGGTAAGCTATAGAAATATTAAGGGATGATTTCCTTGTAACAATCCACAATGGTAGGGTAGTCCACTAGATTTGTTACCTTATCACTAATTAAGAGACATTCTAATTAAGGTGTCACTCTTCCTATCCCAACACAAAAAATTCCTTCTCGATCTTCAAGAAAAATCCATTCCCATTTGTGGTGATATGTATCACACTTGGGGAATGTGAAGGACACAATAAAATGATAGAAGTCAACTTGGGCAGGATAAGGAGTGATCCAATTCACACCAATAATGATGTTGATCCCATACATATCGAGGATGTTGAAATTAAAAAGGAAATGGTACCCACCAAACTAAAGGGGGAACTCTCAGAACTTGCATATACCCTATATCATTTCCCCTAGAAGTGTGTCAAGAGACATAATTCCACAGAGGTACTTGAAGGAAAATGCCCACCATAGATGAAATTATATGGTATATGAGGTAAATACATAAAAGAGCAATAAAGAGGCTTTGTACATAACCGTTCTCTATACACTACACAACAGATAAGCCACTCCAGGATCCGAGTCTAGATATGGATGAGAAAATTTGAAGGATCACTAAAATTAGGGATTCCACATATTTTCATGGTAATTTCTAGTTAACAACTATAAACTATCAAAACAACATATTTAACAAATAGGAACACCAAATTTTTTCAACTAGGAACAAGATGAATCAACTAAAAACTGGCATATGCTTGCTAAATGTAGATATGGAATGGAAATATGCTTGTCATTTTAATCCTTATGGTGCCTAATTTGATGTATGTAAATTCATTTACCTCATATCATCTGGCTAAAACTGTAAAAAAATAATTTTCTCACCAATACCATTGCGATTTACAATACAAAACCAGTGTGTCACCCAATTGTGAAATCATATCAATAATAATTGGTATAATAAATAATTGAAATCCCACACTACAAATTTGGGCTTCCCCTATATATGGGATATCTACATCCAAACACATGGTAAGGTTCAAATTTCTATATCCTAGTCTACTGAAAAACCCAAAAATTAAGATAAATGGAAAAGCACACCTTTGATACCACTTTGTAACGTTCTCGTCCCGGGAGCCACTAGAAGGGTGCTCCGAGCCGGTTTGCCCACATGACCTCAAGCACTTCTCCCTGAACTTCAAAGGCTACCAAATAGTATAAATGTCCCTTTAATGTGTCTTCATGGGTGAATATTACCACATAGGAAATCGGTAATATATAGTTGAAGAAAAATTATTTATAAAAAAATTAGGAAGCATATAAATAATAAAGGTAAAAAAGAAGAAAATCAATAATCCCAACTGAATAAATTATAGGTTCAGAATATGATAAATAAACCAGATACACAAGGATGTAATTCTATGAGGTTTGTTCAAAATAAAATTTATGAAAAATAGGAATAAAAGCATGAAATCAATGTTATAATAAAATAGACACAATGTGAAATAACTACCTCTCGAGAAAAGGCTTTGTCCAATGACCCCAATCACCATCCAAAGAAAAAACAAAAACACACAAGCACCATAACTTCCATGCTTCTCATTATCCCTACTTGTGATCATAAAGTCTACTCGGGTACCAAACAGCTCCCGAGTAGGGAGTGGGATAAATTACTAGTTGGTTGACACCCATTATGTCTAAACCATTCCCTTTTCTGTTGTAAACAAAATCAATGTACTAATATATGAAAAAATTACGCAATGAAATAAATATAATGAAATAAATATATCCTGGTTGGGTTCCCATCAGAACCCTTCACATACCACCTTCTTCGTCCTAAGCTATAAATCTGAATAATGACTTATGATAAGTAGAAAGTGTGTGTGTGTATATATATAATTGATAGAAAAATAAGGCAAAAAATAACATACCCCAAGATTGTGAATTATCTTTGGTCTAATATATGTGTCAAAAATGTATGCTTTAATACAGAAGGAAAGTGTAACAATTACCAAGTAACCCAAATATACATCAAATAAAACCTACCACACATAATTATTTTTTATTATATTAATATTCAGAATTGGATTCGGACCCGGTCCCGGAGGTATTGATATAGTACAACCTTAAATTTATCCAATACCACTGAGCATGTCCAATGAAATCTTCCAAAATATGATGCATTGATTGAGGCATGGTTTTATTGAGATCCCATCTTGGGTATCACACATTTGGGGTCAACTATCAACTGAGGCATGGAATATCCACTTTTCCAATTGGTATGTCCTCAATTATCCCTTAGGGTAACAATATCACTCATGATTGTATAGAAACCTAGGGAAACCCCTCTTCTAGAAAATCCTAACACATCGCCTCCCTGGTGTAATGTGTAACCAATCAGTAATGAAGAGTCCATGTATGGTCCTTAATATAGACCCCACATTATCTCACCACCCTAAATTTAATTAAATTTCAAGGAATCAGATATCATAGAGTATGCATTTATAATTACAATAAAACTATTTTAAAAACTATTTCCACGTCCTTATTGATAATTCATGATAAACATTTACATCCAAAACATTTTCTCAGCGAATGTTGAAAAAAACACTTTTCTCTATATTAAAGGCATTGATCTGTATGAATTTAAACATGGAAATAAACAGGCATAAAGAAACACAATATCTATGGTTCCTAAATATCCTAAATATTTTTTATTTAATTTTCAACAAAGATCGGTCGCGCAATGCATGCAATTAATTAAATAAATTATTCATGGCTAATAAAAAATATACCATTTTTTTTTTGAAAAAACCAAATGGGTATCAAAAAATGTTGAAACAATTTCAAAAAGATATTTTATCTCAAACAAGTGTAAAATAGTCATGTCATGATGTTTAATAAAAATAGAAAATGTAAAATTAAATATTTCTGATACCCACTGATGATCCGCACGACATGAAATATAAAATATGAAACGAAATGAAGGGAAAGAGAGTATATTCCCTACCAAATAACCTTATAGGTTCCTACAATCCATGATTATCTTTGATTTGACCTAAAACAAAAGAAAACATAATATTTTAGAAAGACCCCATTTCCAAGTAAAAACATTCCATGACAGATGGTGCGATGGATAATGGAGGAGATCATACGGTTCTTTGTGTGTAACATTAGCATCATTCAAAGATTTACTATACAACTGATGGATAATAAAATGGAGTCACAATAGGCATCTAAAGGAGGAGAGTAAGAGGAGGAGGCACACCACAAGGTGGGAACACAAGGGGTGACACACCCAAGAAGAAGAGAGGGTGAAAATAAAAACAAATAAAATAAAAACGAAAAGGAAAAATAATAAATTATAGAATAATAGAAAAATGAAATAAATATTAATAAAATAATATAAAATGAATGGAAATGAAAGATAAATGATAACAATAATAATAATGGTATAATACCCATTTTATTCATTATTACTTTTCTCATAACCCCATATTATTTTATTTTAAAATATTTTTTTTTCACTTTTTACGTTCTTCTAATTTATATTAAAATTTATTATTGTTAATTTTTATTTTATTTTATTTATTTTCAACCCCAATAGTACACTTGGTCACTGGGTAATTTTTTACACAAAGCATGTGTAATTATTCAAATAAATTTATTATCTACCTAGGACCCATAATATAGTGTGCAGGCGCATGCTAGGTCACTTAAAGGATTTGGACTGAAAATTTTAAATCATATATACCATGATTAAATCCAGGATGTTACACCCCTAGACATCTCTCTCTATTCATTAACTTGTGGTAAAACTATGCACTGAGTTACATAATATGTACTATATCTCTTCATTCAATCACACCAGAAATAATCTTTTAGGTCTCTAAATATCTTGGTGTATCGAAAATGAATAGAAAATGTTGAACTATGAACCACATACAATGGATTTTCAATTCATTATTTTATTGGTGGAATACCTACATGATTACTAATCCTTAATATCCCATCATAATTAATGATTTACTCATGAACATTTTTCACTTTCATTTGTAGCTCTAAATCATTATTTTGTGACTCCTTAATATTTATTTGTATAGATGGTGGCACAATAATTTGAAAAAGATATGTTTTCTCCTCTTCCATTATGATTTCCAGATCAATCAATTTATAATACATAAATATGATAACTTTTTCCCCAGTCATAGATAGGCTAGTATGTTCCTTTCAGATAAAATAATATTCCAACTCGTTCTCTTTCCCAGGGTGGTAATGTATTGAGAAGAAGTATTTTTAATCAACTCCAATCGTATTCCTTATCACATATTTATAAACATTTCAGTGAATAAATAGTTTAAACATTAATTATAAGTATATATATCAAAATTTTCTCCATACATATAATTCCTCCATGACATTAGTGCAATGATTGATACAGTTAACTCCAAATCATGATTTGGGTATTTTTTTCATGGATTTTCAATTATCATGAGGCATAAGCGATCACTGTGTCATTTTTCAAGAGAACACATCCGAATACCTTATTAGTTGAATAAATGTATATTATAAACCTTTCTTTACTATAGGTTAGTGTGAGAATAGGTGGACTAACTAACCTTCTTTTTAACTCTTTATGAAATTTTCTACACATTCCAATATCCATATGAGCTTAACAAATTTCTGAGTCAACTTGGTGATTGAATTAGATAATCCTGAGAAATATTTCACAAAATGTCGATAATATCCAGAAAAACCTACAGAACATTGCTCCTTAGTTACCATTGTTGGTCTAGGTCAGAATTAAATTAATCTCAACTTTGCTGGATCCACATATATCCTCTCTCATAATATTGTGTGACCTAAAAATTAAACCTTTTTATGCCAAAATTCACACATGGAAATTTTTTATTAAAGATTTTATTATATTAGGGTCTCTACTACATTCCTCAAGTGATCCTAATTTCTTTTATTTCTCATTGAATATACAAGAATATCATCAATAAATACTGTCATTAACCGATCAAGAAGGTCTCTATGGACTCTATTAATTAAATCCATGATGATTTTGGGGGAATTAGTAAAACCAAATGAAACCACTATAAATTCATAATGTATATACCTTGTAAAACAATTCATCTTTGGTACATCACCCTTCATTGTCCTCAATTGTTGATATCCATAATAAATATCACTCTTAGAAAAGTATTCAACTATGTGTAGTTGATGAAATAAGTCATCAACATTGGGAGATGATATTTTTTCTTGATAGTGATGTTATTAAGTTCTCGATAATAAAAGAAAAGAATCATTGATCCATTTTTCATCTTATAAAATAGAACATTTTCACCACATGGAAACACACTAGGAATATGAATTCTTTTTCCAGACTCTCTTGGAGTTAGTTCTTCAATTCGTAAAACTCAACTGGTTCCATTCTACAATGACACTTAGAAATAAATATAGCACCTATTAAAAGTTCAATTGAAAAATCAACTTCAGGATTTAGTGGAGGACTTGTAAATTTTCCTAGAAAGGAATCCTTAGAATTCTATACAATATGAGTATCCTTAATGGTGTGTCCCCCCCAACCCTATGAGATAGATTACGTTCATTTATAAGAATTATGACCCACAATATAGAACTGATTTTCATTGGAAGTTCACATTCGACCATGCATCGATTTATGATCATTGATTCATTCAGAATATGAAATGTGACGTTCTGTCCATATAAATTAATATGATCTCTTATAGTAAAATCCAATCCTTGATAATAATCGCCTCAAATTTAACTAATTTATAAATCACAAGATTTTCATGAAGCACTTTCCCTCAAACCTCAACCGGAGAAGAATTATTAACTAGTGATTCAAACACTATGAAATTAATAGGTTTAAAATCTAACTCAGCATTTATTTGTTGAGGTAATATGGATATGCTCATCGAAAATTATTTATAAATAAAAGAGTTGTTGGATCCTGAATGAAATATAACATTATATTTTTTTGAGTAGTTCTTTCAATTTTCTTAGGATAGATAAAAGGTTGAATATGGTTGTTCCATAATCATAATAACAACTCAGAATATATTTTATACTATATTTATTAATTTCTAATGAAAATAGCACATGATGATGAAGTGGAAGAAGAAATAATCTTTAAAGAGTTAGTAAACTTGATTACATCTTCTTTAGCAAACTTCCTTTAGATCTCCTTTTTGGGAAACTAGGGTTTGTATTTTGAGAAAAAGAAAAACTCTTGAATGTGGATATGGAATTTTAAAAGATAATATTTAAGGGTATGGTTGATATTTTAGGGTCAATGTGATGTGAAGATGTTATTGTTGAGGTTCCATTTCATAACTGAGGTGAAGGGAATATTTGGAATTTCAAAAATATTAATTTATTATAAATTCCATCTCTATCCAAATACATAAAAAATGAAATTTACTAGAATTTAATATGAAATAAGGTTATAATAAAATCAACCAATAGATTTTAGACAATGTTTTGTGTTATTTTAAACCATTTCATGTTGGTTAACCACAAGTTAACCTATTTAAATTGTCATTATGGTAGAAAATATTTAATATTAAAATGTTGTTATTTTTACTTATTTGATATCATATAAATCATATAAGAACAATTTATAACATTTTTAAACCATATTATAATTTTTTATTATTTTTAATGATTTATTATAATTTTTTTATAATTTAATAAAATATTAGTTTTATAAAATATCATTTGTTCAAATTTAGACACAATTCTTTACATGGAAATTTAAAATATGAATATAACTAATTATCTTATAAAAAATATTTTACTATATCCCGATGACTACATGTTCATCTTGAAAATTCATTAACCACATTAATTATCTCACATTTTATTTATTTTTATATTTTTTAACATTTATTAAATATTTCTATTAATAAAATAATTACCACATCAGAATTTGGAAATTGATTGATATAATTATTTTTTCCAACAAATAAAAATATATTACCATTTTGAAGTTTAATATTTTATATATTAGTATAATATTTATAGTCAAATATTTCTATTTTTGACCCCATATTAATAATTAAATAGTATTTAAAACTAGAAGGTGGAACCATTAATGTTTTGTTAAATAAAATAATATTAAAATCATAATGTCATCTAAGTGGTACAAAAATTAAAAAATAAAATTATAACATGAAAATATGTTTATTAAGTTGAAATAATAATTTTTATTCATTCATAACATACGTTTTTTCACATGTGGACACAAAAGGGATATTTAAGATAATGAAACTGGCATTTTGTGTCTTCCTTTGATATAATATTATATAATGAAATTTCATCGGAAAGTTTCCATTAAACGACTTAATTACGATCCTTAGTTGTTAAGGTTCTAATTTTACCGATCCAATAAAATTTGGGCACGTGTTAGGGTCATTTTATAGTTTTGTAATTTTACTTTTAACCAAAATTACTAAAATTACCCTTTACAATGATATCAAATTTCTCAATGTTTATATTCATATTGGAAAAAATTAAAAAGAATCTATTCAATAAATATGAACCATTTGTATAAAAAAAAATTAATCTATTTATTAGAAAACTAAACACAGATTTTGAATAATTTAATTTAAAATAAATTCATAACAAATACATGAAAATTAGTTCTACAAAAAAATTCCCTTCTAAAAAATAAAATATCTGTATTATAAATTCATGTATGTGTTCATTTTTTAAAAATTTAATTAGATTAATTTTAATCAAAATTTACTAATTATAAATTAAAATAATCAAAAACATTATTTTTCCTTGTAATATATTTGATGAAAATATAGTTTTCAATAAAAATCATTATTTTCACAATTCCTTAAATTTTTTGAAACAAATATGAAAAATTAAATCCATTTTTTAAATATATTTTCCAAAACATAAATAAAATATTCATACATATATAAAATAAAAAAAAATCTTTTTTAAGAAATCGTATTTTTGATGAATAAGGGATTTTTACTAAAAATGTTTGATTATTTTATAAAAAAATACCAATAAATTCATATTGAGTTAGAACATTATATTTATTTTAAAAATTAGTTATTATTATTTATTCCAAAAAAATTTATGACATGGTTAAAAATTTGATTTTATATTGATAGTGTCTCATGGTTTGTTTAAAATCAACATTGTGTGCAAAAAAATATTTTTAAGAATTTTAAATTATATAAAGATAAATATTTATAAAAATATCACGATGTTACAATACAGGTGGAAAACTCTATTGATTAATTTCATAATGACTACTGGTGCATTCTTATGTCTGAACAACATATCTAGGTAATTTTACAAGTCATATCTACTATTGAACACTATACTTGGTATGTCGGATGGTCTCACATGCACCTGATGGTAACCTGACCTTATATCGATCATAACTCATAGTAGGATTAATATATATTCTATGTGAGAAATCTGATTTGATTTTTTGACCATAATCTGGTTCAACCATTAGTAATGCATGTATAACCTAAGGGTTTCATCTTCCTTCTTGTTAAAAAGGACATGTCAACCCCATGCTGAAGTACTAAGTTGTATAAAAACCATATCCCCTAGGACCTTTAAATACTTTTTGGTATCCTTTATCTCATTAGGTTCCTTAATATAAGGAGGAATGGAAACTGGTGTTTCTCCTCAAACTAGTTTAGTGGTTAACTGACCTCTCTTATAGAAGGTAATCCATGGAAATTGTTAGGAATGAGTTCCCTAATGAAATCAACAACAAGAGGAAATTCCACAAGTTACATTCCCTGATATTTCATAAGAATACTAGACATATGGGCTATCACCCTTTCCCATCCCATGATACTCAGGTCCAGCTGATTCTCCTAGATATTTAATTCACCCTTATGAATATACATGATACCCCCAAGTTATTTAAACAAAAACCACCAATAACAAAAAACAAACATGGGAATGATAATCCACTAGACAGTCCAAAAAAACAATGACACTGAATTTAGTCATCTAATGAACTAAATAATCCACCAGAAATTTTACGCACCTATCCCAAGGGTGAACACCTTTCACTGGCGTATTCTCATTGATCAGACCCTTAATGGTGTGTCAAGAGTCATTACAACACAAATTTACTATGTAACGCCCCGAACCTAATTATCCATAGTCTTTGCATTATTACATAACCTTGGAAGGATCACAAGAGATCAAGTCTCAAAAGACCTATTAGTTTAGTATCCTTATAAGTACTAGATACATAAATATGTTTTACATTACATCATGAAATAAAAAAACAAAAACATTGTGTCCCCATTTAACAGACACTCAAATACCTTATACTATCTTTAAAGTTCAATCATAATATACTTCTTTACATCCAGGGAAAAGAAAACATAATAAAGGGGTGAGATCAAATGCTCATTTAGGATAAAAATGTAGAGGAAACTATCATAAATAAGCATAAACATTTAAGGAAAGGCATAAGACTAAAACACTGGCCTTTTAAACATAAAATTATTCATAATATGGAAAATATGTATCAAATAATCCCATTTACTTATTCAAATGGATATTCTACTAGTCAAATAATCAAATGTAATATAAGTAGCTAATTTCATAATGATGGAATACATAATGAACAATATCATAACCACATAATCAAGGCTTCATTCCAAGACTAATAATAATATTTTTTTTCAAGGCCTAGTCCCAAGACACTAGTTTGTCTCATGAGACCTACGGGTGCATCAAGGAGCTATAGAAGGCTCCATCCCTCACTTACTAAGTCCAATGGATTCCGTATATAAAAATGTTGAAACATAACATAAACATTCTCAGTAAAAATATCAAAAGAAATGTAAATACTTTAATCATAAAAAATGAATGGTATAAAAATAACACATCCATATTCAAACATATTAAAAAAACTTAAATACGTTATAGAAGATTTTATCATTTTAAATCAACTTCAAACAAGTGAAAAATCCATCAAAATATGTTGACATAGATGAAATCAAAACTATTTGATGGAAATATCTCTTTATATTTTGAAATAATTTTAAAGTCACATATTATAAAAGAAAACATATATTCTGAAAATATACTTATAAGTATGTAAGGAAAGATTACAAGGTGTTATTATGGCAAAAAATAGATTCACCCATCAGATAAGATAAAAAAACATTCTTACCTTAATTTTTTCAAAAAAGACATAAGTACCTTGTTTGGAAAATGATGGAAAGATTAATTTCAATAAATTTTATAAAAAATAAAACAAGGGTATAAATTACAATAACCCATATTCTAGTAAATAGTAAAAATGTTTTAAAATACAGTTTTAAGAATCACAGATGTAGATGATAAAGAAGTCCCATTAGATACTTACATAAAAACAACCTTGAAAAATAAATAGATTGTAAAATTAACCCTTACCTTGTAATTTTACGTGGTCGATGGTACAATAACCTCCTTTATAATATTTAAATCATAGTTTTTAAATTATTCAAGAACCACATACTTAAATATGATATATTATATGATCTTTGAATATTTCTTTGTGTATAATATTTTAGAAGTATCATTGTTTCGGGTGTTAACTGATTCATTTTCCATTACTTGTTTTGTTACATAAGTAATTTTTTTAATGGATATGATTTATTTAATTCGTATACGTAATTATATTATTTTTTTAAACATTATTTTTAAACATAAAATGAAAATAATTCTTGAATGGTTACGATGGGGAATGAATCTCATCGTGTTCGTGGAGACGACAATCTGTACTTGCGCACAAGTGACAATATCATTCTATTGATGGTTAAATCATATGTAATTATATGTTATATAATATATATAGAATCATTAACAAGATATATTTACTATTTACATCAATCATATGACTTTCTTATACCCATCAAAATAATTTAGTGTTGAATAACAAACTACACCATGGCGTTGAGACAGAAAGCCATACGCACGCACGTATGGTGACTTTGTCATTCATAGAATGCGTAGAATAATGAATTTTTTTTACCATATTTATAGTGACATAAATTTAGGTATAAGGTACTGTATATATTATATTTTCATCTAAACAAAAAATAAAGAGGATGTGGAAGAAGAAATGAACTCTGAAAGAGGTGATGAAATTATTACCTCCTCTTCGGGTGCTTCCTTTATAATTTCATCAAAATGGATCCTAAGGATGGATGTATGATAAATTTAAGGCCTCTAGGATGAATTCATGGTAGTTAGGAGGATATTTTAGAAGGGTTTGGCCAATTCATATGTCTTTGTAGGTGTGATTTTGAGATAAGGGAAAGTACCATTTTATAAGAGATGTGAGGGTCACTTTAAGAAAAGATGGAAATATTAATTTATTATTAAATAATTTTCAGATTATAATGGCTCCAAATGGATTTATTTAGAGGAAAAGGTGATTATGGGTGTAAATACCCTTAACCAATAGGTTTTAGACATTCTTAGGTCACCATGTTAAACTTATCTTTTAGATATAACTTTTAGTTAAATAGTTTACCTTTCAAATTGATTTCATGTATTTTTATATTACATGGTTATTAAACATACTATAAAATTACAAAAGAACCTCAAGTGGTTAATTAATTAAATATATAAAATTATATATGTCTTTTGTCCTAACCATTGATTTTTAAGAATATTATATCATTTAGTAATATAATATTGTTTTTAAAAAATCATTTATGTCAATTTTAACACTTTTTAGTATTTGGTTTTTGTAGAAGTCAAAAGAACTCATTACATAAAAAAACACCTAAAATAAACCCTAACATGTCATATTAACCTATAAAATTCTTCAAAGGAAACAAAAGTCTCAATTTTCATTAATTTTTATTTTTTATAATAGAAATTATTTTAATCTTTTTTTAATAAGGTAATTATTTCTTCAACATTATGTCATAAATAAATTTATTTATTTAATGAATAAATATTATAAATAAAATACCATGATGTAAGAAATAATTTTATCATTTTAATGAATATTTAAATTCGATTTTATATTATGCCTAACCCCATATTAAAAATGGTTTTCTTATTAAACATTAAATTTTACACTTTTAACTCTTCTTTTAATAAAATAATTATTAATGTCCTAATAAAATCCATTTTGATAAAAAGGTTTATATTTTATTCCTATGGTTTATTTTGGTCGAAAAAAACTTATCCAATGGAATCAGGACATGTTTTAGGGTAATTATAATATCATGTTTACCATTAATTACCCTATTTACTTTTAATCATGGTAAATAAAATTCAATAGTTACTATTCACAAAAAATTATTTTCATCCTATTGGACTACATTTTACCTACTGATATTAACCATGTCTCGTAGAGTTTTGAAATTCAATTCACAAAAGTGATAAAATTACATTTAATGCAAATTTAGAAATGTTCCTATGTGGGTAAAAGGCATTAAAAAGATCCATAAAATTTTAAACATATAATATTATTTTAAAATGACTCCAATGAATTAAATTGGACTAATATAGGTACTATGTATCTATTTTGACATAAAATAAATTTAAATAAAATAAATAATTATTTAAATAAAAGTTCGGTTTTAAACCAAGACACAATATTTTTTTACTATGCATCAAAAATTGAACATTTTTAGAAAAATACCAAATATTCAACCTAAGCTAGTTTTGATATTCCAAATTCAAAAATGAAGTCCATTTTGAAAAATAAAATTTATACAATTTCAGAAAGTGTTTATTACTATTTAAAACTGCTAGTTTGATTGGTCGTGTTGAGCTAGAACTTAAAGTTGCGTACTGCGCAAGTTATTGCATTATTCAAAGAGAAGCATATCGTGGAAGCTTAGGGTGTTACATTATCCCCTAATTTAAATAATTTCATCCTATAAATTTATAGAATATTACTGTAATAAAATATTCATGTGGTTCATCATCATATGTTCCTCAGGATCCCACGATGCGTCCTCAATTTTATGGTTTCTCGAAAGAAATTTTACCAGACGAGTCATCCAGTTTTTCAAAACTTGTTCTCTAGTATCAAGAATCTTTACAGGCTCTTCACAATTAGATATATCAGGTTCCAGTTCAATTTCATCATAGGTGAGTACATGCATTGCATGAGGAGTTTATTTTCTCAAGAGTGATACGTGGAACACATCATCAGCATTGGAGAGACTTGGAGGAATTTCCAAATGCTATGCTACAACCCTAATTAGTTCTAGAATTTCAAAGGGTCCAATGTACATGGGACTTTATTTAACCATATTACAGAATTTTATAACACCTTTCCATTGAGATACCATCATGAAAACATGATCTCCTACATGAAATTCAAAATCCTTCATTTGGTTATCGGCATAGATCTTTTTCCTACATTGAGCTTCTTTGATGTGGTTTTGGATAATCTAACATTTTCTATTGTTTCCGCAATAAGGTATGGGCCTACGAGTTTTCTTTTACCAATATCATCACAACAAGTTGGTGTAAGACATATCTTTCCATATATAACATCATATGGTGCTATTTGAATACCTTAATTGACTCTATTGTTATTAGAAAATTCAACAATAGATAAATAATGATCCCACCTACCTTGAATGTCATGTGAGAAATATCTCCACTTTCATATAAGGTTTGAATAGTATATTCTGATTGTCCATCAGTTTGAGGGTGGTAGGCGGTGTTCAAACAAAGTTCTGTATCCAGGGTTTTCTGAAGACATTTTTTGAATCATGATGTAAAATGAGGATCATGATTAGAAAAAATAGATATGGATACTCCATGATGTCTATAAAACTTCATTAATATACAGTCTTGCTGAACATTCAAGTGTTAAATTTTCTCTTATAGACAAGAAATGTGGTGACATGGTATCATGATCAACAATGAACAATATTGCATCATTCCATATATGATTCTTTGGTATCCTCATGAAAAATTCCATCATAATATCATCTCATTTACACTCAGGTATGGGAATAGGTTGCATTACTCTTCTAGGATGTTTTCTTATAGCCTTCACCTGTTGACAAACCATACATCTTGGCACATAATCAGCAAACTCCCACAACATGTTGTCCCCCCAAAAACGTTCTTTCAAATATCTATACATTATAGTACTACCAAGGTGTATAGAAAAATTGGAGCTATGATCATCATCCAATAATTCCTTTTTAGGATCAGGTATTTCAGGAACACAGAGCCTCCAGCCAAATTTCAAAAATCTATCATCATATATGATTTCAATCAATCTTCCCTCATTGATATATTTAATTTTCTTTTAAAACTCCGCATCATCACTCTAAGAACAATTTATCCTTTCTATTATAGAAGTTTTGGAAACCATTTAAAAATGTATTGATGTTTCCCCTTCCATGATTATTCTCATATCAACCTTTACTAGATCCATAAATATAGGATTTCTTTCAACTTTCATCTTGTTCGAAACTCCATGATCCATTTTTCTCAAAGCATATTCCACCATATTTTCCTTCCCCATGTGGTATTGTATTATGCAATCACAATCCTTGAGAAGTTCAATCCATCAACTTTTCCACATGATGATCCCTTTTTGTGAGAAAATATAATTCAAAAACCTCTTATTAGTACAAATCTCAAATTTTTCACCATTGAGATACTGTCTACATATCTTCAGAGAAAATATTAAAAATCCTAACTCAAGATTAAGAGTGGGATAGTTTTTTCATGATTTTTTAGCTATTGTGATGAATATACAATATCCATATAATTATGCATAAGGACACAACCAAATCATTTCCTTGAAGCATTAATATAAATAAAAAACCCATCATTCATCAATGGTAGATTCAATATAGGAGCATTGACTAATCGTCTCTTCAATTCCTCAAAAAAATATTCACTCTCTTTTTCCAAACAAATTTAAACCCTTTACGTATGAGATTGGTAATGGGTTACCTAATCAGAAAATGTTCTGGACAAAATTCATAAAATAACCTAATAAACCAATAAAATTGCGCAACTCAGTTATAATTGCCAGTGTTATCCATTCTTAGACTGCATTCTTCTTTGAAGGATCAACAATGATTCTATCCTAAAAGACAATATGGCCAAGAAAAGAAATATCTTGAAGCCAGAATTCATACTTGCTAAACATCCCATATAATTCATTTCTTTTAAGATACATTAGAATAATGAGTGAGTGATTTTTATTATTTTCATAGCTTTTGGAGTATACTAAGATATCATCAATAAATGCTATTAAAAAGTAATCAAGATATTACTTTAAAACACTACTCATTAGAGCCATGAAAACATAGGGTGCATTAGTCACTCCAAAAGGAATTGCTATGAACTCGTAATACCCATACCTGGGTCAAAATGTAGTCTTTATAATTACTTTCTTCTTCATACACAATTGATGATATCCTGATAGAATGTTGGTCTTTGATAAATATTGAGCTCCATAAAGTTTATCAAATAAATAATCAATGCGTAGTAGGGGATACCTTTTCTTTAGTTTTATATAATTGATCTCCCATTAGTCAATGAATAACCTCATAGATCCATATTTATTCATAACAAAAATAACAAGGGATCCCCAACGAGAAAAAATACAAGGGAAAATAAATCCATTATTATTTAATTCATCTAGTTGTTTCATTAGTGCCAATAATTATATAGTGTCCATTATATAAGAGTTCATGGATATGGGCCTTAAACCTTGAATTATGTCAATAGAAAACTCAATTTCTCTTTATAGACAATTTCTAAGTAAATCCTATGGTAACACATCAAAATATTCGCGTACAATAGGTACATCATCAATTTGAACATTTTTTCCTCACCCATTGTTATTTTACTCCCTTCCTCCCCAATAATTGAATTTAGTAAAGCTATTGGGGTGGATCTAGGTAAGAATCATATGGTGACGTTTCTACTCTAAAGATAAGTTATTCCTTATCATCATCAAAAATTGTAACCACATTCATTTTACACTAAATTTTTGCAACATGGTCAGAAATCCAATCCATAAAAAGGATTATATCAAATTAAATCTTGGGTATTACAATAAGATCAGAAGATGATTCACATTTATATGCCATAATGGTAATTGATTGGCATAAATTTGTTGCTATGATACTTCCTGTTGGAGTTTTGACCGACAACACCATTGTTATGTCAAATTGGAAATATCTAATTTTCTTGGAAAACTAGGATGATATGAAAGAATGTGATGATCCGTAATCAACTAAAGAATAGGCTAAATTTGTGGAAATGATTAATGTACCCTATACCACATCATCTAGAGCTTCTACATCAGCATTAGTGATCGCATAAGCTTGGCCTTTCTCCCTTGGCCTTTTCTGAGGTATGTTTCCTTCAATCCTAGGAAATTTATTTGCATATTCTCCATTTCTCTAAAATTGTAGAATTCAACATGGAAAACCTATTTATTTCCCTTGAAATCAGGTGCTTGGTGGCCTCATTCACCACAATTTCAACAAACTCTCATTCCCTTCAAGAAAGTACTAGGGTGTTTCTTCCCATATTTTCTGCAGGATAGAAATTAAACTTTTCCCATCTTCTTCTTATTTCTATTTCTATATTGTTAAGAAGATCCCTTATTCTCTTGCTTTAGTTTAAAGTAGTATGACTCAGAGAATTCTTTTTCTGCCTTGATTTCACATGAGACTATATCATCATACAATGAAAAGCATTGGGAGACTAATTTCAATGGATAAATGGTTTTAACCCATCAAATAATCAATCAATCATACTCCTTGGGATACATATATAATCTGCAGCATGTTTTGCATCATTATAAAGTTTTCATTATACTATGCGACATTATTATCCTTCTTTTGCCTTAGAATCCTAAATTGCCTTTCCATATCTACTCGATGTTTACGAAGAAAGTATTTTTCTATGAAAATATATTTAAACTCCCTCCATTCCATATTTTATACTTCTTCATCCTCTGTTGTCTTCTGAATAAATGACGATCATTGATCTGCATCTCCTATGAGGTGATAAACTGTCATGACAACTTTTTCACTTTCAAAACTTTCCAAAGCATGAAACATTTTTTCTAAAAACTTATACATTGCTTAGCTACAAATAAATTTTTAGTCCCACTGATTGTTGGTGGTTTTTTCTTCATTAAGAGGTCTAAAATTTATCCTCAACGTTGTGGGTTAGGGTGCTCCAAACGGGTAGGGTTATTATTCATAACTCGAGTGAGTTGTCCCAGTATGGTTAAAAGTTATTCAGCAGCAGTTGCATCACCATCACCATTATAATTATTTTGAGTAGGATGGAAATCCATACATGGATGACATGAGTTGATACAATTTTCATTCCATCCACTAGGTTCCATTTCAAAACAATGACATACTCTAGATTAGTTTATGAGTTTCAATTCATAATTCCCAACATGTAAAATAATTAGCATAAATTTAACAGTTTATCCATATGATACATAAACATAAATATGTTTTCATTGGGTAAGTATTTACTCATAAATAAATAATTTTTTTTTGTAGAGATAATGTGAATTGTCCTAATCATATCCCCTAAGAGTGTCATAACCAAGAGTGAAGCAATGCCCGTTGTTGTGCACTAGGATAACCCAGGTCAAGCCCGAAAATCCTTATTTATGTTTTCACTCCTGGGTACAACTATGATAGATCCACCTCTTCCGGCTCATATCCAGACATGGATGTATTTTCTTTGAAAACCCACATAATATCTACATAACCAAACTTTTTTTATTTTATTCTATACTAATCCTCAAAGTCTATCTTAGTGTAATGGTATCTAATAATTGTTTTTCTAAATCTAGTTTATGAGGTCTGTAATAATATACAATTGATACCAATTGTATTTACCTGAACCTTGTTAACCATAGTCGGTTCATTATTACATAACATTTCCATTATTACAAGAGATCATGACTCAAAAGGACAATTAGTTTAGTAGGCTTGGAAGTACTAGATACATACATAAGTTTTACATTTAAATCATGAAAAAACCAAAACATTATTCCCCATTGGAATAAACACTAATATACCTTAGCCTATCCCTATAGGACAGTCATTATATACTTCTTCACATCCTAGGAAAAGAAAACATAAGAAAAGGGTGAGCTCAGATGCTCAGTAAGGATAATAATATAGCTGAAAAGATCCTAAATAAGAATAAACCTACAAGTAAAAGTTTAAGACTAAAACACAAGACTTTTAAACACAAACATAAAAATTATATGTAAAATATAAATTAAATAATTCCATTTAGATAGTCACATTGATATTATACTTGTCGAATAATCACATGTAATATCAATAAATAATTTCATAATTATGGAATGCATAATGTTGGACATCATAACCACATAGTCAAGGCCTTGTTTCAAAACAAAAAATAAGATGTTTTTCATGTCTTTGATACAAGACACTAGTTTGTCTAATGAGACCTAATGATGCATGTAGGAGCTATAGCGGGCTCTACCCATCAGTTACATTGTCTAGTGCATTCCTCATATGAAAAGGTAGAAATATAACATAAAGATTCCTATTAAAAAAGCATAAGAATTGTTAATACTTTAACCATAAACCATTAATATGATAAAAATAAAACATCCATAGTCAAACATATAACAAAACCTACAATACAATATGGAAAATGTTGTCATAATAAATAAACTTCAAACATGTGTAAAATCCATCAAAGGATGTTGACATAGAGGAAATAAAAACTATTTGAGATAAATATCAAATTAAATTTTTAAATCATTTAAAATTAAAATAATTATAAAATAAAACATTTATTTTTAAAATATACTTATAATTTTTTAAGGGAAGCTCTGATGGTGTTATAATGAAAAATAATATCCACACCTGCAGTATAAGTTAAAAAAACATTCTTACCTTAATTTTGTCAAAAAGGGCTTAAATACCTTGTTCATAAAGGAATGAAAGATTAACTTCAATAGATTTTATAAAAAATAAAACAATGGTATAAATAACATTAACCCATAGTCCAGTAAATAGTAAAAAAATTGAAATTCATTTTTAAGAAACACAGATATGGATGAACAAGAATTCCCAGTACATACTTAGGTAAGAACAACCTGGGAAGAGAAAGAGTTTGTAAAATTAACCCTTACCTTGTAATTTTCCTTGTTTGAGGGTAGATTAACAAACTGTATAATATTAAAATAATTTTTATTAAATTATACAAGAACCACATACAAAAATATGATAATTTATTTGATCTTCTAATATAGCTTTGTTAATAATATTTAAGTAGTATCATTGTTTCGGGTGTAAACTAATTCATTTTCCTTTATATGTATTATTTTGTAAGTAACGTTTTTAATGGATAGGAAGTATTATATTCATATAAAAAATTATATTAAGTTCCTAAACATTATTTTTAAGATTAGAAAAAAAATTATTCTTGAATGGTTGTGATGGGTAATGAATCTCACCGCGTTCGTGGAGACGGTAATATGTACATGTGCACGAGCAGCAATATAATTCCATTGATGGTAAATTGTATGTAATTGGATGTTATATCATATATAAATAATCACTAAAATCTTATATTTATTATTTTCATCAATTAAATATCATTATTATACCCATCCAAATAATGAAGTGTTGAATAACAAATTACGCCACGACGTGGAGACGGTAAGTCGTACGTACACATTTATGTTGAATTTTTCATTCATTGGATGGATAAAATAATGGATAATGTTGTAGAATATTTGTAATAACATCTCATTCTATATAATTTAATATATGTATTATTTTTTTATGGAAAAAATTAAATAGGAAGTGGAAGAAGAAAAGAAATCTGAAAGAGGTGATGAAATTATTACATCTTCTTCAAGTTCTTTCTTTTTGATTTGATCAAAATGGCTCCATAGGATGGATTTATGATCAAATTAAGCCCTCAAAGATTAATTGAGGGTTGTTGGGATGATATTTTAGAAGGTTTTGGCTGATCTAAATGGCATTGGAGGTGAGATTTTGAGAGAAGGGGAAGTACACTTTTATAAGAGTTGTGAGGGTCACATTAGGAAAGGCTTTAAATAATATTTTATCATAAAATAATTTTATGTTTCTAATTTCTAAAAACGGATTTATTTTGAGGATATGAATCTTATGGGTCTAAATCCTTTTAAAAAATAGGTTTTTGAGATTTTAGGTTACCATATTAACCTTATCTTTTATATTTAACTCTTAGTTAAATAATTTAACTTTTACTATGTCTACTTGTATTTTTATGTTACATGGTTAATAAAATTACTATAAAACGGAAAGAGAACCTAAATTGGTTCATTAATGACATATAAATCATTATATATGTCCTTTTTCTAAAAATTATATTTTTAAGAATATTATATCATTTAATAATGTATTATTTGTTTTAAAAAACTCATTTATCTCAATATTGACACTATTTTGTATTTGGTTTTTTTAAAGTCATAAAAACTTTATTAATTAGAAAAAAATACATTAAATCAACCCTAACATGTAAAATTACGATTTAAAATTTGTTTAATGCATCAAAAGACTCAAATTTTATTTATTTTGATACTTATTCTATCAATTATTTTAATTGTTTATTAATAAAGTAATTACTACATCATGATTGTGTCATAAATAAATTTATATATTTAATGTATAAATTTTATAAATAAAATACCATCTTGTATAAAATATTTTTAGGTTTCTAATGAATATTTCTAGTCAAATTTATATTCTGTATAACCCTATATTAAAAAAGGGTTAGTTATTAAACGTTTAGTTTTACACTTTTAACTCTTGTTTTAATAAAACAATATTAAATGTCCTAATCTTATACATGTGGATCAAAAGGATAATATTTTATTCCTAAGGATGATTTTGGTCGATAAAAACTTATCAAATAGAATTAGGACATGTGTTAGGGTAATTATAATATAATTTTTATAATTAATTTCCCTATTTACTTTTAACTATGGTAAATAAAATTCAAAAGTTATTTTTCCCCAATATTATTTTCATCCCATTGAACAAAATTTTACATAATGATTTCAATTGTTTCTCTCAGATTTTTGAAATTAAATTCATAGAATCGTAAAAATTACCTTTTAAGCAAATTTGAAAATGTGCCTAGAATGTGAGTAAAATGCGTTAAAAATTTCAATAAAATTTTATACGTGAAATTGTATTATAAAATGACTCCAATGATTTACATTGGACTTATATAGGTATTATTTATCTATTTTGAATTTAAATAACTTTAAATAAATAAATAATTATTTAAATAAAAGTTCATTTTAAACAATAACACAGTGTTTGTCACTATTATTCCTAATTGGAAGTTAAAAGAAAAATACCAAAAATTCAATCTAAGCTAATTTTTATATTATGAATCAAAAAATGAAGTAATGTTTTGTAAATAAAATTTATAAAATTTAAAAAAGTGGGTATTACTATTCATAATTCCTAGTTTGATTGGTAGTAATGTTTTAGAACTTGATGTTGGGTACAATGCATGCTATTTCATTATTCAAAGAGAAGCACAATGTTGAAGCTTGGGGTGTTAAATTGTCCCCCCTTTAAATAATTTCATGCTCAATGTTTCTATAATATTAATAAATAAAATGTTTAGGGAAATTCTTCATAATAGGTTTTTTAGGTTCCCATGTTGCCTCTTCCATTTTATGGTTTTTCCAAATAACTTTTACTAGATGAGTATTCCAGTTTCTCAATAATTGTTATTTAGTATCAAGAATCCTGAAAATCTCTACACAATAAGACATATCAGGTTCCTGTTCAATTTATTCATAGGTGAGTACATGCGTTGGGTAAGGAATGTATATTCTCAACAGTGATATGTGAACACATGATGAACTTTAGAGAGACTTGGCATCATTTCCAAATGGTAAGCTACAACTCCAATTTGTTCTAGAATTTTAAAAGGTCCAATGTACCTAGGAATTAATTTAACCTTCTTACCAAATCATATAACACCCTTCCAAGGAGATACCGTCAAGAAAACAGGATCTCCTATGTGAAATTCCAAGTCCTTCCTTCAGTTATCGACATAGCTCTTTTTTCCTACTTTGAGCTACTTTGATGTCAGTTTGGATAATATTCACTTTTTACATTGTTTCCTCAAGATTTTATGGGCCGAAAAGTTTTCCTTCACTAACATAATCCCAAAAATTTGGTGTGCAACATCTCATTCCATATAATTCTTCATATAGTGCCATTTGAATAATTGAATTGAAGATATTGTTATAGGAAAATTATACCAAAGGTAAATACTGATCCCACATACCTTGGATGTCATGTGACCAAGATCTCAACATTTATTCTAAGGTTTGAATAGTCTGTTCTGATTGTCCATCAGTTTGAGGGTGGCAGACAGTCCTCAAAAGATGTTCAGTATCGAGGGATTTCTGAATACCTTTCTAGAATATTGATGTAAAATGAGGGTCTTGAACAGAAAAAATCATTATGGGTATGCCATGAATTCTTAAAACATCATTAATAAGTAGTGTTTCTAAACGTTCAAGTGGTAAATCTTATCTTATAGCATGGAAATGTGTTGTCTTGGTAAGATGATCAATAATGAACCATATTGCACCATTCCATATAAGAGTCTTTGGTATCCCCATGATAAAGTCCATCATAATATCATCCCATTTCCACTCAGGTATGGGAAGAAGTTTCATGAATTCTCTTGGATGTTGTCTTCTAGCCTTCACATGGTGACAAACCACACATCCTGACACATAGTCAGCAATCTCTCTCTTCATGTTGTCCCACCAAAAATGTTCCTTCAAATCACTATACATCTTAGTGCTACCAGGGTGTATAGAGTAATTGGAGCTATGAGAATCATCCAATAATTATATTTCTAGAGCGGGTATGTTAGGAACACAAAGCATCCTATCAAATTTAAAAATTCTATCTTCAAATACGAATTCAATAAACATCCCATCATTCATAGCATTAATTTTCTTTTGAAACTCTTCATAATTAGTTTGAGAACATTTTATCCTTTCATGTAAAGATATTTTGGCAACCATCTGAAAAGTATTGATGTTTCTCCTTCCATGATTATTCCCATATCCATCTTTACTATATCCATGAATATATGATTACTTTCATCTCTCATCTTGTTCAAAACTCCATGATACTTTCTACTCGAAGCATCTGCCACCTTATTTTCCTTCCCTATGTGGTAGTGTATTGTGCAATCATAATCCTTGAGTCATTCAAGCCATCAACTTTGCCTCATATTGAGTTCTTTTTGTGAGAAAATATACTTAAAACTATTGTGATCAATATAAATATCAAAATTTTCAACATAGATATATTGTCTCCATACTTCAGAGTAATGATTACAGTATCTAACTCAATATCATGAGTGGGATTGTTTTTTTTCATGAATTTTTATCTGCCGTGATACATAGGCAATAACCCTATCATTATCCATAAGGAAACAACCTAGTCCTTTCATTGAAGCTTCACTATAACTAACAAATCCATCATTCCTTAATGGTAGAGTCAATATAGGAACATTTACTAACCCTATATTCAATTCCTCAATACATACATCACACTCTTTTATCCAAAAACATTTAACCCCTTTACGTGTGATATTGGTTAATGGGTTGGTCAATCAGAAAAAATTCTTGAATAATTTCCAATAATAACTAGTTAAACCAGTAAAACTACGTACCTCAGTTCTACTTGTAATGCTGGCCATTCTTGGACTACCTCTGTCTTTGAAGGATCAACAAATATTAAATTTGTAGAGACAATATGACCAAGAATATAAATCTCCTAAAGCCATAATTTAAACTTCCTAAATATCCCATATAATTCATATTTTCTAAGAGACTTTAGAACAGTTTTCAAGTGATTTTCATGATATTTTTAGCTTTGGAAGTATACCAAGATATCATCAATAAATACTACTACAAAGTCATCAAGATATTTCTTGAAAACAATATTAATTAGTTAAATGAAAATAGAGGGTTCATTAATTAGTCCAAATGTCATTAATGTAAACTCATAATTCCCATACCTGGGTTGAAATGCAGTCTTTGGAATGTATTCCTTCTTCATACACAAATGATGATAACTAGATCAAAGGTGACTGTTTAAAAAATATGAGGAATCATGAAGTTCATCAAATAAACCATTAATGTGACGTAAGGGATACTTTTTCTTTATTATTATAGCATTTATCTCCCTATAGTCAATGCACACCCACATAGATCCACGTTTCTTCTTAACAAATAGAATAGGGTATCTCCGAGGAGAAACTCTAGGGAGAATAAATCCCTTTTAACTAAATTCCTCAACTTTTTTTTAGTTCCACTAATTCCACAGTGTTCATTCTATATGGGGTATTTTATGTAAGCCTTAAACCATGAATTAAGTCAATGGAAAACTCAATTTCCCATTCTATGGGATTTCTAAGTAATTCCAATGGAAAAACATTAACATATTCTTAAACAATAAAAACATCCACTATTTGAACATTATTTTACTCACCCATAGTTATTTCACTCCCTTCTTCCAAAATAATTGAATTTAGTGGTTATAATGGGGGTGGATCTCGATAAGAATCAGATGGTGATGTTTCTACTCTAATGAAAATGTATTCATTATCATCATCAAAAATTTTAACCTCTTTCTTCATACAATAATGTTTTGCATCATGGTCCAAAATCCAATCCATACTGAGGATTATATCAAATTAAATCATTGGTATGACAATAATATCATTAGATAAAGAATGTTTATATGCCATAGTGGTAACTGATTGAAAAAACTTGGTTGCAATGATATTTTACTAAGGTGTTTTTACTAACAACTCCCTTGTTAAGTCAAATCAGAAATATCTAATTTTAGTAGAAAACTGAGAAGATATGAAACAACGCAATGATATAGAATAAAATAAATCATTGGCTAAATTTGAGGAAATGATTAAAGTACCTAAAACCAATCATTCAGAGCTTCTAACTCAGTAGTAGTGATTGCATAAGTTTGGCCTTTCTCTGTTGGCCTTTTCTAAGGTAAGTTTCCTTGGTGAATTGGACATTAACTTTCATAATGTCCCATTTCTCTAGAATTGTTTCATTAAAAATTGATAGCCTCTTTCTTTCCCATGTAATCACGTGCATGGTGGCCTTTTTACCAAACATTTAAAAAACTTTCATTCCCTTTGGCAAAGTACCAGGGTGTTTCCTCCCACATTTACTATAGGATGGAAATCCGAATTTTACCTTCTTCCCCTTATATCCATTTCTAGAGTTTTAAATATATCTTTTCATCTCTTTCGTTGATTTAAAGTCGTAAGACTTAGATAATTAATTTTTTTTCTTTATAGCACATGAGGCTATATCTTCATACGTTGAGAAGGATTGCGAGACTAATGGTTGATGGATAAATGGTTTTAACCAATAAAATAATCGATAAAACTTACTCCTTGGGATACGTATATAATCTACCACATATCTTTATATCCTTGTATAGTTAGCCTCATACTTTATGACATTCTCATCCTCCTTTTTCCTCATTCTCAGAAATTACCTTTCCAAATCTTCTCGATGTTCACCAGGAAAGTATTTTAATTAGAAAAGATATTTAAACTCCCTCCAATCCACATTTGATACTTTTTCATCACCCATTGTGTATTTAATCAATGACCACCATTAATCTGCATCTCCTGTGTGGCGATAAACTGCCATAAATTCTATCCCCTTTCTCTACTCCCAAAATCATGAAATATTTTTTCTAAAGAACTTATCCATTTCTCAGATACAAATGGATTTTTAGTCCCATTGAATGTTGGTGGTTTTTTTCCACATGAATCAGTCTAACATCAATCCTCTATGTTGTGGTTTAGGGTTCTCCATATGGGTAAGGTTATTATTCATAACCTGAGTGTATTTTCCTGGAATAGTTATTAGTTGTTCAGCACCGTTTGCATCACCAGATCCACTAAAATTATGTTGAGTAGGAGGGAAATACCTACATCGATTACGTGCATTGATATGGTTTCAATTCATTTCCACTAGGTGACAATTATATATAATGACATACTCTATATTAGCTTATGAGTTGCAATGCATAATTCCAAACTTGTAAAATACTTTACATAAATTTAACAGTTTATGCATATAATCTATAACCATAAAATTTTTTTCTTTGATGAACTATTTACTGATAAATCCTTTATAATGTTTTTTATAGAAAATGTGATTTATCCTAAGCATATCCCCTAGGAGTTTCTTAACCAAAGTGCAGCAAGGCCAGTTGTTGTGGATTAGGATACCTCGGGTCAAGAACAAAAATCCTTGTCAGAGTTTTCACTCTTAGGTTCATCTCTTCCAAAGCCACCACTACCTAATCCTATCCAGACAGTGATGTATTTTCTTGGAAAACTCACATAATATGTACAATAGAATTTCTTTGGATGTGCTTCTATACTAATCCTGAAATACTATCTTATGGTAATGTTCCCTAATTCGAATTTTTCTAAATATAGTTTCCACGAAGTGTAGTAAACTTCCTCTGATTCCAACTATTACACCCTGACCCTAGTTACCCAGAGTCAGTGAATTATTATATAACATTGGTATAATCTCAAGATATTATGTATCGAAAGACCAATTAGTTTATTAGCCTTTGAATTACTAGATATATATAGATGTTTTACATTACCCCATGAAATAAAAACCATTATTTCCACTTTAAACACATACTAATATCCCATAGAAAATCCCTATAGGTAAATCCTAATATAATTCTTCACATCATGGGAAATTAAAAAATAAGTAAGGGGTGAGCTCAGATGCTCAGTAAGGATAACAATATAGTGGAAACTATCATATATAAGCATAAAAATTTATGGAAAAGTATAAGACTAAAAAAAATCCTGTTAAACATAAAATTCAGAATAATATGGAAAAGATAAATCAAATAATTCCATTTACTTATTCACATGGATATTATACTAGCCGAATAATCACTTGTAATATCAATTGCTAATTTTGTAATGATGGAATGCATAATGCTAGAAATCATAACCACAAAGTCCAGGCCTCATACATGGACTAAAAATAATATTTTTTTCAAGGCCTTATTTCAAAACACAAGTTTGTCTCATTAGACCTATTGATGCATCGAGAAGTTATAGTGGGCTCCACCCATCACTTATTATGTCTAATGCATTCCTCATATGAAAAGGCAGAACCATAACATAAGCATTCATATTAAAACTAGCGTACAAAATGTTAATAATTTAACCGAAAACTATTAATGGTATATAAATAACACATCAATAGTCAAACATACCACAAAACCTTTAATAAAATATGGAAGACTGTATCACATAAATCAACTTCAAACAAGTGAAAAATCCATAAAAGGATGTTGAACTATAATTTATATTAAAACTATTTCAGAGAAATATCTATTTCTATTTTGAAATCATTTAAAAGTTATGTAATTATAAAATAAAACATTTATTTTAAAAATATACTTATAATCCTTTAAAAAAATCTTCAAAGGTGTTATAATGGTGGAAAATAGCCACACCAACCGTATAAGATAAAAAACATATTTACCTTAATTTTGTCAAAAAGGTCATGAGTACCTTGTTCGGAAAATGAGGGAATTATTCCTTCCAATAAATTTTATAAGATTTCCAACAAGGGTATAAATAGATTTAACCCATAGTATAAGAAATATTAATTTTTTTTTGAAATAAAATTTTAATAGAAATGGATGTGTATGATAAATAATTCTCATTAGATACTTACGTAAAAACAACCTTAGAAAATAATCAAATTGTGAAATTAACCATTAACTTGTTCTTCTTCTTGGTCAAGGGTATGTTAACTACCTGTATAAAATTTAAATCATCTTTATTAAATTATACAAGAACCACGTGCATAAATATGATATCTTATATGATCTTCTAATACTGCTCTGTTAATAATATTTATTTTTTATCAATGTTTTAAGTGTTAACTTATTTGTTTAATTTTATATGTTTTGTAATGTAAGTCATGTTGGTAATGGATAGGATGTTTTGGATTTAAATAAAGGATGATATTAAGTTTGTAAAAATAATTTTTAATCCTATAATTAAAATTATTCATCAATGGTTACAATGGAGAATGAATCTCATCGCGTTCATCGAGAGGGTAATTCGCACGTATGCACGAGTGAAAATATAACACAACAAGAAAAATGGATATTGCCACGGTTCAAAACTGTGGCAATAGGGACCAAAACCATGGACCTGGGCAACGAACATGGTTTTTCCCAACCGTGGGTGCTATAGCCGTGGTAGTAGGGTCTGACCTATTACCACAGTGTTAACCGTGGATATAAGTGGTCTAGTGCCACAGTTTTGAATACCGTGGCAATAAGTGTCTCCATTCTCAACTGTGGTAGTTGACCTATGGACATAGTTTTAACCATGGCAATAAGGCCCCATTTCCACAGTTTAAACCAGCTCTATAGCCCAAGAAAATAGTGTCAATAGCCTAAAAATAATGTGTACCTAGCTGGATTTGATCCTAGAACCTTCCCTTCATGTTCCAGCACCCTAACCACTACACCACCAAGGCTTTTGAGTATATAACTATATAATATGTTTTATATATTAATAACAACTGTGGAAATATCCTAAAAACCATGGAAATAGTACCTCCCGCTATTTTATTATCAAGAAATGTTTTCTCCCATGCAAGGGAGGGAGACCTATAGCCACGGTTTTCAAAACCGTGGCTATAGTGCTTCGAAAAAAAAGACATGTAGCCACGGTTTTGAAAATCGTGTCTATAGGCCACATAACCGTGGTTATAGGTGTGGGATATAGGAATAGTTTTGAAAACCATGAATATATACCATGAAAAAATATCTATATCCACAGTTTTAAAACCATGGCTATAGGCCACAAAATCGTGGTCATAGCCACCTATAGCCACAGTTTTAAAATCGTGGCAATAGATACATGGCTGTAGCCTGTTTTTCTAGTAGTGTAATTTTATTGATTGTGAACTTTTATATAATTGGATGTTCTATAATATATATAGAATCATTAACATGTTATATTTATTATTTACTTCAATTACACATCATTATTATACCCATCCAAATAATGAAGTGCTGAATAACAAACTACACCACGCCATAGAGATGGTAAGTCATAAGTATGTACGTATGGTTACTTTGAAATTTATAGGATGTATTGAATAATGAATATTGTTCTTCTATATTTATGGTAACATATCAGTACGTATAATTTATTGGATTTAATATTTCTTATGGAAACAACAAAGAAAGATGAAGTGGAAGAAGAAAAGAACTCTGAAAGAGGTGTTGAAATTATTACCTCTTCTTCGGGCGCTTCATTTTTTATTTGATCAAAAGTGACCCATAGGACGGATTTCTGATTAATATAAGGACTTTAGGATTAATTTAGGGTAGTTGGGAGGGTATTTGAGTAGGGGTTGGCCGAGCCAAATGGATTTGGAGGTGTGATTTTGAGAATAGGGTAAGTACCCTTTTATAAGAGAGGTGAGGGTCACTTAGGAAAAGATTGAAATATTATTTTATTATAACATCATTTTCAGTTTCTAATGTCTCTAAATAGATTTATTTATCACATAAGATTGGTAGGGGACGAAATGATTTTTACAAATAGGTGTTAGACAAGTTTAGGCCACCATATTAACCTTATTTTTTAGATTTAACTCTTAGTTAAATAGTTTAACTTTTACCATATCTTCATGTATTTTTATATAACATGGTTAATAAACATAATATAAAATTTCAAGAGAACCTAAAATGGTTAATTAATGAAATATATATCATTATATAATTACTTTGTTTAATCCATTGATTTTTAGAGATATTATATCATTTAATAATATATAATTTGATTGGAAACAACATTTGTGTCAATTTTGACACTAATTTGTATTTGTTTTTTGTGATAGTCAAAAAAATTGATTACTTCTAAAAAATACCTTAAATCAACTCTAACATGTAATATTAATCGATAAAATTGATTTAATGCATCAAAGGTTTCAATTTACATTTTTTTTTATATTTTTAATATCCAATATTTTAATATTTTATTGATAAGGTAATTACTACATCATCATTCTTTCAAAAATAAATTTAATTATTTAATTTATAAAATTTGAAATAAAATACCATGATTTAAGAAAACATTTTATATTTTTAATGAATATTTATAGTTGAATTTATATTATGTATAACACTATAATAAAATGTTTTTGTTATTAGTCTTTGAATTTTACACTTTTAACTCTTTTTAAATAAAATAATAATAAATATCCTAATATAATCAAAGTGGATAAAAAGGATAATATCTTATTCCTAAGGTTGATTTTGGTCTAGAAACACTTATCCAATAGAATTAAGACATGTGTTAGGGTAATTATAATATCATTTTTACAATTAATTACCCTATTTAATTATAATTTTGGTAAATAATATTCAAAAGTTACTATTGACCAAAAAAAATTCATCCTATTGAACCACATTTTACTTACTGATGTCAACCGTGTCTCTCGGATTTTCGAAATTCAATTCACATAACCGGTAAAATTAAGTTTTATGAAAATTTTCAAATGTGTCTAGAAGGTGGGTACAAGGCGTTAAAAAGTTCAATAAAATTTTATATATCTAAACTTTTTATAAAATGACTCAAATGAATTAAATTGGACTTTTATAGTTATTATATATCTATTTTTAATTAAAAAAATTTTGAATAAAATAAATAATTATATTAATGTAAGGTCGGTTTTAAACAATAATGCAGTGTTTTTCACTATTCATCAAAAATTCAATGTTTTTAGAAAAATACAAAAAATTCAACATAAGCTAATTTTAGTATTATTAATCCAAAAATAAGTCCATTTTGGAAAATAAAATTTATAAATCTTAAAATAGAGGGTATTACTATTCATACCGTCTAGTTTTATTGGTTGTGGTGTGCTAGAACTCGAAGTTGCATACAAACTATTGCATTATTCAAAGAGAAATGTACCATGGAAGCTTGGGGTGTTAAATAATCCACCTATATGGCCATATATTCCATAACATTAATAAATATAATAGAGATCAATAAAATTGTGTTAAATATGGTAAAAACTAACGTATAAGATACAAGAATAGTACATGATATTATAGAAGTCCCTACAATTTTATCCCCAGGTGTAGGATGCAATGCATAGATATGCCCAGAAGTGTATCCCTGATATTCAACCAGACTAACATGGGTAGGTATAATATATTGGCATTGAACCTCAAAAGTGTAACTTCCTCATCTAAGGACACCACCTTATACTAATAATCTAGATGTGGACTAGCTCCCAACCTAATGTGGATCTAAGAATCCTGTACCTAATTTCAGTTTTATTATAGATCACTTCACACTAGGCACTAGAGGAAACACTCAACAAGAAACATTTACCATGAACCAACATACTACAATCTCAACACACAATTGGGTTCCTTATACACTGGGGCCACTTATGGCCTACTCTACCAAACTATTGACACACTACATAGCTATTAATGTGTCTAATTAGGATGGAACTTCTCCTAATTGAACTATTGAAATGTTGCTTCCCGCCACTAGAAAAAACGTATCTTTGTCTCAAAGATAAACCACCTTCTCTCACATTTACAGCATCCCTCAGGATCCACTCATTAATTAGGGCATGGTACACTAAATTCAAAATGGTTTTCTTCCAAATACATTCAATTATTATCAGATGGAATACAAAATCCCATCCAAAAAAATCTTACAATATTAAACTCATCACCAAACAAGGTTAGAGAAAAAAAAGTTGGGTTTAAAGAAGATGAATACTCCTTCACTAACATAAAACATAGCTATGGGTGCATAAAATCTATAGCATGATCTTCTCTCAACATTCAGGGACAATAGTAGAAATAAAACGATGATTTGAATCCTATTTAGACCATACCAAGATGATGTTAATACTAAGGGATATCATCCCACTATCATATAGTATAATCACGAAGCAAATAGGTAGTGAGATTGAAACTCCACTCTAGAGCATCTCAAAATTCTCAAATATTGATAACATGGCCTCTAAAAATGACTCGGCAGCCTGATGATCAATATACCCCAAAATGGTTGGAGGTTATAGATATATGAATCCCCATGGCAACTCTTCCATAGTATGAGAGGTCACTGAGCTCCTTGTATTGATAACATGAAGAAAAAAATCTATCAAGGAACTGAGAATTATCACCCAGTGGAAGATCAACTAGAGGTGCCTCAGGTGGCACCACATGAGAAAATACTGCTTTATTAGATCCGACCACCTCATGAACATGGTTGTCCCCCCCCTCTTGGCATACGACTCAATTATTTCATAGTGAAATAGCTCTAAAATTTATAAACACACACCTGGGATGTGATTTAATATGTGTTAAGATCAATAATAATAAAGTAAGATATAAACAAATCCTTCCTATAACATGTAACACCTCTTTTCACACTCTAATATGTAGGTGTATGTGATAATAAAAGTCACAATGGACCATATGAGACATTTCATACTTCCCACTGCTAAGGTTAGATTAGGGTCAAAGTCTCATATAACATAGAAGATAATCTAGTATATGGAGTGTCAATTAAAGGTTATAGAGGAAAACAACCATTACATTAAAATTGGAATCCACATTTATAGTATATTTTCACCTAAAATAATAAACATATTTATGTTCATGTTTATTTATATGTATATAAATATCAAGGTCATGTTTGATGCACCAACATTTCAAATTTATAAAGGCTCATACTCTTTATAAATTATAATTGGTATATCAGGTAACTTATACCCAAACATTACATATAGTATCAATATGTAATAGGTTATTTATAATTATTTGATTAAATGGAATAAATCATAATTTATATATGTATATGATACATAAATTTCAATTAGTATTCTAAAATAAAATCTTCTAGCTTACATCCCGTTGAACCAGTGGTTCATGGTTCAAACATGGGATAATTGGTTAAATAAGGTGTCAATATCAATCTAAATGGAAAAAATCCATTTAGATTGATGTTGGAAATTTAATTAATCCAATTATGTTATCTTATCATGAAACATTAGAACAATTACATATGTAATAATTAAGGAACTCATAAAAAAGACAAGAAGTACTAGAAATATAGGAAATAAAATAGATATGGAAACGAATAATTTATGAAATATGAATTCCTATGATCATAGTATGATGTATGATATGATACCTACATTCCATACTTATCCATGGACAAAGTTTTTTACTAATAATAATATCTAAAATTCATAAATTCATAAAATATGTTTATCACCTAATGGTGAACTCACTGCAACTATAACATGAAAAACACATATAATAATAACTCGTCCAAGGTAAATTGGGTTTCCCAAGTATGTGGGTATGATTCTTCCTAGAATAGGATTATTCCCATGTTTCAATACATCATAGCCTCATGTAAAATACATAAAAATATAGACAAAAATAAAATTAATCCCTGACACCACTTTGTGTCATCCTAGCCCAAAATCCACTACGAAGTTCCTCAAGATAGCGAGCAACATAATCTCAAGCCCACCACCCCATATTCTATAGGCTACTAACAAGAATTTAGGAACAAGGTGTGTACATGGGGATAATATTCCCTCACAATATAGAGTATTGAACAATGGTGAATGATAAACTAGAAACATCATCATCAATAATCACTTGGTAATAGTAGATTAATTAATAAACATCCAATAATAAATTGATGGAAGCTAAATCATAAATAGATAAAAAAAATATAATCATGTCATGTAAATTTAAAAATATGAATAGATGGGATAATGGAAAAATTGGACCCTATGACATGCTAAATAAAAATATGATAAAATATATATGACTACTATAATCATGAGTACAGGCTCTGTCCCCATCTTCTACACTCCATCCACGTACTGAAAATCATGCATTAGAATATGGGTTATTCCATTTATCTACACCTATAATAAGGAATAATTCTTGGGTACTAAGGGAATGTTGAGTAGGCTGTGAGATATACTCAACATGACACCACCATAAATTTCTACATCAATTTATTGTTTTCATATAAAATGAGTGTATCCCAATAACAATAAATGCAAGGTAGTTAATAAATAAATACATTAGAATAGGTTTCACATGGATTCCAGATCAACAATACCTACTTCATCCTAATAATGATATTATTAATCGGATGTCAGGATACACATATATAATATTAATATAATAATGGGTCATCAAAAATAATGTTTCTATATGAGATCAAGCCAATTGTATGATTTTTTCATGAAGATGTGGCCTTTGATTTCATAAATTAGCATTCAAGGAATTATATAAAAGGAATTTCTTGAATGAAATGAGTAGCACCTTGGGTAAATCCAAGGAAAACATATCAATGAACCCATTTATCACATTATGAGGATAATAAAATACTAACCACCATAATAGTCTATCCAAGGAGATCCATAAATGGGATCCTATGTGTCATTCTCAACATGGTGTAAATAAAATAACATTATAACCCAACCCTAGTATCTAACATAGGGGACCAAGAATCATTAATTAAATAGTACAAACATATTTATATTAATATTTTCCATAGTGACTCCCCCAGTGAATCAGTATCAATTATATTGAGGTATAGAATCCACACTGTGAGCCTATCCATTGAATACCACATGTCACTCCAAAAATATTTACCATTCATTAACAAGTTATAATTATAATGCAAGATGAAAACATACAAGGAGATCATTAAACTAAATCCCAAGTATCATACTTGGAATAACATAAAGGAATAGTTCATCTCCTATTACCTTATACCTTTTAAACAATGCATTCCAGTCATAACACTTTAATAAAGTTGGGAAAAATATTTAATTCATGCAACACTAACTACATCAATAATCATAGGGGCCATACTCATGGGAAAACATAATTCATTAGATAATTTCACATTACAATTCATTTAGTTTAATGAATATCGCAACTCAAAATACGAATAATTTTTTTTTGGAATGGAACACCCATAAGGGTAGATCATATTAAGTCAATCAACCATGTTGTTGGTTTGCTGCTAGCTAGGGCCTTATTGGGCATTTAAATACATTAAATTTAAATCATTATGTAATTTTGAGGAAACATATATATATTATAGCATGTGGATCAATAAAACATGGTATAACATCAATTCTACTTTATGGAAAATAACTTTACCACATACCATATACTCATAGCACTCTCCTCAACCTGTGCTTGTTCTTTTTTCAAGAACAAATGGGAGAAATTGCTGAAATGCACAAAAACCATGATAATATGGTATGTCATCTCAAAAAAAATATTTCAGAAAATAGATATAGAAAATATATAAGTTTTGAAGAGGAATGGAGATCTTACTATTGATTATCCAACACACCTGATGTTGAAGAAAATGATGCTCAAATGAAAGAGGTGCAGAAGAACCTAGGTGAGGAATTGAAGGGCCCTCTATTACGTGGTATCTATAGGTGAAATAATGGGATTATATAAAATTATCCCTCAATTGTTTTTTAAGAAAACAACCTGGTCATTTATATGATATTTAAATTATACATTCCATGCAGTGCTCATGTTTCTTCCTCTGGGGGAAAACCCACTTCATGACATGCTGAGGGCTCAACCAATCCATTACCAACCATGTATCTAACACATAACATTTTATTTATCTCAGTATATGTAATTAGAATGTTTCCTACCTCCATGAAATATTCTACATTACTATCTAAAATAAAATGGATCGGCCTAAGGGCACAGTTAGGTAGTCTGAGGCCAAAAGAGGAACACAATAATGGTTGAGCATAAACTAAAAGAAAATACAGCGCACTAGATGTTTAGGATGGTACAATATTTATTAAATTTGAAAAAATAGATTCAAAATACATAATCAATTTTATCAAATCAATTACTTACAAGTGGTATAATTTAATTTAAAATCAAAATTCTAAATTCTACAAAAAGTACTTTTTCCAAAAAATGAATTTTATGAATAAACATGTTTTTATAAAAACTTAAATAAAAAATTGTTTCAGAAATGATTAATAAAATTATTAACTGTACGATATAAATTATTATAGTTTTAAATCATGTAAAAATAAAACGTAAGTTTGTTAATTCATAAAACAAAAATAATTTTTGGAATAAAAATATGCCTTTTCCAAAATTTACTGTAAGATCAATATTTTCTGAAAAATATAAAATTTTCATCCTAACCTAATTTTGATATTATTACATCAAAAATGATTTAAATTTTATAAAATATAATTTATAGATGTTTGATAAATAAATTTATAATATATTTTCATGATAATAAATTAAATCCATTTTTTATGAAAATACATTTATGAAGCATTGAATAACTTTACTGAAAATTGAGTACTTATCTACTAAGAAATAATAAATAAATGTATATTTATTATTTTATTCATATAAATTTCATTATTTTGTTAGTACTATTCCTATCATCTAATTTAATGTCTAGGTTATAATGCTCATATAATAATATTTCATGGTTCGTTTAATCTCGGTATAGCAAATCTTGTACGCTATCGAACTGATTGTTCTTATAGTAAAATATAAAGGTGTTACACCTAAAATAGAATTAATTGTATAATATGATCTATAAAAATAAGAAGGATAATCCCTACGATATTTTTATATTATATAATATAACTAAGAGAGAGGGAGAGAAATAGATTTTGTATATTCAACTGATATTTTTTGTTGAGACTCTGTGACATTGAAGATCTGTAGTAATTGAATATCATAGAGATATTGAATTGAGAAACATGGTTGAATTTAATTTAATTTTATTGATTAAATTATGGTAGTTTTATATGTATTATGTGAGAAATGGGATCATATGATGGTAATGTTATCAAATTTGAAGAAAAATGAAGATAATATTTAGAGATTTCATAGAGGAAAATTGTAAACTGGTTGTTCTAGTAAAAATAATTCCATTATTTTATTCTGGATACGATAGAGATTTTGTGGTATTTCACAATCATGAGGTAGCATTGTGTCCTGGATGATATGGGTCCATCTTCAAACTGTGATTATATAGAACTTTAATATATCGATCACAAAAGATGAACCCTTGTGTTCTATTATAGAGAACTTAAAATCATATAAAAATTAACAGTGATAATTTATATCTTGACTAGTTTCCAACATAATGTGGAGTGTTTTTTCTCATTGGTGACAAGCATTATAAAAATTCTATGTGCTTTTATTTTTTTTAATTCTTACATTGCATATTTTGGTGAGGGTTGAGTGAACATTAATAGGTCCATACAACTTAACCAAAAAATGTGTTTGTTTATCAAGATGGGATAATTAAAAGTGAATATAAAACCTAGTAAAACAGGGGAACACTGATTCACCCTCCCCCTTATCAGTGTTCTACCTTGTCAAATTGGAATATCATTATTATTTATTCTATGAACTGATTACCAAATATAAATATTCAGATTTCCAAGAGTTATTAAAAATCATCAACATATTCTTTTTTGTACCATATTTCTTAATATATTCTAAAGATATACATCACTACTATGATGTTTATATTAATTTCTTATCAAAACAGGATTATGTTGAACTACAATATGGTGGATTAGGTTATATTTGTTTATTTTTATCCAATTTTCCATTAATAATCGACCAAAATTATGTATTTGGTTAAATCATTATAGTATATAAATTTTCTTATAGGAATCCAAATTACAAGCCTATTTATCCTTCTCATCATAATTCTATAGTATTATAACATGATTCAAATTGATCTTGAAGATAGATTCTTGGTTGATTACTAGATATGTTATGAGTATAAAAAGGATAAAATTTATGAAATTTTATCTTTGTTATTGGGAGAAATGGTCATCATGATATTTCTAATTATTAATACATGTTTTCCCAATAAATTTTAAAAGTAATAGAACAAATAAAAATATTATAAAGGAGTAATAAATATATTCTCTTTTTCAAAGTCCATGTTTGTGAACCTATCAAAAAATATAAGAGAAGTATTGTATATGATTAATTTTAAGGGAATTAGGAATTTATTTTCCTTTATCATAATTCCCTTTAGGAAATATAATTTTATAAAAAATACTCCTCATTAATAATTGATTTTAAATTTCATATCAACAAACTAAAATCTTATACCTTAGATAAATAACTTTTCAATTGTCCTATTTATTTTTATTGTTTAATTTATTAAGTAAAATTTGAGATATATTTCATGGATACTAATAGTGTAAATATACTTGAGATTGATTAAACCTCCAAATGAATGGTAATTATTTATTATAAAAATAAATATCTTGTAAATTATATCATATTTTTTATTTAATAATGATGAGATGTTTATAGATAAGATTTTAATATAAGGTAAGTACCATTATTTTAAGAGGAAAAGAGAAATACAAGGATGATTTATTTTGTTTAAAAGTAAGTAGTTTAAAATATATTTATATATGATTCTTGAAATTTCATTTCTCATTGAAAAATATTTTATTTTTTCCATGGTTTCTATATCTTGGAGATGATGAATATTAATTATGATGGTTTATTGTTCTTTGATTCAAGTAAATTAAGATTTTATTACAATGAGGGACTTAGATAGATCAAATGAATTTAATTTTTATTAATATTTGCAATGAAAAATGGGTTAATATATTCCAACTTGTGGTATTTTTTACTGTCTTATGTTATAATTTAAATTAAATAAGTGATTATAGATGTTTGGATGATAGTAAATTACTATAAAGAATTAAATCTCTCATTTCTCTAAATAACTCAATTTAATTTTTATTCAATAGAAAATTTTCTTGCAAAACAATTGTAGGAGAATATGTCATGGGGACTTGTATTTATAGGACAATAGAATTAACTATTCCATAGAGTATGTTATAGAATAATTTTCATTTAGAAATATGTAGAAAATAAAAATAATATAGAAGTCTTTTTCTTGATTATTAAGGATAATAAATACCCCATGTGTTTTTAAATAATATTAGACCATGGTGGGACGATATTTGATATAATATTGTGCATAAAAATATAGGTAAATGCAGTTATTTGAGGATATTTTGTTACTCAATTTGATGATATAGAATAACCATACCTTAATAATTATCTTTATTTCTTATTTTTGGGGATTTAAAAACAATAAGTGTTGGACATTGAAGAAAATTAAGGAAATTTTGTTGGATCATATTTTGGAAAAAATAAATATTTGTTTCAAATAGAGTAAAATTGAGTGAATTTTGGATGACGTTAAAATGTAATAGCTCACAACCACATGGTCTACAAATCATTATGGTTGCTTTTGATTTTCCTAGATAACTATGATTACCTTTTTACACAATGAATAAAGTGTATATATAATTTTGAATAATTTATGGAAATTTTACTACATTTTAATCCTATTTAAATAGTTTTATATCTCTAAATTATATAAGTACTTAGGGGATATTTTGGAAAGAAATTTTTACATCCCATAAAAAATTTAAGGATTATTTTATGTATTATCAGTAATTAATTAATGTAAAAGAGATATGGTAATTATATAGAGATATAAGGAATGATATTCAATATAAAAAGAAATACTTTTATTGGAAAAACACATCAGAAAATCATTTATTCATAAAAAGACATTATATGGATGTTTTAGAGCATGAAGTTTGTGGTTTTATTTTGGATTATTATTTTTATGTAACTTATTTAATGTTTAAAATGGATCAGATATTTGGTATCTCATAAATATTATTGTGTAATAAAATTGCGATATGTTTATTAATAAAGGATAATTCAGTGACTGTTCCCTTTTTTTAAGAGTTATTCTTATTTAGTTTATGCACTGACACATTCTATTGAATCATTTCTTCTTTCAATATTCATAATAGGGGTTTTTTGATGAATTAATTATTAATATATAAACTAGGTGGTTAAATTATCTCTTGATTACTAATTTAGTTTATTGGATATGTTTTAATATGGTTTTGGATCACCTAGTTATTAAATGAATTGAAGTAGTTGATCATAAAAAAATAATATTTTAGTAATTATAGAATACACACTAATACCAATGATTTTTTGGGTTATATTACAAAAATAAAAGGATGAAAATTTAAAATCATTATAGTATGTTTTATCTCATGACCATGGATTTAAAAAATACAATTGAACTATCATCATGTTTTTATTCATGCTATATATAATTTTTTTGCAACTACTTGAATCATAAATCTAAAATTTAGAAGTTATGTTTTATTGTAGAGATGAGTAGTCTTTGTGTGATTGACCTTAGAGATGATCTATACAATGCATTTAGTGTTTTTGTTTTAATGAAGAGTACTAAATATTCTTTAACATGATTCATTCTGAGAATTAATGATGCATCTTGATTGTTCATACATTAGCAATGTTAATGTCCAAATCTTATACACATAATAAATTATGTAACAATAAAAAAGTAAAAAAACAAAACTAATTATACTCTATAAAACATTGTCAAATTTTCTATATGAAAATATATATTGAAAATATGTTATGTATTAATTAAAATCATATGAATCTAAAATCATACTTAAGATCAAGTATGGTGATATAGTTCTCCAACCCTTTCTCTTATTAATGTATTATAAATACCTAGGCCTATAAGAAGTTTAATAAAAAATTATATTTAATTAGATTTAATGAGGCAAAACATCTATAAAAATTATAGAAACTTATAACCTATTATGAATATTATTTTTAAAAGATAAAAAATGAACTATGTAATTATACAAAATATCTTATATCATGTAATATTAAACAAAAATAGTTGATGATGATCATATTGAAAACCCGACATGTTCTTACTTCCTAAAATGATCTATTTACCATGAAATTTATAAAAATAATTTTTGGAATATTTTTATACTCCCTTGATATTTTAGTACATCATATATAGTAATAGAAAATAATAATGATATAGATAAATTTGATTAATGAAAATCAAAATCTTACATCAAGTTGTGGTACCGTGTCTCCCAGTTTATACAAATATATAATTCAAGAAATATATTCACTATTTTAAGTGTTTCATTAATGATTGGTTACATGGATATTGACGATTATTCTCTATAATAGTATCCTTTATTATACTAATGATCATTGGATGTTTCAATTAATCCAAAAATATATTCTATAATTTAATAATTGTAGCATCACATGTTTTGTATGGTAAAGGAAACTGGACTTATATGAAAGTAACAAAAATAAAACAAATTCAATGAATCCATATATAAACATTTTACATCAAGTGATATATATAAAAAATAGTGATATAACCCATATCATTAGCCGTGATATAGTATTTTATGTTATTTTATGCTTTAACATTATAAAATAATTACTCTAGTAAGATATTAAATTGAAATTTAATTATAACCTAAATGAGAAATAATATTTATAAAAAAAATTAAAATATGGAATTATATCTAGAAAAATACTTTATATTGATTGAATTAAAATGGGTATTTATGTAATATCTATCAAAAACTCCTTAAATGCATGGAAAAATGTTTATTTAGAAGAAGTTTATGGAAATTAATCTTTTAGAATGAAAATATGCATAATATTAACCATTCATATTCTGGGAATATATAAAATAAGAAACTAAATAAAATATATTATGAGATATAATAACACTATATTGTGTTAACATCTTAAAAAATATTTTGGTATATAATAAATTCATATAGATTTCTCATGGGCATGAAGGACTAACATCGTAGAATAGTTTTATGGAATGATAAAAACATGATTTTATAAACATAACATCACACTGTGTTTCTATCCATTGAGGAATATTTATTTGTGATTAATATATTTACTAATGCCTATTTTATACTGTATAATTTATGGAATATTTTATGTTTCATGATACCAATATACAGAATGACGTAATTTGGTGACCTGATAACATGGGATATGAAGAATCTATTGGATATTTTGGATAATTATTCTGCATTAAAAAAACATAATCATATTCCAATTTTAATGACCATAAAATAAATTATGTGTTTTATTGAGGGTTTTACTTTTAGTCAATTTCTACTTATTTATTTATTTAATAATTTATTATATTTTATAAATATGAAATAATGTTTTCAGTGTGTGAAATGAAATTTTTCCATGAATAAAACATTATGTTTGAAAAACATTTTCTTTGTTATTTTATCCAAGTTGGGAATTAATCATATATATAAAGTAATTTCATTTATTTGATATTATGTCTTTAGTTATGAATTATACTAAATCTTATGTAAAATAAATTTTAAAAATCAATGTTTCTATTATACTGAGAGTGATGAAAAATGTTTGTGTTTTGTATTATAAATTTTAAAATTGCAAGATATTACATGTTATTTTATAATAATATTTAATCTTTCATACTAGATAATAAATATGTTATAAAAATTATATTATCATCAAAAAGTGGTATATTATTGGATTGCTATTTTTCTCTAACAAATGCTGAACATATACAATGATTTGAGGCTCATATAATACCATGTTCATCTTACTAATGACTTTACATTTATGGAATTTCCTTTTATTTATTTATTTATTATAGTACTTTAATATTATTTTATATTATAATTCAACCAAGGAAAATTTTCCACGTATATAATATTATTTATATAAAATTTATTCTTTCTTATTCTATTAATACAGAGGATTAATCTTTTATATAAAAACATGAATTATATTATAAGTATACAATTTATATGGTTAATTACTCTTATATAGATTAAATTGTTGTAATGAATGTGTTTTATGAACTCAAATTAATGAGAGACTTATTGTTACATATCAAAATTTCTTAGATATTAGGATATTATATATTCAGATCTACTCAAAAATACTCATATAAATTAGAAATAAACTGTGTCATAAAAAAGTATATAACGTAAAAAAGGAATTCTATTCTTTCATACTAAAGAATATATTCTTACATATTGTCAAAAATATTATTACATATATGTAGAACAATCTATTCATTCATTTTATTTCTAAATATGTGATTATTATTTTTTAACATATCTAGTATATGACTTATCATATGTGAATAATTAGAACCATGTTTTTTATCGTTATTTTAAAATGTTAGGTGTTATATGGGAAATTTTATTTTAAAATATGATTGTAGAATTTTTCTCAACACTGAAATGGATTGTTAATCAGTTATGATTTTTTATGGTCGTTTTCCTGAGTTTATTTATGTGTTTTTTATGATAAATGTGGTCAAACAAGCATGGATAATTGTACATTTAATATAAAACCAATGGAATTTTCTAAATTAATTTAATTTTGTGTTTTATAAATATATAATATCAATGGAAAAAATTCACAAATAAAGATATTTTTTTCAAATACTTATGAGTCATTATGATACTGTTATAAATCCTATTCTAGTTTTAAAAGATATAAATTTATGATTTACATACATATTTATCAAAAATATATATATTATAAGAATTGAGGAAATGAACTAAATATGGTGAGGAAGTCATTATATTACTATTTTTTCATAAAGATTTCATATATGGTTGTATATGTTTTCAGAGATGTATATTGGGTACATATTATTCTTGCAATAATGTTTGTTGTTTACCAGTTCGATGTTAAGTGAATTTTTTCTTACTGATTCTGTCTACCAATCAAACCTTTATTTTCATATTTATTATAGTGTAAACTCTTATTTAGTGAGGTGAGGCCCTATTATAGGCTTATATTTAAGATTCTATAGAAATATCCTTTAATTTATAAAAACTAAATGATAGCTTCTTACACAAAACTCTGAGATACCTAGGGAAGGAATCAAAATAAAAAACATCATATATGGTTTGGGGTTTGGTGGAGTATATTGGGGCATTATATTAGAGGCCCTAAACCACTCTAAAAATTTATATGTACATAATTTTTTTAATATTCCACTATAAATTTATTATATAATAATGATAAAGTTGCATTTTTTATTGAATAATGATGTTAAGTTTCAAAAAATTAAAAATATTATCCATCCACTCCCATCCCCCCATGATTCATTAAATGAAACAACTAGAAAAATTGGATAAAGATATAGAGAAATAATTTCATGAATTATGGGATAATGCATTTCGGTTATTCCATGTCATATATTAAAATTTTTTTATCAATTATCAGTCATAAAAACATTTGATAGTTTAACTATAATGGATTTTAAATGATTTTCAATTAATATATAAATTAAAAAAAATTAAAATTAATTTTTTTTATATGAAACCATGAAATTTTTATGTGATTTAATGTATTATTTATTAACATAATATATAAATCACATGGTTTAACTCAACCATTGAAGCATCCATGGGTTCATATATAAAGAAGTATAACCAAAGTAGAATTGTAAAAAAATCCAATTTTATTGTCAATATAGTCCTATTATGGGTATATTCTACTCCCCTCCCACCATTCTCTTTGATTTATAATATCATAAATTTGATATTGATAGTTAAATATCATTGGGATATTAAAATGTGATTATGATTTTTTGATCATAGAGTTATCATAAATCATGTGTTATTGAAATAATTTTGACGAAAGATTGATGTAAGTATGGGAGTGTGAAATAGATTTTGTACAATTGTATTCAAATTGATTGGATCTAGATGGAATGAGAATAAGGATTTTTAGATCATATTCAGCCAAATGGTAATCATGCAGATCGTATTCATGTATATCATTTTCGGGTCTGTTGAATTTAGTTTAATTGTATTCTAGATGAGTTGGAATGAAAGCTAGTTTCTGGTTATTTGAAAAGTTTCTATACATTCAATTTTAATTCTAAAGATGCTGAAATAGATCATCAAGGTATTCAAATTCATGAATGATGTTGTGATACAAGCACAAAATTGTGATTTAAGGAAGATTCTATAGTTTATGCCACTGAAAATTGTCCCTAATATTCATCATTACATCACATTCACCAGGGGGATAATTGATCTTATAGGAGAAGTCATTGGTATTTAATTCAAAAGAGTATGTTTTCCCTATATAAAGATGAAATTGAAAAAATAATCAACAATATAGTTAACCATTTGAAATGGATTGAATTACATTGTTTATCATTTATGTGGTTCAAGAGAAGATCTAAAAGAAATAGCTAGATGTGTTATCAATGGGGATCATGAATTACAGAGAATACTGTTTCATTCCTTAATTGATGTAGAGAAATTGTATTGTCAGCTAGATAAAGAATTAGAATAATGTTTGAGAGACAATTTTTATTAATATTTCTTCATAAATTTATGTCTAACTGGAACATCATAATTAAGAAATTGTATTGAGATAATCAGAATAAAAATCAAAATCATATGGGTGATTGAAAATAATGACTGATAAAAAACCAAATTCAGGAGAAATATTTGATAGGAATCAAAAAGAATTTTAAAAGTACGAGATACACTTGAAATTAAAGGAATCATGAAAATTTTGGTGAATTTGGTTGAGTAAGAAACTTTTGAGGATTCATACCAACACCACCTTTGAGTCACCTATAAAACATAAAAATTACATCGAATGTTTGTGACTCTAAAGATAGAGGTACAATTCATGTGAGTAGAGGGGGATTCTTCAATGATTAAGGGATAGAAATAAGTTTTTGTGTTTTTTTGTTCAATATGTTCCGATGGAGAGAAGTGAACGAAAAAGAGGAAAGATCGCCATGATATTTAATTTATCATCTTATTCAATGGATAATCATATTAAGTTATTCATCATATTTTTCTTGTCATCGTATTCATCTAGTCACAGTATTGGCATGGATAATTATATTAGGATTTTCATATTGGGATTTATAGATTGAGGAATATGAATTTTTTTAATTGTGTAACTATATTCTTGAAGAGATATCTCTATCATATTTGGAAATCGGATTGGAAGATCTGACAAGTCTGATCAAATAAAAAAACAGATTGAATTCTATATCAGAATCCCTAAAGATCCAACCATTATCTGGAAAATAAAATCAAGAGTTTTTTGGGAAAATAATACATTATTGGAAATTGAAGAGGAAGCACAGGTAACATGTTTTGTTATACCAACCTTATATTTTCCCAATTGTGCTAGTGAAAGGGTAAATCTATCTTATTTTATTCCACACCAAATGATTATTTTCTAGTAGATTGTGTGGTATTATAATATCTCAAAACCATAATAAGAATGTATATATTCTTATTTAATGGTGAACCTTGTAAATACAAGTTTTCTTTTGTATGTGTGTTTACATTAATTTTAGTATGGAAAAAAATCTTTTTTAGTAGGGGAAAGATGTTTCAAGGAAATGTAAAAGAAAAAATTATCACTAATTCACCCTCCACTTTTTAGTGATATGAATATCCGAAGTTGTTAATGTTGAGTCAATAAGGTTTTACTTATTACTTTTCCATTCCTTCAAGTAAGGGGATGATTTTTGAGTCATTAATGTTTCCTTATGAATTTACTATTCCTCTTGTTTTGAAAATCACAAAAACTTTATCTTAAGGAAAATCTCATTTTACATATGTTTTTCTTCTATAAGGAAAATTTCTGTCCCCAAGGAAATTTATCCTTACCTAGATTTCATTGTTCATATCAATATTTTTCCTAAGTGCAAAAATTGGATTGTAACCAAAAACCTCGAATCATATAAAACATAGATATAAAGCATTCTGTTTTAAAACTTGAATTTTGTTTACGAACTCTCATGAAGTTCAACTCCAAATTCTGGTTATAAACTCTCATGAAGTTCAACTCTGAATTATGGTTATGAATTCTCATGAAGTTCAACTCCAAATTCTGGATATGAACTCTCATGAAGTTAAACACCAAATTCTGGATACAAACGTTATGAAGTTCAAGTCCGAATTCTAGATACAAACATTCATGAAGTTCGACTCCGAATTCTGATTATGAACGTATGTAAAGTTCGACTACGAATTCTGATTATGAATTCCAGTTTTTAACTTATTTAAGTTCTGACTCCGAATTATGATTACGAATTCTAGTTATGAACTTCTATAAGTTCTTACACCGAGTTCCCAGAATTCAGACTCCGAACTCTTATGAGTTCTGAATCTTAATTCTCATGAACTCTAACTTCGAACATTGTATGTTCAGGTTCTGAATTCTTATGAATCCAGACTACAAATTTCATTGAAATTCAGACTCAGGAATTCTACAGAATTCAGGTTCCAAATTCCTACAAAACAAAATCCGAATATACTTATATTATAGACTCTGATTTCAATTTTTGTTAGACTTCGAACTTTCAATTTTACTTACATTCTAAATATAAGATTTTAATTATGCTTACACTCATTTTAGTTATAAAATGATGTCGTTCTTTTAGTTATGAACTAATAGTTGTTTGAGTGACACGTGTACAGGTCCCACCGAAATTCAAGGAAGATTATGACCATTGGAGGAGGGAGCCGACCGTTGGAGCTGTGCCTAGAAATAGGAGCACATTTGAACATGCTTGAAACTTTTGAAATTTTTATGCTCAGAACATTCATAAGTGATTTCTAGAAAGAGTGGCTCTTATAATCTCTCAGTCTTCATGTAGAACGTTTTGAACTAGAATTTAAAACATTGATTCGTGTAGATTTTCTTAGTGCAGAAGTTTGATTTCCTTGAAATCAGAGTCTTCGGGTTGTGAAGTCAGAGGTGCTGATTTCCTTACAAATCAAGGGCTTGTGAGGATAACAAGACAGATACTGATCATTGGATTGAGGTCTTACCTGGTATTGGGTAAGATAGACTTTCTTGAAAGTATAAATCAAGGGACCTTTTATCCAAGGTTGTTGGATACCCTCCTCTTTGGGTTAAAAGAGTTATTACATCTTACTTTTAATATTTTGTTTTGTGCTCTGTATTTTAGTTGTTGAGGAATGTATAACTTTCATATAATTTCCTAAACTTGTACTCTGATTTAGTTAGATTCTATACACTTTAAGGTAGAATCTTAGTTGGTGTAAAATTTTGTTAAGATTCATTTCCGGAATCACTTTTCGGAATCAAGAAAGATTATAGATCTTAGAGGTGTTGTGAATTTTGGTTACGCAAAAGATACAAAGGAATTTTTAAAGTATACAAGTCACCCCCCTTTTGTATTTGAGAATCTCATGACATATTCAATCCTACATTTGGTATTATAGAGTATATCATACTTAGACATACCATTCTAACAGTTAATTGGAACTCATATAAGTGGGTATGTTCCCTTCTCAAATTCTTTGTTGATGGAGAGTTTGAATTTTTTAAACACTAAAATTATACTTCTTTTTTATGGAAATAATTATAATATCTAGAAAGATAAAATGTTTCCCATTATTATGTCTATTGTATATGATGTTCTAGAAGCTCCAACATATGGATTTCCTCTTATTCATTTTAAGTTACCTCTTATATATGATGATAATAATAATCATGAAAATTACTGAAAGGCCAAGAATTATTTAATATTATCACTTTCAGAAAGTGAATTCATACGGATGAATTTTTTTCCACAACAAAAGGTATGTGGGACAAGTTGAAGAACTTATAAGAAGGCAATAAAAAAGTTAAGAAGGAAAATTTAGAAATATGGAAATTGAAGTTTGATGATTTGACGGTGGGTGAACACAAATTTTTTGAGGACATAAATACCAAGTGAATTAAATTTTTAGAACTATTAGATATGTTTTTGATATTTTATATGATTTTATAGTTGTTGAAAATATTTTGAGAACCCTTCCAAATAAGTTTTATGAAAATTTTTCTTACATGGAAGATAGATATCCAATAAAATTAACTATATATTATGTTAATGTCACTCCCATTACATATGAAATTAGAAGGGAAAATCTATTAGAAGAATAACAAAATTTGATAGAGAAATGTATATCACGGCTACTATGAAGAAAATTCAATGATTATTCTTATTGAAGACTAAGGTAGTGAATTAGATTTTTAAATTTTGGGTTGTAAAAATATTGATGATATCATATACTAGATTCCTAAAGTTATAAAAATATGTATAGTACGTTTAAAGGGAAACTTTCATTGAAATGTTTTGAATGTGGAGCCATCTGGAATTTTGTGTCTAATTTTCCTCAATTAATAAATGAAGAGAATAGTGATGAATACGAAAGAAGGATGATAAGATCATCCAAGAAAGAAAGATATAAAATAAAATATTATTCCACAGAGAAAGATAGAAAATTCCTTATTTCCAAAATAAGAAGTCTCTTATTCAATGATGATGAAGAAGAAGACAGTGATACTAAATCTGAAAAATCTATTGACTATAGAATTTTGAATGATTATGTTGTAATAGTGAATGATGATGAATTCAGATTTATTTGTTCTGAATAAGAATAAACTCAACTTGAATTTCATTTGAAATAATAATTGATATATATATGAGAATGATTTGAAGGATTTATAATAAAAAAATTGGAAGATGAATGTCACCCAATAAGCAATAAATAATTTTTTTCTTATGAGAATGTGAATTTTATAAAATAAATTGATGATCTAAAGAAATTTCTTGAGGAAGAAAATAATCATAATGGGCATCTGGAGGTTAAGTTGAAGAAAAAAAGAATAAGAGTTGGGACTTCTCCAAAAAAACATTAATAATCTAAACATAGAAATACATGTTTAAAAAAAATCTATATATGAAGTTGGTGAAAGTTATTTAAAATAAAAGCCAAATATAGATCAACAAAATTTACCTTAAAAAGTTGATAATAAATATTAAATTTTTTCTAAAAATAAGAAAGATGGGAATATTATGTATATGGTCAAGAATAATGAATCTATGAATTTAGAATACCGTGAGTAAAATATTTTTCCCAAAAATTCTATATCTGAAAAATTTATTAGTAATTCGGATTTTTATAATTCCAAAAAAGGAAGAATCTGATTGATAATAAAAAGTATAGTGGATTCGAAAATAAAGACAAGAAGGTTTCTTGGAAAAGTATTCACAATTCCAGTTAGTATAAAAGTTTCAGTCAAAAATATTCTTTATATGGCTACTACTTGTATTGTTTTGGATCCATAAATCAAGCTAATATATGTTGGTTCCACAAAAAATATTACTATTAAACCATATTTTATGAAATTAAAAGGTTTAAGGGGATTCAATTCACTCCAAAGAATAAATCTAAGGAGGTTGTTCGAAAGAAAATTAAGAAATATATTCTAATGATTAAAAATATATTCCCTCCATTGTAAACTATTTCTGAAAGATTAGAACAACCTAGACCCCATAAAAATGATGTATTTTAGAATTAGTGTCAAGTAATAAGATTCTTAAAAAATCATAGAAGTTGAAAGTTGTGAAAGAAAATGAAGAAGAAAAATCTCCTATTTTTGAAACCACTCTAAAATCTATAATAGGAGAATGAACTTAGAATATTGGTAGTGGGTGTTCTTCACATATGAAAGGTGATTTGAAATTATTGAATAACATGAATCATTCTAAATAATGAACTGTCAAATTTTGAAATAATGAATCTATTAGAATCAAAGGTATTAGATGATCGATCATTGGAATAGAGAAGTTAAAATCCAAGAATTCTTTGCATGTTGATGGGCAGAAACACAACATTCTATGTGTTTCACAATTTTTTTGTGGTTCATAATTTTATTGTAAGGAATTCGTAATTTTTTTTGAAATGTGAAGATTATAGAAAAATTGTTACAAGAGGTAAACATACAAAAAATATTTTTTCCCGTGTTCGTGTAATAAAAAAGTCATATTACTTAATTATGGCATGGGAGAACCAATTATGCCATAAAAGGATGGGACACATGTTTGAAAGAACATGAAAAAAATTCAAAATGAGATAGTTCCTGATACATGCATTATTTTCCTAGAAGAATATATTAGTGTTGTGGTATTTTTAAAAAAGAAAATATTACAATATGAGTGCCTAAGAAAGATGATATTTTTACCAAACAACCCCTGGAGTTAATTCATTATGATATCTATGGGATATTGAGAAAACAATAAAAAATGTAGATAATTAATGTATTTCTTTCATTTATGGTTTTACTAACATTACTTGGGTTATGTATATGAAACACAAATCCGATTATTTGAAAATGTTTAAAAATTTCAGAAGGAAAGTTGAGAAGTAATGAAAGTTTATAGTAAAGATGTTGTGAGACGATAATGGTGGTGAATACCAAAGTGATGAAATTGAATGCTCTCTTGATAAGTATGGAATGTGGCATCAGTATAGTTCCCCCCACACTCCTAAATAATGCAGTTTCTGATAGAAATTAAAGATATTTGGTGGAAATGGTATGAATTATGTTACTTGAACATGAACTTTTTCATTACTATTAGAGGAAATCCATGAATACTTATGTTTATAGTCAAAAACTATATTTCAATAGGCTTGGTTCAAATATGATTCCATGTGGATTGTTTTAGGGACAAATACAAAGTTTCAAACACTTAATAATTTTCAGGATTTGAAGTATTATAATAAAGAAAGGTGGAAGCATAGTAATGTTTTAATAGAAATGTAATTATGGAATTTTTCATGGTTGTTCATCGAAAGGTAGAGGGTAAATATGTTTCAAAAAATGATTAGTAATATTTGTAGATTCTGTTGATGTAATATTTATTGAAATATCTAAAGAAGAAAAAAAATACTCAAGAAGATAAGGATATTGAGTTGGATAACAAGAACAATTTTAATGAGGATATAAATGATTTTAATCCCACTCAAGAAGAGGAATAAAACCTAGCTATTTCTAGTGTTAAGGATGTTTCTCAAAAATATAATCATAGGATGATAAAGTAAGTTGAAGCTAAGAATATTATTAGTGATGAGCATCATAAGGTTCGACAAATAAGAACCAAAAATGTTGTTACACATAATTATTTGTACTCAAAAGTCTATAAAAAAATGTAAAAGAAGATTATGAATATCTAGAATGTGGTCAGGCCATGATTGAAGTGTTTGATCAGATTGGAAAGAATGTGACACATGAAATTGTATGTAAGCTATAGAATAAAAATATTTTTTACAAAGTCAGTTTTCATGAAATGGTTGAATGAAGAAGGTCATGCGATAATAAATAAATAAATCTTGTTGTAAAATGGGTATTCAAAAATATATGATATTCATTTTGAGGAAACATATCTCCAGTAGAAATATTAGAAAAAAATATAATATTTCTTGTTTTTACTAAGAAAAAAATTTACAAAATCTTTCAAATGGATGTTAAATTCTTATTTTTTAATGATGATCTTCATGAAGAATTTTACATTGAACATCAATGTGAATTTTTAGTTAAGAAAGATGAAATTTATTTTTGCATATTGAAGAACTCATTATATGGGCTAAAACAATCTGCAAGAGCCTGATATTCCAAATTTGATACATTTTTAAGAATGATGAGTTCCAAGAAAAAAATTATTTCATAGAAATAATTATATAAATAAGTCAGGAATATTACCCCTTTGTAATTTTTTATATTAATGATGTTTTATTTGATGGGAATGATGAAAGATATTGTAAAATATTTGGTTATGAACTGAAAAGGTATTTGAAATTTCCATGATAGGGGAAATAAAATAATTACTTGGGTTATAAATTTTTCAAAAGAAGAAACATATCATTATTTCACATGAAAATTATGGTAAGGAACATCAAAAGAAGATTGGAATAAAAAAAATTCAAACAATTATTCCACATAGATTTTAGTGGGAACCAAGTTGAAAAAATATGAACAAGGAAAAGATGTTGATCAAAATGAATTTTTGAATCTGATTGGAGTTTTATTATGTTTCACTTATATAAGACCCTACATTTATTATGCTATTACATTTTGAAATATATTTCATACTTCCACTAGTGAATCACATTTAATTGTGGAAAACATAATTCTAAGATGCATCAAATAAATAATAAATTTATGAATTAGTTATGGAATCTTTGAAATTAATGATTTATTTGGGTATTTAGATTCTAATTGGGTATGTAATTATGATGATAGATTATCCAAATCTAGTGGATTATTCATTCTAGTAAAAATTTAATTCATTGGCATTCAAAAAAATAAAATTTATCAACACTCAGTATAGTTGAATATTAGTATGAATCTTCCACTTAAGACAATACTCAACTTAATTCTATGGGGACTCAATTTGAAGACGTACTTGTTGAAGTGAAGTTACCCATTATCTTGGGTTGTGATAGTCAATGTACAATCAATCTCACCAAGAAGCCAGTTCCACATTCTCTCTCAAAAAACTTTGATATCAAATATTATTTTATTAAAGAGCTTGTGGAGAATAATGAATTGCAGGTATAGTATGTTCCTATATTGGCCCATGTTATAGGCATTTTCAGAAAACATTCAACGAATGAATCCTTTTCAAAATTGAGGTTGTCCATGAATGTCCAACCTCTTTCTCATCATGTTTGAGGTATTTTTTTAGGTCCCCTCTATCATTATACCATTTGATAGTCTTGTTAAGTTTGGGATTTTTTTATAAATATATCCTTATGGAATCATGTAAAAAAGGGAATTTTGGGTAATCTATGAATTTAGAATTGTTAGTGTGTCAAATATTCTAAATATTTGATAGATTGGTTATACAAAACAGTTTTTTTGTATTCATTGAATGGTGAGAAACTGTGGAAGAAAGTACGATGAAAAGAAAGGAAGAATAAGTTTTCATAAACACTTATATATAGACAACATGGTTTTAAGGTAAATGGTTATTATTTCCTAAAATTAGTTAACACGCATAATTGTAGAATTTTTTATATGTAATCCTCCTCTTGAGGATACAATGTTCAGGGATTTATGAATCTTGGTTGAAAAAAATACAAAGAGGGATTTTTTTAGGACCATGATGATAAGTATTATCACATTCAATGTGTGTTAATTTCTTTTCAATTATGATTAAGGGGAAAAGAATGATTGACAAGAAATTAAAATCACCTCACTTTGTATTTGGATCAGACTAGCCATCATAATTGGGAAACCAGACTCAGAATTTCTGAAATTTTGATCATATTGAGAATGTTTCTTTCTCGAAGAAAAAGGTCATCAAATTCACCCTGAATCTTCTATGGAAGGTGCAATCATAATGACGGAGAATCAACGTCTGGATGACTACCTTAAATGAAATTTGAAGATGATTCACTAATCTTGGAGTTCTCATAAATCATGAGTAATTGAGAGAATTATGATTTAATCATGATGATTGAAAGCGATAAAAGAGACGTTGACTAATCATATTCATGTTGATCAAATCTGGATGGAAAGAGAAAAGGCATGTTGGAGATCGTATTTAGCGTAATTGTAATCTTGCTAATCTTATTCATGTATATGATATTCACGTTAGTTATATTCTATACTATCATATTTAGGATCAGTTGAAAAGAATACTGGATTCCAGAGTTTTGGGAAGTTTCAATAATTTCCATGGTAAGTATGACAATGCTGAATATGGTCAACAATGTATTCCAAGTCATGAAGGATTTCATGATATACGAACATGTTTGTGATTTAAGTATGTTTTTAATGTTTAAAATGATGAAACTCATCCATCTTATTTTGTATTCCATCATATTCACTAGAATAAGACTTTATTATTTACGAGAATTTATTGGTATCACATTCAGAAGAGTGTGTGGTGGCCTATACAAAGAATAATTTCAAATATTAACCAACAATGTAGTCAAACATTTGAAATGGGTTGAATTAGAATATTTATCATATAATATGTTCAATATAAGAGAAGTATAAAATAGTTGGATGAGTTATTGAGGGGGAGATTGAATTTCGAAGAAGTTGTTTTGATTCATCAATTAATGTAGAGTAATCATGTTGGAAACTAGAAGAAGAATCAGAATTAAGTTTTTGAAAAATATGAATGGTGTATATTTTTTCATATATTTATTTTTAACCATTTCAGAGCATCATTATGGATAAATCAGATTGATATATTCCGAATGGGAATTAGAATCAGGCTTATGATTAAAAATAAATTCTAAAGAAGAACCTAAGTCATGAAGAATATTTGAGAATAATATATAAGAATTTATGATTTTAGAGATGAACATGAAATTCAATGAGTCATGTAAATTTTGTTTAATTTCATTAACTGGTAATGTTTTTTTGATTCCTAATAAAACAAACTTTACGTCACCTATAAAAGGTGAAAAGTACAACGTACTTTTCTGAATTTGATGAAGGAATTATTGTTCATAATAGTATCGATATATTCTCTATATTTTGGGGAGAGAAAGATTTTTTAGTATAGTGATGTGTTAAATATGTTTCTATAGAGATAAGTTAATAGATAAGAGACAGGATTGCAACATTATTCGAAATATCATATTATATAGTGGATCATTGTATTCAGTTGGTTATCATTTTTTTCTTCTCATCCTATTTAGATGGTCACTGTATCATAATGGATAATCAAATATGGATTTATATATTGGATTTTATGGACTGAGGAAGCAAGAGTTTTGGATTATCTAGATCATATTATAAAATATATATGTCTATCATAGAGGGAAAACAGATTGGAAGATCAGATTGGGATGATCGGACTATAAAATCAGATTGAATTCTATATCACAGACATTAAAGTTTTTCTAGGTTCTAGGTATGAAATTGAAATTTTGTTTTCAAAATAATACATTTGTGGAAATTAGAAAGGAAGAACATGTACCATGTTTTTTACACAAACATTATATTACCCCAATTGTGCTAGAGGGTGAACATGTACTATTGGATTGTTTTCGAAGTGCTACATGAGTGAAATGGTATATCCTACACATTTTATTCCACAACAATGGATTGTTTTCTAGGGTGTTATACTGTATTGGATTATTTCCAAACCCTACAAAGGTTGTAGATATTATTTTTTAATAGTGAACCTTGTATATACTTTTGTTCCTAAAGATGCATGTCTGAATTAATTTCAGTAGGAAATGAAATACTTAATAGGTAGTGAAGGTTTTTTCTGGGAAACATAATTGAAGAAAGTATCATTGATTAACCCCTCCCCCTCTCAGTGATACAAATATCCAAATTGGGCACTTAGATTTAGTTTGGAATTTGTTTTATAATTCAATTAAATTGGAAAATGTATAATTTTTTCCAATACCCATCAACAGTAGTATTGAAAGGATTTGATTATTTTGAACATAGTTGTAAATAAATATTAATCTTTTCTCGATAGATATAGTATTTTTTGAAAAATATATATCGCCTAGAGTTAAGGAAATATAGTTTTGTTTATATGTTCATATGAGAGTCACGTTCAATCTTCTCAACTGTGGGATGAGATCATACTACTCTATTAATGGTATCATATTTTAATCCATCATGTTAAATATAAAATATTTTTTAGAAATTTCTAAATTTATGATAAACAATTGTTATTACATAATGTGATATACTAATATTGTTGTCCCTGATATACCATGGCTTATATAGATCATTTTCATTTTATCTTAAATAGTGGTATAATTTATATCATCTAATGATATTACTATATTTTATATAATAAAATATAGTATCATATCTTTTTAGCGGTTTTCTGATATCATTGGAAGTGATAAATTTCAAAATATAATGTTTTGGTCTATCATTATGCATAATATATATAATCATTCCCTAAAAAACTATTATGGTCAGTGCTATGGATTGACTGTATTATGATATATGTAATCATTTATGTCACTTTAGGAACTAGATAATGCATGTCACGAACTTTTAATTGAATCTAGGATGTGATCCTCACATGAAAGACACATGTTAAGTGTGAGATTGAAGGAATTTTCTACACAAAGATGTCAGAAATAGAATTTCCATGATCCAAATTATTGATCACGCAATAAAGGTTGAGTATTACTACCAAATGATCCCAAACTAGTTTTGTGGTAGCGAAAACCTCCTAGTAGGAGTTTCCATTGAGTCTTATCTAATGCAGATGGAAGAATCATTAAGACCAAAAAATTCATTTTTTGGGAAAACATGTAACCATTTAGACTCATAAAACTCCAGGTAATACATAAAAAATATATCTAGAGGCATAGTTCATTTCACATTAATTGATTTGAATACTTTTTCAAGAAAAATGGACTTTTTAATCTAGTGTTATTGTGTTTTTATGTTAGGTTTCCATTTAGGAAAAAATGAAAATTGAGGTCATATCGCAAAAAATTCATTTCTAATGGTTAATTCATTCATGATTTCATATAAACATTGAAATAATTTAGAAAATTCATGAATGACCATCATTTTTGAGAAAAATTAAAACACCATTTATGGTCATGCAAGGTCATCATGGTTGAGTATCACTTCCCAATTAAATAACACCTATACACGAACCCTTTATGGTCGACCTTTCATTACGACCACACCATTAGAGTCCTTCATGGTTTTATAACACATTGATGTATAGAATTAATTCTTGATCCCATATAACATTCATGGTAGGGTATATTTTGTAGAATATTTATTTGATTACTTCATGGTATCATATATTCTTCACAGGTGCAAGAATTCATTTCTGACTGCATATTCCATAAATGATATTACAAAACACAACATATAAATATCCAGTATGCACATAGAAAAGAAACACTCACTCAATTAACAAAATCCATTAGGTAAGAATGGATTTTCATAGATATATTATGTAATATTTGAGTCAAAACTGGGGATAGGGGAGGAATTTCATGATGGAAGCTTGAAAAGGCCCCTACACAAAGGATCCCTTTGAAGGCAAATTCATAAGTGAAGGTCATAAAGGCCCTTTCATTAAGAAATGCTATAAATACCATTTATGAAGGTATTCCTATAAATACCACCTTAATACGAGATTCTCGTGATGGACACTTCACAAAGTATTTCCATGAAGATCCGTTATTGAAGAAACCTCACAAACACATCATTTATGAAGCATCCCCATGAACCCCCATCATAAGGTCGCTCTATTAAGATCATTCATGAGGAAAATCTGAATTTATCCTTCATATATTATCTCCCAAAAAACCATCCATACATCTCTCTCACAAGAAATTTTTTTAAATATTTATTTTGAATCAGTCACTATGACAATTGTTCATCTTTATATATATAGCCTCTTATTAATGGAATTCACCGCACTATAAATCTTGCCTATTTTTTTAATCACACTCTCATTCAAATTGACACATAATGTTATGAATATTGGTAGATTATTAGGGTACATCCAATCCTTTTCTCAATTCCATTAGACCATGAAGCATTTTATCCATTCATGGCTATTTCATGGAGCGACCCAACTTTGGGTAATGGAGAATTATATATAGTATTTTCTTGGGTGTGGGTCACTGGACATGGAAAAATCAACACAAAGGAAATTTATATATTTATTTCGCCATGTTTAAATATAAAAAAAAATAAATTTCATGAAGACACACAATCACCTCAACCACATTTCATGCTAGGCACATCCGAGAAGTATATGTGTAAGCCCCACACGTATCCTTTATACTCTCTGGTGATGTATAAGAATCTTAATAGTTTAAAATCTAGTCATCTTATACTCTCAAATTAAATTAATGAGGGATATGATTAAGTATAATTATTATCTCATGTTTAAGACCCACATCAAATAATTGAGTCAAGATACATTTCTTGGTTTCCTCTAGCTGCTTGAGTTGAGATACTTCTCTTAGTATAATGTTTACACATTGATTTGAGATACTCCCCTTGGTTTCTTAAAAAATATCATTACTATTCTCATCTATCAATGTAAAATCAAATGGTAATCCCAATACATAATCCCCACTAAATTCTTTTTCATGATCATTCATGTAAAAGAATAGATCTTTTATTTTCTCTTGTTTCTAAAATAGATAATTACTCATGAGGGATTAAAGGTTTTTGTTGATCATTTCATTAGAATGAGTGAGATGTGTCATAGTTTAAATCATGGATCACCTATAAATAATAATTACATGACTCTAAACTATACAACACAAGTCTTTACTAAATGATATTTTATTTCATAGAGCCATCCTAACATATAGAATTAAGCTATGAAACAAAAACAATCTAGGATTTGATTCATGTTTACATGGATATGTAGGACAGTTCATTGAAGTTATAACCTAAACCATTATTACATATATGGTCTACCTTCTAGGTGTAATCCCAAGCCATATCATCTTCCTTCTTCATATATTTAATAATTGGATAGGGTTAGAAATACATATTTTTGCCTCCTACGAGGTGTAGGATCCAACCATATCATATTCCTTACACATCTATTCACCAATAGATAGAGGGTATAAATCCATATATGGGCCTTATTCAAGGACAATGTATCAACCATATTTTTTTCCTTCTATATCTAGTTACAAATAATCAATGGGGGGTATAAATCCATATGTAAGAAACCAACTATGTGAAATTTATATAATATAATCATTCTTTATCATCTTGTTACCAACAGATAGGGGTAATACGTCCAAATATAGTCCCGTGTGAGTTTTATTCCCCAACCATATAACATTCTTCCTTTATTTAGTTACCAAAAAATAAGGGGTGGATATACATATATAGTCCAGCTTTTAAGTGTAATCATTAACTATATAATTTTCTATATATATCTAGATACTAATAGAGAGGGGGTATACATCCACATATATGCCAATGACTAGATTTATTAACCAAACATATCATATTCCTTCCTTATTTAGTTACCAATGTACATGGGGGACATAGGGTTGATCATGCATAAGCCCCACACTAACCATTTCCAGGAACCTCTTTCCTTTTATTCCACTTTTCATGACTTCGAATTGGTTGGAAGGGCTGGATAAATGAAAATAAGGTCAACCATGATGGTCCTTATCACATGAATTTAAAAGGTAAGATGTTTAATATTATGTGGAATCAAACTATTTGGGATCTTATTACCGTTATGAGGATAGATTGGAATCCCAATACATGGGCCTAATCCCAACTAAACAATACCCCTGTCTATTTTTTTGAATCCCAATGCCAACCTATATGGTGATAAGTTCTAGAGATCCTTCCATAATGAATATATACTATAGAGTACTCAGATACTAGAATTAAATGAGATACAATATAATCCATATGTTCAGTGTTTTCTGAAATACATGTTTTCATCAACTAATTTCTTAAGGGTAGCTAATATCATTTCTATGAATACAAGGAAGTATTCATGGATATGTCATAATTTATTAAGAGAGTATTATATTTGTAAATAATTCCTCCCAAAATAATGGTATGATTAACACCTCAAATCCTTTTGGCCGATACACACCAGTGGATTTTCTGATAAATCCCCAGTGACCATCTACATTTAGAAATTAGGCCTGTATTTTCTAAAAATGAGTGTGGGTCGATAGTGCATCAGAAAAAATCATATAATGTGATATATTATATAATTATCCATGATATAATTAAGTCAAATAGTATATCATAATTTTATTTCAGTAATTATTTAGGAATAATTTATCACATAGATAGATAATATAATAGCGCATGAGCCTAGGCCTAGTTTGTGAGGACACTTTAAATGCATCTAGATGATTTGGGATCAAATCTAGATGGAGGATATTTTCTGGGGGTACTGTATCAGTACTCTATAAGTACTATAGCAGGAACTATGCAGTACTTTAGCAGGTACTATAGCAGAAAATGTAACAGGCATTGTTTGGTACTGTAGCAGCAGGGAATATTCCTCCGTTTGGGCCTTCGGGCAACCGATTTGGTCCATGAGTCCTTTAAGTATTTCGGGCCACCGAGGCATTAGGTTCAGTACGGCCTTCGGGCCACCTCAAGGCATTCAGGCCAGCATAAGTGCAGATGAAAACCAGAAAACATACAAGTAACAATCATTATAAGGATGATGAGCAAGGAGATTTCACCCGTGCAGAAGAGAAACAGATTTCTAGAATGGGAGGGTATGACACCTGCCATTGGGACAAGCCTATGCCTGCATGGAAAAGCCTAGCTTAATAGCCATGAAAAGGTGGAGAAAAAATTTCATGATGAAGATTATGGGGAGGAGCAGTTCCATGTAGTTAGTCCAGGTTGTATGTAATGTTTGAATCCTACAGGCAATTAATTCATCTATGGCCTACGTTCCTTGTAATACTTATGCCTACAGGCCTTTTAAGTGCTCCACCTCACCCCTTGAAAGGTGTATTATCAAAAATCAATAAAAATTGAAGGCCTTCAGGCCATTAGAGATAATATAATAATATATTATGTGATGTAAATGTGATATTGTTAATAAATAATTTTCATTTTCAAATTGATTGACTAATTAGTTGAATTTATATAAATTATAATGTGTGGAAATATAAAAATTTTATTTTATTATTTTTTAGATCAAATAATGTTTTAAAATATAAAATTTTTATATTATTACCATAATTTGGAAAATTTTTATCCATATTAAAAAATTAGTTTTTGTGTATGAGTAAAATATATAATTAAATAAAAATTTAATAATATTTAAATAATATATATTATTTATTTTATTAGTATGAAAATTTCAAAACTATTGAAAATAGGTATATTTCTTGTTTTTTCAATCACATTATTTAAATTTGAAGAAATTGATATATATATATATATATCATGTCAAAATGAAATATAGAATTTTTATATTAGAGATATAATTACAGCCTATATAAATTTATATTTTATAGAAAGAAAATATTTATTATAAAATAATTCTAAATACTTTAAATTAATTAGATATTAAATATTAATTTTCTATAATTTTAAAATTTATAATTCATTTATTTATTTATTTCAGTAATCATTGTTTTAAGTTTTTTATATTATCTGTGTTATTAATTTCTAAATTTCTTTAAAATTTTATCTAAAATTGAATAAAATGAATTTAAGGAGGTATATGCTTTGCACAATATTCTACTTAATTCATTTTTCCATGATTGATGGTTTACTAGTTAAAACTATAAACTAATTATTTTTTAAAACTATTCTTATTTGTTTGGATTTAATATCGTATATTAAATCCAAATCACACTTGCATAATAATTAATGGATAATAGGACTTTTGGACAAACTTCCCACCAGCCTTGGGGTTGAGGGTCTTTCTATAATAGTTGGGGTGGGATCCCTTTTTCTCTATGAATTCTTATGAGTATAAATTATGCTTATTATAATTTTAATCCATTACAAAAAAGAAGTTTCATGCACCTTATGCATGTGATGCATAAGTACATCTCAATAATATTATATTTAAAATTATTAATATGTATAAATAATAATGTCATTAATTTAAACAATATTAATACACTAACATGACTAAAATATGTTAATTGAAAAGTTTTATCATTTGAAATGTGAAATAAATCAATTATAAGAGTGTATAATAGATGGAAAATAATGTGATGTCCAAAAAATATTTTTATGTAACTGAATTGTGAGATAAAAAAAACTAAGTTAAAATACTAAGGTGTTTAATTCCATCTAGAGTAAAAGACAATGATCATTAAGTATACGTATTAGGCTCAGCAAAACATACCAAAATGGTGCCAATGTCAGGCCACTATATGATGTGATGTGCATCTCCTTGTATGAAAATTGTTTTTGACTAATGATAAAGTTGAAATAAAACCATATTGATATTATATATTTAGAATAATTACATAAGGGTCATGCCAGAATCTACATAATATTATTCATGTATTTCTCCTACAATTGACGTACATAAACATATAAAATCAAGAAAATGAACCTTAGGTGGTATCAAAAAGTCTAGAATATAAAATAAAAATAGTTTACAAGATATACATCAAAATATATAGTGAAACTCTAACATCCCAATCCAAGAACCTAAATCCCTATACTCGTGTTGGGATGCCACATGTCCTTAAACATGCCCCCTTATTTTTAGAGGTTTTCAAAATATGGTGATTGATAAAAATAAACTACCGGGAATTATTTTCCCTTAACAAATTTAGACAGCGTTTGTGACACATGATTACGTTAATATTTGTAACTTTATAAATAAATTCAATATCTTCGACTTCCTGTAATACTTTCATCCCCTAGTATTTATGAATTAATCTATTAAAATATTATTTAAACATGACCATTATAGTGTAGTCTTTATGTTGTTGTTTATGGATATTGATATTTAAATTATAAAATTTATATGTTTTATACGTGTATAAAATAAATTAAATAAAAATATATTGATTGTAAATACAATAATAATCATTTAGAAAAAGAACCATTTTCAGAAAAACATTATTTTTCTAAAAGGTGCTTGAGTCGCTCTTTCCGCATATAATTTATAATTAATTTTTTCCTAATTTAAAAAATTTATTTCCTAAAAAATTGATTTTTAAATCATTATATCAAGATTATATTAGTGTTAAATTTTGGGATTTTTCTAAAATGTTTCATTTTAAAATGAATAGTGAAAAATACTAAATTATCATTAAAATTACCCTTTATTTATTTTATTTACAATTTTAAATTATATTATAATTAATAAACAATATGTTACTAGAATCAAATTCATATTGAGTTTTTATATTAAAATCCTCTATACTTATGGTATTTTTTCATTCGAAACCCTCTTTTTTATTACGTATGTGAAAATAATTTTAAAATGAATATATGAATTAAATTTAAATAATGGATTCAATATGTGGAACAATTATAATTAATATTATCTTATAATATCAATATATTTTTTGACCATTATGAATAGTAACAGAAATAAAAATTAATTTCCATAGTTAAGGTTAAAAATACATTACCGAGGGTTAAACTAATAATATTAGTTTTTAAATGACTGCCAAGTTGTCCAAACCCCATTTAATGGATGTTGTGACCATAAAACATATAATGGTATATAAATATCCATTTTAGTGGTAATTTTCAAGATATGAAAATGTCTATAATATATTATTTTCAAAATTCCATATGTGTCCTCTCTCCCACTTATAAAAGGAAACCCCCTATCCTCCCCACGTCAAACTTACAAATACATCAAGTGAATCCAATAAATGAAAAAAAATCCTTAATCACCTAAAATAATCATATTTACTTGTTTTTTAATCATAAAACTATCATAGAAAAGCTTTTGGTTCAAACCTAAAGACGTAGACCGAACAAGAGGTAATGTTCTTAAATGATCATTTTTAGTTTATTTATACTTCCACCTTCTTAAGATATTATTCAATAATTATAGTATAATAGAAAAAATTTATACAGTATACATAAATTTTATTATGTTAATGTAATAACCTATATTCATCTTAACTTCTATCAAATGGTAAATGAAGCCTTCGATCGTGTGTATGGTGGACTACTGCCTCACAATCCAATGGAACTCGTTTTCCATCATAACCTCTCATGGTCAGAAATAATGTTGGGATTAATGTATACATATATTATTTATGATATAATTATACATATGGAATTATAATACAATATATATATATATATTCATACTTTACATTCCTATTAAAATACAATAATGACCCTTGTGTGTACAGCGGAGTATCACCTCGCAAAGAGATGTGATTTGTTTTTAACGTACACATTATATTGAAAATAATAAGGTAAAATTTAATAAATATATTTGATATATATGAAAAGAAATAAAATTTTTAAAATAAATATATCATATAATTTCTTACACTTTCACCCATTAAGGGAATGACATCGTCCCTCGTGCATTCATACGGCGTATTGTCTCTACGAAGCAATGGGATTAATTTTTCATGCCCAATGTTTTAGAATTGTTATAATAATATGTATAATGATTAATTATGATATTTATAATATTATTATAATAATATATATGATTTATATATATCCTATATATAAGAACCATAAATTTCATGACAAAACATAGATGATGAAACAATGAAACTAACACCTAAAACATTGAAAATAATAAAATTTTATTAACATATGAGTGGTAAAATTTTATAATAGGGTAATATATGATATTATCAATATGATTATGGTTTCTATATAAATTAATAATATTATTAAATCTGTTATAAAAGAGGTTAAATCATTATCGTCTATAGGAAAGTGTGTGGTAAGGGATTTCATCTCAAATTTCCATTTCATTTAGACATATTAGTTCCCATGCACCTATTCGATTTTATGTGTTGTATATATTGACCCTTTTATATTTAAAATAATATACTATTTATTCATGATGATTAATTTTTCTTATCATGTCTATTATTTAAAAGGTTATAATTCAATAGTTATAGAAGTGGCAATGAATTTCTTGTACAATCTCACTTTATTTTGTGACTATTTGATTTTTGTTGAGAAAATAAATTTCTTGTGGTCATTATTCATTGTAAATTAAATTTATGTTAAATATTCATATTATTGTATTATGGGTAAAATTATTTTACAAACCATATAAATTTTTTACATTTTTTGTTTACATTTGAATTTATTTTATTAACTGAGTAAAAATTAAAAAAATTATTTCCTTACTCAATAAAGATATTTGATGATATGGCATTTTGATTCGTGAATTGGATCGATTATTATATATGTGTAATGCTTTGGAAATTATGTTTTATGTGGGAGCCTATTAATGATTGACCCTCTATACATCGTCATGTAACATGAGGAAAAAAAATTATCAATGTATGATGGGTTTTTCCCCTACAATTATAAAATGTCTGGTCAAATGAGTTAATAGTATAGGTATCATGATGTCTGAGATCAATACATCTGATAATTAAGATCTTAATTGAATGAGAATTTATTTTTTTATATTATTATTATACAATATATTTTCACTTTTATATTAATTTTGAATTCATTTTATTATCATTTAATTCATTAAAGGCCACGTGTGTTCAGTTATTCACCCTTCCTTATTGATTGTTCCATAGTTCAGGCCCATGTTCGAGATTAAATTGAATTTTTTTTCAATAATTTATCTCTCCATATAGAATATTATTCTTTTATTCCTAATACCTTCCATTATATGTACCCCAAATATGTATTTTATATCACCCTAATTTTATTTGTTTCTACATGTTATAGAGATGAATCCTTTGAATGAGTTTAAAAGATGCTGAGAAATTTTTTTCATGTTTTGTATTCTTTTCCTAATGCAAAATTGGTATCAAGTATGTATAGGATTATATAATATTTCTAAACAATTAAAACCATTTAAATTAAGAAATATTTTTATTATTAAAATTTAATAAAGTATTGGATCTGGGTTAATCGATTTGGTTTCAGTATAGTTGGTATCAATGGAAGTTTAATAGAAACCATGGGAATTAGATTCATAAAAAAAATAGATTATGGAAAATAAACCTATGTTATACTTTGTGGATAAGTATAGAAGAACGTATTAAATATATATTAAGGAAGATATTATGTGTTTTTTCTAAATAATAAATCTATTTTAAGATATTACATGTGGACTTGGATTAGGAATAATTGTGCCTAAGGGAAATAATTCAGAAAATGCTCCATTGAGAATTAACTGATTATAACATGGTGCATGAAAATAGGACATACATTACACTTGGTATGAAACCCTATAGATATATTCTTACGATAATTCAAATTTTATTTAAAACCTATTATTATGGATTCAAAAATAAATATACCCTGAAAGATACCATGTTTATGATTCTAGGATTTAAAATGCATAATTTGTTTAAAGATTTATGTTATGTGTTACTCCATATATATATTTATAAATTATGATTTAAAATTCATAATTTTATGAGCTAATTTACTATATAGATTTATTTAAAAATGGAATCTTCTTGGAATTAGGGTATCAATACTCAGGGACAATGAAGAGATTTCCCTTCTAAGTGGGCCAATATAGTGGGTATTGGAACTGAGAAAATCATGGCTATATTAGGGTTTCTTAACCATTTTCAAAAATAAAATTATCTAGATTGAGAAATATTTTCCACTACATGATTATCCTATGTTGGATCTGTAACAGCCCGTGTTTTTCTAAAAACAAATAGAAATTAATGGAACATTGTTTTAATGTAGATATTTATAAATATCCTTTAAACATAATTTTATATCTCATATGTTTTGAATTTCATAAAATATTTTTCTATAATTGTGTTCAGCATGTTATTTAGAGTCTATTAGAACAAACTTGTTTTTTTGGTGAATAGTAACATACCCTTATGAATAGGTATATAAATAGTAATAAGACCCTAATGAATAGTAAATTATATTATTATTTTATTTTATTATGGCATTAAGATAATAACATCTTGGTTAATTTTTCAATGAGATATAGAAGTTGTTATAGAATTAGAATTGTTCATTTTTGAATTAAGTATTCGTTTATTTAAAAATTAAATTAATTATATTTAAAAAATTATTTTCAAAAAATGAACTTCATTTTAGAATTCACAACGTCGATGAATGGTTAGGGTGACATTTTGGAATTTTTCTGAAACAGTTGACTTTTGAGTGAATAGTAAAAAATACAGTTTTTAGTATCGATGTGTTAATGACATCATTAATGATGTAATAATGATGTCATAAATCTGGTTGACATGTGTATAGTTAAATGAGATGTGAGGTGTCACAAGTAGATTATACCATGGGCATGTACCATGGGAAAACCCATGGTTTTGCAAATACCACTCATGAGGTGTCCCTTGGAAATTATTAAAATAATCCCTTACTTTTCCTATAAATACCAACCCATTACTCCATTAACATCATTCCCAATTCCTCCTCAATGAAGCTCTGGCCTCCTTCCATTACTAGTAGTCCTACCAAGGTTTCCTCAGGTCCCAAAGGTCTCAACCTAGATGTTATAAGTGTAACTCTACAAGGTAATGAAATTCTCAATTTCTTTCTTTTTCCATTCAAGTTCTCTTTTATGTGGTTTAACTTTCAATTTTCCATACCATGTTCTTATTTCATTTTTATTCATGATATAATATATATTATGATTAATTTATAGATGGTTGACCCTTGTGCTGTCTCTTTTTAATATTTTCTAAAACCATGTTACATAGTCGTTAGGCTGTCGAATTTTTGTAAAAGATTTCTCACTTTATCTTTTATTTTGAGTTCCTTCCTTAATCATTCTTCATATATCCTTAACCAAGAGGCATGAAATATCCAAAAATAATGTATATTCTTGATTTTATGTTGTTTATGGAAAATTACTCATCATTATTCTTCTTCTCCTCAACTTATTTAAGGAATAAAAACATTGCCTGTGATGTGTCGAATTACCGACATCGTGGACGATGTGATTTCAATTTCCATTAATTCTTTCAAGTCTGGTCAAGAAACCATTTTTATGGTTGAACCAGGTTATAATATATTTTTATTAATCACCCATGGTTCTAGGATTCTTTTGTACTCATGGTTCTAATTTATAAGACAAAATGAGGTTGTTATTTTCAAAGAACCACTAAAATCATCTAAACGAACATCATTAATGTTTTAACTTATGAATCATCCTCATATTAAAAATCAAAATGATAAATGGTATAAATTATGGTACTGAAAATATTTAAATAACTTTCCATTACAATTCTATAATTTTACTTCCAATCAACAAGAACATCCACCATGAACCAATCCTGTAAATCATGTTAAGAACTCACCCAAAAACAGTGCAAGGAGCAAAATACTAACAATTAAAGGGTGAAATGATGTTATTAAATGATAATATAAGATGTTATAAACATGAAATTTTTTATTTAAACTACTGATAACACTATTTTAACCATTATAATTTTTTTAATCAAGTTGTATGTAAGAAAAACCTGAGGTAAGGGAATTCTTAACCCGATTTCCATTCTTTGGGTTAACCTTATACTTCATTATTTATGTGCTATTTAAATTGTATGTGTGATAGGTTATGTTTATATAATGTTTTATTATGTGTATTTACAGTATATATACATAGTCAATCAACTCTATTAAGTCTCTCTTCAATTGTATGATATTTATATAGAGATTTTCTTTAAAAATATTCTTTTTAAATTCGGTTTAAAAAATTCCACTGCAATGTTTTTATGGAATTGTTCCTGTCGTATGATTATGTTTTGGTTCTTGGGAATTATTTATGATGAAGTTTGGGACATATATATCCCTCCAATGTATTGGGTATGTGTATTTTGGAGGTCGGTTGTAGGGTTAATCCAAGTGTAACTGTGATGGTTACACAAATTGTAAGGTAGACATGAGGGTTACAAATTATAAGGTAGCCAAGAGGGTCACAAGATTATGTAAGTAATGCCCGAAGATACCTCTATGATTATATTTATGTACTCATGTTTTTTGGATATTTTGTAAATATCATGTTACACAAAGTAAGTATATATGGGTGACAAGCATGTCTTTTGTAAATGCTTTCATACGTTACGAGTACTCATGGACTAATGTGCTCTTTCCTTCATTTTCATCCCTTACTGAGCTTTTGTGCTCATCCCATGTTTTTAAATGATTTTCACAGGTTAATGGATCTGTAGGACAAGGAATGAATCCATGTTAAATTTTGAATAATTTTCAAGGAGTCATTTATAAGTTTTAATGTTTTATATTTTGAACAAAATGGAAATTCTTTTTATGGTATCAACTATGTAATAATGTGTAATATTATGAATTTATTATCCCATTTATCTAAAGCTTCAATATTTAAAATATACTTAATGTAAAGGAAGTTTTTTGTTGAATAAATTCAAGATTATGTATGTAATAAGGTTGGGTCCTTATAATTTGTATCAGAGGATGGTTTAGAAAACTTTAGGGGTTAGGGTGATGTTAATAGAATACCATAAATGATTTTCACACTATATTTAATTTGAATTGTTTTAGAATTTAAATATTACCGTGTTGCTTCATATAAGATTTGTTTGTTTAGAATGTTTGTCCATATAAGGAACATGGATGTTGAAGAGGAGAGGCACCGATAGAATGACATCCTTCCGGAATTACAGCCTGGAATGGTAGGGATTGGAACAGAGTAGTTTGGGATAGTAACGACTCAGCTAACATAGGTAATAAATGGTGGTGGAATCCAAAAAAGAGAACTAATAGAGGTACCACAATGGAACATGACATTAGTGGAACATTTTATGAGACAACATCCTTCTGCATTCAATGGATCTTCTGACGCAGTAGCAGCTGAAGGATGGATAATATCCCTAGAAAAGATATTCGATGTTATGGGATGTTCAGAAAATCAAAATGTAAGTTTTCCATTTATCTTTTTAAGGGGAAGCTGATCAGTGGTGGTAAATTGTAAGGAATATCAGGGTTAGATAGGATTTTTATTCCTTAAAGTGGGATGAATTTAAATGTATTTTCCTAGAAAAATATTTTCATAAGGTGGTGCGACATAGGATAGAGAAAAAATTTCATGAATTGAAATAGAAGGAGGAAGATTTAGTGGTTTTGTATGAAGAGAACCTCGCTCGACTGGAGAGGTATGCTCCATATATTATTCTAGATCATGATAGAAAAATCCACCGCTTTTACTCAGGACTGAATCCAAGGTATCGAAGGGTGTTGGCCTCCCTTTAATTAAAACATTAGGAGAAACTTGTACGATGTGCTGAGAGAGTAGAGATGGAGTTTGCTGATGATCAAGTGAATTTTCGAAATAAAGAGAAGAAGAGGTCTAGTTGGAAAGAGATGGGTAAGAATCATCCAAAAAAATCTGATGGTAAAAAAAATCCAATTTCCAATTTGTGAAAAGTATGGAAAGAAAAACACTGGGGAATGTCTTAGAAAAATTGAGAAGTGTTATAAATGTGGTAAGTTTGGACATATAGCTCGAGATTAAATGAAAACGATCCAAATAATAATCATGATAAGTAGACTGTATACTATTTTAAATGTGGTGAAATGGGTCATTATGCAAATGTCTACCGAAAGAGAGATATGAATGATGCAATGAAGCCATACTACAAGAAGAAATGTGTAGTGAGATCCTTTTCAACTACGTCAGAAGATTTCAGGCCATCGAATTAAGTTGTATCAGGTATTTTTCTTGTTCACTCATATTTTTGTAATGTTTTTTTGATAGGGGGTCAACACATTCCTCCATCTCTAAGGAATTTTCTGGAAAATTGGAAATATCACCTCATCAAATGAGACCCAAACTTGTTGTTAAAACACCAGTGTGAAATATTATTTCCAAGAGGATTATAAGAATCGTTCTATTGTGGTATGTGGGAGGTCTTTACCTACAAACCATGTTGTTTTACCCATAGTTGAGTTTTATGTGATTCTAGGAATGGATTTCCTTTCTTTTTATCATGCAAAGATTGACAATAGAGCTAAATAGGTTGTTTTTCAGAAATAGTTTCTGTTTGTATACAAGAATGAACCCATAAAATTGATAAAATATAAAGAAGCTGAGAAACTATTGAAAGATGTACATGAATGTTATCTTGCTCATATTGTTAAAAATAAGGTAAATATTCAAATTAATGATGTTCTAGTGGTAAATGAATACCTTGGTGTTTTTCCTCATGAGTTACCTGGTGTCATACCTGATCAAGAAGTCGAATTCATAGTTAACTTAGTTCCTGATGCTATGCCAATTTCAAAACCCTCATATCGTATGGCTCTAATAGTACTTCTTGAATTAAAAAATTAGTTTCATGATTTTCCTGACAAAGGCTTCATTCGTCCTAGAAATTCACTATGGGGAGCCCCTATTTTTTTTGTTAAAAAGAAAGATGGTTCCACGAGACTTTGCATTGATTATAGAGCGTTGAATAGCATCATTGTTTAAAACAATTATCATTTGCCTCATATTGATTACTTGTTTGATCATCTCCTGGGAACTCACCACTTTTCTAAGATTGACTTGAGATCAGGATACTATTAGTTGAAGGTGAAAGAGAATGAAATCCCAAAAATAGACTTTCGTACTAGATATGGGCATTATGAATTTGTTGTTATGCCTTTGGGATTAACTAATGCACCCACTGTATTCATGAGTCTTATGAATGGATTACTTCATTAGTTCATGGATAATTTCGTTGTTGTATTTATTGATGACATCCTGGTATTTTCTAAAAATAAATAGGAGCATGAAAAACATCTATGGGTTGTTTTGGATACTTTAAAAGAAAAGAAACTGTATGGAAAATTTAGCAAGTGTGATTTTTCATTGCAACAGATTTATTTTATTGGGAACGTTGTAAATAAGTATGGAAAAGTAATTCATCATTCCAAAACAAAAGTAGTTGATGAATGGCCAAGATCCACAAATGTTATAGAGATTCATAGTTTTCTTGGGTTAGCAGGTTATTAGAGACGGTCTCTTAAGAACATTTCATGGTTATCTAGCTCAATAACTATGTTAACATGGAAAGGGGTTAAATTTGTTTGGACAGAGGAATGTGATGTTTTTTTTCAGGAACTAAACAAGAGATTGGTTAATGCTCTAGTTTTGGTCTTACCTTCCCGAAATGGTGAGTTTGTCATCTATAGTGATTCTTCATTGCTGGGACATGGTTTTTTTATGAAGAATGATCAGTTAATTGCCTATTCTTCAAGACAACTTAAATCTCACGAGCTAAATTATCCCACACATGATTTGGAATTGTATTCTATGGTTTTTTCTTTGAAAATTTGGAGGCATCATTTATATGGAACCAAATGCCAAATATATACTGACCATAAAAGTCTGAAGTATATATTCACTCAGAAATAATTAAACATGAGGCAGAGAAGATGGCTTGAACTGATAATGGATTATGACTGCACGATCAATTACCATCTTGGAAAAGAAAACCATGTAGTGGATGCATTGAGTCGGAAAGATCATGCATCATTAACCATGTAACATTTGGAACATGATCCCTTGATTAATGAGTTGATGAATTTTGTATTAGAAGTTGTTGGTGAAGGCAATACATTTGTTTTTCATCTAGTTTCAGTGTAGTCTTTGTTGTGAGAAAGAATTAAGCAAGCGCAGAAGTAAGACCGTGAGCTACAAAAAAAGGAAGAATTTTTTAAAATGGGTAAGTTTCTAGAATTTAACCTTGATAATGATTGTGTTTAAAGATTTTGAAAAAGGTTGTGTGTGCCTAAGTATTCTCAGTTGAAGAAATAAATTTTGTATGAAGCTCATAATTCACCATTTTCAGTTCATCCTGGAAGTACTATGATGTATAGGGTCCTTCAGGAATATTATTGGTGGGATGGAATGAAAAGTGATATTGATGATTTTACCATGAGATATTTGACATGTCAACAGGTTAAAGTAGAGTTGAAGTTACTAAAGGGGATGCTTCTAACTTTTCTAGTGCCAGAGTGGAAATGGTAGAATGTATCTATGGACTTTGTGGTCGGACTACCAAGTACTTCTAGAGGTAACAATGCGATTTGTGTTATTGTTGATCGACTGACAAAATCTGCACATTTTCTTTTTATTCGAGATACGATGTCTTTGGATCATCTTTCTCGATTGTACCTCAAAGAGATTGTGAGGTTACCTAGAGTTCCTATTTACATTGTATCTAACTGAGATCCTAGGTTCACTTTTAACATTTCGAAGGGACGTCTGAAGTCATTAGGCATAGAGTTAAAATAAAGTACAACTTTTCATCACCAATCAGATGGGCAGTCAGAATGAACGATTCAAACTTTAGACAATATGCTTCGTGTTTGTTCAATATACTATCAGGTAATTTTGGAATAACATATTTCTTTAGTTGTGTTTTCTTATAATAATAGTTTTCATTCCATTATTCAGATGGAACCTTTGAAGGCCTTGTATGGGAAGTGGTGTCATACTCTAGTGTTTTGGGTTGAAGTCTGTGAAATAAAGTTGATGGGGCTAGAATTAGTAGAAGAAGTGTCTGAAAAAGTGAGGATGATCTAGCAACACATGAGGACTGCTCAGAGCAGGCAGAAATGTTATGCAGATAATAGAAAGAAAGACTTCACTTTCGATGTAGGTGACTATATTGTCATTAAAATATTTTCTTGGAAAAGTTTGATGTGTTTCGGTAAAAAGGGAAGCTAAGTCCACAGTTCATCGGCCCTTTTGAAATATTGGAGAAAGTTAGAATAGTTGCATATCATATAGCTTTGCCTCTGAGTTTTTTTCAGGTACACAATTTTTTTCATGTTTTGATGTTGAGATAGTATGTGCTAGATTTGTCACATGTTTTGAGCCTATAAGTAGTTCATCTGGAAGAGATCCTTTCTTATAAAGAGAAATCAGTTCAGATTCTTGATCGAAGGGAATGCGCATTGAGGATTAAGGTAATCTACCAGGTAATGGTTTTGTGGAGAAACCACATGGTTGAAGAAGCAACATGGGAGTCTGAAAATGCTATGAGGGAAAAGTACCCTAACTTGTTTAATAAGTAAATAAAATTGTGAGGACGCAGTTTCCAGAAGGTGGGGATAATGTAACACCCCAAGTTTTTCTATAAAAAAATAGAAATGAATGTAACTTTGATTTAATGTAGATTTCTATAAGTATCCTTTAAACATACTTTTATTTCTTATATGTTTTGATTTTTGGAAAATAGTATTCTACAATTGTGTTCATTATGTTATTTATAGTCTATTAGAAGTAAATAGTTTTTTTGGTGAATAGTGACATACCCTTATGAATAGTAATACGAATAGTAATATGACCCTAATGAAAAGTAAATTTTATTATTATTTTATTTTCTTATGGCTTTAAGATAATAACATCTTGGTTAATTTTTCATCGTGATATTGAAGTTGTTACAGAATTAGAATTTTTAATTTTTTAAATAAGTATGAAATTATTTAAAAATTAAATTAATAATATTTTGAAAATTATGCTGAAAAAATGGGCGTCATTTTTGAATTCTACACGTTGATAAATCGTTAGGGTGAATTTTGGGAATTTTTGTAAAACAGTTGCTTTTTCGGTGAATAGTACAAAATACAATATTTCGTTTCAGTGTGTTAATGACATCATTAATGATGTAATAATGATGTCTTAAATCTGGACGACTTTTTTATAGTAAAATGAGATGTGAGGTGTCTTCTGTGGCTTATACAATGCGCAAGCCCATGGTTTTGCAAATACCACTCATGAGGTGTCCCTTGGAAATTATTATAATATTCCCTTGCTTTTCCTATAAATACCAACCCATTCATTCATTAACTTCAATCCCAATTACTCCTCAACAAAGATCTAGTCTCCTTACCTTCCTAGTAGTCCTACCAAGGTTTCTTCAAGTCCCCAAGGTATCAACCTTCAGGTTCTAAGGGTTACTCTACAAGGTAAGAAAATTCCCAATTTCTTTCTTTTTCCATTCATGTTCTATTTTATGTGGTATAACCTTCAATTTTCCATAACAAGTTCTTATTTTCTTCCTATTATTGATATAATATATATTATTATTCATTTCTAGATGGGTGACCCTTGTTCCCTCTCTTTTTAATATTTTCTAAAACCATGTGGCGTAGCCGATAGGCTGCTGAATTTTTGTAAGAGATTTTTCACTTTTTCTTTTATTTTGAGTTCCTTCTTTATTATTTCCTCGGATATCCTTACCCAAGAGAAATTAAATCTCCAAAAATCATTTATATTCTGGATTTAATCATGTTTATGAAAAAATACTCATCATTATTCTTCTCCTCTCCCACTTATTTAAGGAATAAAAACATAGTCCACGATGTGTCGAATTACCGACATCGTGGATGATGTGATTTCAATTTCCAATAATTCTTTCAAGTTTAGTCATTAAACCATTTTTATTGTTGAAACAGGTTATAATATATGTGTTATTACTCACCCATAGTTCTGGAATTATTTTCTACTCATGGTTCTAATATATAAGACAAAATGAGGTTGTTTTTATCAAAGAACCACTAAAATGATCTAATCGAATATCATTAATGTTTTAACTTATGAATCATCATCATATTAAACATAACAATGATAAATGGTATAAATTATGGTACTAGAAATATTTAAATACATTTCCATTCCAATTCTGGAATTTTACATCCAATCAACAAGAACATCTACCATGAACCAATCCTGTAAATCATGTTAAGAACTCACCCAAAAACAGTGAAAGGAGAAAAATACTAACAATTAATGGGTGAAATGATGTTATGAAATGATAGTATAAGATTGTATAAAAATTAACACGTTTCTGTAAACATCTAATAACACACTTTTTTACCATTATACAGGATGTTTAAAGAAGTTATAAGTAAGACAAACCCGAGGTAACCGAATTCTTAACCCGATTTCCATTCATTGGCTTAACCTTATACTTCATTATTTATGTGCTATTTAAATTGTATGTGTGATGGGTTATGTTTATATTATGTTTTATTATGTGTATTTAAAGTATATATAAATACTCCATCAACTCTATTAAGTCTCTCTTCAATTGTATTATATTTATAAGTGGATTTTCTATAAAAATATTCTTTTTAAAATTCGGTTTTACGAAATTCCATTGCAATGTTTTTATAGAATTATACATGTTGTATGATTATGTTTTGGTTCTTGGGAATTATTTATGATTAAAGGTGGGACCTATATATACCTGCAATTCATTGTTTATGTGTATGTTGGAGGACATTAGTTTGGTTACTCCAAGTGTAACTGTGATGGTTACACAAATTGTAAAGTAGCTGTGAGGGTTACAAATTATAAGGTAGCCGAGAGGGTTACAAGATTATGTAAGTAATTCCCCAAGATACCTATACTATTTTATTTATGCTCTAATGTTTTTTGGATCTTGTTTAAATCTCATTTTACACAAAGTTAGTATACATGCAGGTCTTTTGTAAATGCTTTCATACGTTACGAGTATTCATGGACTAATTTGCTATTTCTTTTATTTTCATCCCTTACTGAGATTTTATACTAATACCAAGTTTCTAAATGATTTTCATAGGTTAATATATGTGTAGGACAAGGAAATAATCCATGTTAAATGTTGAATAATTTTCAAGGAGTCATGTTTAAGTTTTAATATTTTATATTTTGAAAAAATTGGAAACTATTTTTATGGTATCAACTCTGTAATAATGTGTAATTTTATGAATTTATTGTCCAAATTCTCTAAAGCTATAAACATAAAAAGATCCTCAATTTAAAGTATGTGTTTTATGGAATAAATTCAAATTATGTCTGTAGTATGGTTGGGTTCTTATAGGATCACTTAATGTGACAGAGATCCCCATATTTTGGTAAGACTAATAATCCAATGGTAGTTGAGAAATGGATTATGTCTCTTGAAAAGATATTTGTGTAATAGGGATGTTATTAAAAAGAAAAGGTAAGACATGCAGTGTATTGTCTCAAAGTAGATTCTCATCATTGGTGGATGATGACCAAGAATACCAGGTAGGAAGAGATAATAAAACACATGGAATGGAATAATTTTAAGGGGACATTATTCTAAAAATATTTCCCTCATGAGCACCAAACTAAAATGAAGATAATGTTCTCAACATAAGGAAAATTAAAAAACAATGTGTTTTGAGTACACGGCTTCCATTAAAATTCTAGTAAAATATTTTATGGATTACATATTATTCATAGAATAAAAGACACACAATTTGTTTTGTGGGCCTAAGTGAAGACTTCAAATGGTTATAATCTATTAAAAATTCTCATCATATGATGAAATAGATTTAAATTAGATAAAAATGGTAATTTTTTCTCTAGATCATGCTTGTTCAATTAAAATAAAGAATGTAATAGTACACATGAGAACCAATAAAAATTTAATGTGTCAAAGAAGAAGAAGAGAATGGAAAATTTTCTATATAGTGAGAAAATTGGAAATAATAATAACTGGGAATGCTTAATGGTGGTGGGATTATATTATAATTTTGGAGATAAGGTTAATAAAGCTAAATTATATAAAGGGATGAAAAAAATTATTCTGTGTTTCAAATGATGGAACATGACGAACTTTACAAAAGAATACCCCATCCATCAAGGGAATCTACCACAAATGGGGCCCAGGGGAGAATGTCATGATTATGTTATCACTAAAGCAGATGTGGGAGTTCCCAATGATGTGGTGGATGTTACTTTAGTCATAGATTTAGATTTAATAAATTTGTTATCTAATTTTGGATCCATACACTCTTTTATATCATCAATGATTTTTTTTGAAATTTACATATTTCCCTATCACATTATGAAGGTAGTTTTAAATAAAAATCCCTAATGTAAGTCTCACTAAAACAATGATGTTTCCAGAAGTCCCCATTAGGACACATAAACATGCTTAATTTTCAGACCTTATTAGAATTCCTGTGTTTAACTTTTATATAATCCCTATTATGTAATTAAATTCAAATTATAATGAAAATATTTATTAAAGAATAAGGAAATTACAATTCTTAAGGAAGATGTAGAATACCATATCTATAGAAAAGGGGCCTAATTATCTAAGAAATGTCTATATATTCCCCCAGAAGGTCCACTTAATGAGATTAATAGGGGAAAAGAAAAAAAAGAGGTATGGTGATGGTAATAATAAAATTAACAATGTACCTATCATATAAGAATGGATTGATATATTTCTTAAGGAATTTCCTGGATATACCCTATATCACGAAGTGGATTTTTCAATTAATTTTATCCCTGATGAAACCCCAATAACAAATACTCTATATAGAATAGAAATGTTGGAATTAGTGGTGTCGAATAAAAAACTAGAGGATTTTTTTGATTAGGGATTTATTCAACCTAGTGTTTTACCATGGTGACCCCCATTCTTTTCGTTAAAAATAATTATGGATCCATGAGGCTAGGAATATATTATAGGTAAATCAATACTATTATGATAAAGAACAATTATCCCCTTCCTTTAATTGATGAAATGTTCAATAAAATTAATGGAGACTAAAATTTTTCAATGATTGACCTTCATTTTGGGTGTCATCAATTCTGAGTAAAGAAGGATGATATTCCAAAGACAACATACTAAATGATGTATGGAATTATGATTTTACATTAAATCCATTTGTATTGACTAATTAAATATCTATTTTCAAAGAATTAATTATATTATTATTAAGGGAATATATTTATGATTTATTCATAGTATCCGTTGATCATATCATGGTGTATTCTAAAAGCTATGAGGACCATGGGAGTCACTTGTAGATATTTCATGAGACTATTAAAAGGAAGGAGTTATATATGAAATTTATTAAGTGTGAAGTATGGAATCAAAATATTTCTTTTAATTTCCATATTGTCTCAAAATATTGAAAATCTGGTGATCCTATGATGATAGAGGGATCCATATAATGGAAAATTCCAACAAACATGATTGAGGTACATGGTTTCATTGGTTTATAAGGTTACATGATAATAAAAATTTACATATATACTTTGCGGTCATTTATTCATAGTTTATCATTTTTTTTATTCAATAATGCATGTGGTATGTGTCCAATTTTGTACGAATAAAAGAGTTAAAGGTTTCCAAGGAAGAAAAGGCAGAAAAAGTGAAAAACTGTCCAAGTACACGTTTTATTGATGCAGTTCACATTGTGTACATGAGGATCATAGCTAAATAGAAGTAGTTAAGGAAAGTCGGGACCATTCCATGAATCCATAAAAAAATAATCCACATTTCATGTCTAGGCCAACCACATCATGATTATAGTCAAACTAGATAGCGAGAAATTTTCAATGATTCCACACAAAAGCTATCTAGACACAGAGTACACATCATGAACAACTAGTAGACGTCATTTACCTAGTCAAACCTCTTATTCCATGAGACTATCGTTCCATTCTAGAGATCTATGGAAAAATGATGTCGATTAATGCTACAGGTCATGTACCTACAGTACACATCATGAGGAAAAACGACTGCATAAAAAGTAGAGTGGTATAGAATTTTCACTTCCAGACATGGTTTTCTTCTTCCTCTCGATCCTCTATGAACTAGGTCACACTTTTTACCTTTATAAACCACCAATTCTTCATGTTCTTAAAATTTTTATCAATTCAAGAGTTGTGGAGCCTCCTTCCTTCCGCACCTTCTATTCCATTCTGCATTTAAATTAAGGTCTTCTTTCTATCTCAAGTACGTAATTTTATTTAAGTCATAGTTCTATTGCGTATTTTTTTCTCTTTGTAACCCCGAACCCCCTTGAATGTGTATAATTCTATCACAACCAATAAACATGTCATTTTTTCTATATTTAGTTGTTTCGCTATCCCAAACGAGTAGCTAAACATCATAGGGGTAGAGTTCAATCGATGTATATACATAATTAAATACACCATTTTGTCTATGCTAGGCCAGTCTATTTGAATTAGTAATTTGTATATAAACTAATGGTCTATCCCACTTTTGAGAACATCCTTGACCGTAGGACGGAAAAGAGATTACCACATTCTTGTTATAGTAGACTTAGCTATGAACACTATCTTAGGAAACTATCTTCCCAAAATAATCCAAACATAGTACACATAGGACGTCGTTATCTGCTAACCACAGAATAGATACTTCATATGTAGGACTAGGAGGCTAAGACCAAATTCAACTAGTGACCCATGTTATCTTCGTTGACTTAGACATATGATCAAGGAGAGGTAAGAATTAAAGGACATCCTTCACTCATATACACAACTTTATCCTAACCCATCATTTATCATTTAATGACATCCAAAAATAGAACATAGATAAAACTCCCAAAAATAGACTTATAGAAATGGATCCCTTACCTGTTTAGGAACCAGATTTCCCAGAAATAAAATTGTAGTCTCCCTATGGATTTGACCCCGTACTACCACTACAGTACGTCTATGTAGTAAGTGATATTTTTGGGAACATTTATAAATTCAGAATTTGATACACACCATAGGAATTAATGAAACTATTGCATGAAACATATCAAACTTATGGAATGGTTTCTAGAGAGGAAATACTATTTTGAAAGAAGAGAACTCTGGTTTTCTACCCTGGGATTATATTTCCCACATCCCCTTTCTTCATGATTATCTTGCATCATCTTTATTATTTTTAATGCATCAACCAAGGTCCCTTAACCCTATCAATGAACCTTGAAGTAGTCAAACCATTGGCCATCGATTCTGCGATCGAATGGTGTTTGTCTTCACATAGATGTCCAGTGATAGATGCCCAACATCACCCAGTAAGACCTAATCTGCTGAACCCCCATCATATTATAAAAAACCCAATGCACACAAAAGAAACCATAATGTTCTATGGATTACCATTTATCCAGGATCAAATGCTAAAAATTGAGAGATCACCTATCCAAGACCATGAATTTGAAATTAAACCTCGACTAATTGACATGATATCGAACATGGGGTAGTTTAGCGGTCTTCAAATAAAAGACATCCACAAACATATTTCTAAATTTCTAGGATTCTGTGATACCTTTCATAGCTAGGGAGTATCATCTGATGCTATAAGAGTTTGCATCTTCTCATTTTCACTTAGAGACTGAGAAAAAGATTTGGCTCAAAATCTATGCTCCTGAGTAAATTATGACTTGGGTGAGCTCACAAAAAAGTTTATCGCTAAATATTTCCCACAAATCCTCTAGAATAACACTCATAACCATTCACATGTTTTAACATCTCAAGTATTATATAAGAAACAATATGTTTATTTTCATTCACGATACACTACCTTGAGCTTAAAAAAGAACTAAATATTAAAATTTTAATGTCACCTTTATGACCTAGTCATTAGAACAATTGAAATGAATTGTATCAACTGAATTATGAAAATATGGTTCACAGATGTTTAATTAAGGATTCATTAGTTACCAAATTTATTAAAAATGGAAATAAAAACCAACTGAATATAAATAATGTGTTTTTATGAAACCCTATTTAAAAAGAGAATAATTGTGTTTATAAAATCATATAACTCTTTATAGTTTCATATTTAATGAATAATATATGATATATATTCAATGTAATGTTTTAAATTCATTTTATATGTTTTCTAGATATGAAATAAGAACTGATTCATTTTTTCAGAGAAAAGAAGTATTTTTCTAAAAATGCAGTGTTATAACCTTTTGACAGAAAGCCCTTTTTAAATTTATTTTCTATCTATTTTATATGTTATATTTGATAAAATAATACACTTCCTTATAAAAGGATATAAAAATTTATTTTGGATGAACGTTTTATATTTTTATGATAACTATCATGTTTTCATGAATAGTAAAAATAAACTAAATTTTAATTGAAGGAATGTTTTTCCATCGAGATAATATATAAGGATAAATTAAATTATTGAATGTTTTTAAGGTATAAATAGAATATATATGTATATATCATTTAATCCAATTTTGTTCATTGGAATAAATTTCACTTTGCAATTAGATATAAAAGCACGTCAATATTTTGATGGTTATTACATCAAATAATCATTTTTTCATTTTGACAATGAGAATTGATTTTAAATTAATTATTTCTACATTAGTGTTTTGAATATGGAATAATGGATTCCATTTTCGGAATTAGATGGTCCAAATTTTATAAATATGTATCTTTTATTTTTGGACATTATGAATAGCAACTTCAGTAATTATTTCTAATTATCGTGGTTAAGGGTAAATCATGTAATTAACGGTAAAAATAAAATTATAAAATTAACCTAACACATGTCATAATTTTATTGGATTATCAAGTCTAAATATTCTCATAAAATATTCTTTAATTAAATTGATAAACATTCAAATTGATGCTAGTATAAGGCTTCTCATAGAATCTTTTTTAATTAAAAGTATAAAGCTTCCCATGGAAGCTATTATAATGATTCTCATAGAATCATGTTATATTTATATAACTATTCTTCCCATGGAATCGATTTTAAATATTATTATAGAATATTAATTAATTTAGTGTACACAGTTTCCTATAAAGGCTAGTTTAATGTTTCTCATAAAAGCTTATTCAATTAAAAGGGCAAAGCTTCTCATGGAAGATAGTTTAAATATTCTATCACACTCATGTTTTTAATAAGTAATACATTTTTAATATGAATTTATGTAATATATATATTCAATTATAAATTTTCATTAGAAATCTAAAAAGTTTTCCTACATCATGGTATTTAATTTATAATTTTTAATATTACATAAAAAAATTTATTTATGACATAATGATGCGATAATGATTACCTTATTAATGAAAGACTCAATTAAATGATACTATAAATTATAAAATAAAATTAATTTTAAAATATTGATGGCATCCATGAATTTTTTGTATTATCATGATATGTTATCTTTGAGTAAATATAGTTTTTTGTTTAATAGATTCATTAAGACTTTAACAAAAAACAATTACTAAATAGTGTAAAATTTTACCTAGGCTGAATTTTTGATATTTTCAAAGAAGTATCAATTCATTAGTATTTGGTGAATAGTGTTTTAATGAATAGTATTTTATGAATAGTATTTTTGATGAATTGTAAAAATATATTTTATTATAAAGTTACTTTTTCTGTGAAATGATTTTTGAAAATCGAACATACATTGTTGTAATTAGGGTGAAGAATGTGATTCAATAAGATCAAATTAATTTTTTGGTGAATAGTAACTTTAACCTTTGGAATATATATTTTACCATTATGAATGATGACTTGACCAATGGAATAGTAACATCCTCTTTGGATGTATAAATATGTTTTAGTCACCTTTAGTGGAAATGGGATATAATTATATCATAGTACAAGTAAATAATTTTTTTATAAATTATTAGTTAAGTATTAGAATTTTATTTATTTAATTTAATTTAAAATGAGTGTAATTTTTACCATTTAAGTAAACATTTTAATTCTAAAATTTGTAAAATTTTTATGTTGAATTTTTTAATTTTTTGGAATCAGTTGAATTTTCAATTAATAGAAAAAATATAGTTTTATGTTTTCGATAAGTTTAATGAAATTATAACTATGTCATAATGATATAATGAGTAAGATATGATTCTGGTAGAAAAATATGGACTAAAATAAAATATTATGTGTCCCAAGTGGTCAATACCATGGAAAAATACCATGGGCAAGACCATGGTTTTGTAAATACAACTAATGAGTAATCCTTTGAAATTAATAAAATATTCCCTCTCTTTTTATATAAATACCAACCATTCCTTCATTTTCATTCGTTCCAAAATCATTATCCTTGATTTACAGCCATTTATACCTCCCAAGGAGTCCTCCCAAGGTGTACTCAGGACCCCAATGTCCCAAAATAAGAGTTTTAGATGTTACTATTCAAGTTAAGGGAACCTTTCACCATTTTATTTTAATCAAAGACTTTTTTTATTTTATGTATTTTAATTTACATTTTCTTATGTTGGGATATGTTCTTCTTCAAATATATTTATTTAAATTGTATTTCCATGTTATGATAGACCCTTTTCACCATCATTAAATCAATTCTTATTTTCATAGAATTGTTGTTATGCTGCAGAATTTTATTAAGGTAATTCTCAACTTCTATTTCTCAAATAATTTTTTTTATTTATTGTGTGTTTAAATTTTCCACACCATATTCTTATTTTATTTATATTATCTCACTCTAATATTTTATGATTATTTAATTAAAGTCTGACCTATGTCCCCTCTCTTTTTAATGTTTTCTAAAACCATGTTTCATAGCTGTTATGCTGTAGAATTTTCATCACAAAATCTATCTCCTTTTCTCAACAAATTATTTTATTTTATTATGTGAATACAAAAACCTATTTATTATCTAGGGTTATTCATCAAGGAATAAAATTTATATATTTTATTCTTTAATTGATATACCAAAAACCCTCATTTTCTTTCCCAGGGATATAAAAAATAATGATCATGTTTTTATGAATTTTTTAAAATGTTAAGATTTTGATATGAAACCAATTTCATTTATTATCTATGGGTTATTAATGAAATGTTTAATAATGATCTATGTGTCTCAATACAAAATAATGATATATTAAGCGTGAACCCTCATTTCACTCAAATGATTTGGGTAAAGAAATTAATCTCTTTTGATGATAAGTTTTCTGATACTTGGTGAATAACCATGATAATTTTTATAATACCTTATTGAATAACCTTCATAAGGTTTGTTATTATTTGGTGAATAACCATGGTAATGTTTATGAAACCTCGGGTATGGACCTTGGTAATATGAATACTTGGGGATAGACCTTAGTGATACGCTTATGAATGTCAAAATTAAATGTGATATCCAAAATTTTAATTTATGATTTGTGTTCTTATTTTTATGATATTACTCATTCTCATTCCATTATGAATGTCCTCATGTTTTTATTTATATTTCTCAAGATCAAATGTAAAAAAAAATTCCTTGTTTTACCTTAAGGTTCTTTTTGTGCTCATCCCATGTTTGTAAATATTTTTCATAGGTCTTAAGATTGGTAAGGACAAAGGCGATTCTATGATGAAAGTATTTGAAGATTTGTCTTGAAAAAAAAACCATGTTTCATTTTAATAGTTTTTTATGAAAAAAATAATGGATAGCATGTAGATATATCAACATTGTAATATCGAAATTTATGTCTTATTTTTTTTTCTAATTATCAAAAACACTAGATCTAAAAGATCTTTGGGAAAGAATGAAAAAAAACTAGTCAAAAGTCATTAGAATAAGTTCTGTTTAAGGTCAAGTCCTTATAGTTGGTATCAGAGCAGGGTTTAAACAACATTGGAAATTATGTTGTTTTATTAAGGGTTAGGGATATTATCATGGGTTTATAATTTTTGGATCATATGTTCAATGTCTTTGAAACCACTTTTGAGGATTCATGATCCAAAATAGTAAGGTCACTCAGGGTGTTTTTGAGGCATTCATCATTGAGGAAATTATGGGTTATTAGTATTTGAGATGAAAAATTTGAAGTATGAGCTAAAAATCAAGGTTAAAATATGCAATAGTTATTTTTTAGTATTTTTTATCATTTTTGATAATGTTATAAGAATGATATAGTTTTAGAAAAAGGATAACCCACAGGATGTGTGACAACACGTCATGTCTGGTAAAGCCATAAGAATCGAACCCACAACCGAAGGGAAACAAGGGCGCATCTCCTACCACTGGCCTACGTGAAGTCCCATTTTAGTATTACCATTTATTTTAAGTTAAATGATCTTATGGAATAAGAATAATTTTATTTAGGAGATATCTGATTTATCAAATGGATATCCATAGTATAGGAAATTGATTTGGTGATTAATTGACAAATGTTATTTTAGAAGATGTTCACAATTTTGGGAATGTTATATTATTAAGGTAAATAAAACAATATAGTATTTTAACAGAGTAATGGTTTATTTTTATTTTGGAAGAATCTATGTTTTTATTTTTTACATATGTTGATTTGGGTTATTTATAGAAATTATTAAACTATCGTTGAGATTATGTGAAAAAGTAAATTACTTTTTAGTGTGAGAGTTTAGGTGTAGTCGATGTTATTTGGAGATACATGTTAAAATTTATTTTAAAAGACTATGTTATAAAATAGTTATGAATTTTGGGTTTCAATCCTAGTTGGGATTATTTTGAATAATTTGATATACATTATTTGTTGAATGGTCTATGTTGAACATTGGTATTATTATTGAATTTTGAAGATTAAAAGTAGTTCTTCTCCATGTAAGGGATTTTTATTTTTGGGGGTTTATCATATATTTTACTATCATTTTGGTTTTTTTAATGTATCAAGTCATAATTAATGATATTTATTTTTTTTAAATTTATTCTTTATAAGTTTATTCCAGTGCTTTAGGTTTGACCAAGTCATTTTTAATACTCATCGTTTGGAGAAAAGATGAGTTTTTTTGTAAATTTTTTTAAAGGATCAAACTCTAAATGGCATGTAAGTATGATTCCTTATGTTCTTAGTCATGCCCATAAATAAATTCTCATATTAATGAAAATGAACTTAAAATCGTCCATTTACATTTCCTACTATGAAATCAACGACTGTTTAACCCATAAAAAGTTTGTGGTTTCCTGGTTGTTAAATTTACCCTGATTTTTTCTCTCACGCTCTATCAGAAAAAAGGTGTTTAGTTTTTCATCTATATAAATGTTTTCCTACTTGTAATACTAGTTTGTGTAATCTCAGGTGACCTTTTTACTAATCTTTCTTTCTTTTAATGTTATAGTTTTACAGACTCTATTTTCGAAGTGTGATTTTCAATGAAGTTTCTGAGACCAATTTCAAAATTTCCAGGACACAATTTCCTTGAGGGGGTAAATATGTAGCATCCATTGTTTATAGAAAGAAACAAAATGTTCAATAACACACATGATACACTACATTGATCTTAAATGATCAACTAGATATTGTAATTTAGATGTTACTGCTATTACATAGCTGTTGGAATGGTAGGAGTAGGAAGTACCAACTGAGTTATGAAAATATGGTTTCCAAATGTTTAAATAACGATTCATTGGTTACCAAATTTATTAGAAATGGAAATAAAACCCAATTAAATTTAAATAATGTGTTTTTTTATGAAAAAATAATTAAGAAGAGAATAATTGTGTTTATAAAATCATATCACTTATTATGGTTTTATATTTAACGAAAAATATATATTTTATATTCAAGGTAATGTTTTAAATTCATCTTATATGTTTTCTATATATGACATAAGAACAATTTCAATTTTTGGATATAAGATGTATTTTTCTAAAAATGCACTTTTACCGCCTTTTGATGGAAAACCCTTTTCAAATTTATTTTTGTCACTTTTTTATATTATATTTGACAAAATATACTTCTTCTTTAAAAGAGGGACATAAAAATTTATAATTGTTAGAATGTTTAATATTTTTCCGATAACTATCATGTTTTGATGAAAAGTAAAAATACGTTAAATTTTAATTAAAAAAAATTTACATTAAGATAATTTATATTGTTAAATTATATTATTGGAGGGTTTTAATGTATAAGTATAATTTTTTAATAATTTAATCCAATTCTAGTCATTAAATTTAATTTCACGTTGGAATTAGATATAAACGTACACTAATCTTCTGATGGATATTATTTTAAAAGACCTATTTTATCATTTTGACATTGGGAATTAATTATTAATTAATTACTGCATCTAATTTGTTTTGAATTTGGAAAAACGGGTTCTATAATTGGAATAAGAAGGTATATTTTTTTTAAATATGTATCTTCTATTTTTTGACATTAAGAATATTTACTTGCGTAATTATTTTTAATTATTATGGTTAATGGTAAAGAAGGTAATTAAAGGTAAAAATAAAATAAAAAAATTACTCTAACACATGTCATAATTTTATTTGAGGAGAAAGTTTAAAGCTTATCATAGAATATAATTTAATTAAATGTATAAATATTCCCAAGGAAGCTAGTATAAATCTTTTCATAGAATTTTGTTTAATTAAAAGTATAAAGCTTCCCACGGAAGCTATTATAAAGTTTCTCATGGAAAATTGTTAAATAAATAGAACTATGATTCCGAAAAAATCTATTTTAAATAATATCATATAACATTATTTAATTAAAAGTAAAAATATTTCTATTGATGCTAGTTTAATTCTTCTCATGGAATCATATTTAATTAAAAGGACAAAGATTCTAAAGGAAGCTAGTTTAAAAACTACTAGAAAACAAGGCCACTGCCACAGACCTATAGCCACAGTTTTAAAACTATGGCTATAGGGTGGTTTTCCACAGACTATTTCCATGGTTTTGTGGCCTATATCCATGGTTTTAAAACTAGGGATATAGGTAAAAACATTCGATAGCCTATTGCCACGGTTTTCCAAGACCGTGGCAATAGAGTTCCCGCGCTTCTGCGGGAAGACCTACCACTACATTTTTAGGCTATTTCCATGGTTTATATGAATATATATATCATAATATATATATACCCAAAGTCTAATGTGTTTTAGTGGTATGTAAGATGGTTCTTAAAGAGGACGTATAAGGATCAAAACTTACTGGTGACATTTTGTATTTAGGCTATTGCCACGGTTTACCGAGTATATAACCACTGTTAAAACTATGGAAATTGCTTCCTATAGCGACAGCTTAAACTATGGATATAAGCCAACTGCCACGGTGGCGATTCTTTAGGCATATTTCCATGGTTTTCAAAATCCTGGAAATTGGCAGCTATTCCCACGGTTAAAATCGTTGTAGCAAGTTAGGACCTTTTTCCATGGTTTTGAACCGTGGCAATATGATTTTTCTCTAGTTGTGAAATCTTATCTCACACTCAGTCTTTTAATATGTAGTAAATTTTTAATATGGGTTTTTCTAAGGGATCTATTTGACTATAAATATTAAATATAAATCTAAAAGTACTTCATACATCATGGTGTTTTAATTATAATTTTTATAGATTTCATAAAAAAATTATTTATGACACAATGATGATGTAGTGATTACTTTATTAATGAAATATTTAATTAAATGATACTAAAATGTTAAAATAATTATAATTTTAAAATTTTGATTTAATATATGAATTTTATTATCATTATGATTTGTTATCTTTGAATTAATGTAGTTTTTTTCAAATTAATAAAATTTTTTATGAATTTAACCAAAATGAATTAATAATTAACATCAAAATTAACCTAGGCAGAATTTAGATGTTTTATAAGAAGATTCAAATCATTTTTATTTTATGAATATTGTTTTTAATGTATAGTATTGTATGAATAGTTTTTTTGGTAATCAATAGTAAAAAAATAAATTTTTATTATATAACTTTTTTTTAAATGATTTTAAAAAATCATACATGCATGGTTGTAATCATGGTGAAAAATGTGGTTCAATAAGATCACATTAATTTTTTAGTGAATATTAATATATGATTTAGAATAGTAATTTTACCCCTATGAATGATAACTTGACCAATGGAATAGTAACCTATCCTAAGGAAGTATAATTATGTTTAATCATTTTAAGTGGTAATGTGATATAATTTTATCATAGTATAAGTAAATAAATGTTTTAGAAATTATTAGTTAAATATTAGTATTTTATTTATTTAATTTAATTTAAAATGAAATATTTTTATAAATATTAGTTCAATTTTTAATTCTTTATGTCGAAAAAATGTTTCTATGAATTTTTTGATTTTTCTGAAATAACTAAATTTGTTGTGAATAGTAAAAATAAATTTTATGTTTTTGGTATCTTCAATGTCATCATATCTCTGTAATGATGATGTAATTATTAAGATAATATGATGGTAGAAACATTTGGATTTGAGAATAATATTATTGTCTCTAGTTTCCAATACCATAGGCAAATACTGTGGGAAATCCCATGGTTTTACGAATTCCACTATTGAGGTGTCCTTTGAAATTAATAAAATGTTCCCTCACATTTTCTATACATACCCACCCATTCCTAAATTTTCATTCATTTAAAATCATTACCCACAAAATTTACATGTTATACATCCCATGGAGTCCTCCCAAGGTGTCCTTAGGCCCCCAACATGCCGATCTAAGAGTTTTAGAAGTTACTTTTCAAGGTAAGGGAACCTTTCACCTTTCTATTTTAGTCAAAGACTTCTTTTATGTTATGTATTTTAATTTCAATTTTCAAATGTTTAAGTATATTCTTGTATATCATTATTTTTGTAAATTTTATTTCTATGTGTTGATAAAACCCTTTTTCTCTCATCAACTCATTTTCTGAATTTTTAAGTGATGTCGTTAGGCTGCAAATTTTTTTTAAGGAAATTATCAACTTCTCTTTTTTTCCATTCAAGTTCTCATTTATGTGTTCTGTACTTCAAGATTCTATAACATGTACTTATTTACATTATATTATATCCATATGCAATATTATGAATCTTTTATGAATGGGTGTCCATTTTCCCCTCTCATTTTAATGTTTTCTAAAACCATGTTGCATAGCCGTTATGCTGTAGAAATTTCGTCTCAAAATATCTCTCTTTTTCTCCTGACATTATTTTATTTTATTATGGGAATACCCAAACCTATTTATTTTCTAGGGGTATTCATCGAGACATAAAAATAAAATATTTCATTCTTGAATTGAAATACATAAATCCCTCATATCATTTCCATGGGTTTTAAATGACATAATGATCATGTTTTTGGGACTTTTTTTAAAACGTCCTGATTTTGATATGAAACCCATTTATTATATTATCTTTGGGTTGTTCATTAAATGTTTGATTATTATATATGATGATAACATGAAAATAAATACATATTAAGGGTGTGACATGATATCACTCTATTACATTGGGAAAAGAAATTAATCTCTAGATATGACAAGTTTTATGAAATTGTGTTGAATAACATTGGTAATTTTTATGATACCTTGGTGAATAACCTTTTTAATTTTTATGATACCATGGTGAATAAACTGGGTAATTTTTATGACACATTAGGTATTGACCTTGGTGATATGATACCTTGGGGATGGACCATTGTGATATGTTAATGAATTTCTAAATTAAATGTTGTAGCCACATTTTTAATTTACGATCCAAGATCTTATTATTATGATATCCCTCTTTCTCTTTCATTTATGAAAGTACTTATATTAATATTTATATATCTAAATGTCACATGTAAGCTATTTTAGCTTTTTTCCCCTTACTAAGATTTTTGTTTTTATCCCATGTTTATAAATGTTTTTCACAGGTCTTAAGATTGGTAAGGAAAATGATGTTACTATGATGAATGTATTTGAATATTTTTCTTGAAAAGAAACCATGTTTCAATTTAATAGTTTTTGTTTTATGAAAAAAATGGATGGAATTTAGACTTATCTACTTTGTAATATTGAATGTTTTGGTACGATTTTTCCCTAATTATTTAATACTCTTGACCTAAAAGATCATTGGTAATGAATGAAAATAAATTCTAGTCAAAAGTTAGTAGAATAGGTTATGTTTAAGGTCAAGTCCTTATAAAAGAGGATGGATAATCCACATAGGAAGAATGGGATAAATTCAAAGAAATAATGAGTAAATGTCTGCATCACGAACATGATACATGGATTCTATTATAAACCTTCTATAAATGACTCCATCTAGTAGCATAAATTGTTATCGATGCTGCCACAAATGAAGGTATGTGTTCAAAACACAAGATGCGGGAAGAATTATTTTGGATGAAGTATCCCAAAATGATTGTCTATGGTAATGTTATTTTGGACCACCAAAATTTAGAATCCACTAAGTTGATGAAACCACCTTATTATCAGTGCATGTTTAGTCTCTAACCAAGAAGCTTAAGTCATTTCATGTACCAACCACACAACCCCCTCCTACCCCAGTATTGGAGATCTAGTCATTCATGATGTGTGGTGGACCACATTTGTATCATGATATTAAGGATGGATATAAAGATCAACAACATTACAATTATGTTAATTATAGTCCAAAAAATCATCCATTTCAACAACTAAAACAAAAAATATTTTAGCAGAATGGGCCTGCTTAGTAGAAGACTCAAAATAATCAAGGATATTTTCAATAGTATAGTGTCCAAAATCAATTTCATAACTAGGGACCACTAGGGTTTCCAATAATGAACCCTATCCCAAGACTCTTCAACAACTATTTTATGGGCCCCAACAACAACAATGATTTTCACCTTCCCAACCAAGACCACAATAGTCATATTCACCACATTAATTTAACTTGGAGAACCTTCTGAAATCTTTTGTTCAAAAGTCATATCAAAGGATGACCACATACGACACGGAGATAAAAAACCAATGAGCGGCTTTAAGAATCATTTAGATTAAAATGGTTCAGATCTCAAAAACCTTATTTGATATATTTTGAGGTACTCTACCTAGTAACATGAAGACATACCTATTATAGGAAGCTAAGGCTATAGTGATGAGGAGTGAAAAAATGTAATATTTTCGACAACCAAAGGAAACAAGGCCTAAAAAGATCCCAAGATACAATAGAAAGAAGAATAGGAATCTATTATCATAAAACCATAAAAATAAATACCAAATTAGATGGAGAAAGCCCTAGAAAAATATAAGGGACATGTTTATGTAGCCCCACCTCTATACAATTCACATCTTCCATTTCCGGAAAGAGTGAGGCTTGCTAGGAAGGAGGCTCAGCAAAAAAAGTTCCTCAAAATGTTCAAAAAATTTCATATCAATATTCCTTTTTCTAAATTGATTTACCAAATTCCAATTCATGAAAAAAATATCAAAGGATTGCAATCAAACAAGAGAAAGATATAAGATCAGGGAGTAATATAATTAAAAAAATAGTACTCTCCTATTATAAAGTAGAAAATTTCAATAATGATTAGAAATCCTGGAAGCTTTTTAATCTCTTCTGTAATATGAGATAAAAATTTTTTTGAGCACTCTGTGATCCTTGATCCAACAATAACCTAAGGACAATGAGTGTTTTCCATAATATCATACTCCAATAGATCAATGAAACAAAGGTACCATTATAGTGATTTGATCGTTCTGTTAAGTACCCACATGGTATTCTTGAAGATGTTCTGGTAATATTCAGAAAATTCATTTTCCCAGAACACATTATTGTTTTTGACATGGAAGAGGAAGGATATGTACTGATCATTCTCGGAAGACCCTTCCCAATGATAGAAAAAGACTTGATTGATTTTAATCAAGGACATATCATCTCCAAATTCGGTGAAGAACAAGTAGTGTTTAACCTAATAATGTATAACCTATATTCAGATGATAGGGTGGACTGTAACTCCATCTCTCTCACTTAGCAATGGGAGGAGTAAATGGATATTAAGAAAGAGACTAATGATTTATCTTCAGAAAAGGAAGAATACTATGACTAAAAAGAAATCGTATTTATATATCAACTCACTAGAGACACTGTTCCACCATTTATCCCTTCAATAATTCGGCCACCCCATTTGGACTTGAAACATTTACCTAGTATGTTGAAGTACTCATACATAGGAGATTAGTTCTCTTTACCCATCCTTATCAATGTCGAAGCATTTCAGGATCAGTACAAAAACTGATTTTTTTTCTAAGAAGGCATAAGAAATCAATTACCTGGGGAGTGCTGGATATTAATGGAATCAATCCTTCAAATTACACCCCTAAAATTTTATTAGAAGAGGATAAAAAACCAAACAGACAACCTCAGAGGTTGCTCACATCGCCAATTAAGTAGGTTTTTAAGGAGTAAGTACTAAATCTTATGAGTTCTGGGATGATCTTTCCTATATTAGATAGTGAATAGGTGAGTCCCCTCAAATTCATTCCCAAACAGAGTGACTTGCTATAGAAAAGACAACTCATAATGAACTCATTCCAACACACACTATCACAGGTTGGAGAGTTTTCATGGAATACGGATGTTTAAACGTAGCAACAATGGAGGGTCATTTTCCCTTCCTATTTGTAGATACAATTCTAGAGAGACTAATATGTCATGATTTATACTATATTATGGATGGAAATTATGGATACAATCAAATTTCTGTTGACTATGTGGACTATCCTAAAACCATCATCATCTACCGATTTGTTACTTTTGCGTATAGATGCATGTCATTACAAATGTACAAGGTACCAAAAAAATTACATAGATTTATGATACATATATTTCTTGATATTGCTAATGAATTTATATAAATATTCATGGAAGATTTTTAGTCTATGTGAGATCATTTTATGTCTTTCAAAGCAATCTAGAACTGGTTCTCCAACACTGTCAGGATAGAAGCTCAGTACTAAATTGGGAAACATTTCCTATCATAGTACATAGAATAATTTTAAATGGAAACAATATTTCCAAAGTAGTCAATGAGGTTGATATAGAGAAGATCAATGTTATCAAATAACTACCTAAACCATCAACCATCAAAGGGATCAAAAATATCCCTGTGCATGTTGGGTTCTATAGAGGCTTCATAAAATATTTCTCTAAAGTCGCTTGTTGAGTACCACACTTGTTTTCTAATGACATTCCTTTTTAATTCAATGAGTAATGTCTACAAGATTTTGAAACACTGAAAAATAGTATAATTGCATCATCAATTATCATTTCACAAAACTGGGAAATAGAGTTTGAGATTATGTGGGTCACCAGTCGCTTAGTTGTAGGAGTTGTGATCAAACAACGCATTGCAACACCTTCTATCCAATCTATTATTCTAGCCATACTTTAAATGAAGCACATGTCAATTATTCAACTATAAATAATTATCTCCTAACCGTTATATATTCTTTTGAAAAGTTCAATTAATACCTCATTCTATCAAATTTCATTGTCCATACAGATCATGTCACCCTTCGATACCAGCTGAACAAGAATGAATCAAAACCAAGATTGATACGCTAGATTATTTTTCTATAAGAGTTCAACATCATAATCAAGGACACCAAAGGAATAGAAAATTTTATTACAGACCACCTATCTGGATTACCCCTAACCATCATTAAAGAATCCAATGAGACTGATATTGAAGTAGATTATCAAGTTGATTCGTTATTTGGTGTCAAGACCCAACCGTAGATCTCTGGCATGGACAAAAATCTTTCCATAGAATATATCTATCATTAAATATCATACCAGAAATACTAGAAGATTCAGTATGATGAAAAACACTATATTTGGGATGAACTATTTCAATTTAGGTGTTTTGTTGATGGTTTTTGATGATGCTACATCCTAGAGGAAGATATATAGAATTTGTACTAAATGTTCCACACATCTCCAAATGAAGAACATCATGGACTTGAGTTCATAATGTAAAAGGACATAAAAAGTTATTTTTTGGAACTCATTCTATCTTGATAACAAGGGATTCTTCCATATATGTGATTGATATCAAATAGCATGGAACATAAGTAAATGAAATGAGAATCCACAAAACCCCATTATAGAAGTAAAAGATTTCATTGTCTGGGGTATTTAATTTATGGGACCTTTTCTTACATTACATGGAATGAGTTACATTCTAGTTAGAGTTGAATATAACTCAAAATGGGTTGAAACTGAAGCCAGAACACATGAAACTGAAAAGGTAGTCCTGAATTTACTTCAAAATAATGTTTTTTCACGTTTTAGATTTCTATTATTACTCATCAATGAATGAAGAAGACATTTCTCAAATTAGCCAGTGTGAAAAATGATTGAAAAATATGGCATTCACTACAACATCGTATCTCCCTATCACCGACAAACAAGTTGGAAAGTCGAATTGTCAAACCGTGAGGTGAAACAAATCTTGATGAAAATTGTAAACACTAGAAATAACTTTTTGGAGCCTAAAGATCAATGATCCATTATGGGCATAGAGAACATAATACAAAACACCCATAGAAACCATACCATTTAGACTAGTTTAAGGTAAACCATGTCATCTTTTGGTTGATCTAGAACATTGTTCGTTCTGGGGAATTAATAAGATGAATCTGGATGTAGAAAATTCTTGAGAGGAATGGTTATTTCTATTAACCGGATTGAAGTAAATAAAAATAGATGTGTATTAAAACACAAGAATTTATAAGGAAAAAATGACCAAATGGCATGACCAATGAATTACAAGATGTACCATTATCCCCGGAAATAAGGTTTTGTTGTTCAATTAAAGATTAAAACTTCTTCCACGAGTGATAATGTCACGATGGTCCCGTCCTTTTTCTGTTTTCCAGGTTTTTCCTTAGGGTACAATTGAAATTCATTGAGATGAAGGGATTCTATTCAAGGTGAATGGACAGTGGTTGAAAATATTTCAGGAGCCATTCCAGCAAGGTTGTTTCACCAACCTCAATTTTTATTAAGCATTGAAGGAGTCATGCTCCCAATAATAAAGCACTGACTTGGAGGAAATCCAAGTTAGGAATGTTTTAGATAAGCTATATAAGGATCATTGTACCCAAATATCATGTATAAATGAGGATGAGGTGTGGAATGAATTGAAAAAAATGGTCCAAAGAGAGTTTAGTACATTTCATGTACACTATGTTCAATACATGTCACTTTTTTTTCCTATTATTACAAATTTTATACTGCATAAATGACATGCCTCACATGTACACATCATGTAAAAGGTCAGTTCAGTTTTTTAAATACATTTTTTGTGACATGCAAGTCCGGAACCACAACCCTTTCCCCCATAATCCCTTGTCTCCCTCGACTCCCCCAAAACCATTGCACCTGAACAAATGCCCCCACCCCTCTCTTATACTATTAAACCCGCACCCCCTATCTTCTCTTTCCACACCCTCAGACCCCCATATTATCTTCCCTATCCACACAAAAAAAAGCCACCATCCACCCCCCTCTACTCTAGCACACAACCCGCACCCTCCCGGTGCACCACCATCGTACGTTCATGGCTCACACCAAGAAACACCATCCAATGACTGAACCCACTACTTTCTCATCAGTTTATAAGATCTAATAACTAGCTATTATGCGCCCCCGCACTATGTCCAATTATTAAGACAAGACCTACTATCCATCCACCAATAAGATTATGAATTTTCACCTAGTTATCTACTTCAGAAGCCTGTAGCATTGAGTAATTATTCTTCACCTACAGGCGCAATCGATGTGAACAAACAAAATGATGGACTGAGAAGTGATCACCTTATTGAAATTTAATGATGATGTAATGCACTGCATAGAGACATTACATGTCTATTGAACTATAGATGTGTGGTATAAGACACACTGGGATATATTCCTTGAGTTATTGGCCACATTCAAAATCACCATTGACTGGCTATGTGTCTCTCTTTGTGGGATACCACCCAAGATAGTTTTTTCTAAGATTGGAGTCCGGCTTGGTATCTACACTGAGGGTTTCATTGTCTCTGATTTTTATCCTAATTATAGACACTACCATACTAAGGGTCTCTATAGAACCTCTATCCGCTAATCTTCCATGTACTCTAGTTCCATAATGATCCCACACTCATTAAGTCCACTCATCTGCAGAGCTCAGCCTTACGCATCTTCCAATTAGCCATGGTGCATGGATGGTTTGCCTAAGGAGAGACCCATGGTATAATTAGTTAGATGGAAATATTTTTACTTGAATCTACCATGGGGGGGCACCCATCCATATAGCCACTTAGTTCTATTCATACTTCATGTTCTTGACACAGACAGTGTGGGGAACACTCTTGGGAGGATCTTTCTTAACCTGACAATCCAGGAACGTCGGTGTCATTGATTCCTCACAGCCCCTCACCTCCATTAGACCACTAGATCTGATTGATCTTATGAAACTACATAATATAAAATGCTGGTAAAGGAGGAAGACAAGTATTTCTAGTAACTGGGAATCTAGGAGGCCACACCTTAGGTTCATTTAGTAGGCGAAGGAGTAGCTGAGCCACCCCATCCTACCTCCACCACCACACTTACTCTATCCTTACCCACTACCACCTCATCCACCATCCCCATCGAACACACCACCACCATCCTATCACACCATCAAGAAGCTTCAGACTGACCTCTATTGCATTTTAGAAAATCTATGCCAAATATCGACCCACCTCCACCTCCCTTTCATTAAGAGAATTTAATTTACCCCTTCATCAGCACCCACCCTATCTAGACCTTCATCATCGACCATTCCACCACCGCCTTCTGACTAGATAGAAATACCTCCCGATTTCACTGACCCAGTCACCCAACATCAGTTTATGATGGAGTAGGCCTAGAGGGGAGAGGGATTTTCTAGAGAGCTTATCCCCAAGGTACCATTCATTGATCTAGTTACAAGATCCACAACCCCAGTACAGATTGGTACTTCCCCACCAACCACCCCAACCCATCTCCCTACCTCCACTACCCCACCACCCACAACCAATGCCCCTCAATCCTCTACTACTGCTAATTCTAATGCAGATACTTCTAGATAGTCGATCAAGAGACTGGGCAGTGGGATGATGCTCGAGGAGATTTTTGGCATGGATCACTAATCGGATTTCAATCTATATTTTTTGATTTTTGGGACCATTTTCATGTACTTGGGTGGGTTGTTGTTTTAATCATTTTACCACCTCTGTATGATCTTTAGATATATATATATATATATTCATGTGATTTTGTTTTTACATTATTTTGTGTTTTAATTTCCATATATTTTCATTGTATTTTTAGCAAGTCATGCTCCTCGTAATCATCTTCCATCATCGATGGTCTAGTCCTGCCAGCGGCCTTATAACAAAGGGTACATGAGAAAGTCATTGATGTTTCTCAAAAAATTCACGAGCTATCACTCAAAATTCACCACCACCACCAGCCACTATGACAAATGATTCCATTTTTACCACACCTCATTCATTCTCACGCGATATTGAATGAAGTGATTAACCCACCGAAGCAACTACACAATCTTGAGGAGACAACCTCTAGAATTTATAAAATGTGATGGAGAAACTCAGTTAGTGGACCATCTAACAAAAATATTTTTCTACCCATCATGCTAATGATGTTTAGTTATCACTTAATGGGAGTCAACCCAAAGTTCATCTATTATTTTGTTGAGTTGTCATTACCATGTATTTTTCATTTTCTTTCCATTCTTCATTTTTTTCCTTTCATGATGCTACATTGTAAATCTATAACAATTTGAATAAAATAAATATCCCACATTCTCATTCTATGGGCCTACATTTTTTCTATTATATTACAAATGATTACACAGGTGAATTGATGTTTTTTATCTAGTGCATGATTTTATTTTCTAACACTTTCACAGGTACATTGGATTTTCATTTAATGGCAGCTCAAACACCCCCATGGAATAATAATTGTTCCAGGGAGCTCTCTATTCCCTCTTATTTTAATTTTTACAATATGCCATCTCCAATTATTTAAAATTCACTACTATAACACTCCCATAATCATTTACTTGGAAGTTGGTACACTATCTCTTACTACGTGTGGACGATCTCCACATAGATTCATGGGTGATACACTTGAATTTTTTAGTGTTATCATTTTTCTAGGAGACATTTTTCAAAATAATAAGCATGCTTTAAACCTGAAACTCATTATTCCCTTGTAATTAAAGAAATATTTAATTGGAAAAGTGTTAATACCATGTTTCATCCATGCTTATACTTGTTTATGATGACTGCTAAGTTTAAAGAATTAATTCAAATTCAAAATATTTGAAATTATGATTAATTAGAACAGTACTTAGGATTTATTCCCTTTATGATTACCAGCTTGTATGTGATTATCATTACCTATGAGGACTCTCATCCTACAAAATAATATTCTCATCTGAGTATATTTCATGAGAGATACCTGGGGATTGTAAACCAACTAGAACTTACACTAAGGTCTTATCAAATTGATGAATGACCAAGTATAAAATTAAAATTATTGGGGCCCTCTTTGATGGACAATTTTCTCGAGACCCACCAGATATTTATCCTTTTTTCATCACATAGTTCCATGGATGACCTAGTAGAATGATGTTATTTCAACACTATTTCAAATCCTACCCTCCTCCTTATACAATGCATATGATTATCTTTGAACAAGTGTGGGGGAGAAATTTTGACAGTATGGAAATCTTCCACTGTAACGCCCCGACCCCAGCTACCCAGAGTCGGTACATTACTTCGTAACATTGGCATGATCACAAAAGATCAAGTCTCAAAAGACCGATTAGTTTAGTAGCCTTGGAAACACTAGATACATTCGCAAACGTTACATTACATCATAAAGTGAAAAACTAATAACAAAGTCTTCATAGTCCACACTCATATCCTCTTCTGACTATCCCTGCAGGTCATTCATAAAATACTTCTTCACATCCTGGAAAATATTAAAACATTGAAAGGGGTGAGCTCAGATTCTCAGTAAGGATAACAATATAGCAGAAGCTTTCATAAATTAACATTAACATTTAAGGTGATGTATAATTAAAACAAAAGCCTTTTAAACTTGAACTTCAACATAATATGGAAAAAGTAAAATGAGATAATGCCATTCACATCTTCACATGGATATTCTACTGGTCGAATAATCACATGCAATATCAATAACCACTTTCATAATGATGGAATGCATAATGCCAGACTATCATAACCACGTAGTCAAGGCCTCATGCCAAGACCACAAATAAGATTTTGTCAAGGCCTTGTGCCAAGACACTAGTTTGTCTCATGAGACCTGCCGATGCATCGAGGAGCTATAGTGGGCTCCACCCGTCACTTATTAAGTCCAATGCATTCCTCATATGAATAGGTTTAAACATATCATAAACCATAACATAATCGTATCACATGAAACATGCATAAAAGAAACATAACCTTTCCACATTTCAATCACAAGATATCAATACAACACATTGATATAGTAAAAATGCTTTCAAAACCATTTTCAATACCAAAATAAAAGAAAGTTAAAACTTTGTATTTATTTTTCATTAAAAAAATGATGGCTTGTAGAGGAAGCCGAAACTCAAATAATGGTCACAGTGGCGGAGAAGTCGTTGTCGCCGCATAAGTACGGAAAGAAAAACATTCCCTTTCTGTCGTTTAGTAAAACGCTTCGTATAAAAAATATTCCTTTTGAATAAACGTAAAAGTCAAAGGGGTTTATACACCGTATAAAAGAAAGTTGTGTATAAAACCAAATATGCCTCAATGAAAGGGGATTGAGACGAAGTCCTTAAAAAGTTCATTTTTTTAAATAAAGTACATCTATAATGTGTATTCACTATAATTACACATAAATAATTTACAAATACAATATAGGACATAATAATATCATGACATAATTTGAAAGTAGGAGATTAACCCAAAGAATGAAAATTGGGTTAAGAGATTCCCTTACCTTGTGTCCGACTTGACTCAACCGTTCTTTAACCTCCTGAATAATAAACTAGAGTCAATATCTACCTTATTAAGAACCATTTTCAATTTCATTATCCTTTTTATATCACTTATTACAATGTTATGAACATTATGTAATTATTTAAGTTAATAACGGTCGTTTTGTCGATCTTTGGTACTTGAGTCAACAATAAGCTTCTTATAATTACAAGTTGTTTATGTGGTGAAATATCCATTATATCCAGAATTATATTAATTATTTATATGTCATATATATCTTATATATCCAGTATATACATTCATTTATAATATTACGTAACATTTAGAGGTAAGAAATGAAATGCACCGTTCATGGAGACGGTAAGCCGTATGTACGCATAAACGCTACTTTCATTTCAATTTCATATTTAATGGAACTAAATCATAATGATATAAATGTATAATATAATTCCAGTATAATATAGTGTATAATACCATTTACTCCATCCTTTATACATCCTACATATGGCATTAACGATTCAAATCACTTTGAGGGGGCGGTAGTCCGCACTTCCTAAAATGAAATTATCGCGTTTTACCCATAATGGAAATCATAAAGTATGCCATAAATGAGAAATACAGAAGAATAATTAAAACATAAACATATTATATATCATATATAAAAATAGTGACATCTTAATGGCCACCTTTGAAGGTGTTATATGAGTGTTTAACAATCATCGTTTCGTGAGGCAGAAATTCGCCATCCACAGAAACTGTATGTTCTTTAACCATTAGATGTAGGTGTGTGTAAGTGTAGCTCGAATCCTTCTTATAACAACATCCTAGTATATTGAGGATACTGGTTTTGTTATAAAATAAATGAATAAAAAGAGTTTAGGGGGTTGGAGAAGAAAAATAAAACAAAACAACATTAGAAAAGACATTACCTCAAAATCGGGTAACTCTTTTTGATTTGAGCCAAAGGCTTCCTTGGGAAGAGTTCTGCCCAAAGTGAGGCTTCTAGGAGTAAGGGAGGAATGTTGGGAGAGTATTTGGGCAGTGGTTGGCCGAGCCAAATGGCTTGAATGTGTAAATGAGGTGGGAGAGGTGGGGGCCTTTTATAAGTGGAGAGGAGGGGCACTTTTGGAAAGATTGAAATGTTACATTATTTCACAATGCTTTTCGGATTCTAAAGGTCCCACACTTATATAATTCGAGGCTAAGGTGATAAGGTTTAGAAATATCCTCATCCAATAGGCTTTGGACAAGTGTAAGCCTTGGATTTTGCTTTATCTTCTCATTTTATTTAAATCGTTAAATAATGAGGTCATCGCTGCATCATAATGATGTCATAAATAATTTAATTTATTTAATGTCTAAAAATTATAAAAAAATACTATGATGTAGGAAATCTTTTTATATTTCTAATGAATATTTATAATCAAAGTTTGGACTTGTGTAACCCCACGTAAAAATTGTTTTAGTAAAACATTTTATGTTTGTGTCATTTTTTACTTTAACATTAAATAAAAGGTGTTTATGTCATTTTCTAACTAAAGTGGCTCCATGGGGTCCCCAAGTTGACCCATGGGTTGTCTTGGTCGGCCATGACTCATCCAATAGGATTAGGACAAGTGTCCTGCTCATCTCATATTATAAAAACATTATTTGTACCTTAAACTACACTAATTACCTCTAATCGCGATTAAGAACTTAAAAGTTACTATTCACCAAAAAATTATTTTAATCTCATTGAACCACATTTTACTTCTTAATGACAACCATGTATGTCGGATTTTTGAAAATAAAATCACAGAAGTGGTAATATTTCATTTAAACGAAAAATCTGTTATTTAACTACCACTTAGTGGTTTCACTATTCATCAAAAATTGAAGTTTTTCAGAACAATGCCAAAATTTCACCCTAAGCTATAATTGATATTCCAAATTCAAAAATGATGTCTATTTTACAAAATTCCAAACATATAAGTTTCATTAATTAATTTTATAAGTAATTCCCGCTGTCACAACAAATAGCGTGTTTTTTAGAAACAATTTATATCAAAAGATTGGCAATTGTTTATGTCCAATTTCAATGTCAAATTAATTCTAATGACCACCATTGGATAAAATGGTAAAAATATATTCTAATTGTACTTTAAAACCACTAAATAGTATAATTTATCACTATTAATTATTTTTATTAAAAAAGTTGTTTTTAAGTATTTTTCACTATTCATAAAAAATTAGAAGTTCTCAGAAAAATACCAAAAATTCAACATAGGCTAATTTCGATATTCCGAATCCAAAAATGAAGTCCATTTTGAAATATAAAATTTCTATAATTTTAAAAAGTGGTTTTTACTATTCATAACGGCTACTTTGATTAGTTGCGGTGTTTTAGAACTCGAAGTTACGTTCAATGCAAGCCATTGCATTATTAAATGAGAAGCGTATCGTGGAAGCTCGGGGTGTTACATTCTCCCCTCCTTCAATAAATTGCGTCCTCGCAATTTGAAATTTTTCTTTGATAATAAAAGGTTGAAAATAGAAAATACCTTTGTGGAAAACCCACATCGAAAATAAGGTTAATAAATATATAACATTAAAGGAAAGCAGGATAAGTACAAAGGTCACCCGATATAGCCCATTCTAGGATTCTATGAAAATATGGATATGGAAGAAAAACAAACCATCAAGGTCTGATGGAGAGTTATAGAAAACAGGATTAGGAGAAAGTTTAACCATAAGAAAATCATAAACTTGGGATTGGTTAAACGGTCATTGAATCCCCAGTTGGAAAAGTTAACCGACAACATTTTTGTTTTAAGTTACCTTTTATAATGTTGAGGAATTTATTTAGGAGATTTACTAAGAACGTAAGGGAATATACATACTTGTTATGTATACTTTCATTCGTTAATAAATTTTTACCACAAACCCAACTTTTACTCCAAATGGTAACGGAACTCAAAAATATTCTATTTATCCTAATTGTATAAGGTTCCAAATGTTAACGCATACCATTTAGATTAGTAAAACTATTTTGTAATAACCAGGGACTTCCTGTAGGCTAGTGGTAGGAAATAAAGGCCTGTCGCACTATGCTTGTGGGTTCGATTCCTACAGCTTTGTCCGACGCGACGGGTTATTCCCCACCCTGCAGGTTGTCCTTTTCCTAAAACTATAGTACTGTACTATTCCAAAAATAATCTTCATAAATGTTTTAACCTTAAACAATACTATCCAAAGTTCAACTTAATCCACTCCAACCTTTATAGTTATCCAAAATACCTTCATCAAGACTTTCTCTAAAAGGTCTCTAAATTACAAAATCAATTGTAACATCAGATTCCCCAAACAAAGAAAAGATTCTCTTATTGTCACATACTAAAAATATGATTACCTTAATCATATTAAAACCTTACTAAAATCAAAAAGTACTGCAGTACAATCCTTATATATATATATCACATTATTCTAATAACCAAAATATAATCCATGAGTCCAAAAGCACCAATACATTAGTTATTCTGCTTCAACTGTAGTAACAACATAAGATTTTCCTTGATCCCTTGGCCTTTTCTGAGGTAAGTTTCCCTGACGCTTAGGACATACATTTGCATAATGACCCATTTCTCTACAATTATAGCATTCAACTTTGATAGCCTCTTTCTTTCCCTTGCAATCACGAGCCTGGTGACCCTTTTCTCCACATTTATAACAAACTCCCATTCCTTTTAGGCAAGTACCAGGGTGATTCTTCCCACAATTATCACATAATGGAAAATCCTTCTTTCCCTTTTTCCCTTTATCTGTCTCTTGTTCCACCGTTCTCTTCTTCTCTTGCTTTACTTTGTTGTCATAAGACTTAGAGAATTCCTTTTCTGTCTTGATAGCACACGAGACAATATCTTCGTATGATGAGAAGGATTATGATACTAATGCTTGACGGAGAAATGGTTTTAACTCATCAAAGAAACGATCAATCTTACTCCTTGGGTTACATATATAATCGGCAGCATGCCTCGCTAACCTTGTAAATTTAGCCTCATACTTTGCGACATTCTCATCCTCCTTCTGCCTCAAACTCAGAAATTGCCTTTCCATATCTGCTCGATGGTCACGAGGAAAGTATTTTTCTAAGAAAAGCTCTTTGAACTCCCTCCATTCCATATTCGATACGTCATCATCTTCCTTTGTGTTTTGAATCAGCGACCACCACTGATCGGCATCTCCAGTGAGGCGGTAAACTGCCATGACAACCTTCTCCCTTTCACTAATCCCCAAGGCATGAAATATTTTCTATAAGGAATTTATCCATTGCTCAGCTACTATAGGATTTGAACTCCCATTGAAGGTTGGTGGTTGTTGCCTCATGAATCGATCTAACATTGATCCTCCACGTTGCGGATCAGGGTGCTCCATACGAGTAAGGTTATTATTCATAACCTGAGTAAGTTGTCCCAATATGGGGATTATCTGATCGGCACCAGTTGCATCACCAGCCCCACTATAATTATCTTGAGCAGGAGGGCAATCCCTACATGAAGTTCGTGCATTGATATGGTTTCCATTTCTTCTACTAGGCGCCATTTCTAAACAATTTCATAAACTAGATCAGTTTATGAATCAAAATACATAATCCCATACTTATAAAACACTTAACATAAATTGAACTATTTATGGATATAATCCATAATAATAAAAAGAAATGTTTTCTTTGAGTAAGTATATACTCATAACCCTTCATAGTGGTTTGTAAATAAAATGAGAATTATCCTAAGCATATCCCCCGGGAGCGTCGTAACCAAGAGTGCAGCAAGGCCCGTTGTCGTGCACCAGTTCCCGTTCGAGTCTAGCTCAAAGCGGTGTTTTCGGGTTTTACCCCTAGGTACATATGCGCCAGAGCCGCCTCTACCTGCTCGTATCCAGACAGGGATGTATTGATCGGAAAACTCACAAAATCTCTACAATACCAAAATTTTAGGAAGTTCTTCTATACTAATCCTCAAAGTTCATCTTAGGTATATGTGCTCTAATCAGAGTTTATCTAAATCTAGCTTCCAAGGTTAGTACTAAACTGCCTCTGATACCAACTGTAACGCCCCGACCCCAGCTACCCAGAGTCGGTGCATTAATTCGTAACATTGGCATGATCACAAAAGATCAAGTCTCGAAAGACCGATTAGTTTAGTAGCCTTGGAAACACTAGATACATTTGCAAATGTTACATTACATCATAAAGTGAAAAAACTAATAACAAAGTCTTCATAGTCCACACTCATATCCTCTTCTGACTATCCCTGTAGGTCATTCATAAAATACTTCTTCACATCCTGGAAAATATTAAAACATTGAAAGGGGTGAGCTCAGATGCTCAGTAAGGATAACAATATAGCGGAAGCTTTCATAAATAAACATTAACATTTAAGGTGATGTATAACTAAAACAAAAGCCTTTTAAACTTGAACTTCAACATAATATGGAAAAAGTAAAATGAGATAATGCCATTCACATCTTCACATGGATATTCTACTGGTCGAATAATCACATGCAATATCAATAACCACTTTCATAATGATGGAATGCATAATGCTAGACTATCATAACCACGTAGTCAAGGCCTCGTGCCAAGACCACAAATAAGATTTTGTCAAGGCCTTGTGCCAAGACACTAGTTTGTCTCATGAGACCTGCCGATGCATCGAGGAGCTATAGCGGGCTCCACCCGTCACTTATTAAGTCCAATGCATTCCTCATATGAATAGGTTTAATCATATCATAAACCATAACATAATCGTATCACATAAAACACGCATAAAGGAAACATAACCTTTCCACATTTCAATCACAAGATATCAATACAATACATTGATATAGTAAAAATGCTTTCAAAACCATTTTCAATACCAAAATAAAAGAAAGTTAAAACTTTGTATTTATTTTTCATTAAAAAAATGATGGCTTGTAGAGGAAGCCGAAACTCAAATAATGGTCACGGCGGTGGAGAAGTCGTTGTCGCCGCATAAGTACGGAAAGAAAAACATTCCCTTTTTGTCGTTTAGTAAAACGCTTCATATAAAAAAGATTCCTTTTGAATAAACGTAAAAGTCAAAGGGGTTTATACACCGTATAAAAGAAAGTTGTGTATAAAACCAAATATGCCTCAATGAAAGGGGATTGAGACGAAGTCCTTAAAAAGATCATTTTTTTTAAATAAAGTACATATATAATGTGTATTCACTATAAGTACACATAAATAATTTACAAATACAATATAGGACATAATAATATCATGACATAATTTGAATGTTGGAGATTAACCCAAAGAATGAAAATTGGGTTAAGAAATTCCCTTACCTTGTGTCCGACTTGACTCAACCGTTCTTTAACCTCCTGAATAATAAACTAGAGTTAATATCTACCTTATTAAGAACCATTTTCAATTTCATTATCCTTTTTATATCACTTATTACAATGTTATGAACATTATGTAATTATTTAAGTTAATAACGGTCGTTTTGTCGATCTTTGGTACTGGAGTCAACAATAAGCTTCTTATAATTACAAGTTGTTTATGTGGTGAAATATCCATTATATCCAGAAATATATTCATGATTTAGATGTCATATATATCTTTTATATCCAGTATATACATTCATTTATAATATTACGTAACATTTAGAGGTATGAAATGAAATGCACCGTTCATGGAGACGGTAAGCCGTACGTACGCATGAACGCTACTTTCATTTCAATTTCATATTTAATGGAACTAAATCATAATGATATAAATGTATAATATAATTCCAGTATAATATAGTGTATAATACCATTTACTCCATCCTTTATACATCCCACATATGGCATTAACGATTCAAATCACATTGAGGGGGCGGTAGTCCGCACTTCCTAAAATGAAATTATCGCATTTTACCCATAATGGAAATCATAAAGTATGCCATAAATGAGAAATACAGAAGCATAATTAAAACATAAACATATTATATATCATATATAAAAATAGTGACATCTTAATGGCCACCTTTGAAGGTGTTATATGAGTGTTGAACAATCATCGTTTCGTGAGGCAGAAATTCGCCATCCACAGAAACTGTATGTTCTTTAACCATTAGATGTAGGTGTGTGTAAGTGTAGCTCGAATCCTTCTTATAAAAACATCCTAGTATATTAAGGATAATGGTGTTGTTACAAAAGAAATGAATAATAAGAGTTTAGGGGGTTGGAGAAGAAAAATAAAACAAAACAACATTAGAAAAGACATTACCTCAAAATCGGGTAACTCTTTTTGATTTGATCCAAAGGCTTCCTTGGGAAGCGTTCTGCCCAAAGTGAGGCTTCTAGGAGTAAGGGAGGAATGTTGGGAGAGTATTTGGGCAGAGGTTGGCCGAGCCAAATTGCTTGAAAGTGTAAATTAGGTGGGAGAGGTGGGGGCCTTTTATAAATGGAGAGGAGGGGAACTTTTGGAAAGATTGAAATGTTACATTATTTCACAATGCTTTTCGGATTCTAAAGGTCCCACACTTATATAATTCGTGGCTAAGGTGACAAGGTTTCGAAATCTCCTCATCCAATAGGCTTTGGACAAGTGTAAGCCTTGGATTTTGCTTTATCTTCTCATTTTGTTTAAATCGTTAAATAATGAGGTCATCGCTGCATCATAATGATGTCATAAATAATTTAATTTATTTAATGACTAAAAAATATAAAAAAACTAATATGATGTAGGAAATCTTTTTATCTTTCTAATGAATATTTATAATCAAAATTTTTACTTGTGCAACCTCACGTAAAAATTGTTTTAGTAAAACATTTTATGTTTGTGTCATTTTTTACTTTAACATTAAATAAAAGGTGTTTATGTCATTTTCTAACTAAAGTGGCTCCATGAGGTCCCCAAGTTGACCCATGGGTTGTCTTGGTCGGCCATGACTCATCCAATAGGAGTAGGACAAGTTTCATGCTCATCTCATATTATAAAAACATTATTTGTACCTTAAACTACACTAATTACCTCTAATCGCGATTAAGAACTTAAAAGTTACTATTCACCAAAAAATTATTTTAATCTCATTGAACCACATTTTACTTCTTAATGACAACCATGTATGTTGGATTTTTTAAAATCAAATCACAGAAGTGGTAATATTTCATTTAAACGAAAAATCAGTTATTTAACTACCACTTAGTGGTTTCACTATTCATCAAAAATTGATGTTTTTCAGAACAATGCCAAAATTTCACCCTAAGCTATAATTGATATTCCAAATTAAAAAATGATGTCTATTTTACAAAATTCCAAATATATAAGTTGCATTAATTAACTTTATAATTAATTCCCGCTGTCACAACAAATAGCGTGTTTTTAAGAAACAATTTATATCAAAAGATTGGCAATTGTTTATGTCCAATTTCAATGTCAAATTAATTCTAATGACCACCATTGGATAAAATGGTAAAAATATATTCCAATTATACTTTAAAACCACTAAATAGTATAATTTATCACTATTAATTATTTTTATTAAAAAAGTTGTTTTTAAGTATTTTTCACTATTCATAAAAAATTAGAAGTTCTCAGAAAAATACCAAAAATTCAACATAGGCTAATTTCGATATTCCGAATCCAAAAATGAAGTCCATTTTGAAATATAAAATTTCTATAATTTTAAAAAGTGGTTATTACTATTCATAACGGCTACTTTGATTAGTCGCGGTGTTTTAGAACTCGAAGTTGCGTACAATGCAAGCCATTGCATTATTGAATGAGAAGCGTATCGTGGAAGCTCGGGGTGTTACATCCACTTTCAGAAACGTATGGTGCACTCACCTAAATATGATGTTTTGATCCATATACCATTTTTTATATCTCATTCATATTCTATTCCTTTTAAAAATACTAAAAGAACAGAAAAATTAATGTGGATTGTGTAATATGAAGGCAAACAATCACCATTTTCTAGACCAATTAAACGGTCGAAGGATCAGATGTGGTTAGGTGATTCCTGTGATATTTATCCTAGGCATAAATTTCGAAAAATAAAAATGTATAAGAAAAATAATGAGGAATATAATAGAACCATATCTTTTTATACATACTTATTAAACATATGGATCCAACATGAGCTAATGGTGTATGGATTTCACCGGCCAGAAGTAGGAACATCATCACAGTTGTTCATCCACTTTTTGAATTTTACTATAGAGATTACCTTCCTATTTGAGACTAATCTTTCACATTTTACCTACTTACCCACAGTTGGAGAGTCATCCAAACCTGATTGCTTAATCCCTCATGATTAATCTTATACTTTTCTTTATGTAGTTGAGATGAAATAACCAATGTAAACCTATGGTTAGGAACATGCACATAGGGTACGATCATACCACTACGTACATTTTCTTCCTTGAGTGGTGAGAGAAAAGAATGGAGAGGTATATTAAAATTGAGAATATAACATAAATAATAGTTAGGGATTATAATTAGAAGACAAGATTTTTTTTTGAAAACTAGACTAGGAGGCATGACTAAAATTATATGTAGGTTTAATTCCAGAACATGAATCTTTTATGCTTACACATATATTTATTTTCATAGAAATAATGTATATTTCTTAATTTAAAAATTTCTTATCATTTGTGTAATCTTTGATGGGACGTATTTCTTGAGGATAAGCTATTATTTATGTTTGGGGGGTTCGATCAGCCAAATTTAAATATATACTCTACAATCATTTATTCATAGTTTTTCATTAATTATTCAATAATGCACATGGTATATGTCCAACTTTACAAGAATAATATTTTCACAGGTTTCTGAGGAATAAATGGTGGAAAATGTGTAAAACCATTCAAGTACTTGTTGTGATGATGTAGTTCACATTGTGCACCAAAGGATCATAGACTAACCCAAGTATTGAAGACATGTTGTGACCATTCCATGAAGTGAGAAGGAAAAAATTCTCTACAAATTTTTTCCAGACCGACCAAATCGTGATGAAAGTCAAACCAGTTAGCAAGATATCCATGAGGATTCAAAAAAAATCCATCTAGACATAGAGTACACATCGTGAACTACTGGTACATGTCGTGTACCTACTCAAACCTCTTAATCTGTGAGGCCCGCATGCATCACTGAAGATCCCAGGAAATATTTCATAGAAAAAGGCTATATGTCATGTACCTACACTACACATCATGGAAAAAGAACCTATAAAATTAGTAGAGTGGTAGAGCATTTGACAATTTTAGACATGATTCTCTTCTTCCTCTTGATCCTCTAGGTACTATTCTTACCTTTTCACTATTCAAAACCATAAATTATTTATGTTTTCATAATATTTATCAATTTATGAGCCATGGATCCTCCTATTCTCGACTCCTTATTTTCCATTCTGCAATTAAATTAATGTCATATTTCTTACTCAAGTAAGTAATTTGATTTAACTCATAATTTTCTTGTGTATGTTTTTCTATTTGTTATCCCGAACCCCCTTGTCCTGATTATAATTCTATCACGGCCAATAAACATGTTAATCATGCTCTATTTTTCTTATTTATTTATTTCTCTAGCCCTAGTAAGTAGCTAAAATTCTTAGGGATAGGGGTCAAGAGATGTATCTATATAATTAAATACACCATTAAGTCTAAGCATGGAAATTATATTTGAATTAGTAATTAGGGTATAAACCAATAATCTATCCCATTTTTTTGGATTTCCTTGACCATGAGATGGTCAAGAAAATGAACCTATCCTAATTGGAGTAGTGTATGATATGACCACTATCTTAGGAAGCATTCTACCCTAATGAATCCAAACATAAAGAACCAATACCATTCTTATCTCCCAACTATAGAATAGATAGTTCCAATGTATGACTAGGGGGCTAGGATAAATGTAAACTAGTGACCCATGTTTTCTTTGTAGACTATTATATAGGATCTTGACAAGGTTAGAATTAATGGACACCCTTCACTCAACTACTCAACATGATCCTGAACCCTTTTTTATCAATTAAATTAATCCCCAAATAGAAAATAGATCATACTCACCAACAAAGACTGATAGAATGGACTCTCTTATATGTTTAGGAACTAGATTTCTGCAAAATCAAATGGTAGTCTCCTTGTGGATTCAACCACTTACTACCACTACACTAAGTCTCTATAGTTAGTGAATGCGTGAGACCATTTATAAATTATAAAATTGTTCATTATGGATGAAGTAATGACACCACCATGTGAATAACAACATTACTATTAGTGATTCATTCATACCCTTTATCAATAAGATAACTCATAAACTATGATAACACATAAAGGGGTTAATTTCATTTGGGAAATGGTATGTAAATAATGTTTTTTTGAACTGGATATGATATTTTTCAATTCTCTGGTTTTGACTCTACCATCTGGAAATGATGGGTTTTTGATATATCATGATATATGAAAAAAGGGACTTGGTTTATCCTACTGAAAATGATAATTTTATTTCATATACATCATGTAAATTTAGGACTCATAAATAGAACTGTAAAACACATTATCTATGGTTGGATGGTGTAATATTTTTATTGGAGATATAAAAACATTATTTGTATGGTGAATCATGTGAGATCTACAGGGATCCTGAAATCCAAAAAAAACATCTTTTCATATAAAGAGATAAATATTACGAAAAGAGGATGGCTTGTTCTACTCAATGATTATGATATAATTATTCTCTTCTACATGGTAAAATAATAAAAGGTAGAAGGTTAATTGAGTAGTAAACATAAAGAATTTCTAACACAAATGAGGATTTAGAGGGATGTTATCTTTGTAGATTTAATTAATAAGGATATGGTAATTATTAAAGAAGATGAGAAATCACTCATTTTTTAAATGATTGTGAAGAAATATTTATTATTAAATATAAAAATTATCAATATGAATATGAGAAAGTTTAAAAGAAAAGTAATGTTCAAAATGATAGAAAATTAGCAAACTATATTTGGGAAGATGGTGTTTTGCATCAGCTCTGGGTCACTGGAGTTAAGGTTATTACAATGTATGTGAATGTAGATATCATTTAAATAAAATTATTTTAAAGAAATATAAAAAATAAAAAAATTTATTTCAAAATGAAATGTTTAAAGAAACATATGATACACATGATAACGCTAAATAAAAATATTTTAACCCTGAACCTCCATCTTATCCACTATAACTCTAATGTGGGACTATAGATCCCCATTAATGAAGAAAAATCCTTACTATTTCTCACATTAGAATAAAAAAGGTCAACATGACCACTAATGTTCACATAAATGTGGTAATTATAAAGCCGATATTATTTTCCCAATAACTGAAATACACCAAAATGCATGAGAGAATCCATTGTTGATTATAAATTAAAAATAATACATCTAAATAACAAAAAATATATATATTATATTGACTTAAAATACATTTCCAATCCATAAATTATATAAAAATTTAATTTTAAAATTTGGATTTAATTTTTACAGATTAACCAAAAACAATTTCAAATATTTTTTATGTTAAAATTTTTCCTTCAAAATTATTTTAATAAAAATAAGTTTTTTCATACATTTCTAGAAGATATTATATTTTCACAAACCAATAAAAATCAACATTTTAAAAATGTAAAGGAAGACACCCATGACTTCATGAAATTTAATGGATAATATATATTTTATTCTATCTATATAAAAATTTCTCTTTTCCGAAAAATATCCCTTCTAAGTCATTACCAATAATAATCAATATTTAAAATCCATATTCCCATAGTTGTTTTTTACATAAATTTACCAAAGTATTAATCCCTATTCAAATAAATTAAAATTCACACCATAGTGAGTGTCAATTGATATCCCTAGTTATATCAACAATTTCTTGTTTTAACACATTCTTTATAAGACATTGTATCTCTATGGATAAATCTTTACGATCTTATAGTAATGATCTCAATAAATCCATTTTGTAACATGAACACACCCCATGTAATAAATCTAATATGTCTAAAAATGAACATATGTCCAATTTATAATCAAATAAATATTCCAAATCTCTATAAATCTATAAAAAAATTAAATTCTTTGGAAACCCTCATTTTCAATTTTCCAAATCCATTCCATAATAAACAAATAAAATTAAAAAAATTTATAAAAAAAATCCTCATTGCCAAAATACTTTATAAATCCAGGATTTCACAAAATTTTTTATATTTAATTTAATAGCCCATAAATGTAAAATAGTAGAGGGTAATAAATAATCCAATCATGAAAAATATATTAGATCCACCATTCTATGTATGAAATTTCTTATAAATTCTTAGAACTATATTTTAAAATCAGAAGGTGTAATTAAACCATTATAATTTCTAAAAAATAAATGAATGATCCTCAATCCAAAAAAATATATTCATATATCAATAATTCTATATCTATTAGAGGTCATGATATTTCTAGATAGTGACAAGGTGATATCCAAAAATTAAAGAAATCATTAAAATTCACCCTTTGAGTTGATATAAATTTTATCAATAATCTAGAAAAATATATGTATACTGATAAATAATCCCCAATTTCACTCCTATGAAGCCTTAAAATTTCATATGTATGAGGAATAATTAGTGATTGGAGTTTCTAAAGTAAAATAAACTTTAAATGATAGTTTTACAACATAATCACTGATAAATATGGAAGCATGTGTGATTTCCCACCCATGAATCTAATCATCTTAGAACTAATAGTATTTCCTTTAAGGTTTCACAGTAATATCTCATAGTAATCATAATAGTGCACAAACTATACAAATTATTTTGTATTTATTTTTCTTCATACATGGTTATATCACATAATTTTTCTAACTGTGTTCCTAACTATTGGCCTCACCCTTCTCCTCCAAAAACTCAAATTTCAACCAAAAAACTAGAAAGTATAAAAAATTGATATTTACCTATCATATATAGGTTGTTAAAACTCTCTAAATCATAATAATTTTCATAAATAAATTTTAAATAAGCCATTCTATTTAAAAGAATTATGTCCATTGGCATCTCTTTTATGTCAATCCCTCATTAGTATCTTACAAGGCCAGCCTATTCTATAGTCGAACCACCAATAATTAAATACTCCCTCCCATAAAATCCTCTCTATATAATTCATAAACTAATCAATTTTTTCATATATAATGAGTTGGGTTCTAAATATAATGTCTCTTATGTCAAGACACAAGATGAATCAGGACAGTTCTTATTTAAATACGAAACATGGAAAATATTATGAACCACTAAATAATATATTGTAAATACTATAAAATATACACATCAATGATTAATATAATATTTTCAAGGGGACCCCATACTAGGGAACGACTTTCCCTTTCTTCCCAATCCATTTATGACTCACCCCAGAACCACCCTAAAAATAAATGTATCTTTATCCCCAAATATCAATGATTTTTTTTCAAAAACGATGTAATAGTTTTTCCATCCTTGATATCAAATAACAGAATTAAAAATCAATAAAAGAATCTCAAACATTTATATTAATAATGACAATTACAAAGGTGGATTTTGAGCCCATCCTGATGGCATCACTATGGTACATCAATTCAATCACATCCAATTCCATGAGCCCATCTTGTTGAGATGGTATATGAGAATGATATTCTCTATAATACCAAATATAGGATTGAAATGATATAGATACTATGTGTAGTATCTAATTATGCTCAAAATACAATAGGGGGTGAATTGTATACTTTTTAAAAAATCCATTGGAACTTTTAAAGATGGTGATGTTTAACGATGTTAAACAAGGTCATTCAAAAAACCTCTAGTTCGACACACTTTCTTGATTTCAGAAATATGATTCCAAAAAAGTGAATCCAGAAAGATGGTTCTGGAAATAAAACTTAAATTTTTTTTACAACAAACAAGATTTTACCTTAAAACATAAAGAATCTCACAAAATCATAGTGTACAAATGTAAGAAAGTATAAGATAGGTATACATTCCTTAGCAAACAAAATGCAGCGGAAAACCTGAAACAGACAAGTAACAAGTAGTAAATATTTTAACCCAAAGAGAAGGGTATCCAATAACCTTGGATAAAGGTCCCTTGATTTATACTATCAAAAAAGTCTGTTTTACCCACACCTGGGTAAGCCCTCGATACGAAGATCAGAGTCTATCTTGTTATCCCCGCAGGCCCTCAACTTCAAGGTAGTCGGCACCTCTCCCTTCCTTAGCAAGGAAGTACTCGAACTTTAAGTTAGTTTGAACCTCTATCTTCTTATCCCCGGAATCCCTGAAATGTACCTAGCATCATTCGGAGTCGCACGAAGAAAATCTGTACAAGATGTTCAGTACGAACTAAGCATGAATGTCTCTCTCTCTCTCTAGAAATCACTTCAGCAGCATGTAATCTTTAGATTCATATAACAGTATCAAGCTCTTTCAAATGAGCTAATATTTATAGGCACGACTTCAATGGTCGGCTCCCTCCGCCAATGGTCATATTTTCCTCGAATTTTAGAGGGACCTATATACATGTCATTCAAACAATGGTTAGTTAGTAATTGAAAGCACGAAATTGTTTTATAAATAAAACATGTGTAGGAAAAAAATGATTACATTACCAAAATAATTTTTTGGAGTGTAATAAAAAACTAGTAAGGAGTCTAACAAAAAACACATTCGGTGTCTATAACTCATAGATATTCAGATTCTGTTTATCAGAAGAATTCAGATTTTGAATTCAATAGAATTCCAGATTCGGAATTTCATGGAAATTCAGAGTCAGGAATTTAGTAAAATTAGGAGTATGAATTCATAAGTGCTTGTTGTCTAAACTTGGAAGTGATTGGAGTCTGAATTCCGAGAACTCAGAGTCAGAACTCACAAGAATTCGGAGTTTGAATTTAGAGAACTCGGAGTCAGAACACAGAAGAGTTTGGTGTCTGAATTTAGAGAACTCAGAGTTAGAACTCGTAAGAGTTTGGAGTCTAAATTCAGAGAACATAGATTCAGAACTCATAAGAGTTTGAAGTCTGAATTCAAAAAACTCAGAGTCAGAACTCATAAGATTTTGGAGTCTGAATTCAGAGAAATCAGAGTCAAAACTCAATAGAGTTTGGAGTCTGAATTTGTATCGTGAAAAGAGAATTCTCTGTATCAAAGTATATATATGATTCCAAGGTTTTAGATATGAAACCGAATTTTTTACATAGAAAAAATGAATAATGAAAAACATGGTAATGAAAAATTCATTTTGGGAATGAAAATTTTTCTTTTTGAAAGTAAAACATACGGTAAAATAATCTTTTCCTTAAGATAAGGTGTTTGTGATTTTCAAAACAAGAGGAATGGTAAATCCATATGAAACCTTATTGACTCAACAATCTCCCCAAACATGAAGGAATGAAGAATTCATAAGGAAACCTTATTAACTCAACAATATCCCCCTTTTTGGAAAGCACTAACTTCCTTATAAAAAATAATATAAGGACTTAGAAAATATTTTTCTAGACTTTGAAAATAAAACATATCTACCTTAACACATGGGCAAAGATGAATATGACTAACTCATTCAGAGGATTTGGAATACTAAGGATTGTATTCTAGATTTCAAGAAGGGGATTTATCATTTTATTGAATACATAAATCTTCATGATGAAAACTCCCCCTTAGATAAACCCTCCCTTACTTTGGGACAATTCTTCATTACTCAGTATTCTTTTTCCTTTCTCCCCCTTTGGGATTTTTCAAATGGAATACAGGGAATGGAAAAGATATTATAGTAACTGAAAAAATTAGTACAACATATCCAAAAGACAAGTGGCCAATCATTTCATTATGAAAGGAAAAATTTATACAAAGAAGGAAAATACAATAAAAGATCAGAATTAAATAAGATCAACCTTCCTTTTCCTTGGGCATCATCTTCTTCACTATTATTTTGAGATTCTTAAGCTCTTTGTGGTATTCAACTGCTCTTTTGAGAATCTGATCTTGATCCTCAACTTTCACCTCTAGGGATTTGATTCTATCATCCTGAGCCTTGAGAAATTCTGCTTCAGCCTTCAGGACTTATTCTTGCTAGACAGGCTTTTCTTCAAACCCCATCTGAAGATCTATTTCACTCTTCTTGCTCTAAGCCACTCAATATAGTTTCCCATTCAAATAATTCACTTCATGAATCCGATAATTCTATTCCAAAGTCAGATTTTGTTCAAAATTGCTTGTGAGATCCTTGATCTTACCATATTCAATGTCGAATTCTTCCATGACACTATCTTGGAACTCATCAAGATATCTCAAATCTTCAACTATCTTCTTTGACCAGGTAACCAATTTCATACAAGATCTTTTGTGGGAATTTTAGTTAATAAAGATATTCATGAAATCAGCCTCAATCTTGACACACTTATCAATCAACATGGACACTGAGTAGGATTTTTGATTTAGTGTGTGTTAAAGCATCTGGAATCTAGAGTTTATGCTTGGAAAAATCGGAATGGTCCCAAAAAGCTTCTCCTACGACTAATCAATGAAATCATGTCCAGGGTATGAAGATTCTGTATCTCAAACTTTTCTTGCTGACTGCTCTTTCTCCAGCTCAGCAAGTTCTCTCTTTGAAGATCCACCGGCTTCCTTCTTCTTTAAAACAACTTTAGCAGGTGTATCAACAACCAACTATTTTCCCATATTGGTTTTCGGAATGGCTTCCTCATTTGAATATTTATGTTCACTATTAGACAACTGAACAATTTTATCTTCATCTATATCTTCTTTCTGAGCACCTACCTCAGCATCCTCTGGGTGTATGAAATGATGATTAAAACATTCTTCCTCATACATCTGGTTCACTTCTTCTTCTCCCTTCTTATCCTGTCCTTTCTCATCTTTCCCAGGTGTAGCCAACTTTGAATATTCTACTTTAGAAGATTGGATTGACAACTTCTCAGATGGAACTTCCTTCTCAGCAAAGTCTTCCACATGATTAATCAAATATTCAGTATTACCACTACTCTCAACATCTTCTTCAACTTCTTTCACTACTTCTTCTTCTCTTTATTTGATTTTTCCGGAGTGACAAAAATATTCCAAGGGTTTTCAGGTAAGGGTTCTACCACAAACAATTCTTGTACCGGAATGATCTCTGATGTTTTCTCAGTATCCCTATAAAGGGATTACACTATCTTGACTTCATTCAACTTATTCTTTTTCTTATTTTCATTAGATTGATTTTCAAGCTCATCAATTGTCTTCTATTTTAAGGATTTTTCTTTAGTAGGATCCAAACCAAAATAGAGCTCCCCTACTTTCTTGTTCTGTTTGTCTTATCTCCACTTAGCAACTACCACATCTTGATATGATTTTTTCTTCTTAGGTTTTAGAGGTGCAGATTGGATTTCCTTGGGATCTGTAATTTTTCCTTACACTACTACTTCCATCAACTTCCTCTTCATTCCTCCCTTTTTGGACGGTTCATTCACTTCTTGTTTTTTCTGAATAGCTTCATATTCTTCCTCTGGTAAGTCATAAAATTCTCCGGAGTCTGTAAAAAAACCAATGTTCATCCTCTTCAGGGTATCATCACCGACTAGGATGACATTGAAATTACTTGGCTTCGAGGTGCAAGAAATTTTAAAAGATTCTAAGCACTGAACAATTATCTTGGAGAGAATGGATGGATACCAGATTATCTGAGCCTTCAGTTTTCCATTATTAATATTCTCAATCATAATGAAAATATGCTTAAACAGATTAATCTTCCTTAGATATACAATGAAATCCAAGATATACATGTCACTTTTCTTCAATGTGTCCTTATTCCCTTTTCTCATTATGATGAACCCTTGAACCCATAATTTGAGAATCTGATAATTTCTAGGCAAGATGGATATATTTGGAGTATTTACATCAGAATGTCCAAGACATGCCATAGCATTTTCCTAAACAAAACGTCCTTTCACATCTGGAAACTTAAGAGAACAGAACTCAACTACCCCTTCATATGGAAAACCAATAAAACAAGCTGCCTTAGTATATGAAAGAGTATATGTCCTTCCATTGCTCTTTAATGAAAACTTATCTCTACCTTATTTTTTAACGAAACTAACTGATTCATAAAACTCAACTAGCAAGTCCGGATACCCTAAATCTTGATCCCCTGGCTTCGATAGGGAAACATCTTCCGTCCATTCAGCTTGATTTTTTTTAAATCTTTGAATCATACTTGAGGAAGAAGTTCGGATGCACTAACCTTTCTCTATATACCTTCCACTACAAGTTTGTCTTGATAGTAGACATATCATTCTGAGAGGATTCATCAACAGACATTCGGATTTGAGAAAACTCTGAGATGTTTGGAATGGTCTTAAGTAGAAGGACATAACTTTAGAATGTGAGAGATTGAGATTTTATGTGGGACAACCATTAAGGGGTCCTTTATAAAGGAGTTTGATTCGACAGTTCATCTTCCAAACTCAATCCAATGGCTGAAAATTCTTATGATCAGATCTGACGGTTAATATAATATCATCAATAAAATTTTTGATCCGATCTTTTGGGGTTTTTTAATGAAAACTTTCAGATTTAAGGAAAAGAGAATCCGAAAAATTTAAAAACCAAAAAAAATCAGATAGTAAAGGATTATTGTGAAAACATAAGAAAGGAAACATGCCTCTTGAATTTCTAGGAAGATTATTCGTAGTGAGGGAAAAATTTCTTGAAGAACATTGAATTCCAAAAATTCTGATTACATAAAATTTTGAAAAACTCTTTTATGAAATTTTTTAGTACGAAAATCATCATTATGAAAATTTAAAAAAATAACTTTGAAAATATCTACTATGAAAGATTTGAAAAATCTGGCTACAAAGATTTCCATTACGAATGATTTGAAAAATCTGACTACGAAAATTTTCATTACAAATGATTTGAAAAATATGGCTACGAAAATTTCCATTATGAACGATTTGAAAAATCTAAATATGAAATTTTTCAATAAGAAAGATTTGAAAATTCTGACTATGAAAATTTTTATTATGAAAGATTTGAAAATCTAAATATGAAATTTTTTATTATGAATGATTTAACAAATCTAACTACGAAAATGTTCGTTACAAAAGATTTGAAAAATATGACAAGAAAATGTACTCCCCCTATGAAAAGGATTTTATTACTATAAGAAGATTGGTTTCAACAGAATGTTTACAAGGAAGATTGCTTTATGGTTATCATTTTTAACTTCAGTTTAATGTATTAAAATCTATCGGAGAGTAAATATTTTGTGAAAATATCAGCAATTTGATCTTTTGTTCTGATAAATTGAAGAATGATATCCCCTTTTTGTGTGTGACACCTAATAAAGTGATTCCTAATATCTATGTGTTTTGCATGAGAGTGATGTGGATGTTTTTTACTAAGGGAAATGGCACTAATATTGACACAAAAAATTTGTGTTTTGATAAAACTCATACCATAGTATGTGAGTGTGTGTTGCATCCACAACACTTGAGCACAACAACTTCCAGCTGCTACATATTTAGATTCTACAGTTGAAAGTTCTACTGAGTGTTGCTTCTTGCATGACCAAAAAACTAATGAATCACCTATGAAATGACATGTTCTCGATATACTATTTCTATCCATTCTATATACACCAATTTCAGTATCCAAAAAACTCTTTAAAATAAAATCATTTCCATAAGTATATAAGACACCTAAATCCATGGTTCCCTTTAAGTAGCGAAAAATTAGTTTCACTACCTTTAAATGAGATTCCTTTGGATTGGATTGATATCTTCATATAAGAATACTGAAAACATTATGTTTGGACAACTAGCTGTCATGTAAATCAAACATCCTATCATACCTCAAAAATATTTTTGATCTACTGGTTTTCCAGCTTCATCAAGATCAAGTGTGTTTGAGGCACAAATGGGAGTAGTCATACTCTTAGTTTTGTCATATCCATACTTTTTACGAAGATATTTAATATACTTATGTTTGGATATATAGATTCCTTCGCATTTTTGAGAAATTTTAAAACCATGGAAAAATGATAACTCACCCGTCATAGTCATTTCAATCTCAGATTTCTTTAGATCCACAAAATAATTAGTTAAAGATTCCCGAGTTGAACCAAATATATTGTCATAAACATAAATTTGAATAATGAAAATATTTTTCTTATCTTCCTTTATAAAAAGGGTTGGATCTCCATTTCCCTTATCATAATTATTTTGATGAAAAAATCCTATAAGTCTATCATACCAAGATCGAGGGGATTGTTTAAGTCCATAAAAAGCATTGGTAAGTTTGAAATCATGTTCACAATGTTTTGTATCTTAAAAACCAGAAGGTTATTTAACAAAAACTTCATATTGAACAAAACCATTAAGGAAAGAACATTTCACATCCATTTGAAAATGTTTGAAGTTGAAGAATGCTTTAATGAAATGTAGATTATGAATGGATTCATGTCTAGCTACTTGAGAATTGGTATCTTCATAGTCTATTCCTTCTGGTTGATTATAGCCTTTTGAAACCAATCTATCTTTATTTAAACAATGATTCCATCTTCATAACACTTATTTCAGAAGACTCTTTTTACTCTAATAATAGAAGTTTAATTAGGTCTTTCAACCATGGTCAAGACCGTATTCCTTTAGAAATCATTTACTTCATCTTGAAAAGATTTTATCCAATCATCATAACCTAAAGCATCATCCGTGCTTTTTGGTTCTAATTGGGAATGGAATGCTAGATGTTCTACTTCATTTTTTATGAAACTTCTAGTCCCTATAGGTTGATTAACATCACCAATGATACTATCACTAGGATGATTATATAGAAAAACTGATTTGGGTTTTCTAAAACCTATTCATCAACATAGGGTAGGAAATATTCTAGGGAAAATGCTTCAGAAATATTTTCATAGTCATTTTTCTCATCAGAAGGATCTCCAAACAAAAGTTTATAATCAGTTTTTTAAAACAAATCCGAAGATGTAGGTTGGGGTTGTTTGAAAACAAATGGATCAGTTTTATCAAATTTGACATGTACTGTCTCTTCAATAGTATATGTTTTTTATTGAAAACTCTATATGCCATAAGAGTTGCGGAGTAGCCTAAGAAAAATCCATCATCATATTTTGATGCAAATGTGTGTGAATTATCTTCAGTATTCAAAATGAATACCTTGCAACCAAAAACATTGAAGTAGGAAAGTATAGGTTTTCTATAATTCCATAACTCATAAAGAGTTTTATTATGAAATGGTCTAATCAAAACACGATTTATAATATAATAATAAGTACTTATAGATTTATACAAAAAATTATTGGCTACAGAATACTCACTCAACATGGTTATGGTTATCTCTTGAAGAATTCTACTTATTCTTTCAACAACACCATTTTGTTGTGGTGTTCAAGGTGATGAGAAGTTATGAGTACTGCCGTTTCTACTATAAAAAAGTTTCAATATAATAGTTTTGAAATTCTCCTCCATGATCACTATGAATAGTTAACTATGGAAGGTTTTTCTAATTTTTAACTTGGGCTCTAAAACTTTTCAAATAAGAAAGATCATCAGATTTCATTGCTAGAAAATAGACCCATGTAAATCTTGTATAGTCATCAACTAAGACAAATACATAATATTTTCCTCCAATGCTTCCAGTTTGTTTTGGGCCAAAAAGATCCATATGCACTAACTGTAATGCATAAGTGGTTGAGACTTCACCAACTAATTTAAAACTTGATTTATGTTTCTCTCCATATTGATAAGGATCAAAAACTTTTGAAGAATCAAAACTAAGCTCTGGTATATCCATAACTTGTCTTTTCTTAGAGAGTTTTCATAGGTTCAAATGGTTACAGTGTCCTAGAATTCTATGCCATAACTAAGAATGATATTCCATTGCAATAAGGAAAGGTATTTATTAGATCCTAGGGTCTTTTACATTTAGTGTGTATACATTCTGTTTCCTATGGAAAGATAGAACAAACACTTCTTTCGAATTGTGTACAAATAACTTGTCATTCCTAAAATTCACAAGGTAACCTTAATTACATAATTGACTTATGCAAATGAGGTTGAGCTTAACACCATTAAGAAACAAAACATTTGAAATCAAAACATTTCCATGAAGAACAATGTTACATATACCAATAATTTCTCTCTGAGCATTATCTCTGAAAGTTAATTTTCCTCCTTTCTTCTTGATAATATTTTAAATGTAGTTTGTGTTACCAGTCATATGATGGGAACATCCACTATCCATGTACCATGTATTTCTGTTGGTATTTTCTCTATTTTCCTAAAAATAAGAATGTCAGACTTTCAGAATCCAAACTTTCTTGGATCCAGGAACTTTAGAATGCAAAATCTTAAGCATCCACATTTTTCTTAGAAAAACATGATTTATGAAAACCTAAAGACTATGTTTTTTTAGGGAAAAAATTTGTTCCCAATTCCCACCACACCGAAATTTAGTATAGAATGGAGCACTTTGAGGGAAAAAATAATTATTACTAAAAATCTGTTTAGAACTAGTATAAACACAAACAAAATTATTCCTAAGAGTTCGGATTTGAGAATATATTTTATTCAATTTTCCTAACCAATGGTAAAGTTTAAAAAACAATTACTCAAGGAAAATATTTTGGATATAATTTGGATAATTAAATTTTTATCTTTCAAAACATTTTCTTTAGAACTATTGTTAGGCTCGAAATCATTTTTCTTAGAAATTACATTTTCTAGATCCTTAGAAATTTTATCTTTCTCAGATTTTACTTCCTCAAGGTTTTTTTGAAATACATTCAAAATAAAAAATTGTATTATCAAGATATTTAGAATGATCTGATATTTCCTTAGTAAGTATTGAAATCCTAGAATTTTTTTATCAAGCATTTTGTTGACTTTAGAATTCTCATTCTCAAGGAGCATAGTAATCCTTGAAAATTCATCAAAGGTTTGTAAAGTATTATATTCATCAGAAAAAGATTATTCATCAAAAGATTTTTAATATTTACTATCACTATAATTAGAATTAAAGGATATGTTGGTCATATATTCAGCATTTAGTACCTTATCCATTAAGAAATGATTTTCAATAGGTAGTATGGCTGTTGGACCAAGTTTATTCTGTCTAGAAGATTTGTAATCTGATGATTCATATGAAGATTCACAATCACTGGCACTCCATGTGTCATTAGATTTCAAAACATTCTTAGCGTTTTCTTTATAGTACTTCTTCATGTTTACCTCAAAATGATTCTCTTTTCCTTCCATTCTTTTAAGCATAGGACAAGCAGGTCTTATATATCCATCTATTTTTCCATCATAACATGTAACTTCAGACTCTTTCATTTCATTCCTTTCTTTATTTATGTATCTGGATTGAAAATTCTTCTGGCCAATAATCTTGTTCATCCATAGAGAAAGATTTTCTCACTCATTTTTTGAAGATTCAATTACACTAGATTCAGATTGGATAATAACCTTATTAGATTTAGATCTAGTAACTCTCTCAGGAGTCTTAGCATTTATATGATTTGATGTTATTGTAAAATCAACCCTTCCATTCCCATTCTTCTTCTTAACATTATCAGCATCTCTATTCATTCTAGTTTCGTGTTGAAGAAGTGTTCCAAAACGTTCATCAAGAGAAATTTGAGTAACCTTTATATTCTCATCTATAGTTATTCTCATAGATTCCCACTCATTGGTTATGATGTCTATGATTTTATCCACAAGAGCTTCATCATCTAATACTTTCTCACTCATAGATTGTAAACAATTAACAATAGTTATAAATCTTTTTTTCACCTTACATATGCGTTCTTCATAAGGAAAGTAGAAACCATGATATTCATCTCTGATCATGGATCGTCTAGTTTCAATAACTTTGGAAGTTCCAAATTGAGTAAATTCAATATTTTTCCAAATATAATTTCCTGCTTCACAAGATGAAATTTGGCTATATATATTTCTATTCATAGAAAACATTAATGTATTGTGTACCTTATAATTCAGTTTATATCAATGATTTTATTAGTTGGTGAAGGTACTAACTTCTTTATCAGATATTGTATATCCTCCAAAAAGAATAACAAAATTATCAACTCCAGTATTTCGCATGAATTTCTTCATGCGATCTCTCCAATATTCATAATCATTCCCATAAAAAATAGGTGGTCTTGTTGAATTTAGGTTGTCAATGGTTCCAACATTGATTCCTTCCATCTCAAAGAAAATAATTCCACACAAACTTTTTAGTAGTAAGGTTAAGTAAACAAGGAAAATATTCCTTAGCAAGAAAAAAATACAGAACAATGAAAACTTGAACAAGGAAAACTTATATGTGAATATAAGTATTTCAGGGACCTCCTCTGATACCAATTGTTGAATTTGTTCAGGGTACGAGATCACCAACCTCTAATACCAATTGTTGAGATGGTATGTGAGAATGATATTCTCTATAATAAAAAATGTAGGATCTAAATGATATAGATATTGTATGTAGTATCTAATGATGCTCAAAATACAAGAGGGTGGGTGAATTTTATACTTTTAAAAATTATTTGGATCTTTTAAAGTTGGATATAAACCTTTATATTATTTAACAAGGTTAAACAAGGTGAATTCAAAAAACCTCTAGTTCTTCAAACATGCTTGATTCCAGAAATATGATTCCAAAAAATTGAATCTGGAATGATGGTTCCGGAAATGAAACTTAACAAAATTTACAATAAACAAGATTCTACATTAAAGCTTATATATTCTCAAAAAATCAGTGTGTAAAAATGTAAGGAAGTATAAGATATTTATACAATCCTTAGCAAAAAAATGAAGCAGAAAACATGAAACAAACAAGAAAGATGTAGCAAATATTTTAACTCAAAGATAAGAGTATCAAACAACCCTGGATAAAGTTACCTTGATTTGTACTTTCCAAAATGTATGTCTTACCAACACCTAGGTAAGACTCTGATATGAAGATCAGAGTCTGTCTTTCTATCCCCGCAAGCCCTCAACTTCAATGTAGTCAGAACCTCTGTCTTCTTTAGTAAGGAAGTCCTCGAACTTTAAGGTAGTCAGCACCTCGATCTTCCTATCCCCGAATGTACTCAAATGTACTCAGTAAAATTCTGAGTCACACAAAACAAATCTGAACAAGATGTTCAGTATGAACTAAACATGAAAGTCTCTCTCTCTAGAAATCACTTTGGTAGCATGTAATCTCTATATTCATAGAACAATATTGATCTCTTTCAAATGAGCTCCTATTTATAAGCACAGCTTCAACGGTTGGCTCCCTCCTCCAACGATAATATTTTCCTTGAATTTCAGAGGGACCTGTATACGTGTCATTCAAACAATGGTTAGTTATTATCTAAATACACGACATATTTTTATAACCCAATCATGTGTGAACAAAAAATATGATTACATTACCAAAATAAACATTCAGAGTGTAAAGAAAAATAGTTTTGAGTCTAACCAAAAACACATCAGGTGTCTATAACACATAGATATTTGGATTCTATTTATCAGAAAAATTCCGAGTGAGAATTCTATAGAATTACATATTCTGAATTTTAGGGAAATTCAGAGTCATGAATTTAGTAGAATTCAGAGTCTGAATTCATAAGAGTTCGGAGTCTGAACATAGAATAGATTGGGGTCTGAATTCAGTGAATTTGATGTCAGAACTAATAATTGTTCGGGTTCTGAATTCAGGGAACTTGGAGTTAGAACTCAGAATAGTTTAGAGTCTGAATTCAGAGAACTCGGAGTCTGAACTCCTCAGATTTTGGAGTCTGAATTCAGAGAACTCGTAGTCAAAACTCATAAGAGTTTAGAGTCTTAATTCATAGAACTCAGAGTCAGAACTCAGATGAGTTCAGAGTCTAAATTCACATAACTCAGAGTCAGAACTCATAAGAGTTTGGAGTCTGAATTCGTATCCTGAAAACAAAATGCTCTATATCTAAGTATATATATGATTCTGAGGTTTTAGATATAAAACCAAATTTTATACATAGATAAAATGAATAATGAAAAAATGGTAATGATAAATTCCCTTGGGGAATGAAAATTTTCCTGATGAAAGTAAAACATAGGTTAAAATTAAATTTTCCTTTAGATAAGCTGTTTGTGATATTCAAAACAAGAGGAATGGTAAAGTCATAAGGAAAACTTATTGACTCAACAATCTCCCAAAAAATGATGGAATAAAAAATTCATAAGGAAACCTTATTGACTCAACACATTCATGTAAATCATTTTTAATTTCGAAGTATCAGTCATGGATAGTAACCATGTTTCTATCCTAGGTATCACAAATAAGGGACAGAGTATCCGATGAGCCTTGGCGTAGCCTTGTTTCCAATGGTTCTATCCTTAGTTACACCTAAGTAAAACAGGTTTCACCCAATATAATAGTTAAAATCTAGGGTAATTCCCTCACCTAGAAATCCTAAAACATCCCATTCCTAGTGCATTTTTTGGTAACCTATTGAGTATAGAGAGTACAATTGTGGGATCATAATATGGGCCCCGCGTTCTAAAACCAAACCGATTTCATTTAAAATAAGAAGAGAGGTATATATATATATATATCAAAAACTAGAATTCATGATTGAAGACATCTTATTAACCATTTAATGAAATTCTTAGTAATTATTCAAGCCTAACATTCATGGATAATAATAATAACACATTGTTAAACTGAACTAATACTTATTTGTGGAACCAAAGGCAACAACATTTAATAATGGATTAGTAAAAACATACATAAAACAATAATTATTTAGGAAAAAAAATAAAATTGAAAACAATTTCATGGTTTTTGATTCATCATAAGAAATTTATTAAATTTAAAATATGAACCTAAATTTTCTCACATGAACACATAATTGAAAATTTAAAGACTAAAATCCAAAGGAAAAAATGCTAATTATTTTGGCACATCCAAAGGGGTTTCCAATGATAGGGAGAAAACATTGGATGGGGTTCACCTTAAACAATGGTTATAAGGAACATGGAAAATAATTTAATTAAATTAATACGTACTATTAGGGATTCATCAGTAGGCACTGATATGTAGCACAACAGTGTGAATTTAAATATGTAATAAAATGACATGAAATAATATGGATTTCCAACCTCATAGTAATATTATATCCCATTCCCTATGAAAACCATTTATTTGACCTAAAAAGGGTTAAATCAAAGGATTTAAGGAAAACCCCTATTTTGGGTGAAAGCATTCCATGGAATATTGTGCAATGGAGAGTGGATTAAAATAATATATTCTTTGTGTGGAAGATTATCCTTTTCTAAAGGTTCACATTGCTTCTAATGGTGATAAAAACAGAGAAGAAATGGTGGTGTAACAGGATTTAGAAGAGGTGAATAGGGTCACACACCACCTGGAGAGGAGGGGGCAGCGATGAACAGAGGAGATGAAGGAGAGGAGAGGAGAAAAAAAGAAGGATGGAAAATAAATATTGGGGAGAGAAAAAATATAAAAGTAATAAAAAAGAAAAAAACAAAACAAAATAAAATAATGAAAATAAAAAGGGAAAGGGAAAAGAAAAATAATAATAATTAGTTAAGACTAATTTTAATTATTTTCATTTTTATCTTGATTTCTTTTTATTTTATTATTTATATTAATTTATTTCATTTATTTTGATTTAATTAAATTTATTTTTATTTAATTTAATATTTTTAAAAAAATTTTATTCTAAAACAGTGTTCTAGGGTGTAATGAATTGTTTTTCATAATCCTACACAACCATTACAAAAATTAATTCCTGCTTGGGACCAACAAGATACTGTAGAGGGTGTTTCAGGGGTCACATTAAGGAAAATGACTAATTTTTTTAAAAATAAATTAAATGGTTCATACCTTGGTTAATTCTAGAATTTTACCACAAATCTTACTTAAGAAAACGCTTCCCCAAATATCACTTACGAGCATAGTGGAACATCGTCAAAGAAAGGCTCTGGACCCTGAGCATGCACATCATTCTCTTGCTCATTGGTCTTCTCTTGTGCATGTCTATACTTCCATCACACATAGACAAGTAAAACATGTCATCCTGGTAGAATCTTCATTATATGATTGATGACATGAATCAAAGGATCATCAAAATATGAAATCACATATAGATTAATGTCATTAGGATCAAATGAATGAGAGAAGTTTTGATGATATTGTATAAGATGAGATGCATGGAAGGAATTGTGAATGTAATGATAACTATGAAGTAATATAAATAGATAGGCTTCCATCCCAACTATCTCCATTATCTCAAACATACATACATATATCAGGGATAACTTCCATTACCTCTTGATCTGCCTATGACCCAGACTCAGTGAAACACATCAAAAGACATGATGTACCACCTCAATATTCAGGGGTCTATGATGCCAATTTTTATAACACTTCTATCTGGAATGTGTTTTATCCATTGTCTTCTGAATCAGTAAGACTTGCTCATATGTCTCTTGAAGAACAAGAGGACCCAAAATAACTTCCTCACCTGCTTCGAGCCACCAATGATTTCAACAACATGACCTACCATAGAGGGACTCATATGGAGCCATTTGAATTGTTTCCTAGAATATTTTACTGTAGGAAAACATAAATAGAGGAATATTATTCTACTAATGACCTCAAAAAACATGGATACATTCTTGAAACATATACTCTAACACATGTATGGTTTTCTCAGGAAAACTATCAGTCTGAAGTGTTATGTAGTACTCAAAAGCACATTTGAACCTAGTGCCTTCTAAAACCCTTTCCAAAATCATGATTTCATATAGGATTCTATATTTTACATGATATAATGAGGCACGACATGAAGTCAAACTGTATCTTTTATTTAAATCATCACTAACTCATCAATACAGAAGGCCTCCCTGATAGGTTGGAAATGTGCAAATTCTGTAAACCTATCTACGATCACCCATTCTGCATTTCAACCTCAAGGATATCTAAACAATCCTATAACAAGATCCGTAATGATATTGTTACATTTCCACAAAAGAATGGATAATGTCTATAAAAGTCCAACAGGTCACTAGTGCTCGGCATTCACCTGCTAACAGGTGGAGCACCGAGTGATGAATCATTCTATCTACTTCTTCATACCTGGCCACCATTACTGATGATGCATATCTCTATATATATTGGTAAGTCTATGATGAATGTTCCAAACCAAGGCATGAGATTCCCTCATTAACTCTTCCCCAATATCATATGACACCCATACACAACCATGGTATAAAAGAGTTTCGCTACCATCAATAACCGAACCAGGTGGTAGGTTTTCTCTTGTGATGCTCTCCCTCAAAACAAGACCATATGGATCAAATAACAATCACACGAGGACTTTCTCCAGAAGAGAGGATATCAGTTCAAGATCTGTTAGAACTGGTTGGTTGCACTGCTTCTAAACCTCTAGATGCATCTCAGAATAAAAATCCATAATTTTCCACTCATTTTTAGCATGATAGATGACTATTGTCTGTGTTTTATGACTCAAAGCATCATCCATGACATTACTGTTGTCAAGGGTATAAGAAATATCAAATTGAAACAACTGAAGGTATTTTACCAACATATACTATTTCAAATTTTACGCCATCTGTATAGAGATATATTTATTATTTTTATGATTCATGTAAACAAAGAACCATTATACCAATAGTTAGTGTCTCTAATAGCGCAGATCATGAACCAGAACATCTAAATCAAAATCATGTGTTGCATAGATCCTCTTGTGAGCAATCTGCTAGAGGGATCCATAATCCACGACCCGATCACCCAAAATCTGAACGACATCCAATCCGACTCTTGATGGATCATAGTAAATAGTGTATCTTCTACCTAGATCAGAAACAATCCAGATCAAATATGAATTTAGTCTTCCCATTTACTCTTAATAATATTTCTCTCAACCTTCAGAAAAATGAAATGTACACCATCCATCATCAGGGCCATATGATGCACTACTATGCATAAGAAATAGATCATGAAATATCTATAATATCCAACAAACCCCAAGAAGATAATTATAACAAACATATTCTTGGATTGTTATGAGTAAACCACTACACTCACTTATATTGGGTCAAATGATACACCTACCCTAGATATGATATGACCCAGGAAGTGAATCTTATTGATCCAAAAGTAGAATTTACTGAGCTTCATGTATAGTTTGTTTTCTCTCGGTGTACTTATCAAGATCTCAAAATGGATTCCACGGTTGTGTCTGGATTGTGAATACAACAAGATGTCATCTATGAAGACTACAATAATGAAGTCAAGGTATGAGTGAAAAATATGATTCATCAAATCCCTGAAAACTTCTAGTATGTTTTTTAGACCGAATGGCATAACCAAAAAATCATATAAGTCATACCTGATTTGGAAAATGTACGTGGTATATCTAGTGTTCGCTCATGCACCTGATGATATCCTATCCTTATATGGATCATATATAAAATAATAACTATTAAGAGATAGTCATAATGATCATTAATACAGGGAAATGAATATTGATTCTTTACTATAACCTAGTTGAGTTAATAGTAATCCATAGAAAATCTTAGGGTACCAACTTCATTCTTGTAGAAAAGGACTGATGAACCTCCACGGAGATGTTCTAGGTCTGATGAAACCATTATCCAAAAGATCTTCAAGATTCTTATTGAGTTCATGTATATCCATTGGTGTCATCCTCTAAGGAGGAATGGACACTGGTGCCATACCTAGCACCAGCTCAATAGTGAACTCAATTTCCATCATAGGTGGTATGTTTGAGAAATCATTGAGGAATACATCACTAAAACGATCAAAAATTGAAGGGAAATCCACGAACTACATTCCATGATCTCTCATAAGGAGGATTTATAGCTAATCTATCACTATGACTAGCCTAGAACACTTAGGTCCATCTTGATCTACCTGGATATCCCATTCCATCTTTTTTATATATGTTCTATCATCAGGTGTTGTGAAGGACACTTGACGGTGATAGTAATGCACATGGGAATGATAAAGAATGATCCAGTCCATACTAAGACTGACATGAAATCATGTCATCTCTATGAAGAAGAAATTCCAGAGGAAATAGTACATGTTGACCTCGACTCTACTCCATATGATCTAGATTCAATTTATATATTTGGCTTGAACCTTGTCCTTGAGATGCTGCCAAACTGGCCAAAGCAGGTCCATATACTGACACTGGTGTTAGAGAAATTTATTGCCTGAACCCTGAAATACACTACCTCATATTTATTAGCTGGGGAAAAATGAACACCCATATTAACGTGGAGTCATAGATCCCATACATGATGAATTCACTGGCATGGATCATCTACTATTGCATGGTGAAGGAAAAGAACGACATAAATGAAGAAGGTGACCCATCTTGCTATAATCATGACATTCTATCAGGTTCCTCGAGCACTAGGGATTCTCCTTGGATGATATTGCTGCAGTTATGAAATATTATTTTGTTTTCATTACATGTCATTTTGTAGGAATTTTCCCCACATACACCCTCAAAATGGTTCTTTTTTACTACATGAAGAACCATTACCCTACATTCGAACTGAACTGTTCAGGCTCATACGATCATCTTCCCTGAGATTTTTCTTTTTAATTAGGGTCTCATTCATGATCTCTCTAATGGTTAAAAAATGAATGGAATTAACCTATGATTGGATAGAATATCCAAGTATATCCTCAAATAATCTTGCAGTCTTTTATGTCTCACTGGTCAGGGATGGAGAAAAACACTAGAGATCAGTAAAAGAAGTAGAATATTCTAACAATGTCATAGATCCCTACTAAAAATTTAAGAACTATTTGTAATGACCTTCTATTAGATTCAATTGGAATAAGTGATCAAAGAATACATTCTAGAAGCCTTTCCAAACTATGTCCTGAGGTTGGTCTGCCTATGAAATGAAATCCCACCAACTCTTGGTGGAGTCATGAAGAATAAAATCATCAAGTTTTACCCTCAACTCTAGAAGCATCTTAAGATGGGAGAAGATGAATTTCATGGATTTTATCAATGACTCTTCCACATTGGGACCACCATCCCTCACAAATGTGGGAGGAGGCACTATATGTGGTTCTACTTGAATCACTACAGGTGGTTCCAGACCCACCAACTCCATAATGTTCTCATCGCTACTCTCATGGCGTATGGCATGAATCCATCATGGAAACATTTTTATACAATTTCCTAATCCACTCCTTAGACAAGACTATATAGAAGATGAGGTAAACAAGTAATGGATTAGTATGAAAATTGAAAGTGAATGTCTTCCATGAACAAGGCATAGAATATTAGTAAATATTTTAAAGAGGGTAGTTACATGGACTACCTTTGAGTTACACACAATAGATATCCCACATTGAGAGTCAAGTCTAGATAGAACGAGAAGTGGTCATAGAAGGACCACTAAGACACATACACACATAATTTTTATAACCAAAAAAATACTATAAGATATTTCAACTAAACGCAATCGCACTCACATGAAAACAAAAAGATGCATGCTACAAATATATATTGCATGGAAATATTAATGTCATTTTAATCCTTATGGTGCGTAATATGAGTCTGGTAAATGAAATTCCCTCATATCAATGAGTGGAAATTAAAAGATCATCAAATAAATAATAATAATAATAATAATAATAATAAACATAATAATAGTATAAATCAAGTACATCACCCAATGGTGAAGCCATGTCACCAATAATTGGCGTAATCAATAACTGAAATCCCATCCCAAGAAATTTGAGTTTCTCATATACATGGGTTAGCTACGTACATGCATAGGTTAAGTTCCAAATTCTTATGTCCTGGTCTCCAATATAACCCAAACACATTGAAAAAGGAAATATACCACCTTTGATACCACTTTGTAGGGTCTTTCCCAGAGTACCACAAAACTGGGCCATAAGACTATCGGTCGTAAGACCTCAAGAACATCTCCCGAAATATGATAGGTTTCCGAAAAAAAGAGAGGACCTTGGGTAAGTCATTGGGGAGGATATTACCTCATAGAATAAGGTACAAAATTGTGGAAAGAAATATATGTATCATGTTGTGGAAGGATAGAGAAAAATAAGAAAGAAATAGAAGTAGATAAATTACCCAACAGAATAAACAATAACTAAGGAAGTTTAATATTCATAACAGATACCAAGATGATGCCAATGTATGATGAAAAAAGTAAATAAATAAAAGTATGGGGGTTTGAGGTACATGATTATACTACATACTAACAAAAATACCGAACGAATGAAAAAATAGAAATCGTGACATTAAATCTCGAGCAAATACTTGGTCCTATACCCCCAATCTCTATCCAAGATAATAAAGAAATCAAGCATCTGAGGAGGAAAACTTCCACATATCCATACCTGTCAATATATAGTCTAATTTGGTACAAAATGGCTTCCAATAAGGGTGTTAGATATAATCATAGTAGGTCAGCACCCATGGTGTCTAGACCATTCCATTTCATGTTGTATAAAAATAGTAGTTTTCCATATATTTAAAAAAAATAAAGAAACTTAAATAAATAAAAAATAATTGTAACTCCAGCTGAGTTCCTAGGTAGACACCCATCCTATACCACCTGATTCAGCCTATACCAAAATTCTGAATGATATACTTGGTATGGAAGAATATATATATATATATAGCAATGGTAGATTAATGTGATAGACCAAAGGAAAAGTCATACCCCCATGCTTTTTCTTTGGATTGGTGTCTAATCCATTTTTTTAACTAGGTGCACCAAATAAAAAAGAGGAGTATCATAAATCCAAATGAAAATTTTGTTTTGTATCAATAAAATCATATCAATCATTTATATTAATAATGAAAATTTTAGAGGTGGAGTCTGAGCCGATCCTGAAGGTATTTTTATGGTACATCCATTCAATTGAATCAAATTCCATTATCCCATCCAAGGTACTACTTTTTATATTGCAATTATCGCTCATGAATGGTACCCTTGAGTTCATCATGAGAATCATATGTAAGGGAGTGAGAATCAACCGAGGCTTGGTGTAGAGATGTTGTGAATGGGTCCATCCTTAGCTTCCCCTTATAGAACTGGTTTCACCAAATAGAATGGTAAAAATCCCGAGGAAATCCATAGTTTGGCGAGACTAATACATCACTTTCCCGATGTGTTATGTGGTAACCTATCGAGTACAAAGAGTCCAATTGTGGGTTGTAAGTATGAGGCCAATGTTTTCTCCCAGTACTAATTTCATTTAGAAAACAATAGAGGCATATATAGATATATAAAAGCATCCTTCAAGATTATAGGCTTCAAATTAAGAATTTAATGCCACACTGACTAAAAATTCAAACCAAATAGTCATAGACATTATGAATAACACATTGTTATATAGAACTGTAACCGATTAGTGAATGAATAGGCAATGTAATTTGGTATTTTTAAAGCATGAACAAACATATAACAACAATTATATAAGGAAAAAATAAAAGGAAACACAAATTAAGGATTTATGAATCATCCTAATCAATTTATTCAATTTAAAACTTGAAACCAAATTATTTTACATGCACATGGAATTGATAATATAAAGACTCAAACAAAATTGTTAGTAATACTATTATGTTGGCACTCCCAAATGGGAGTCTGAAGATATATAAAGAACCTATAAAGGGGTCCTCCTTAAACAAAGGTCACAAGGATCAAGGAAAACAATTTAATTAAATTAATAGGAAATTTTAGGGATTCACTAGTAGGTACTGATGAGTGGAACAATAGTGATACTTGAGAGAAGCAACAAAATTATGGAAATGAATAATTATTCCAAACCTGTTATTCATAGTATATCCCATGATCTGCTGAAACCGTTGATTATTTGAAAATAGAAGAAATAATAGGATTTAAGAAAAACCCAATCTCAGCTAAGAACCTTCCACAGAGGATCGCATGGTGAAGTGTGTACGAAACTCAATGATTAATGGTGTGTATGATTAGTCTTACATAGAGCTCCACTGTGCTTCCAATTATGTAGAAAATGGAAAACAAACAGAGATTCATGGGGATTCCAAATCATTGAAGGTGGGTGGTGCACCACCTAGAGAGGAGGGGTGCATGGTTCATAGAGGATATTAATGAGATGAGAGGAGGGAAAAAAGAAGAAATGAAAATAAATAAGGGAGTTAAAAAGAAAAATAATATAAAAAAGTAAATAACAATGTAAAATAAAATAATAAAAAATAAAAATAAAAACATAAAAGAAAAAATGGGTTAAGCCCATTTTTTATTATTTTCACTTTCTCCTAACCACTTTTCATTTTTTTCTCTATTTTTTTTAGATTTTCATTTCTTTTGATTTCATTAAATTTATTTTGATTCCTTTTATACCTTTTAATTAATTTTTATCCCAAAAAATTTCACAATTTGGCGATGAATTATTTGGCATTATCTCGCACAACCATTAACATAAAAATTGTTACTCAAGTTATGAAACAATCTTTGTGGAGTGTGCCATGGGTCGCTTTATGGAAATGGAAAAAAAATAAAAAAAGGTTCCATACATTAGTTAGTATTGGGATGATACAACTAACATCATAATAAAATAAACTATAACATAAACACCATCATTCTTTTAGGAAACCTCAATAAACCCATCACAAAGTCTATAGAAATATACTCTAATTTCTATGTAAGAACATGAAATTTTCCTAAAAACCATGTTGGTTATCCATGATCGGCCTTCACCTACTAGTAAAAAAGTTATTGACAAAATCATTTACTATGTCCTTTTTATTAATATTGACCAAAACAAGAATATTATGTCATGAAACATCATGGTAGTTACAACATGTATTTTCTAACTCAAATAGTGAAATAATTTGAAAACATAGATCATGATCAACATATAAACCTCCTCCTACCATATTAAATAAATAAATTAATTTCTTATAATAAACCATCTGAAAATGGTTTCCCTATATGTTTGGGTAATTTTTATTCTTTTGAAGTACCCATTTTACCACTACACCTCCTACAATAAATCATCCTAAAAAACCATCACATTGAAGATAAAGATAACCACACCACTCATAAATTCAATAACTACAATGTGAAATTATAAAAATTTTGGCATTAACTTACATGTTACCTTATCTATAATAACTAAATATGTTATATATATTTTTTATCAATAAATCCAATACTACATTCTTATTTTGTTGTATTCATGAGACACAAATAAAATTATTGTATATATTTATACCACGAGTTTTTTATTGGATTGAGATCATGATGAACTCTTTTGATCAGTACATACCATGATCATATCCCCAAAAAGATAATTCCTTAGACTCTTTTGATTATGAAATATGGTGGATAATTTTACGTCATGGGTAGAGTAATTCTTATCATGTGGTCTTTACTATATTAACTGATACCCCCACAACATTAATCCCATGTGTCATGACATATCTCAACACAAATCTTAATGAATCACAAAACACTTTATACCTAAAATAATATTTTTAGGATAATTATAATAAGATCTAAATTGATAATGATCTTCATATCCTAAAATGTTTCCTAGATAATTATATTACAATAAATCTTCAATCCCTTATAAGATAATTCCATCTTAAGGTATTCTAAATTTAACAAATCTTCAATGAATCATATGTAATATCCATTCAAGTCTTAAGATTTTATATTTAAATTATGTACTTAATTATCTCATATTACATAACCACCTTATCCTTTTAAGGAACAATAAAAATTCTTTTCTGTCAAAAAATATTGACATGGAACTTTGTAATATAAATCTAGAAATAAAATTTAAATAATTTATAGTAAATTAATACTCGAAAAAATATAAAAACCAATACCCGTATGAATGTTATGATAATTTTTAAGGCCTTATTTAAAGGGGTAGTCTCATAATACATCATTGTTCTTTCTTTATTATTCACATTCTTAAGCAAAAAAATACCCTTAAATTTTATAAATATGAACCCTTGTCCCAATCCTACACTATATATAAGATCATTAATAAGTTATTAGTCTTAAAGCTTAATCCAATTGTATGAATAATTCATTCAAAAAATATTTTTTGTCTCATTCATGGGAGGAAGTAATAATAATGTCTCATAACTAGATATTAATGTCTCACCATGCATAGGAAAACTACTAAGGGGAATATTTCAATAAAAATTGATCTTGTCAAATATTTTTACACTATCACATGGGACATAATCTTTCATGTTTTTTTCTATTTCTTGGATTGAATAATGATTTTATTAAAAAAAATCAAGGGTTTTATTAAGTAAATGAATGTATCCATTTTAATCAATGGACCCCTAGATTTTTTATTATATTTACTTCGTATAATGAGGCAATGATAAACTCAATCATATCTACTGTTCTATATTGGCGGGGACTACATTATAAATTTCATTCTAAAGAGAGTGGAGGAAGGGCTTATAAAACCCACCAATGTTTTAAGGTTATTGGTTTTTTGGTCTAGATTTATCCATTTGGATTAAATTTCTTGTGTTTCTAGGGAGGAAAGCGGGATATTCAAAATATGAAATAGGATTTTGACATATATTACACTATCAGTTTTAAAAAAATTAACTGGTAAAAATATGACATATAATTTTAAAAGGGAATATTATTATTAAGTAAAATCATACTCTTAAACATTTGGTGATTAAATAAGGGATCATTCCTTTTAGGTATATTTAGGATTATATGTTTTGGAGTAATCCTAAGGTTACTCACTTATTTGATATTGTTATTATAGTTTACCAAAAACTCTCAGCTATGAATGGAAAAATATTTTCTTATGGAAGGTAGTGTTTAGTTTTTTTGTAATAATATCCAAACTATTTTACTCTTTCATGGTCTATAAATGGACTCTTAATCATATTTAATAACATTATAATACCACTAAAATATTTTTCCTGAGTAGTATTTTTTTAGAAAAAATGATCATCATTGTAAAATAGTCTTTAAGTAGTAAACCAATTGATGTTAGTGGAATAAGATTTAAAAACCTAGGGCACTTTAATAAATGTGTAATGACCCAATTATTGTAAAATTTGTTATAAGATAGATCTAACTTCACCATTTTTCACATAGGATAATTTCATAAAAGAATAAATATGGGTATCTCCATACAAATGTTTTCTTCTATTTGGACTAATTTTGATGACATTTATTATTCCATTACAAAGATTTAAAGATGTTTTTTACCAAATAATATTCTTTATATTTTTATAAATATAACTACATTGTAATTATCCTTATAGATATAATGTATGATGGTTTTCTATCCCAAAATCTAACATACCAATTAATGATAATCTAAAATATTTATGTAATTATCTTGAAAAATTCTTAAATAAGGACATTTATGGATACAATTTTATCTCAAATAATTATATCGTCATATGGTAATATGTGGGAAATGGATTCCTTACCTACAAAGTATTTTTATCTCTTCATTAATGGATGTTTTAATAATAATCAGAATATCTTGAATAAATTCTACATGAAATAGGTTCACCCATCTATATATGTCTTGATATGGATGATTTTACAAGGAAAACTCTCTATTGATGATAATTTCCAAAATGATGGTATCTTTGTTGTATTTTTTGTCTCCCCTGTATGTTTTATAAGAAAAATATTGGTCCTTTATTTATTCAATGGAAATTTTATAAGGCCTTTTAACACTATGTCTTTGATTTATTTTAATTTCCATAAAAAATTCCTTCTATATCCAACATTATATATTTCACTACACAAACTCGAATTTGTATCCTCCATTGGAAAATTTGACTTTGGTTTGTCCGATGGATGTTCTTTATGACTACTAGTGGAAGCACAACATGGTGAATATGAGGAAGGTGAATATCCCCTTTCTATGTCCACATCCCATATTTTGGCTATAGTGATAGGTTATAACTCTCTTTAGAAGAGAAATTTATATTATCTCGTTCATGATATAAAATCCACTCAATAATTTGGAATTTAGAAAAAATCTTCATCACATAAAATTATATTCTTAGTCTCATAGTAGACATCTCTTATATATTTTGTGAAGATAAACATGTATGGGGTTATTAATGGATGCCCTAGTATAGATAGTTATGGAGGGGTAATTCGTGATCCAGTTGGAGTAGTGTTGAAAATTTTATACAAAAATATAAAAGTGTATTTTCATTGGAAGTTGATGTTGGGGGACTCTTAAATGCTATCCTAATTGACATGATAGAATAATGGGAAAACTTATAGATCGATATTGAATAAATGACCTTTTTTCAAGTCAATATAATTTGGTTCCCATCACTAATAAAAATATTCACAATGAGGTGGAAGGAATGTTTAAATTGAATTAGAGGAATGAATTTGTGTATTTATCAAGTGAATCGTAGTCCATCCAAATTAAGGAAACTTTTTTAAATAAGGGGGTGAAAAAAATTGGTTTGGTTTCTATTAGTGACTTACTAGATGAATTTTGTAGCCTATTAATTATAGATAAAACTAGAAACCCTTTACCATAACATAATTTAATTATAATTTTATAGTGTTCTTTTCCTATAGTGTTTTATTCAATAAGTGTATCCTTTTGTTAAAACAATGAATTACATAAATACTATAGGTACATTGGTAACTCAAAAAGGGATTACCATAAACTCATAATGGTTTTATCATCCTGAAAAATCCGCTATTCTAATATTTTTATTATCTACCATTAACTGAACAAAACTAGCTATGGTAAATCTTGGTAAACAAAAGAGGACACTTAATCTAGTAAAAATAATAATCAATTCAAGGTAAAGGATTTATATATTTTTTCATACGTTTAATCATCCAAAAATCAACACACTACTATATGTTAAAATTACATTTCTTAGAAAAAATTCTATTTTTGTGCAAGGGGAAACACTCATTCATATGAGTCCATTATACTTAACCTCAGACAACATCCCCTGTAGTTCTTATAGAACCAATGGTTCTATGAGATAAACTAAAATGAAATAAGTTTCATTACATACACCAAATCAATAGAAAAATAAATATCTCTACTTAGAGGTAATCTGTAAGAAAACATCTAGATATTGGTCCACTAATATGTGAAGTGGAGGTGCATTAATTAACAACCATCATACTAAGAACAATAAATTATATAATATATACAATATTACACTATCCACTAACCCTATTCAGATTTCTTGAATATCCCACTATCCCCAAAGAATGTTGATTGTTTTTTCTGGTACTAAATGAGAATAAGATGACTATATCAGTCAACATAGTCCTTTAACATAATAAAAAAATATATTCTAATGACTATGTTATATATTTCTACCTTAGTATCTAAAAATTTGCATGATATTACCACATTTCCAATCATTACCAAAAATGGTTTGACACTAAAATCATTACTCGGCTCCTTCTCCCTGTAAAATTTTTAATCTCAGTGAATACTACATCAAATCCACCTGAAAACTAGAAATATCAACCAATCATTACTAGATAAATATATGGTATTTTAAAATATAATATTATGAATAAATTGTTTTTGGAAGATATCAAAATGTTTCCAAACATAATAGATGGACTAGAAACATTTTAAGACCCCATAAATACCTAATTAGTGGTGAATAGATCCCCCTAACTCTTTGGAGGAAAAAAACGCACCTCTAATTAGAAATTACACTCTTCCAATAGTCCATCAATTTGACTACCTTGGTTTATCAACTAGTATCCTTAATATCAACCCTCATTAGGATGTTCCACCACTACTCAACCATGAGAATTAGTTAAAATATTTCCTCAAATTCCCCTCCTTCTAGTAACTATGTCATGTGTGGGGAGGATTTGATCACTATGACTTAGGATAACACATTTCACCAAAATAGAAGCAATACAACAACCTATTTCAATGAGAAATCAAGGATGTTATCATATTTTTCATCCCTTGGAAATCCATTTTCTACCTCTTGTATATACCGAAGAAATAATTCCACGCACCTATGCATGGTAGGAATGAACTTTACCCCCACATATAAACTCTATCCATATACAGTTAATTAATAATGTTTAACTCCTCATGATAAGTTGCCAGCTTTAATAAAATGATGCTCAGACAAATCTTCAGTGACAATTTTATCTTAAATATCCATGAAATGAGGTTCATATTCATCACTTACTTTGTGATAAGCCTTATATGCTCATTGAATTTTGATTAAAACTATATAACATAAAATTTACACAATATTAAAACAAAAAAATATCAAAGATTATCGAAATACATACCTTCCACGAACTATTGATAAATAAATATAATTTCAAATACCTTATAATCATGATCCATATATTAAATTGATTCAATAAAAACCTACCACCACATTCTAGGCCATACCTCTAGTAATTAAGTCTCAAAATCAACCTTAGAGGTCTTTGGAATCTATATGTATTAAAACATAATATTTATATTCACTAGACACTACTCTATCTATTCCATCCTGAAATCACTCCTAAATGATAGAGGTTTCTATTCCATACACTCAATGCTCATATCAAATTCTCTCGATCTATGTTGATTATCATCCATACCATTCTGTTGGATATCATAGACAATAATTACCATTACCTATGTGTCCAATACAAACTTTTCAACTACTCCAAACCCTTGTCCACATCTAACTGGATCACTGTGGGGTGGAATAATTTATATTCCATATTTGACTCCCTAAAAACCATGTAATATCGTAGTCATTTTTCATCATAAATGTTCACATTATGTGATTTTTTTATGTGGTCTCTAATTCCATGGTATATTTATGATCATAATCATTCATCAAAATGGTTCTATCCAAGTCAAATTAATGAAAAATTATAGAAATCACATTTAAAATTCAATATAATATATATTCACTTTATATCCATTTTCATGCATGAAAACCACTTTCTATTTTAAATAATTTAATGTAACTTAATCCTCTATCACGTCTATAATGATTCATGTGTTTTCTCAATTTTTAACCTAATTGGTAAATAAAACACAAATATCATTCCTATGAGGTAATCACCAAACTCTCTTTTACATAGACTTCTTAGTAATGTAATGTTTTCCATAAAAAGTATTTATAAATATATATATATTTATGGTTAAATTTAGTGTCACATCCATTCTATTATCCATGCCTACAATAATTCTCAAGGCACCACCAAAAAACAATATGCATATACCATTTTGTAACATCTTTTTCAAGGATTAATAATCATGAGACATGAGCTAGGATTCCATATACCCCCAGGTGTGACCTTCGATTTTTATAGGCTATCGATATGAATAATGGAATAAAAATAAACTATGGGAACTATTTTCCCTTAAAACATAAAATTAGATATTTCATGTAATTAAAAAATTTACATAAAAAATAATTTCATAATAACACATAATTATAAATAAACACATTTATAGAATCCAATATTTAAGGGAAATAAATGAGACACATTCTGACACCAAATAAAAATTTTCAAACCCCAAATAAACATATCCTTTTACATAACTCCATCATGGAACTACGACTCACCACTAATGAATAAAATAGACATTCATTTACCAATATCATGTACCAATATTTTTACAAGTCTATAAATGTTCATATATAGGGTGTGGGTATAAACTAATTGGGACTTCCACAATAACTCTTATATACATCCAAGAATGATCAATTACATTATTTAATGTAAATTGACAATAATAAATACATGTACTTAAAAAAATTGTTGATTTATTCCAAATACATTTCAAATATAAAAATCATGTAAAAAATATTTTAAATTTCTATAATATTTTTACAACACCAACAAAAAGATGATTTTAATCATTTTAAAAATTAATTTATCTCTATATAAATTATTTTAGAAAAATATATAATTAAAATTGACTTTATAAAAAATATTACATTTTTTAAAATTGATTGAAAATTAAAGTCATCAAAATATAATGTACAATATCATCTTTCCCAAAATTTGGTGGACAATCACTACTTTCCATCGACCAAGGGAAAATCCATTTTTTCCAAAACATACCCCATGTTAAGGAATTATCAAGCATATTCCAAATATAAAATCCATATGTTATATAATTCCATTACTAACTAGATTTAGAAATTTATTAATCCTTATTTGTAGTTCAAAAAACTCAATCTATAGGGAGTTTCATCTCTAGGACATGATTATCCCATTTTTTATTCAACTTAATGGACACTCCGTTAACCATTAAATCCTTGTAGATAAATCATAATTCATTATATAATAAGTTCTCAAGAAATCCATTTTTATAATGGAATATATCTCATTGTCTAAATTTTAGAAATTATACGAATGTTATAACAACCCAAACTCTTTATATTCAGATCCAGTGGTCAATAATTGCATTGGAAACATCTTGAATAAAATTCTTAATATTTCCAGGATACTAAATAAAAATTTCATCATTATAATACAATATAACATAAATGACATCACAAAAATACACGAACCTTTTTTATTAATCAATTTTTTATCCATAGATCACATATAAAATTATTCATTATTTTAAAGAGAAACCAGGAATCAATATTGAAGGGTAATCACATATTGTCACTATGTGGTGCTATATATTAGAAACTAACATGAAATAAATAATATTTCAAGAATTAATAAAAATGATGTCATATAATTAATAAAAAGACTATAAAATATTCATATATGACATAATAGTGGAAATAAAATAACAACATGGATAAAAAAAGGTTAGGAATACACAAAATATCCAATCTAGTATGTCTCATGAGACCTAATAATGCATATAAGGGTTATATAATCCTAGGCCCATCTATAACTTACTAAACCAAACACATTCATCATATAAAAATAAAATATGCATAAATAATACAATATGTAATATTATATATGGAAACTATAATATAAACATGGATATATAATCATTAATTATTTATATTAGAATAATGGGTACATATATTTTCAATGTTTCACTAGCCAGATGCATTGTATAAAAAACTAGGAAAACTCTCCACAATCTAAATTATAAAATATAGGGGATTCACATTATATAGAGTAATGCTTATATGATCATGTAAATATTAGAAAAATTAGAATGAAATAGCGTCTAATAAATAGAATACATCAATGAGATAAATAATATTTACATGAAATAAAAAAAATTAATTCAAGATATAGATATATTGATAGAGAACATAATCATAGTAAAATATAGAGAGAAGAAGAACCCACCTACGAACAATGTAAGGAATGACATTAATAAGGGAGGTAAAGAGAAAATAATACCTCAAAAAATAAAGGCAAATATGTATTTCTTATAATAAATAAGTTTTTTTACTTTATGTAGGAGTGCATAAATACAATATAGAAACAATTTATAAAAAATAGGTATATTTAAAAAACAAACCCTTACCAAGATTTATGACCTGATTTGGATACTCTTTTATCCATTTAAATAGTAAAGTTTTACATATTAATATATTTATTTATAACATTTATAATATTTATTTAATTTCTTATAATATATTTATTTTCATGTTTTATTAATTTATTATATTATCATTTTTAACAAAAAAAGTTTTAAGGGTTTTTTTCCTATTTCCCAAATGACTTCATTGTAATAATAATAGTTAATTGAAAAAATCTAAAGGTTATATAACACTTAGAACAATCATTTTATATGGTTTATGTCATTTTAGGAATGGAGGAGTCCAATAGATAAATTGATAGTAATAATATTCATGATTTTTTATTCATAAGAATATTTTATATGGTGAAAATTAACTATGATTATTTACTTTTAATATCATTATTATCATGCCTATTTTATCAATCTATAATCATAAAAATGATATAATTTGACAATAAATTTAATATTCCTTCAAGAAATATATTTTTGAGAACATCCATGAATAGTATAAGTGGAAAATAAAATATCATTGTTAACTTAGTTAATGTAGAAGCACAATTGGTTAATGATGCTTCTTGAATGAGTTTATAAGAAGGGGAAAATAATAAATATTTAGTATTTATAAAAAAATATGATAATATTACTGTTGTTATAAAATTAATTTTAAGGATCAATTATATTATTACTTGGGAAAGAGGATAATTGAAATAAGAAGACATGGATTTTTAAACCCTCATTTCTCTTCTAGTTACCTCTTTTTCATTATGTATATAGTCATGAAAGGAGAAAATTTTTGTTCGATTGGGGATGTAGAAATGTGTATAAGGGATTATATATAATAAATTTTTTATATTATTAGATTAGTAAATATTTTTGGCTGTTAGGAGAAAAGGGTGGGGTGTTTATTTATCCATGGGGATACATAGTTCTGAATAAAATATTGATTAATATACTATTTAGGCCCAGAAATGTGAATATTGTTGATTTATATGACATTTATTAGTGTTAAATTTTAAAATATAGGTTTATTTTATATTTGAACACACTAATATTTTAATGGAACTTTGGAAATATTTTATTCAATGTAATGAATCTAAAATAGATTTTATTAGAATAAAATATAATACAGGCTTCAAAAATAAATTTATAGGATTGTAAATTAAGTATGTAGTTTTCAAAAGAATTATTTGAATCATTAAACACATTTTAGTTTTTGAAAAAAATTAACTTCTTGAGCCACATTTATATCTTCATTATCTCATACAATATAAGGTATATGTAAAAATCGTATTTTCCATAAGTGAACTAAAAATAACCTTTTTGAAAATATAAAAAAATCATCCTTAGATAATTTTAAAATTTTAATCCAAAAAATTATTTTCATTTTATAAAAATAAAATTCTATATATTATAAATTTAACTTTTAAATAAAATTATATGACACATAGAAAAACTATTTTATCATGAATAAATATTATCTCTATTTCTCTGAGTACTTACATTTATACTTGGAATTTTTATTTCATTACAATAAATTTCATGATTAATTAATTTCATATTATGATAATAAAATTTCTAATATATAATATATATTTTAATCAAAATTTATTTCTAAATCAGGTACTTCTAAAATTATATTTTTAAAAAAAATATTGAATATTAGTAAAGAAACACAAACATACCATATTTAAAATATTGGCTAATACATAATTTTTGTTCAATGGTATAAGAAATAATTTTATAGTATATTGATATTTTTATTGATTTGTTTATTTATTCATGATAAATATTCATTATTAGGAATGTTACTACTCCCATCCATTGGGATACTATATCAATGGTCAGTTATTAACCTAAATATCATTTACTATTTCACCTATTATATAATCATTATACCTCCTATAAATACCTTTTTTTTTACTTTATTCATTATTACTAAAATTTTCATTCCAAGTTGTCTTATATTTTTTTATAAAATGATAATCAAATCTCTATTGTTTTTTTACATTGTTTTTCAAAATAATGATATTTCTAGTAGATAATAACCTTATGTATTTTCAAATTATTATTATGTTATTTTCCTATTTTTATTATCTCATTATATTATTTTTAATTTTATATAGTTTATTTATCATTCATATGATTTGATTATGATATATAAATGAATTATTATTACCTCATTCTGTTTTTCCATCCATTTATTCAGGGGTATTCAATTATAAATAAAAAAATATTTTATATAAATATATGTTTTTAAAAATGAAATTAAATTAAATTGTAAAAATGTATGAATTTTTGAACAATCATCATAAATAAAAGAAAATAAATTTTTTCAAAATTTACATATATAATTTCATGTAATGTTTTATATAAAGAGATATTGAAAATTTAGGATGTCTCATTCTTCTCCACTCTTAAATGAATTTTGTCCTTGTTGTTTAATCCATTATATTTTTTAGAATTTGAATGAATCCATATTTATGTTCTAATGAAAACAATTATTTTTCTTTTAATTTCAAACCAAGGAACTAATCACTTCCATTAACATATGCATGTGTTCTGGTTTTTTTCTATACCATTTTTTATGCCAGATTCATTAGTATGACTCATGTGTTTTGTAGATGTTAATTTTACTTATTTATTTTCAATATTTCTTTTCCAAAATTTTCCAAATGTGTTGTGTTTAGTGTGGGAAATGATACATTTTATAAAATTTATTAGAAAATTATAATAATATGAAAAAATAATTAGATTATGTTGTAACATATCACATACCTAGTTCAACCAAATTTTCTCAATGCCTTATCCTTGAAAAAATATATCATATTCCATCCTTGTAGATTGTAACCACTTTTTCTCAATTGAAATTTATTACATTATAATTTGATATCCAATTAATGAAAATATCTATATAAAAGTAAACTATATGAATAACAATCATTTTTGAAACTAGATAACATCCATGATATCAACAAAAAAATTAATATATTTGTGTTTCAATAAGATTTCCACTCTATTTATTAACTATAAAATTCTTCCTTAATATATTAGGGGTGTTTTAATGTTATTTAAAAACTTGTTAGATATAAAAGAGTATATAGATATATAATAATTAAATATATTTGAAAAAATTACAATGTACTATAATTACATAATATAACATCATTTTGATCATCTAATTTCACTATAGCAACTACATAATCCTGGATTTTCTCCTTCAGTATTTTTTAGGTAGATTCCCTTAATACTTGGTGTCCAAAAAAAAGACTTGATAACCCACTAGAACCACACTCATTTCAGACCTGACATGACTTGAAGGGTATTCTCAGTCCTTACATTATAGATTCTAGCACTTGTGCATAGAAAATGATCATTGTAAATGGTTTTTAAAAATAAATACCCATGAAAAATGAAGAAATAGTGTAATAATACATAAAAGTTGGTATTCCAATATAGTCAAAAATAGAACAGAACTAAAAAATGTAAAGTATATAATTTAATATGGAACAAAAATCCAAAACATCAGAAATATAAATGACAATATCATTACTAAGATCTCTATATAATAGGTGGATCACATAATCCACCTATCACCACCAAATCTAGATGTCCCTTGATTAAGAACACCCACCACCTCGAAGCTGTGATATCATTTTTCATGTACCTTCAAAAAGAAATTCTACATATTCCTACAGGCCTGTATAGGGTGTATGAAATACTAACCCAGTAGGATTCTACCCCGACATTTCATATAGTGTATATATCCAAAAATAGATATTTTTACTTTTAAATTAAACATCCCATGGTAATATTTCCATAATCTATCATGAAACGTGATTTTCAAATCATTTCATTGGAAATTATAAAATGTGTATGAATAAAAATATCCATCAAAATAGTAATTTATAAAAACCACTATAAAAATATGAATGTATATATTATTTCATAAAAACTGGCATGTATAATTACTTTTCAATTATTGCACCAAGGTTGTAATCATGGGGGTTAGTAATATCAATGCTCAGGGATCCTTACACTCTAGATTAAATATAGATCTTAGTGTGTTCACTTCCCTAGATCTCAGTCCAATATAGAATATATGTACACCCCAAAGAACAAACCCCCTTCCCTCATCAAATTTTAGTCGCATTTTCTTCGGTAATACATTACTAGGTTGAACTAATATATTCCTATTGTGCCTGTCTTATATTACCTTCATTAATACCTTTGATACCATGTTTATAAATGAAACCAATATAGGATTAAATCATTCATATCAAATTATTTTCCTCAATCATTGTTCAATCATCCCCATATCAATTTTCAGAAAACCCATTTACTTTTAAAAAAAAACCATCAAACCATTATCATCAAAACTCATTCCTTTAAAAATAATGTTATTAAAATTACATAGAATATTTCATGAATTAATTTATAGAAAATCCTTCTAAAAATAATTATTCAAATCATTCATTTAATTTTAAAATCATTTTCCATTAGTCGACACTTTATTTAAAAATCCATTTCAAAATTGGTTGAATCACACACACCATTACATTAAATATAATTTATCTATAATATCAATTGATTATTTAAAAATCAATTAATGATCAAATTAATTTCATGAAAATAACAATAGTTTCAGTTGATATGGACTTCCTTATAAAACTACATACTTCAAATTAATGTACCAATGATCACCCAATAAAAAAAATAATAAATGGTGAGACATAGGGCCAAAATGAACCAAGTGGAAGTCTTATAACCCAAATCACAAATCAAGATATAGAAATTAAATCCCAACTCCACAATGGATCTATAAGACACACATTTAGATCATGTCAGAAACCATAGATCTGGAACCAACATACCTTACCTAAGGTTTCATTCAAGGTTATAAGGGTTGGTCTAGAAGAACAATTAAGAACAATAAAGAATTAAAACATACCATTGAAAAAACTATATGTAACACCAAAGGATCCTTTGAAATAGATCATCAGGAGGAAATGATTTGACAAAACCACATATAGAAGTATTATTGGTATAGTTTGTATTCCATTAAAGAAAGAATTATTAAACTTTATTACATTCATGAATTAATTTAAAAATTAAGATAAATTAATTCATTTCACATGGTTTGGCCATATGATTTGGATCTACAGTTTCAAAAATCATACACCAAATTTCTGCACATTTCTATGCTACTAGAGGTGCTACACAGTTTGGATTCTTGGTTTTAAAAATCATGTGTGAACCATGAGAAGAGACTCTATGAAATTTCGCATAATTTTAGTGGGATACCTATGAGTTTGTACTATCTATGATCCTACCCATGAACCCTGTTCTGGGAATCCAATTCATGGTGTACGGTTCCTTTGGATGACCTATACAGTTTTTCCAACATGTTTTCCATCCATGTGTAGTCCCAAAAGCATATAAAAACCTCAAAATGTCTATCAAATCAACCTGATAAAAGTCCAAATAAAACTATGTTAAAATAAAGGGATGTAACCACATGAAATAAACACTAGGATTTTAAAATTTCCCCAACCATATTTCTTTCTTCACCTATTAGTTATGATCAATAAGACCGGTCCACAAAGAGATGAGGATACCTCTACCTCATTGACATCTCATGCTCCCACGTATTGTAGTCATCCAAACCATGCTTTCATAGAACATAGACTAATGGAATAGGTTTATTCCATTTTACATTCACCTGATAATCAATTATTTAAATTAAATGTTCGATCATGGTAACATCATGTTCCATTTCAATGTTATGCCAATTTAAAAAACAATACGATTCTGAAATATATTTCTTCATCTATGAAATATGAAATAAATTATTACTAAATGGAATTTGTGGAGGTAAGAAAAAATTTTATTCCTCTGTTCCCATATACTCAATATCTTCAAATAGTCCCACTCATCTCATTGCTAACATTCATTCATTTCTAAGTCATCGACGACTATTACAATAACAGAATCTCAACAACACTAGTTCACTAACTAAGAACTCTATAAGGAATTGAATATGTTCCACATATAATTTATAATGTCTCGGATTCAATGCCATCATCTGGTGAATCAACTAGAACTTTAATGATGCTTCAAAGACCAATCTAGGTCCAAACAAGGAATCTCCACCAATCTCCACCAATATTGATGATATTTACAAGGCTGACCATACAAGGCCTAAAAGGGTTTTATTTTAATTGATGAATTATAGAAATTATTTTTGAAACCACAACTATACCCAATTGAAAATATCATGCTCCTCAAAATTAAGGGATGAAATTATAGACCATTTATTCAAGAATCTGTATAACCTATTATTTATAACAATCCATCTGAGGTTGGTACAATCTACTCAACTTGGTCTATGTTCCCATTATTTCATGTCGGAAAATCCAAGATAGTAATCTAAACTTGGGATCTCAAAATGAGAAAATGTTATATGGGACAATAGGATACCTAAAAATATCTTACATATAAATTTTTTCCAAATCATCAACAATGATGGTATAAATAATATCAATAATGTAAGATGATTTAGGCAATCAATAAATCACCATTCAAGTCTCATTCTTTTCTCCAAAAAAATGAAATAACCTAATAAATAAATCCATCAATATCTCATCAAATTTCTAGGTTAGCATAAGGAGGGGTTAAAGAAATCCATATGGCTTGGATTCTCAACCTTGATATGATGATAGGTATAATAATTTGGAAAAATAATTGATTTCATATTTCATACCTAGACACCAGGACTATTGCCTCATATCATAAATCATATTAGTCAATATTGGATGATCCATACACTAAGAATTATGAACATATAATATAACAAAATTTCACTTATGTGAAGAATAAAATAAAATTTCTAGTAGTAGGCAATTTTACATAGAGATATAGTCCATTCATTGATGCTCTCCATGAAATATAATGAAATTATTATGCCTAAAAACTACATATAAAGATTCTAGTCCTCGAGTATCATCCTTAAAAGAGTGGATTTGAACGTGCCACTCACTATTTCAAACCTAGCCTCATCCTCTAAAACATCTGGAAACATGGAATAAAAACTTTCCCTAATATTCCACTCCTCTAATGATTCCCTCAAATCATGGGGTGGAATTTTCCTACTAAGATCACTAGCAACAACATTACCCTTTCTTGGGGTGTAGAAAATTTCAATTTCAAAATATTTTAGGTACTCAACTCATCTGTTCTATGATAGATTCATATATTTTTTTGAGAATATAAAATCCAAGATCTTATGATTAGTGTAAATGGTTAACATTTCCCAGATAGGTAGTGATTCCTACTCTTATGAGCATGCATCATATCTATGAGTTCCAAATCATGTGTGATATGGTTACTCTCATGTGTTTTAATCTTTTTAAAACTATATTTTACAATATGATAAGTCTTAATTACAATGATTCCTAAACCCAAACATAAAGCATTGAAAAAGATGCCACATTCTTACCCAGCCTCTAGAAGAGTCGATCCTAGGAATGATGTCAAAAGAAAAATAAAATCATTGAATGAAGTGTAGAAGTTTGAATACAAATTTAACATCAAAATTTAATAGCGAGGGATATCAAAAGAGAATCCATATTGGATAAATATTTCATAAAAAGTGATAATACCTTACAAACAGCAAAAATACATGAATCTCAATGTCATTCTGTGGATCCTCCCTTGATATAAAAACTTTCAGATTTCCAAATCAACTATGAAACCATGTTAGTATAACATGTTTCCTAATAAATTCACATCCGAAATCAAAAAATTAGACTTTTTTTGATTGTAATATATTTTTTTATTCCTTAAGATGCCCCAAAATACTCTCAAATGAAGTATATAATTCTACTCGGTTTTTTGAAAAAAAAAATCCTAATTTAAACAATGAATACCATAATGAAAAATTCAAGATACTAGTGTAAAATACTATTCATCGGTTTCATTAATAAATTCCTATTGGTCAGGATGAGTTGAATAAAAATATTCTCATAGTATCCATACATAATGCTGAAATAGGTATTTGGAATATCAAACTCCTTGATTCCTACCAAATGGTAACCTAACTAAAGATCAATCTTAGAGAACCACTTCCCAAATTTTATATGATGAAATATATAATTAATTTTGGTAAAGGGATACTTCTTCTTGACCATAAAAAGGTGAAACATCTAATAATAAACACACCGCTGAATTATTTCATCATCCTTATTGGTAAAATTTATTGGTGTTTCCCAAGTCATCACAATCGATCGAATGAATCATTTGGAATTCAAGTCATCTAAAAAATTGTTTAGTTCTTTTAGATCATATTTTATTGTAAGGTGGGTGGGAATATATATGGGATTCATTTCCAAAATTATATTCATTGATAAATTAGTACCCTCTTCGGTGGTAGGCTAGAAAATTATGATAGAAAATCTTTTGTAATCTCAATAGAACCTTGACGAAGTTCACTCGAAGATGATTCTTTCACTGGATAAATAGAATAAAAAGATATAATTATTCCTAGGTATAGAAGTGGATGTCCAGTTTTACTAGACCCCGGGTCCCATTCTCCTTAGAAAACATGGAACTCTTCATCGAGGGTAGTAATGGGTATCCACTAATGATAACAGTCAATTAAATATTTTTGAGAAACCAATAAGAATATAGCGAGATTAACATCCACATTATTCTTATCAAGAACTAAAAAGTATTAGACAATAATTATCTATGATTAAAAAAATAAAATAGTTGTATCAAAGAACCCACTCCCTTTCCATACTTAGAGATGTTGCAATCATCAATGCATTAGTCATTAGATATATTGGGAGATCCAACATGTCCATAGTGTGGGATGATATAATGGAAATATAGGAACCAATATAAAATAATGAAATAACTAAAGAAAAGGGAATATAAATTGTACCTCTCACTTTTACATTAGACACATCATTTCCCACTAGAGATTCATCCACTGCATGAAGTATCATCCTTCTAGATGCATGTCGATATAACTCCTTTGTTCTTGAATCATATGGCTAACCCACATTTCTTCTTGGTACTAAGGAGTCTATGCCAGTGTATAGGGTAGAAGAAACATGGTAAAATGACTAATATTTTACTGGACATTCACAGGAGATTGAAATATTTGTTACCTCCATGCATGTATGCTTTGGGTGCCAAATATTTCCACATTAGAAACAATTTTGCGGGCCCTTACTAGACAATACAACTAATATGGAGATTTTTTTTCTATCATGGAACATGAACACATTTTCCCAAATGAGACTCATTTATTTTTCTCTTACCAATAAATTAACCACCAAATCAACACCGAGAGTAGTATCAACTCCAGTGAACCCTAACTTACCATCCATGTAAATTTTTCCCATCAAATCCTTATCTAGAACATTAGAAAATGAGGTGAGATTAAATATATATACTAGACACTATATATTGGATTTGATAACCGTCTATATCCTTTGGGCCGTCACATATCATTTTAAATTACCTCAGATAAAAATTTATATATTTCAGAAAAAAATATTGATACACAATTTCATTGTAAATTCACCTACCTATCAAGTCCCGATAATCCTATCTATTGACTACCAATACATTACAAACTATATATGAACATCCATGAAGAGACAAAACCTCCAATTATATTAATTTCTCATGAAACATCCTTGAAAACTTTATATACCAATCCCTAAGTCAACACTAAAATTACCAAAATGGTGTTCTCGATCCCCACGAACTGGCGACTAGAACCTAGGAATAAAAAATGATCTGGAGAGATGATTTCACAAAAATAATAACAAATAAAAATTTAATTAATGGATAAGAATCCATAAATAATTGGTATTCAAACATAACATGTAAAATAATAAATAAAACATGTAATGGAAATATTTTTATAATCTATAATAATACATGTTTTCAATTCATTCCAATAGTAAGTATGAAACAAGTAAGATTAATCATTTCCATCAAAAAAGAAATATATATGGATCTCTATTAAAATAGGAATATATAAATAAATTCAAAGAAGAGATTCATTTATAATTAATTTTAAATTATATGAGCATGTTTTTAATCACCATATTTTTTATAACAAGGCTCAATGATCCTCATACTCTCAGTGAAATATTTCTTTTAGTGTTCACACATCCCTATATCTCATGCTTTTAGGGAGTTTGAGTCAATCCTAATGAATGGACCCCATACCATAATCAATGTTTAGTATTGTTTTCATTATTAATCCATTTCCAGGTGGTAACACATCAATATTTTATATGTATTTCCTTCAAAATATCCATGAGGTATTCCATAGCTCTCTTAACACGCAACTCCATGTCTAAATGAACCATGACAGAGTAATCCTTTATAACAAAGCTATTAAAATGGGTGGTACGAATATTAGTATCCACATTATGAATAATATAGTTGTTATATATATGTTAAATGTATTGATTAATTCAAAATAAATAACTACTCAATTTTCAGTGTAGTGATATTATACTTCCAAAATAAGTTTCGTTCAATATATTTTTTATTACATCTAGAGCGTTGAAATTATAATTAATTTATGAAATTTTTATAAATTTTATTTCAGTAAATGAATATCATTTTTAAAAAATTATTTTTATATTTTCTCATGGTGAATTTTTATTATTTTTTTTGAAAGGATTTATTTTTTAGTGAATAGTGAAAATACATATATTTTTTAAATTGACATATCTTTTCATTAAGTCAAGTAATTTAAAATTAACATTATTTTTTGAATTTTTTATTAATATATAATAATACCCATTTAATTATGAACAATTAATTAAATACATAGTCATTATAATTACACTTGATTTTTGTATAAGTTAATTTTTGGGGCTTAAGAACACCATTTCCTAAAAACTATTTTTAGGCATGTAATTTATTTTTACCAAGATAAATTTAATTAATCTAAATGTATTAATGTTTTAAAAAAAATATTATTTTTTCAATATTATATTATAAATTTTAATTTATGGTTTTTAAAAGGTAAGAAATAGAAGTAAATCCATCTTTATGTTTCGAAATGCATTTTTCTAAAAGTGTTTTTTGTGGCATTTTTTGGGTTTAGTTAAACATAAATTCTAAAACTTACATAAATATAATTTGTTAAAATGCATTGAATATTTTTAAAAATATTAATTTAATAATTAGTATATTCAAATTAATATTTAGTCATAAAAAATAGTATAAATTGTAACAAAATATTTCCATGGTTAAGGATAAAATGGGTTTACTGAGGGTTAAACTAATAGATAAGTGTCGAAATGACACCTAAATGGGAATAATTATTTTTTAATGAGTATATTTAAAACATTAATTATTTTAAATTATAATTAATAGACATTTGGATCCAGTTTCAAATGAAATTTACCATATATTGTTTAAATCTTTTAATAGATTCTTTATGTCCCGCCCCCACATAAAAGAGAACCTCCAATCCTCCGTTATTCAAACTATAATCCTTATTTCTCATCCAATTAATTATAATACCTTCCTAAATTCATACCACTCAACTTATAACATCTATTTTCCCCCTAATACCATTCTTTCAAGTCTTAATTTTTAAGCCAAATGTGGTATCTAAATGAAATAGTATAAATATTAACCAAATCCTTCAACTTTATTACTTATTAAACCACATATAAAAAATATATATAAGAAAATGATTCCTATATTATAAAAATATACATATATTTTACTATTATGATGTAGCAAATATTTCCCACCTAATCTCTCTCAAATGGGAAATGAAACTCACACCCATGTATATGTATGGAGTACTGCCTCCACATAGAAGTATGATTCATTTTCCATTACCATATGTCATGGTTGGTTAATATAATAGATTTAATATATATATATATATATATATATATATGATATTTATGATATAATAATTATTATTTGAAGGTGAATTATTATTTAACATTATTTTTTTTCCATCCATCTAAAATGGAAACCTTACTAGTGTGTATGTAATGACTATCATCTCCACATAGTAATCTCATTAATTTTTCATCAATAGTTTATATGAATGATCATAAATATTTATATAATAAATATATAAAATATTTATATCATTATTATCATTCTGTAGATGAAGGAACTACGATCAATGTGCAATGACCATATGTTTTAAACCAAAATAAACATGAAAAATAAAACATCTTAGACTCGAAATGATGAAGATAAGGACATATTTTTAGGGAACAGGTGATAAGATCTTATAAGTAATCCATATATTGGCTTATAGGTATTAATATTTTTCTTTTTTTTTTTGAATTATAATAAATTAAAAAAAAATATATGGTAGGTTATATTTCATATAATACAAGACGAGCTTATGGTAAGGGTTCTTCATCTGGATATTATTTAAATGGGACATGTTTGATCTTATACACCTATTTATTTTTATGAGGTTAATATACTTTCACATTGAAATATTATATCACATATCATTATTAATTCAGTGTATTTAAGGGTTCAATTCAAAATATTTCACCCATGGGTTTTTGATTATAATGTTATCAAAGTAGTATGTATTTATCATCTCAAATTATCTTCTTTGGGACATATTTATATTATACACCTATCTTCTTTCATGAGGTGCATCTACTATAAATTTTATATTTTTTTCATTAATATCTTTATATTAATTTTATTTAATTTTTTATTTTAATATGTTCAATTTATGGGGGTTTTGATTCAAAATTTACTTAAGCATTAAGGGTTTTACATTAAAATCTTTTTTTACTAGGATTGTATATTGCTAAATTTATAATGATAAATTTATTGGAGAGATATATCATAAATATTATCTTTATATTTTCCTCTTGTTTTTTTTTGAAATTAAATTTCTTTGTTTTATTTTACTCTCTAAGTACTCAACATAAAGAAATGCAAATTTTAAGGAAAACTAACTTTGGTTTTCTCTTCATTTGGGAATATTTTATTCCATATACATGTTTTATTTAAAGTTTTTTCACGATTTTTTTTGTTAATCTGAAATTTTTATTTATTGTAAATTGTAAAAATATTTTTTTTATTTAATAAGGTTTAAAGTGAATCTTCCTATCATCTTCTAAATATCAAATTTTTATTTTATTGAAAATGTGAAAGGAATCAAAGTTATAATATACACCACATGAATAGATTTTCATATCATTTTTAATATTACATACTTTGAAGCATCCTTTATAAGATTCTATGGTTAACTAAAAAGATAAAAAATTTCCTTATTCTTTAAAAAAAATTTAAAATAGTGGTTTCCAAATTAAAAGGGTATTTTCCTCAAGAAAGTATCCATTGATATTTTAAATATATTATCTTCTATAAATAATTCTTTGACATTTCCTATGATTTAATTAAGATATTATCTAATATTACAATATTTATTATTTCTATAGATGGTATATGATTATGTTGATTGAATATCGATAAAACATATTTTCTCTTACTTGGGTAAAGCTGTGTTGAAATGATATATGTTTTCAAGATCTTATCGAATACATATGAATAGATTGTGATTATCTGATAGGCGGGTCCATTATATCCCACCCATGTATTGGGTAAAGATTAATGTTTGATGATTTTAAAGGGTACATGGGATTTTATACCAATAGCAAAAGAGGATACGTTAGTGGTTATCTCAATCCCAAAAGTTGTTATAGTGGATGTTATGACAAGCCCAAAAGCGGGTACACTGGTGGTTTTCAAATCACCAATAGAGGGTGCATGTGAATTTTTCCCAAGTCTGAAGTAAGTACATGGGTGGTTATCCAAAGTTGAACATGTGATTAATTTATTAGGGTAGCCTTGAAAATTTATCTCCATTATTATTATTATTATTATTCCATGATTTTAAGACATGATATTATGCTAATGTTATGCTCTCTTGGGTATTGTTCTTTGATTATTTTATAGTCATTCTCGTATGAAATGGAAATATTTGTTCCATTACTCTTGATTATTTGAATTCTTGGGAATATATTTGAATTTTTAATATCATTTTCTAATACACTTATGTTCATTATATAGTTCTATATCACCATTGATTAATATCTCCCCATATACTACATAGAGTATCATTGATATCCCTTTTTTATAATTCTTCTCCCCTAGGATGTGAATATATTTTTTAATGTCATATATCTAAGAAGGATGATAGTGGTGAAGAACTAAGTGGGAGGTGATGTGGATAGTGTATGTAAAAGTTTTTTATGTATCCAATTTGTTGTGCCTAAGTGTTTCATTTGTTGCCAATGATTTTTCAAAATGTGTTTGGTGAGTTGTGATGAAGTGGTGGTTATTAAATAATTATTATGGATTATATTTTCGACAGTGGATGTCATTTTTGAGGAATTATCTATGATGAGATGTGATGATTTTTTAAATGATCTTAAATATTAAAAAAATAAATTTTATTTCTTCACAATCATTAAAATAAATTCAATAAGACCATGAATATATTCATTTTCATGAGGAAATTTGAATATGGTCGGTGCAAGAATAGGCGATGTATATTATTATTGTATAGATATGAATATGAGTTATGGATTTGTGGAATTAGATGTTTTGATTTGTCTATGTATTAGCCAAAGGATCTCACATTAGTGTTGTCATACAAGTGTTCAGACCATGTCTAGTGGGTCAGCGTAGGTGTGGCATGGCCTGTGAGGCATTGGTGTAGTACATACCAATTCTTATTATCTGATTCTAATTTGATCATGTTGTGGAATGAATTTATTGATTAATGAATATAAATATAGACCATAAAATTGATGTGGGATGTAGAGATGTAGTGCACTATTTGTTATCCGTTGATGAAAGTAAAAATATCCTGCTAAAGTCTTGCACATGTAAAAGTTTGACATGTTGAATGTGTATGATTATGGTGTGATCAAAACAATATGTCCTTGAAGTTTCACTTGTATGATTTTTTTCCCATAATTATAAATAGATAATTCAGGTATTTTTTTCCATGTACTAGTTTTAGATTTATGAACCCATGAATCCCATTATAATCTGAGGAAGAACATATTCATTTTGGATAAATTCTATGTAGTCAATTTAATGAAGGACACCACATAGACAATACCATGGGCACATCCACATAGAAGATTTTATATGTACAGTAATAAAAAAATGTAGCTATTTTATAAGATAACATTGTATGAAATTCATTCGCATACATTTTTTCTCTATATATCCATTTTGTGACGAGCATCATGCAGTAGATTCAATGAGTTGTCTTATGTAGCAAAATTTTTGAGTATCCTCACATATCCATTACCACTAAATTGTAAATTTCATGAAGGATGATGGAGTTAGGTTTGAGATACTCTAGATATCATGGGAATTTTTATATCACACAAATTAAACTAAATCGTGTAGTGATCATGGAGTGGTTCTGTCCCAATATATGGTTACAAATATCAAGGTTTGATCAGTTTCTATTACCCATTCACTGAAATAGAAAGGAAATACATGTATAGTTTTTATTAAGAACTAACATAGTAGTATACATCCAATTTTTGATACATTTTCATATAGATAGGTAAATATTTCCTTAGTGATGAGAATAATAAAACCAAGGAAACTATGATTTTCTGATATTGAGCATAAGAGATAGACAGAACTCCCATGTGATATATGAATAAAGGAAAATAATGTAACCTAGGTTATCAAATTAACATATAAGATAAAACCATAGTCTAATTTTTATTATTGTAAAGGAAGAATAAGGATCCATGAGAAATACCTCTATTTTTTGAGGAAAAATATGGTTTATGAACTAAACTAATTTATATAGATGAATTTCATCTGCACACTAATTTTGCTCAAATAATTTGTTGTGAAAAGTATTAAGATATCATAGGCTATCAATGTTGTATAAAAAATCATGATTTTTTTAATATCTTGTTATAAAAATAATATATATATATATGTCTATATATATATTTATTTATGTGAAAATAAGAAGAGAGACTATTATAAGAACATGATATTACATTGATTATGTGTAGGTATTCAGTAATAATGGATAAGACTTAATAAGTTAAAGGATGATTTTCCCGAGCCTTTGTGAGAAATACCAGAATCTTTGAAAATGTATTCAATATTTACATGAGAAATTAGTAGTCATTGATCCCATGAAGTAAGAACAATAGATCATACGGTAAGTGTATCATTCCATAAATAAATGATGAATTCCTCTCACCTAGAGCATAGAGCATGTGAATTTTCATACGTGATTCAGGAGTAGAAGTGTCTAGAGTTTATTATAGAGAATGCTATAATTTATTCTACTATAACTGAGGAATTAAGTATAAGGTAACTGCAATGAGGATTCATGAGAGATATGGTGTGACTATAATCTAACCATTATAATTTTAAATATCATTATACTATAAAATTTATGATAGGAGAATAATAATCATAGTAAAGAGTATGTATTTTTACCAAACCATATAAATCCTTGTGTTGTGTGACTTTTTATTTATATCACTATTTTAGAAAAGGATGAGATACATAAGACTAATATATCAGGGATTTAACCAATCATAAAGGTTCAATAAAAAGTATCATTTCATAAAATTTAAACAGATCACTAATTATATCCTCCCCCACTAAATGAACTCAATGTGATCTAATAAAACATTAATTGGTATCAAATCCAAGGTCACCTATAAAAATACACAATATTTTTGATTATTTAATATGGTAAGGGATTTATTGAAACAAAAATCTTTTATTAAAGGTATGGTCAATGAGGGAAAAGTAAAAGAACAAGGAAATATAATGAAGAATGTTAATTCATCCTTTTAATCCTAATTTAGTGATGAAATAAAACTACTTTCCTTTCATAATAAGAAATTTAAGAAGTCATTTAAAATGTTTTTCAAACATTTAAAGGTAAATATATGATATCAAATTTATTATGGAGAAAGAATATGTAATATCAGGATCACTCTTAGAGATAAAAGGGGAAAATGATTCTGGTGATGAATGGGTAAAAACACGATATTTTTATTCAAATGAATGATAATGCAATGATAATGAATATAAAATTATGATCATTCCTAAAAGTCACTATTCCATGGTGAAGTATTTATTTCAGGAAAATAAAATAATGTGAAAAGAAGTAGTGGCCTTGAATCTCACCAAAATGAAAATGGGAACCAAGATGATGGAATAAAGTGATCAAATTGGGTAATTTTTCTAAGAGATTTTAAAGAAAATGGTCACAAAGAAGGATTTAAAGGCTTGAATCATATCATTCGAAACTAAAAATGAAGGAAGAAGATAATTAGTTTTAGATTAAGCTTCATATACAAATAAAATTATTTATTAGTTTAAATAAAATGATATTAATGTTAGATACCGTGAGGGTAAGGTGAACATCTCAGAAATGAAAATGAAGATCCCTCAAAAATAATTCTCATCATTTATAATGATAAAGAGTAACCCAGATCTTAAATCTAGAAGTAATGTTTTGTCCCATACAAAATAAATTAATAGTTTTAAAAAAATAATGAAGGAACCCAAAATATTAATATGAAAAATATGGGCACATCATGAGAAGAATTTTTGAAGCTCATAATCACAAAGATGATAGAATAACTCTAGTGGTCCCACCATATCAAATATGAAGAGGCCAAAAGAGGCATGAATTTTTTTTAATGTTTCATTGGTTCTTACCTCTATCATATGGTAAATTACTATTCTAATAAAAATTCATAGAAGAGAAAAGAATCCATATGAAGATGCTTCACTCCTTTGAAGTAATATAAGTTTATAGAAAAAGACCTATTAAGTTAGAGAATAGATTTAATGTTTTTGGAAGATAAAAATGAGTCTTAAAAAGTTTTTATCAAGAACCAAAATCTTATAACATACAATAACTCTCTTAGAGGAAAATGAGAAAAATATGGAAGCAAAAATGAGACGTTATTCAAGGTGTAGAGAATGTGAATGAAAATGTAATGTTGACTCCACCCTGGAAGATATATTCCATGATAGTATTGAGTATTGTTAAAGAATAATTTTTCTAAATTATCCCTATAAAAACATTTATAAGGATAAAAGATAATGTTTAATAACATAATAAATCTAAATGAAATCATTTAAATTCTTAAGATGAGTATATCTTGAAGAGTATAAAAATATTGACCCAAAAACACCAAAGAATTCAATGAAATAAGGGAAAGTTCCAGTCATCAGAAATATAATGAATTATAGTAACATGTGTTAATGGTGTGGAAAATATGTACATGATCCACCAAATTTCATATAGATTCTAACAAAATAATGGAATATATTCAAAATTAAAATTAAATCACATATGGATTTATGTGATCAAATGACTACTATGTAAAATAAAAATTCATATAAAAGTATGGATAATAATGGAATGGAGAATAAGACTATACTGGGTAGAATATCTCAATCTAAATATTATTTTTTAAAAACCACAAGGTCTCTCCTAATTCCCATATTTATAGATGATTTTATTTATAACATACAGTGAATTTTAAGAGATGGATACATCCCTTCAAGAGAGTATTGATGAGATGAATCAGTTATATCCTCACTACCTAATGAATGTGGAACTTCTAAATTTCTGTGTTTAATTGGAATATAAGTTATGAAAATCACACTTCTATCCATCATTATTAATTTTTTTAGTAATTTCAAAGATATGGGAGTGCTTGGTTGATAACAAGATCATATAAATGGGGAGATATATATATTTTACTTTTGATTTCACTTTTCTTTATTGAAGTGTGTATATGTTTTAGCATTTCATTGACAAATTTAATTATTTCCAGCACCTTAATGAACAAGTAAATTTATAAGCATGATTTTACATGAATTTTAGTTTATGGATATCTTAGACATACTTTTTTATAAATCTTTTATTATTTACACAATTTTAGTCTACATAGACGTAGACATGATTTAAAAAAGAATCTTTTCGAATAGAATCATGTGAAATCCTCATCCTCTCAGAAGTATTCAACCGTCCATTATTTAATTTTAAATAACATGGTTTGAGAAAATACATGAGAAATGAATCACCCCACTTACCTGTTTCATTTGATTTTATATATAGGGGATAAAGGGTTGACACACATATAGAAATTAAATATGTGAATGGATATTCAATATATAATTCAAAGGGAGATATTCTTGAACATAAATTTTGTATTTTTTTGTCAATGATGTGTCAATATGTGTTTGGTGATTTTTAAAGTGGTTGTGATTCTTGGATAATTATTATTGATTTACCTGTTGGTATTGGATGTTATGATTGACCAATTTTCTATGATAAAATTTAATGACTATTATAACTAATCATAAATATAAAATAAATGTGAAAAATGAAATTTATGTTTTGAATAATAATTATAAAATGTTAATGAATACCATGTGAATATTTATTTTCATGGAAGAATTTAAATATATCCCATGAAAGAATATGTATTTCATATTATTAGTGCATATATATGAAAATGAGTCTTGGATTTGAAATGGCAGAGGTTTTGAGTGGGCTATGTAAAATCCAAAGGATTTCATGCTAGTCTTGGCTTGTAAGGGTTAGTCTAGTATTGGTGGTCCAACGTAGGTGCAGTGTGGCCCATGAGGTGTGGGTGTGGTGTATGTAGGTGTTGATCCCCCACTACCATCCCAATCATGTTGTGGTGTGGGTTAATTGATTAATGAATGTAGATACAGAGTGAAAACCAATGTGGGAAGAGGATAATTAGTATATTATCTATATACCAATGATGAAGATGCAAGTTTACAATCAATGTATTTCACACATCATTGAACATGTGTTTTTGGAGTATGATCAAAATGATGTGTTTATTACATTTCTCATGAATAATTGAATTGAAGATGAAATTCTAATGAGATAACTCATGTAGTATTTTTTCTATGTATATGATTTGGAAGTAGGAGACCATGCATCTTATTAAAATTAGAAAAGTGACATATATTTTAGACAAATGCTACATAAATGATTTAATGAAGTCCAACATGCAGCTGATTTTATGAGAACATCCATGTAACTGATTTTATATATGTGGAAATAAAATAATGATTCCATTAGTTAGGAGAACCATGTATGTGATTCATTCTCATATTCATTTTTTCTATGTATCAATTTTGAGAAGAGCATCACATATGTAATTACCTGAGTTGTCTTACATAAATGAATAACTATGGAGCCTCAAAAATCCATTTCTACTATATTGGAAATTTTATGATGGATAATGGAGTGTGATTTTTAATACTCCATATACCTTAGGTTTTTCAACATCATTTGAGTTAAACTAAATTTCAAAGTGATTTTGCAGTAGTTTGTTTTGACAATATTTTCTTATAGAGATTGTGGTGGGATCAGTTTATGTTTCCCATTCATTCAAAAAATAACGGAAATACACATAAAGTATTTGGAAGGAACTTATAAATTATATTACTACTGATTTATGGTATATTTTCATAGATAGAGAGGAATCCTCTATTAATTATGAAAATAAGGAAATTTGTGAGGCTATGATTTACTGATAATGAGGATAAGAGAGAGAGAGAGCCCACTTATGATTTGTGTAGTATGAAGAATAAGGTAACCTTTGTTATAAAATTCTTATTAAATAGAGATCCAAAAACTAATTTCTCTCTAATGGAGGAAGAATAAGTATTAATGATCCATACCTTGATTTTTGTGAGTATGCAGGGGGTTTATATGACATGCTCGTCCACACAGGTGATTGTATCACACACACAACTTATTCACCAATATTGTGTTGTGTGATGGTTTAAGGTATCAAAGACACACAGTGTGCTATAAATAATCATGAGGGTTATCATATCATTTTATAAAAAACCATATATATATTTTTTATGAATGAATAAGAAGATAATATTTCTAAAGAGCATTATATTGTATATATTATGTGAAGATGGTGATTTAATGAGGATGGTACTAATCAGTTGAATGGTGAATTACAAGATCATTGGTGACAAATACCTCATTTTTTAAATGTATTGAAAAGGAACATGAGTAATTAAAATTAATAGAGGTAAATAAGGAATATAAATAGATCATACTATAAGTGGATGAATCCCTAATGAAAGGAGGAAGTATCTCTATTGGATATGGGTGTAGAATAGGTCTCTTTTATGATTTAAGATCTTAATTCTCTGGTGGGGATTATAGAGTATTCCATTTTTTATTCTTGTATCACACTGGGATGTAGTACAATTAACTCTCTATGATCATTCATGATAGATATGATTTGACATTTTATTAACCATTATAAATGATAATACGATTATAGTGGATAATCTTTGTTAGAGAAAATAATCAGCATTGAAAGGAGTAGGTATTTGTGCCAAACTATGTAAATCCTTGGGTTTTGTTCCTTTGTATTTAAAAAATTATTCGAGGTAAGTATAAAATACAAAATAAAAGTGGATATAGTCTTTAACTAGACATAGAGGTGTAATTTAATAGAATCAATTTTAAAAATTATAATGGGATCACTGTTTCACCCCTCCCCCTCTCAGTGCTCTCATGCTAATATGGTAACTTCATATTTTTCTAACAAAGCCAAACCATTATGTTTAATGTGTGAATCAAAATGATATGTAATGAATATTCATCCTAAATGATTTATAAATTATGTATGAAAAAGTTAAGTCATTTAAGTTTGTATCAATCTAATTTTAGTTATTTTTTGAAACTAGGATGATAAGACAAAAATGATGACCCTTAGAATAATACTTAGTATAGAAGAACATCTGAAGTTATGCTAATGAAATGAATGTGGCTTTCCAAAAAAATACATCCATTTCTGGATTATAGAAATTTGATTTTGTTGTCTAAAATGTAAACCTAGAAGAAAAAACTATTAATTGGGTGGTCGTGTATTTACATGATCATCATCAGTGCATGATGAGCGGGCTTAAGACTGCACACCAAGATAGACATTCCCATTGGATATTATTGGGTTAATTCACATTGTCATTATGAGCCATTAATAAAGATTTTAAAATATGATGATCATGGATGAAATTTGATAAACTTAATGTTTCATTGGATGAAAATATGTTTTCATTATTTAGACATCCTATGAATTATTTTTCATGAAAGACCACTCTAATTAATGATGCTTGATGGTCAAGGTAACCATTTTGGTTTTAGTGATTTATTGATGATAGAATTATAATGTTTATACTGTAACATGGATGCTCAAATATTGATGTACTATCATGACCCAACCTAGTTAGACCCCAAAATAGTTACCTGAGATGACATGAAACAATCCTCAAGAGGAATTCCAAAGCATACTAGGCTAGAAATTACTATCAAACATCAAATATAACTAAATTAATAATTATTTAGAATGTGAAAATAGATAAATAATCTATATTTTAATAAATAAAATATTACGGAAAAATAAATAAATCTACTAAATCTATATTCATGTGAAATCCTTGGTCACCTCCAGCCATGGAACTATTCTCCCTTCCTAAACAATCCAAAATCGGGAGAAACTAACACTCAAAAAATGATAGTGTAGAAATGAGTGCCCAGATACTCAAAAGGTATTCCCAATTGTTAAAAATTCCCCATTCATTAACATTTAATAGAAATAAAAATCATACTATTGTGAAAATAAAACCTATAAAAGTAGGGTTTTACATTCTTTTTTAAAATAATTAATAAACATAATTTTTTTGAAATACAACTTTCTATCCCATCATCAAAATTGATTTAATGTATGAAAGAAATTTAATAGGAAATCATTATCAATGTAATTAGTTAAAAAAAATTCTCTATAAGAAATACATAATATCGATGCCACATTAAAATTATACCTAAAAATGTGGATCATAGTATACTTGTAAAATAGGTGTTATGAGATCTGAGGTTCTGGTCGAGAAAGCCTATGAATTACCTATAAATACTCAAATCATCAGTATCTACATACATCAGGTAACATCAAACACTTCCCAAACACTCAGTGATACCCTCCCTGGTTCAAATGAGTGGAATATCCCATTAGTATTCCGGTTATCCACATAGGGCCATTATATAGTGCGTGATCTCAACTAATGTAGCATTTTCACCTAGGCCTTTTTCATGATGTATATGTTCCCATATACATGTGGGAATATATAACGAGTGGGATCCTATATATGTATCTATATGTTTATATATGAACAAGACACATTTAATGGATCAAGGAATTAAAAATCACCAATAAAACTTTTCAGAGACAAGAACAAGACCTTGTACATTAAATTTTTTTCAAATTATTAATCATTTAGAAAATCTATTAAACTTTTAAGATGATTTACATTTCAAAATAATCCTAAAAACATGATTTTCTAAGAAAAACTCTTGTTGGAATATTAGGAAGAATTTGTCAAACAAGTTCAAATACATTTCCAAAAACCATAACTTTTTTACTAAGAATATACACATTATTTACAGAATTAAACACCATTAACAATACCCAAGAAATAATGAAATTCAATTACAAGGTATATATATTGGAAAAACAACCTCAAAAATCCGTAATCAAGTTTCAAAGGGTCTGAAATTCATCACCTTTTATAAATCTATTTTGAACATCCCTCTCATATATCTTCACAAATCATAGGAACAAATATTCAATAAAAATAAACCCCCAAACTAGGTTAGGGTTTACCCTAGGTTAAATGCATAATAAGGGAGGAAACAAATTATGAAATAGAGAATGTATTATGAGGATAAGAGGAGGAGGTAACCAAGGATGATCAAACACAAAATGAAGAGGCGAATCAGCCAATAATATAATGGAGGAGAGGGGGAGGCCTCATAGAAAAAGGTCCCTCCTAGGCATCGAGCATAAGAGTGGGGTCGGTGAGATAAAGAACCCTCTCTTTAGGGTTAAACACATAATGGGTTAAAGGGTTATTCATTCATTCATTTATATATATTTCAGAACATGGTTTGGTCATTCATTTTGGCCACATAATCTACCATACTCGGCACTAACCATATGTGTTCCTTTACCATAAAAATTAAGTGGTCTCAAGGTTTGGGATGCAAGGATTACCAAGCCATGAACCTTACCATGATGTCCTCTAGTTCCACTACCTTACTATTAACAGACTCTTAGGGAAGGTTTCACACATGTGCTTCTAATTGTGTGGCTTCATAATGCCTCTGACTATTTTGTACGGTTTGCAAAGCTCTACCACATGATATACCCAGATTTAGTGCCAACCAAGTTCCAACTAATACCTCCAAAAAAGAAACAAAATCATAGTAAAAGAAAATGAAAATGCCATGAAACAAAAAAGGCCAAAAATTATTTAAAATAATATATAACTATTTGTTTGGTGTGTCATAATTCTATCTATAATTGAAACTTTTTCCCATTAGAATTTTCAAAATATTTAATTGATTATGACTGTAATCAATAATATACTTTAAAATATGATGAAACACATGAAACCAGAATACAAAAAATTAGAACTCCACTTATAAAAAAACACTAAGATGAAAAGTTTCTAATGAGTTCATCTTCCAAGAAAAAATCCACAATGGAAGAGAGAATGAGTGAGATGCAAAAAAGTGAACAATCATAAAAATATTGAAATTAAGAGACTCAAATATCATACCATGACCTCAAAACTTAGAGAACTATAACCACAACATAGAATTATTTCATAAACCCATAGTGAACTATTTAGGAACTCCATGAGTATTTTTCACATATCCCATTATCCATGCCAGCCAAACTACAATAATCATGCTCAGATGGGGTTGGGGAAATGAATTTCCCTAACAAGAGAGCTAGGAAACCAGGTTCACCATGAGCTCCTTCTATAGTGGCCTTAAAGTATTATTATGATTCTATTAGAACATCAATTCCTAAATTTGATCCAATTTAATGAGAATGAAAAAAAATAATGTTGATAAATGAGGCACCGAATAATAAACACCACAATTTCACAACTACAATAATCAAAGTGTCACAACAGAGACATTTAAATTAAAATAGAACACACAAAAGGATCATTAATTCATCCTATATCTCTAAAATGAAAGAATATCCACCAGATATAACAACCAAAACAAAAAAAATACAACCAAAGAAACCCAAAAAATAAAGACTGCATTAGCACATGATTCTCCAAAAGGGATAGTGGACCGTCAAAAGGGTGTATCTCAATCCAAGTGGCATCCTAGAAATATCTCAAATAAATAGGTGTAGATTACCCAAGTGTCAATAGGTATAGCTAGACATCTATGAATCGTGGAATGAATATATTCTATGTCTTTTTGTTCATTCTAATAACACACCCGAAACATAATTCCATATGATTATGTAAAGAAGTAGAAAAATAGAATCTTTATAACATTTCCCAATAGAACAATCATTGATTTATTTCCATTCCCTTTACAAGAAAAATTTCCATTAATATTAAGGATTGGTGATACATAAACAATAGTCAACTGTATAGCTAATCTATCCTCAACATGAATAGAATACTTCATCACTTATTTGTATGTATGAGGCATAAAGACACTTCCTAAAACAGTTCTTATTGGAGACCCTTTTCAAAGAATTGATTCTTCAAGGCTTTATATTCATAATGATATTGGATGTACAAAACCAACTCATAATAATTATTATAATAATGTAGGACAGTTGAATTACCTTTATCAGGATAATATAATATGACTTTATTTTTTCCATTAAGATTTCTAGAAAATACATTTGAATTAAAAAGGCCTTCAGGATTTCCCATGAATGGCCTCTATTTGGTTTGGTTTGAAAAACAAACATCCACCACTTCTCGTATAAAACTTATGGTATAATGGTTTTCAAATTTAGATTAAGAGTTTTAGGAAACTCAAGCTAAATGATGATCTCCAATATGATCTACAAACACTCCTCATCTTTCCACATCTCAGGATTATTAAAGAAATTAGGTTGGTTTGAATCTCAAAATTACTAGATGAATTCTTGATACTCAAGTCTTTTGGGATCCATATCTAATAAATCCCAAACAAATAAAGATAGAATCATTAAACTAAAGGAATGTGGATGAAGGTCCACCAATAGATCCTCTTCATGTTTCCTTAGATCTTATCAGGGGAATACTCCAAATGGTAATCATGAAACTGAATGAAAATATAACATAAGTTAAAACTCTATATCAAAATCACAAAACAATTCCCAAATATAAAACACCACTTCAACAATATTTCAAAATAAAAATCCCTAAAATATCTAAAATAAAACAAAAAAACACCTCCCACTTATCAAAACACTGAAATCCATTTTTCAAAATGTTTATTAAAATAAAAAAAGCACAAAATGTTGCACACTTACCAATGGTATTTCATGAAACCTCGGGTATATACACCCATCTAGTAACTCATTCACTCATCCACACATATCAATAAACATCCTCTTAAAACAGAAATATATCCCTATATATAGGTAATTATTCAATGTAATACCAAGGGGAAAATAAAAAAAGTAAGTTCACTTTTCAAACCACTCTTGAAATACCCTAACAAGTTTTTGAGATCATCATTTATCATCAAAACCAATCCCAAATTCCCATTTTACATAACCATTAACATTTTTCAAAACCTTTAAAATTTTTGAATAATTTATGTTTCATTTTCCCAACCTAAAATCCTTCATTTTTGAAATGCAATTTTTATAATCAAACATTCATTTTAAAATAAATGGGTAATACCCCAAAACCAACATAAGCATGCCCCAAGAATAAAAAATAAGTAACTCAATGATAAATGGATTAAATTCATAAAAAATTGAGAAACATATGCCTTACATATCTTCATCACTCGGTTTTTTTATAGCATGTTCCAATTATGTGAGCATACTGGATTCTAGTAGAGGCAGTTTCATAATCTTCTCATGGTTTTCTAGATCATGTAGAGTATGAATGCAATCTATAAATCCCAAAATATATCACTTCAAACACTGGATTATATAAAAATGACACACTAATTCCCAAATATAATAACACCAACTCAAAAAAACTCAAAACATCTATGATCCAATATCTGTTGTTTTAGAACTACTATCTCAGAACAACCTGAAAATTCAAGCATCCTTCTGAATATATGGAGATCGAGAACCTACCCATGACTGACTACCTAAATTCATAAAATCCAAACTCTAAAATGAAATAAATGACCAATTAATAATGGATATCCTCCTTTAATACAATTTTTCCATGAACCTACCAAGGTTTTTCCCAAATTGGTCAACTATATCAGCCCGCAACAATGCCCTAGAGACATTCTAAATTCTCAGAGGCTGAAAAATAGTGTAGGGAATCAACTATATCTCAGCCGGAAAGGATATAACCAATAAAAAATAAACATTAATAGAAAAAAATGTAAAATATTAGGTGAAAAGAAGTAAAAACTATTATATTAATGTTTAGGTGACCTCACGGGTCACCTCCCGGTATAGAACCTTGCTCGCTCTATGAATCGTCCAAAACTAGGGGAACATAAAATTGAAAAATATTATAGTTTAGGCATGATAAAAAAATTCAATATATATTCCCAATAGTAAAAAATTTTATATTCCTTAACATTAAAGAGAAATCCAAATCTTGCTATTTTTTAAATAAAACATCTAAAAATTGGGGTTTTTATTCCTTTAAAATAAACTAAAAGGCTTCCATTTTTTGAAAAAATAATTTCCCTCTAATATTTAAAACGATTTTAAAGTATGAAATAAGTTTTAGATGAGTTCCTTATGAAATAACTAATTCTATAATAGGTGTCCTGGTAAGAAATAAATAACAATGATTTCACTTGAAAAATATATGTGAAAACATATGAAATTATCATACATATAAAATAGGTGTCATAGGACCATTGGGGATGGTTAATATGGCCTTGAAATAATATCTAAATTCTCACATAATTAGTCTCTATCGATTTTGAGTATCATCAAGCACTACCTAAACACTTGGAAACACCCTCCCTGGTTTGACTGAGGGAAACATCCAATGGCCGGTCAGGTTATACAGTCGGGGACACTAGCTAGTCTATAATATCAACTAGTAAATCATTTGTACTTAGGATCCCACATAACTACAAAAAACATCCCACTATGTATAAATGTGGGTTTATTTTAAAAAACTAATTTATGCATACATGTCTTAAAATTTCATCAAAATATCAATCCATGTTTACACATCCAATCTTCTTATATAAGTGCAACCACTTTCCCAGTCACACATGCTAAGTATAAACATCTTAATTAGGAGTATGCAATTAATCAAAATTTTAACACATACATAAAATATCCAATTCAAGTAGATTTCGTTAGGATGGGATTCCTATTTAAATAAATCATTTGAAATTTCCCACATTGCCTCAATTCATTAAAATGAACACTTTCTCTTTTAAAAACACATTTTAAAAATTATTTTCAATTTCAAAAAACTATTAAAACTTAAAAACATATAAAACTTGATATATATATATATATATATCCATTTTAATGATATATATATTTCCATATCTATGTGTAAATATGTACAAATTGGGAACCTATATATGTATCTTTATGTATATGTGCATCAAACAATTAGAAATCAATTAGAAAAAATTAGGATACCAAGACACAACATGGGTAATTTTCACTTTTTGTAAGAAAAAAATTTAGAAAATCAATGAAACATTTATGATTCCTTACATGTAAATATGACTCTAAAAATAAGCTTTTACAAGAAAAACCCATTTTAGCAGCTTAGAAAAAATATGGAAAGCTAGTTAAACCCCATTCCATGTACCAAAAAATATAATAATTTAAACATTATATTCTAATGTAAAAACCATTAAAAATCCCAATTGAAGAAGGGATTAAATTTTATGGCCTGTAAATTGGGAGACCTACCTCCAAAAATATGAATCATGTTCAACATGTCTGATAGTCATCTCCTTAAAAAAATATCACTAGAATGGATTGCGTACTAAGATTCATGAACACTATAAAATTAAAATCATAAAAAACATAAATCCAAACTAGTTTAGTGTCTGAACATGGTTTTTTACACCATAATAGAGGAAGAAAACGAAGAAATAGAGGGGTGAAGAGGAGGAGAGGAGAAGCTGGCCTGGAATGATCACATCAGTCTCTAGGATGAGAATCATCCAAGAATCAAATAGTAGAGAAGTGGAGATTTCAAGGACAAAGGGCCCTCCTATGAATCGTGGGTGAGTGTAGTCAGGGTGAGGAAAATAAAAATCTCATATGGAATAAAAATTTAATGAATAAATGGTTGTTTAATTTAATTATTTTTTTGTGAACTTAGAGAGGTCTCAATTTTGGGGTCGCACAACTTCTCAAACCATACATATAGTTGTGTAGTGCCTTAAGTCCTCAACCTTATCTAACACAACCTCCCTCGGAATGTCTCAAACCCATTCACCTAAACCTGATGTTTCTCTATTCTTTTTAATTGGTTTCATGGTTTGTATAGGTTCGGTTCCGGGTTTCCCCTAATCGTGATCTAACTGTGTGTCATCTTCTACTACGAGAAAACCTCAAAACATTGGGGATAACACCTTAAAATACATAAAATAAAACCAGGAACATATTTTAATTAAAATAATTTATATTTTTTAGGTTTCTATGTGATAATTCTCTCTATAATTAAAACATTCTACCCCAAAAAAGTTTAAATGATTCATTTGTTCATGACATCAGTTAAGAAAAAACTGATACATGTGATGAGGCTCCCAAAACCGAAAGACTAAGAGTTAGAACTCAAAATTCTCACAAAACTCCAAACACAGATGATAATAAAGAGTTCATATTCATTTAAATGAATCTACATTAGAATATTGAATGATTGAGACCCAAAAAAATTCAAACCATGTGATAAATATTCAATGAATGAGACTCAAATCTCCCAACACAGCCTCAAAACATGAAACACCCTAATCCCTATACTATAATCAACAAGGATAATCATCATGGTATTTTTGATATATCCATGAGCATATATCACATAACCCACTATCCATGCTTGCGTATGTACTATGGTCGAGGTTGGGTGGGTCAGGGGAAAGGAATTCCCCATTCAAAAGAGCTAAGAAACTAACTTCACTATAAGATCCTATATAGTACCCTCCCAACCATATTAGGACTCTGATCTAACACCACTTCTTCAATATGTTGTAATTTAATTATTCCTGAAAAACTAAATACATGCTATATGACACACAAAATAAGTGAAACTGCTATTCAGAAACTAAAATATTCCTTTTTTCACAAGGTATTTATTTGCATTAAAATATAACTATAAAAAATTGTATAAAATCATCCTCTATACCTAAAATGAAATCCCCAATAGAAGATAAAATAGCCAAAATAATATTTACAATAACAGAGACCCTAAATAGGTCTTGCAACAGCACCATGCTTCTTCAAATAGGTTAGGGGATCATATAAATGGGAGGATCTAGATCCATGTCATTTCCTGGAAACACTAAAAAAATCCAATAGATAGGACCCAAGAGTCTATAAGTATGGATTTTCATTGGTTATTAATTCATGAAGAACTTTTTTTATTTGTATTTCCAAACTAATAACAAACCTAAAAGATATTTCTAGATGATTTTAGTGTGAATTAATGTGAAAACCTCTTTATTCCACTTCCCAATAGACCATTCGTAGGTTTATTCCATTTCCCTTTACTGGAACCACTTCTACATCTCTTTTGGATAGGTTAAACTTAAAATACACCGGAATATATAGCTAATAAATCCTGAAACAAAATATCCTACTTCACCACTTCTTCACAACTGTTGGGAAGTTAAGACACTATATGAAATAGTTATGGTTGGAGACCCTTTTTAATGAATCAATTCATCAAGGATTCATCTTCAGAAAGTCATGGGAAGAACACCACAAGGTAGGAAAAGCTCAAATAATACACCCATACCACAAAATTTTCTTTCTAAATAAGGTATAATATCATTTAAATTGATACCATTACTATTATAGGGAAATATCCCTATATGAACATGTCCTAAAATCTTTCCCATAAATGGACCCTTTCTCTTCTGTTCATAAAAATGAACTTCCACCACTTTCAGCATAGGCCTTCTTTCCTAAAAGTTTTGATATTGAGATTAAGAGACTTAATTAGATACATATGATGTAAGGTACCCTTAATGCTTCACAACCACTCCTCGAGTTTCCCCATATTTGGCTACCTGATGTAATGAGGGGGTTTGACTCTCAGAAACTATTGATGAATTCCTAATATTAAAGAGCATTAGGCTCCATATTCAACATGTACCAAATATGTGAAGAAAAAATGAATCCTCCAAATGAAAATGGTGGAAATTACACATTTAAATCCTCTTTTATATTCCTCATATATTAGTTAGGTCATAATCTAAAATAGGAATCATGAAACTAAATCAAAATGAATTATATGTAAAAAATCCACATCTTAATCACAAAAAAAAACCAAAATTCAGATCACAGGTCCAACATAATTTGTACATAACAGATCGTAGGATCTCAAAAAATAAACATAAAAAATCCCACTTATCAAAACACCTCAATTCAATTTTGAAAATGTTTCCACAAATCAAAACATGATAAAAAGTATGGTAACATACCAGTTTTATTCCATGAAGTTACACATATATAAATAGATATGAAATACAATAACCCATTAAAAATATCAATAAAAATACACTTACCTAACAAATACATCCATATATATATATATATAAGAATTCATAGGATCGATAAGGTTTAAATGAAAGAAATAAATCACTTTCCAATCCATTCATGAAAAAAACCAAAATGTTTTTTAAACCACCATTTCCCATCAAAACCATATAATCAAAAATTCACAATTAAGATCTCATTTCATGTTTTTAAAAACCTATAAAAATTTAAAAAAAAATTCATTACATTTATAAAAACTCAATGTCTTAATTTTATAAATACAATTTGGATTATCCAACATTATTTTTAAAATTGAAGGGTAACCCCACAAACCCAAGGTAAACTCTCACTAAGGATAAAAAAAAGATACTTGATGCTCAACAGATTAAAAGCCCAAATCCTGGAGAAAAAGTTTCCACAGAAGGCTCGGCCACATGGTTTGGCATACCATACACCAATTGTATGATCATGATGGAGAATGGTATAAGTAGTTTCATAATCCACACATGGTTTTACAAACCATGTATAGTAACTATGAACCCTATAAATCCATCAAAAAATTAACTTTAATCATTAGATATTCTTTAGAAACACACTAGTTATAATATACAAACACAAATACCCAAACCAAAACTGAAACCTCTAAAACATCTAACATTGAAGACCATATTTTTAGACATAACTACATAAGACCACTTGGGAAATTCAATCATCCTTTCGAATAGGTGTTGATGATGTACTTTTCTGTAAATGACTAACTAAATTCTAAAAATTCTATATCTGAATTACTATAAATCCCATATTAATAAGGTATAACCTCCTCTAATAACATTTTATCACAAACTAACTCAGTTTGAACCCGAAATGGTAACTCGAGATGGCCCACAATAAGCCCTGAGAATCATTCCCAATCCTCCCATGCTAGAAACTAGTGTCGAGCAACAAATATAACTGAATTGGGAACAATGTATCCAAAAAAAATAGATTAATAAGGGATAATATAATAAAACAAAAGAACTATCTGTGAAAAATAAATAAAAACTATTACACATATATCTATATGACTTCATAGATCACCTCTTGCCACAAAACCATGCTTGACCCATGAGCAATCCAAAACTGGTTGAACCTAAATCTAATAAAAATGATAATTCATGTATGATCATGGAAATTATATGTTATAATTCATATGGGTAATTAATAACCTATTCCTTTGTTTTGAAAAGAAATAAAAACCATTATAGTATGAAAATAACACATATAAAAATAAAATATTTTATTGTTTTTTTTTTAAAGTAAGAAACGTCTATTTTAAGAAAAACTATTTTCCATGTCATCTTAAAAATAGTTTTAAAGAATGAAAAAAATTAGATGAAATATTTATGAATGTATCAAATACTAAAATGCGTTTCTCTATATTAAATACATCATAGTGTTGTCACAGAAAATGATACCTAAAATACGGGAAAGTTTAGTAAGTGTAAGACATGTGTCATGGGATCTTAGGATATAGTCGAGATGAATTATGTAGAAGCTAAAACAATCACATCATCTATTTATTTTAGGTAAGGGTATCATGAAATTCTTCTAAAACACTCAGTGAAGCCCTACCTTGTTTGACTGAGGGGAACATCGATTGCGCATTCAGGTTTTCCACTTAGGGCCACTAGATATTGTGTAATCTCAACTAGTATAACATGTGTATATATGCTCCCACACAACTACTCATGTTAACACATCATGTAAGAATAGAGTTGAGTATTATTAAACAAAAAGTTTCATACATATCATACAATTGCATAAAAATATCAATCCAATTTCTCACGTTTGACCTCCCTCTATAAGAACATCCCCATTTATGAGTTACACAAACCAAGTACAGGATACATCATCTGAAGCACATCACAAATCACAAGTAAAACATATACATCACATTTCCAATACATGGGGAATTCAATATGAGGGGTCCCCCATTTATATTAAATACTTAAATATTCAAAAAAGTCTCATCACTTTAAATTAAGTTGTTTTACATTAGTTTAACCCAAATATTTTGAGTTTCAAAATAACACATCAAACATTAACACATATACACCTCGATATATATCTACCCATTATATGGATGTATATGTTCCCATAACCACATGGGAAGATGTAAAATGTTTGAATCTATATATGTATATGTATTTTTATATGTGAATAATCCATACTAAATGATCCAAATAATTAGAAATCATGTATAGATATTTTAGGAGACTGAATAAAGATTTTGAGAATTTTAATTTTTTTAAGTAAAAATAATTTGGAAAATCAGTTAGACATTTAAGATTATTTTCATTTAAATATAATCATGAAAACAATATTTTAAAATAAAACCCCATGTTGGAAGCTTAAGAAAAATATGGAAAACAAGTGAAAACCCATTTCAAATAACCAATAAATTTCATAGAATATCGAAATTATATACTAATTAAAACAACTTTCAAAAATACATAATAAATAAATTAATTCAAATAAAAGTATTGTAAATAGGGTAACTAACATCCAAAATCCATAATCAAGTTATAATGAGGTTGAAATTCATCACCATTGATGAGTCTTAATATATTTTGTCTCACACTGATCCTCATGAACCATAGGAACTCAGAATCTACCGATACCCAAACCCAAACTAGGTTTGGGTTTAACCAAGGTCACATAGACCATAATGAAGGAAACATAACTACGAAATAAAGGTACACAGAGTAGAATTAGAATTAAAAAATCTAAAATGGGATGATCGTACAAGAAATTAGGATGATAATAATCTTAGAATCAAAGGTATGATAGGGGAGGTCATAAAACCAAAGGCCCCTCGTGGGCTTTGATAATGAGAGGGGGGAGGGTGAGAAAAAACCCTCTCATTGTGGATAAAAATATTATGTAAAAAAGGGTCATTAATTTTTTTCCTGATAAAATGGTTAGGTTGAACAGTTTGGTCACATGATCTTCCAGACCATAAAACAACCACGTGGGAACTTATTCCCCGTAAAAAAAAGGTCTCAATGCTTCCAAGACTAAATTCCTCGTTATGTGGGGCCCTACGGCCTCATTCATATGCTTCGTGGCCTCTGGGAGGAGGTCACATCCTTGTGAACCAAACTGTGTGGCATCCTAGTGCCTCAGACAGGGACACACAGTTTTAGGAGGGATGTCACATTGTGTCCCCTAAACATCCACTTCCTTATACTACCACAAAACCACCATATTTTGTGTAAAACACCTATAAATATATGAATGAAAATAATGTCCAAAAATTAATTAAAATAATAAATTATTTTTTCATTAGGGTGTGACAAGTATCATATTTTATCTCAGTTGTATGAGTTACTTTATATAATGAAATGTATCAATTAATAATAATTCACATTATTAATAACTAAATTTTGAATTATAAGAAAAAAAATATAATGGAATAAAGATCACATCTCAATAATATGATCCTTCTCTAATTTATGTTTATGGGATTGTGCTTCACACAAATATTATATTTCACCCCCAATTAAATTTGATCTAATTTTGGGAATAGATTGGATTTCATTAAACAAGTCTCATACCAATTTCAGATAAAGGTAAGTGAAATTTTATATTCTAAACATACATATTATTTTCTATCAATGTGAGGAAAAATATGGGATTCTAATAGAAATTAAATCATTTTCATGGGTCTGGGTTCCAATTCAAAGGGGTCCTTTTGCTCAGATGGTTGGGGATAAGATCAAAATCGAAGTTATGCCTTTTAGAAGGGAGTTTTTTTATGTCTTTATAGAAGAGTTACATAGTATTCCTCTGATTCTTGAAATTTAGTTTTCAAATATAACTCATACCTAGTGGCACAAAAATTTAATATAATCTTTATTGAATGTGCATATTTTAGAGACATGAATTGAAGAAGAAACTCTAGGGGAATCTAGATAAGGGATTAATTTAGACAAGTACATCTCCATCTGCTAAACATGCTCTTTTTCTTTGAATAAACATGGATCAATAGGACTTTATGTTGATTATTAAGAACATAGAAAGACCAGGATCAATAATATGAATCCTAAGCCACATATTTTGGATTTTTTTGATCAATTAAAAGGATATAAACATTTTTTAAAGATTTATCTTTTATATGGATACTATCATTTGAGGTTAAAAAGTGAATAAATACCCATTAATGTCTTCCAAATGATGGATAGAAACTATGAATTTATATTTATGTCATTTGGTCTCACTAATACCCCTATTATCTTCATTTATTTAATGAAAAAAGTCTTTAGATAATATCTTGATCAATTTATTGTAGTCTTTATATATGATATTATTATATATTATAAGATTAAGTAAGTTTATGGATATCACTTTAAGATTATACTAAATACCATATGGAAAGTTAATTTTTTCAAATATTTAGCAAGTGTGAATTTTGGAAACATTGAGTTTCATTTTTAAGACATAAAATCTCAACAGAGGGTATATTGGTGGATCCATAAAAGATAAAAAGTTATTGAACATTAGACTAGACCTACTATAGTGAATGAAATATATATTTCCCTTGGATTGGAAATATATTATTGTTTCATTGTGATGAATTTATTAGGGATATATAATCCATTCTCCATGTTATCTTGGAAGAGGTATAAGTTTCATTAGACCAATTAATGTGAATACAATTTAAATGAACTAATTAGATGGTCGGTCAGTACATCAGTGATCGCACCATGCTATAATAGATATGTTTTTTTATTTATAATGATCCATTGAAGAATGAGATGGTATGTTAACCTATGAAATATTACCTAATGATAACTTCTGCCTCACGTCAATTGAATGTTCTTGAGAAAATTTTCCTGACACATGATTTAGAGTTGGAAGTAGTAATATTTTAATTAATGATATGGAAGCATTATCTTTATAAAAAACGTGTGACATATATACTGATCAAAATAAATATTTTTTCTATTCACCTATATATAGTTGTATTTTTTCCATGTAAGATGGTTATAGTTGATAATGATTATAATAGAACAATATATTAAATCACTTTGAAAACTAAAAAAGTGGATGATGTATTGATTCAAAATTATCATGGTAGTTTATCTTTTATGCGGATTAAAAAATATTTTTTATTTTTTATTTTCTAATTATAGACATTTCAATATCAAATGAATGAGAGAAACATTATCTTTCTCGAGTGAGTGGTCAACCATTTATTCAAGTAAGGATTAAAGGGTTGAAAATGGAAAATGAAGAGATGTAAAGGATGATGAAAAATGTTCTTGAATTCATCATTTATTATGATGAAATGATAATGTTTAGGTGCCATGTATGTGTTTTTGCAATACCATACTTGAAGAAGGGACTATTGGAAAAATCTCAGAGTTTTTTATTCTCTATTTATCCTCAATGTACAAAATATTATAGAAATGTAAAAGATTATTTATAGTGGGATAACATGAAGAGATATTTTGTAGAGTATGTGTTTTAATGCTTTGTATGTCTAAAAGATAAGGCTAGGAGATTGAATTATAATGGGATGTTATTACCATTATTTATACATTAATGGTAGTGGGAAAATAGTATTGTGGATTTTTTTTCTGACTCCCCCATAAAATTTAAATGTCATATGTTTTTTTTTCCGGGTTTTAGTTTATCGCCTTAAAAATATACTACACTTCATTGATATCAGATAATATTTTTATCTTGATCTTCTTTTAAGAGATATCTTAAAGATCTATAAATTTTGTATGGAGTACAACATTTTATTGTAACTGATTGAGATGAACGTTCTACATTGAAGTACTATTGAAGTCTTTAGATGTCTATAGATTCATTGTTTTTTTAATACTACCTATAATAATTATATAGATAGTCAGTTTGAGAGGACCATTCATACCCTTGAAGATATATTGAGATCATGTACTATATATTTCACTGGATTTTATAATCAACATCATACTATAGTCAAGTTTTATTACAGAAATTGATATCAAATGTTAATTCAGATGTCACTTTATGAATCCCTCCATGGAAACTGATGAACTTTGAAATAGTTGGAAAATGTACTTCACAACACATCATGGAATCTCAGATTCAATAGAAGAGTTATACTAACAATCAATTGAGAGATCTATACTTTGTGTTTGGTGAGAAGGTATTCCTATATATGTTTCCCCAAAAGAAAGTTATGTTATTAAGAAATAAGGAGATGTTGAAACATAGGTTTTTTAGTACTATTGATATTATTAATTATGTAGGGATTGTAACTTATTGTTTTCCACATTCAGTAAATCTCTCTCCAGTTCATAATTTGATCTATGAATTTCATTTTATGATGTATATACCTGATCCTTCACATGTAATGAAATAGAAGGAAATACTACTGCATAATGATCATTCATATGAAGAACAACCAATATAAATATTGAAATATTGAGTAAATTAATTACTAAAAATTACTACCCCTAATTACAGTTCATTGGTGGAGGAAAAAAAACATGGAATCTATATAAGAACATGAGGATGTGATAAAAAATAAAGGATCATTTTTTTCATAGTGAGAGACTTTCAAGGGATAAACTCATCTTATGGGGGTTATAATGTAACATACAAAAATTTAATAATTATTTCACCTGAAATAAACCTATGGTATTCAATATCTTTCATTACACTCAACCTCAAGTCAAAATAAACCATGAGATAATAATATTTTATAACCTAGACATTAAATTAGAAGGTATTCATAGTAATACCCATAGTATGAAAAATAAATAATTTTTTAAAATAATGAAAATGTATTGGTTAATGCATATTAAATAAGTATTCAATTTTTAGTAAAATCATTTTAGGTTTCAAGAAATATTTTTTCTTAAAAATGGGTTCAATTTCATTTTTTACATGGGAATTTCAATTAATAACTAAAATTTTTAAAATTTTATTTGATTAAATTATTAATAAATTTTAAATAATCATCTTAAAATTATCATAAGATTAATTTTTATGATGTTTCTATAAAAAATATTTTCAATGAATAGTGAAAATAATGATTTTTTGAAAACTATCATTTATTTTCATTAAATAACATAATTAAAAATTATTAATTATAAATTTAAGTTCTTCATAAAATAACATAATTAAATATTCATTATATATAATTTAAATTATCATATAATAATCATTATTTTTTTTATTTCAGTATAACATCATTTTTTTTCGTAAAAACATATTTTTCTAAAAATAATTTTTTTTTCTGTGTGCAACGTGTTTTTATGTTAATAAATTAAATAAATACCTATTAATTAATTTTTTTTTTGAAATTTATATATTATAAATTTAATCATAAATTTAACATTCATTTTATAAGTTTTACAAGGTATGAATGGAAGTAAATCCAGTTTTATGCTTAAGAATTCATTTTTCTAAAAATAGGGTCTAGTTTTGTTTTTTGTACTTGTTTAAAATTATGTGCTAACTATTTAAAGGTTTAAATATTATAAAATATATTATAAATTATTAATAAGTATATTTATTTTAATTTCATATGTTTAACTTAATTTTTTTTTCATAATGAATATTAAAAATATTTAAATTTTGTTAACATAGTTATGGTTAAAACGGATTAACTACGGGTTAGAATAATAGATAAGGTTATAAATTCCATATAATCTATTTTTAATTCTTATTTCATGAAGATATATCATACTTATCTAATAATACCTTAAATTTAATGTTAATTTGGATCAAATTTCATATGAATTTGACCATATGTTATTGAAATCTTTTAAAAAAAATCCTTCTCTGTCCCTTCCCTCACTTATTAATGGGTGAAACTTATCCTCAATTAATAAAAAAATTATGAATTATATCTCATAAAATACTTAATCCAAAAACTTCATGGATTATATAACATCATTCTAGTTCTTTTTCACATCTCCTAATACCAATCATTCAAGGATAAAGGTGAAAGCCAAAGGAGGTTTCTCAAAAAACAGGTATAAAATATTTACCAAGCCCTTTCAATTTTTTTTCTTCTTAAACCATATATAAACCTATTGTATCCAAAAAAATCTAATACATCAAGATAAATATACCTAGATATTATTATAATGATGGGGAAACCATTTATAAGATCTTATCCATCAAATGTGAAGTGAAAGTGTTTCTTGTGCGTATATGTGGACCACTACCTCAACATAGCGATATGATTCATTCTCCATAACTATATATAATGGTTGGTTTTTTTGATACATTAAGTGTATATATATGATAATTATTTGGAAATAATTTTTCTTTAAATATGAATTAATATATACATTTATTTCAATCCATCCATTGAAAATTGGAAATAGCACTCGCGCTCAACATAGTGATGTAATTCAGTTTTCCAAAAATAATTAAATGAATGTTAATAAATATTTATATTATTAGTATTATTATATTTATATCCATATTAACATTATGTGTAAAATGTAACTATGATAAATTTGTAGAAATAATAACTTCTAAACCAAAACATACATGAAAATTATAACATTTTACACCTGAAATAACATTGATAATGAAATATATTTAATGAATGTGTGATAAATTTTTATAAGTAAACAATGTATAGTATTATAGGTAAGAATATGGTTCTATTTTTAATTATAACTAATTTAAATTTGGTATACAAGAGGATAGAGATCATAGAATGAAAGAAAAACCTGACGTAAATATCCCTTAAGAGCTTTTTGGAAAGGAGGCTAAAAATAAATATAAACCATTGAAGATGATGGCTATAAATAGTGGGTAATGGGTGAGGAGTATGGGGGAAAATAAAATCCTTGGGAGATTCTCATTCACTTCTTGGAAGAATTATTGGAGGATAATTTTCTAATTTATTCTTCTCAAGAGGATACAGACAGGATAGAAGAGAGATCGATTCTTGTGGACCCCAATAATGAGAAGTGTGAGTCGATGAAGAAAATATCTCATATTATAACAAGAGGATAAAATGAGAGAAATATACGCATGGATAATGTCATCCAAGTATAGGAAAACATGGCATATCATTTTTAAGACCTCGTCATGGATGATCTGGATAAAAAGGTAATTGATCTTCATTGGAAATTATATATGGAGATTGATTCCAATATTTTCATTATTTCATTAAATGTTTTTTTTTATTTATTATACAATCTTTTATATTCTGGTTGTAACTTTTGAAATTTTCCACTAATTTCATAAAAGTTATTCTAAAATATAAAATCATATTTTCATCTATTAAATAATTTTTCAATGATACATGTTTGATGTTATGTTCTAACTTATGTTTATGGTCTGTATATATTACCCAATTTATATATTATATCATTTATACTTACTAATTAATGTAAAATAATGTTAAAATTCAAAATATTTCATCCAAGTGGGTTTTATTCCAATGTTATGATACTAGTAAGGGTTTATCATCTCAAATTGTCCTCTTTGGGACATATATTCGGTTATAAACATATATTCATCACGTGGTGTATCTTTTATCTAATTGATATGTTTTATCTTGAATATCCTTATATTTATGGTATTTAATGTTTCATTTTAATGTATTCCTCTTATGTGGGTTTATGATTCATAAGGTGTAAAATTGGTGTGGTTGTTATGTTACAATCTCTTTTTTACCAGGATCTTTTATTCTTAATTTTTCAATAATGAAGTTATATAATCTATTTCTCATTAATATTTTGTTTTTATTCATATATAGATAATTTTTAATGTTAAAAATTTTCTTTTATTTTTACTCTCCCTGAGTACTCAACAGTCTTGAAGAACTTTTTTTATGAAAGTTGACTTTGTTTTTCTCTTCGACCAGATTGTTTTTCTTCCATGTCCTTATTTTCATCAAAAAAAATCTATAATGTTTTTACCTTTCATAAATAGTTATTTAAATTCTTTCTTAACAATATTTTACATTATTTACCATGGTTTAAAATTAAAATATTTATCATTTTCCAAAAAAATAGTTTTTTATGTTTATAAAAAATATTGAGGGAATATTTTTTTTAACATTCCATGTGTGAAAGGATTTTCCCATCATCATGAATAATATTTTATTTTATGATTCCTCTAAAATTTTTAATGTATATTTAAAAAAATAATTTTTTTTCATTAGTTTTTTTTTGAAAAAAATATGCTTTTAAATAAGGGTTTTTAATATAAAATAGGTATTTTCTACAAGAAATTTTTTGGTTATCATTTAAAATAATTTTCATAAATAAAATCCTTTTATGTAACTCATGATTTTTTGGAAAATTGATATTGTGTTTCCAATTTAATTCCTTCCATGAATGGTTTGTGATTGTGATGATGAAATATTGATGAAAATAGTATTTTTTGTGGGTTAAAATATATTGAAATGATAAATGATTTCATGATATTACTAAATACCAATGAATTGATTATGAATATTTCTGGGTAAGACCATTATAACCCTCTAATTCATTTTTTAAATAATAATTTTTAATGATCTCAAAGGTTATTGTAACATCCTAGGTAAATAAACAATATTACACTTTTATATTTATTAATATTTGTGAATTAAATATTAATTTTACTTCAAAGGTGATGCTATGTTAGATAGCTTACTCAAATCACAACAATGTGTTTCTTTAAAATCTTATGTTACACACAACGTTGAGATATATCAAAAAATATATAATATTATTATTATTTTAAATAGTAGTTAATGCCTAGCTGTTGGTTTTGTGTGAATGAATAGAACTAACTAAAAATGATTATACATGTTTGTTAAATGACATTACATTTATCTTAACCAAATTGGAGGCTTAAAATAAGAATGAATCCTATTTTAATAATGAAATACACTAATATTATTTAAAAGGTCGTTTTACTGCATTTTGATGGAGAACCCCTTTTAAATCTAGTTTGTTTCACTTTTATATGTTCTATTTAACAAAATAAAATTCTTCTTTAGAATAAGGACATCAAAATTTAATTTCTATTAAATTTTCTTATTTTTATGATAATGTTTATTTTTTAATGAATAGTGAAAATACTGTATTTTAATTCCAAATTGCCTTTTAATCAAATTTATTTACATGGGTAGATTATCATTTTAATTGGTTTGAAAGGGTAAAAATATTATTTTTTTACCATTTAATCCAATGTTGGTCATTGGTAGTAATTTTACATTGAAATCGTACATAAAAAAGTGTAAATATTTTGATGGTTATATTTCTTAAAAATGTGATTTTAGTTTTGAAAGTGGGAATTAATTTTAAATAGATTTCTACCACATTCGTGTTTTGAATTTGGAAAAATGGATTCCATATTTGGAAACATGAGGTCAAAATTATGTAAATAGGTAACTTTTATTTTTATACATTATGAATAATTTTTTTCTGTAAATATTTTATTTACCATGTTTAAATGGTAAATCTGGTAAATAAGGATAAATTTTGTTTATAATAATATATAATTACCCTAACACATGTCATAATCTGAATTATTGATACATTTCTGGCCATGGTCATCCTTGGGTCAAAATTGGGGCCCCATGGAGCCACTTAAATGTGATAATGACACACTATATTAATTAATTTAAAGTAAAGGAAAAAATGACATTAAAAAATATCTTTTAGTAAAACAATTTTTACATGGGGTTATATAATTTATATCATCGACTATAAGTATTCATTAAAAATATGAAAATATTTCCTACATCATAGTATTTTATTTAATGTTTTATACATCAAATAAATAAAATTAGTTATGACACAATGATGATCTGGTGTTTACCTCATTAAGGAATGATTTAAATAAATAAGAGTATAAAAATAAAAATAATATCTAAAAACAAAAAAATTCTTATTGGATGATTTTATTTCGAACATGAGTCAACTTATCTTCAACTTTAATGTGTTTTGGACCTTATTAAAATGATGATAAGTTTATAATAAAATTATATTTTCAAACTACCCTAAAGAGCCCCTCCCCCCCCCTTATAAAAATCCCTCACCTCCAACCCATTACTCACACCACTCAAGCCCTTTGGGTCTTCCAAACTCTACCAAAATCACCTGTAAATATCTCGATATTCCACCAATAAGCCTTACCTTAGGCATAAGGTACATCAATAAATTAATTTGGTTTAAACTAAAGGGTGTTACCCGATTTAAGGGTAACGTCTTTTCTTAAGTTCTTTTCATTTAATTTATTTCTCCAACCCCAAAATTTTTTTTAATTATTTTGTTTATTAAAAAATTATAATAAATATACTAGGTTTTTTATATGAGATGTATTCTAAATACACATACCCACACCTACGTCTAATTGGTAAAGAACATACTGTTTCTGTGGACGATGAACTATTGCCTCACGAAACGATGATTATTCAAACATCTCCTACCACCTATTATGGTCACCATTAAGATGGAAATTTATTTACATGTGATATATATTATATTTATATTGTCTCTATAATTATTTATTTTTCATTTATATCATACCTTTATGGTTTCCATAATGGGTAAATACGATAATTTCATTTGAGAAGTGCGGACTACCGCCCCCTCAAAGTGATCTGACTCGTTCATACCATACATGGAACGTTTAAAGGATGGACTTAATTAAATTGACTATAATATATATTATTATATAATTATAATAAACATATTTATTATTATTTTTTCATTCCATTAAATATAAAATAGAAATGAAAGTAGTGTTCGTGTGTACGTACGACATACAGTCTCCTTGAATGGTGCGTTTCATTTATTAACTCCAAATGATATGGAATATTATAAATAAATATACACTATATATATATATGATATATATTATATCCATATCATTAACATCAATCTATAGATAATGTACTTTTGACCACATGGAGAATTTTTAATTATAAAAAGTTCATTTTTTATAAGAGTTCTAAACATCAACAAAATGTCCGATATGAACTAAATTAATTAACTAATTGTTATAGAAATGTAATAAGTGATATAAAAGGAATAATAAACTTTAAAACTTTTTTGAATTATGTATAAATAAACTACTATTTATTATTCAAGAAGAGCATGGAACATACGAGTCAAGCTAGACACAGGGTTATCTCACTTTTAATTTCGTGATATTTCCCTTATTCATCACTTATTTATTTCATGTGGTGTATTGTGTAATTCCATTTGATATATATTATAATGATTATATTTATATTCATGTTATTATATGACCCATTTAGTGGTTATTAACTTTTGGTCTTACGACTCAATTGATTACAATGTGGTAAGGGTTTTTCGTCTCACTTTTTATTTACGTGAGATTCATGATATATTATCCACTATTTACTTTTGGGTGGTGTATGTACTTCCCATGATTTTTTTAATTGTGTAATATAATTTAATTTAATTGTAATTACATCTTTATTTTATGAACTTTCTTTCACGGGGTATATGTTCTGTAAGTTACCAAATCATTGAGGGAATCTTTAAGCCTCCTCTTTTTAAAAGACTTAATTTATGTTATGTATTTCAATTTCCACTTTCTTATGTTTGGATATGTTATTATATATCCTTATTTCTGTAAATTTTGTGTCCATGTGATTATTGAACCTCTTATCTCTCATCAAATCATTTTCCTGATTTTTATTTGATGTCGTTATGCTGTAGAATTTCAGTATGAAAACTACTTAACCCAATTTCAATTATTTGGGTTGAACTTAATCTTCTTGATTATTTCATGCTTTGGATATGTGGTAATGACATATGATTTTTTTACACATGATATCCAATTATATTTGTTGTATTCTTTTTTTTACACCAAATTATGTCATTCATTTATCCTTAATCTAAGGATACGATCTTTGAAAGGGACATTGCCTCATTTTACATTTCATTTAGGCTTATTTGTTGTTATACACCAATTCAATTTTATATAGTGTATATACTTCACTTTGAAAAATTATATGATGAATCTTATTATTCTCATTATATTATAAGGTTTGATTAATTTTATTCCTATATTATTTGTATTCGTGCGTCTCTCATTTGGTTTAGAACTCCTTACCTAAAGTATTGTTTTAATGATTTCATCTTCTAAATCTTTTTCATTAATATCCATGTTTAAAAAAGGATTTATTTATATGGATATTATTGTTTGAAATTAAAATTCCTTTTAAATTATTCAAAATGGTATGGGACACTTTTATTCCAAAATATCTTTATTAAGTGTTATAAATGGTTTGATTAAGCATTGATTTTGTCAATATCTTGAAATGATATGTTGCGATTGAAATGAGGACATGTTATCTTTCCTTTATATGTGTTATAAATATGTTATGGTTATTGGGAATTGTTTAATTATATGGGTAGTTCCTTGATAATCCTAGGGCAGGTGAGCCCGAGATAGCTCTCCAATTCATTGGGTAACGCGACAGAGGTAAACATTAATGTTTCTCCTAAGAGATTAAGAGAATTTATTGTGATGGGTATTCCAAGTGTAACGCCCTATGTAGCTGTGAAAGCTATATTGTATGATTGATATGGATTCCAGAAGTTACCATTATTATTTATGATTTCTATGTGTTATTCATAAATCTTGTGATTTTATGAGGTATGCTAAACATCTTAGGTTTTGTATCTATTAATGACTCATGTTTTCTTTCATTATTTTATAACCGTTACTATGCTTTTTACGATCATCACATGTTTTTGAAATGTTTTTCACTGGGTATAAGGAAGTGTAAGAGAAAGGAAGAACTCAAGAATATTTATATCAAGAAAACAATTATTGTTTTTATTTGAGCAATTTTATTTTATGAAAAAATGTGAAACTGAGTAGAAGTGTCTAATTTTTAATTTTTGGGATTTAATTTAATTGTTAGGGAAAAATTATATAAATCTGTAAACCTAAAAAAATTCTCAATGTGAATTATTAACTTAATTCAAGATTATGTAATGTTTAATTCTCAGGCCTGATAGTTGGTATCAAAGGTCAGTTTAGACAACATTAGGGATTTGGATTTTGTATTAGACACATGGTTAGTCACTATGTCTACTATTTAAGTTAAATCTATATTTTATAACTATTTCAGATCAAGGAATGTCAGTTACAAATGGAAGTAGAAGGATCTCAAACACCATTCATATTTCTTTCTGATGAAATGATTGCAATAATTATTGAAAATTCATGTTCAAATGATTGCGAAACTTTTTATAACATAAACTCACTTACAAGAAAACTTTTTAGATATCAAACACCTCCACTATACCTAGATACCATTATGGATCACGGGTTGTGTTTAATAAAATCTTATTTTCCCAATATTCTGATATTATCAAGAAAGGTATATATTATCAAGGAATTTTCAAGTATTTTTCATTATCATAATATTTTGAAGCAGATTATGATTTTGAAAATGGTGCTGAAGAAAGAGACCCTTGCACAACCAATTTATATTTGAATTTTAAATTATAGTCATTCATCACATAAATATGGTATTTTAAAATGATCATTGATTGAATGATTCAACTGAAACTCATACTGACTTTTTTATAAAAATCATTTTTATCAAATGTTTTGAAATTATATGTTATAAAATATTACTTTCCAAAACTATTTTTTATGAACACTCATATCAACCATGATGTACAAGGTGTATTTAGATGAAGGAATAAAATTATTTTTAAGGATATCTAAATAATTTTTGAAATGAATGGACCTTATACCTATGTGAACAAGATGATAATGAATCCATGTGGACATCATGACCAAGGTATGATGTTATTTATTTTATTAATAGTTTTATTTTATCATATAAAGGTGAAATAAAAATGACAGCATATATAATTCTTCATTAATATGTTGAGGTCTTAATGAGTTTGGATAAAAATGATAGGTATAATACAACCATTTAAGTTAAAATATTTTAGGGATATTTTTTAGTTTTTAAAAAAAGTACAACCCTTAAGATGGTCGAGAACCCGTAAAATGGGTGACAACCCATCACGTCCTACAAGGCCATGGGAATCAAACCCACAACTGAAGGGAGACAAGGGAACAATTCCTACCACTAGCCTACGTGAAGTCCATAGTTAGTATGAGTTATAATTTACTTAAATTATTTTATGGATCAAGAATATGTTGATTTAGGGAACTTATGTTTTATCAAATGGATATTTGTAGAATAAGAAAATTATTTGGAGATTATGTGATAATGGTTATTTTGGAAGACGTTCCCTCTTTTGAGTAACCACTATATGCCTAAGAAAAATACAATACTATGGGATTTCATTTTTGGAATAATGGATGAAATTTTATTTGGAAAGAGTATATGTTTTATGGATATTTTGTTTATTTATAGAAATGATTAACCTATCATAGAGAATATGTGATTATGATAATTACTCTTCAGTATGAGACTTTAAGAGTAGTTGATGTTTTTGGAAATAAATGTTATGATTTACTATAGAAGACTATGTGATTAAATCTGTCAATGTTTTGAGTTTCAATATTATTTTGGATTACATTGAATAATTCTATGGAAAATTCATTATTGAATGGTCTTTGTTGAACTTTGGGGATTGTTTGAAAAATTATGGAGATTAAGAGTAGTTTTCCTTTTTGAAAAAGATTATCCATTTAGAGATTATCTGATCTTGTACTAACAATTTTGGTTTTGGTTAATGTCTAAAGATATGGTAAATATATAGTTCATAATTTATGGATTATGAGATTATATAGAAGTTGGTTATTTCACTTTTAATGTAAACAAGTCATCTTAAATAAGCATCATTTAGAGAAAATATGAGTTTGTGGTAAAAATCTAGTAATGGATGAAAGTCTACATGAAAAGTAAGTATTTATCCTTATTTTCTTATTCAAGATATTAAATAAATTCCTCAAAATTATAAATAAGGAACATAAAATAACATATTCTGTTTACTTTTCTTACTAGGGAATCAAAGACCATTTAACCCATCACATGTTTGTGATTTTATTATGGTTAACATTCTCCTAATCATGTTTTCTATCACTCTCCAAGAGAACATGATGGTTATTTTCACCAACAGATACATGTTGTCAAGGAATCCTAGTATCTATTTTCTCTGGTGACCTTTTTTATTTTCTTTCATTCTTTTAAAGTGATAGATTTATTGACTCTTTTTTTATGTGGAAATTTTAATGATGTTTCTGAGCCCAATTTTAAAATTATGAGGACACAATTCACAAAAGGGGGTAAGGATGTTACATCCTAGGTAAATAAATAATATGACATTTTCATATTTATTAAAAATTTTGAATTTAATATTAATTATACTTTAAAGGCAATGTTATGGGTGATAGCATACTCAACTCGCAACGACGGGTTTTTTTGAAATCTTATGATGTTCACAATGTTGAGTTATACTGAAAAATAATATAATATTATTATTATTATAAATTTTAGTAAATTACTAGAAGTTATATTGGCGGGAATGAAAAAAAATATCTAAATTATTATTATACCTTTTTGTTAAATGACTTTATATTTATCCAATAAATTTTAGAGGCTTAAAATAAGAATGGGTCCTCTTTTATGCATGAAATACCCTAATATTCTTTAAAAGTTCATTTTACCACCTATTGATGGATAACCCTTTTTAAATATAGTTTTTGTCACTTTTATATGTTATATATTAAAAAATGAAATTATTATTTAAAATAGGGACATCAAAATTCACATTGGATGATGTTTTGGTATTTTTCTGATAAAGTTCATTTTGTAATGAATATTGAAAAATACTATATTTCAATTCAAAACTTCTTTCTAAATTAATTTATTAATATGGATAAATTAATATTTTAATTGGTTTTAAAGTGTTTTATGATTTTTTTACCATTTAATAAAAAAATTTCATTTGAAGTAATTTCACTTAGAAATTGGAGATAAACAAGTGTCTATATTTTGATCATTATTATTTCATAAAAACATGTTTTTTTGCAGAAAAAAATAATTTAAAAATAATTTCTACAACTTATATATTTTGAATTTGGAAAAATGGATTTCCTATTTGGAAACAAGAGGTCCAAATTTTTTAAATTGGTACCTTTTTTTTATAAATTATGAATATTTAATTTAGTAAATATTTTATTTACCATAGTTAAAGGGAAAATATAGTAAATAATGGAAAAAATAATATCATAATAATATTAAATTACCCTAAATTGTGTCTTAATCAAATATTTATGATAAATTTCAGACCATGTCCATCCTTGGGTCTATTTTGGGGCCCCATGGAGCCACTTAAGAGGGATAATTACACTTTATATTAATTAAATTAATGTAAAGACAACAATGACATAAACAAATATATTTTTGTAAAACCAATTTTTATATAGGGTTATATAAGTTATATCTTCAACTATAAATATACATTATAAATATAAAACAATTTCCTACATCATTGTATTTTATTTATATTTTTTACACATCAAATAAAATAAATTATTTATAACACAATGATGATGCTATGTTTTCCTCCTTAATGAATGATTTAAATAAATATGATTACGAAAATTAAAACAATGTCTAAAAAATGTACAATTATTATTGTATGATTTTATTTCGAACATGATTCATTGTATATTTGAATTTAATGAGTTTTTCGCCTTTCTAAACTGAATATATGTTTATAATAAAATAATATTTTCAAACATCCCTAAATAGCCCCTCCTCCCCCTTCAAAAAGGCCCTCTCCTCTAACCTATTACTCACACCACTCAATCCCCATGTCTCATCCAACCACTCCCCATATATGCTCTTAATATCCTTATATTCCACATATAATCATTAATTTTGGCATAAGTAACTTCAAGAAATCCTTTTGGTTCAAACCAATGGGAGTTACCTGATTTAATGGCAACGTCTTCTCTTAAGTTCTTTTCTTTTATTTTACTTCTCTAACCCCTAAAGACTTTTTTCATTTCTTTTATAAAAAACACATTATCCGAAATATAATTTTTTATTATATGAGAATGATTTTAAATACAGTTACACACACCTCCAGCTAATGGGTAATGAACATATTTTTTCTGTGGACAACCAACTACTGCCACACGAAATGATGATTGTTCAATATCCTTCTGTCACATCTTATTGTAGCCATTAAGATGGAACTATATTTACATTATATATATAATATATTTATATTTTCTCTATAATTTATTATTTTTCATTTATATCATACCTATATGGGTTCCATAATGGGTAAATACAATAATTTTATTTGAGGAAGTGCGGGCTACCACCCCATTAAAGTGATACGACTCATTCATGCCATACGTGGAATGTATAAATGATTGATTTAATTAAATTAAATAAAATATATATTATAATTTAATAATAATATACCTATGTATTAATATGTTTTCATTCCATTAAATATAAAATAGAAATGAAAGTAGCATTCATGTGTACGTGCGGCTTATCGTCTCCATGAACGGTGTGTTTCATTTATTAATTACAAATGATATGGAATATTATAAAAACATATAAAATTGATATATATGATAAATATTATATCTAAATCTTTAATATAATTCTGTAGATAATTTAATTTTGACCACATGGACAATTTTTAATTATAACAAGTTCATTTTTTATTAATGTTCTGAACATCGACAAAATGTCTGATATGAACTCAAATAAATAACTAATTGTTATAAAAAGTTGATAAACGGTATAAAATGAATAAAAAATGAAATATGTTCTTATGGAAGTAGAAATTATCTTATGTTTATTATTCAGGAAGAACACAGAACATACGAGACATTTCAGACACGAGGTAAGGGGTTTCTTATCTCACTTTTAATATCGAGAGACTTCCATTGTTGATCACTTATTTATTTCTTGTGGTCTATTATGTTTTGAAATTATATATATATTATAATTATTATATTTATATTCTTTTTTTTGATGTGATTTATTTGTTTTTTATTAACTTTTGGTCTTACGACTTGATTGATTACAACATGGTAAGGGGTTTTCAACTCAATTTTTATTCTCATGAGATTCATTCTATATTTACCACTATTTACATTTGTGTGGTGTATTTACTTCCCTTAATTGTATTCATTGCATAATATAATTTAATTTATTTCTATTTACATCCTTATTCTATTATCCTTCTTTCATGGGGTGCATGTTTCATAAGTTACCAAATCTGTGGGGGAATCTTTCACCCTCCTCTTTTTAAAAGACTTAATTTATGTTATGTCTTTTAATTTCCACTTTCTATGGTGAGAATATGTTATTATATATCCTTATTTATATACATTCTGTTTCAATGTGATGATAGATCATTTTTTATCTCATCAAATCATTTTATTTATTGTTAAGTGATGTCGTTAGGCTATCAAATTTATGTAAGAAAACTTCATAACACATTTTCAATTCATTGGGTTAAACTTATACTTCTTGATTATGTCATGATATGAATATGCTTTAATGAACTAGGATTGTTTTACACATAATATCCACTTTTATTTGGTCTATTATTATTTTTCACACATAATTATGTCATTGATTTATTCATAATATAAGAATACGATCTTTGTAAGGTACTTTCTCTCAATTAACCTTCAATTGAGGCTTATTTGTTGTTATACGCCAATTCACTTTTATATGGTGCATATACTGCCCTTCGACATATTATATCATGAATATATTTATTCTCATAATATTATATGCTTCGATTAATTTTATTCCTTTGTTATTTATAGTCAAGTGTCTCTCATTTGTTTAAGAACTCCTTGACTAAAGTATTGTTTTAAAGATTTATTCTTCTAAATCATTCTCATTAATATCCATGTTTTAAAAAAGTATTTACTAATATGGATATGAATGTTTGAAATTAAAATTCCTTTTAAAAGATTCAATGTGTTATGGGACACTTCGATTTAAAAAAATCGTTATTAAATGTTTTAAATTGTTTGATAAAGCATTGATTATGTCAATATCAAGAAAATATATACTGTGATTTCAATGAGGAAATGCTATAATTACTTTATTTTTTTATTAATATTTTAGGATTATTGGGAATTGTTTGTGTGTATGGGTGGTTACATGATAAACATAGGGATGTTAAGCCAGAGATAGATCTCCAAGGCATTAGGTAATATGATAGAGGTAAACATTAATGTTTCTCCTAAGGGATTTAGGGAATATAAAATGATATGTATTCCAGGTTTAACTCCCTATGTAGTTGTGAATTCTATAATTTAAGTTTGTGGATTCCACAAGTTAACATTATGATTTATATGTGTTATTCAAAAATCATATGATTTCATGAGGTATTTTAAAGAGATTATGTTTTGTATGTATTGATGAACTAATGTTTTCTTTATTTATTTTGTAACACTTACTAAGATTTTTATGCTCATCCAAAGTTTTTAAAATGGTTTTCACAGGGTATAAGGTAGCATAAGAGAAAGGAAGAACTCAAGAAGATTAATATTAAGAAAAGAATTATTGTTTTCCTTTAATAATTTCTATTTTATAGAAAAAATGGATATGGAGTAGAAGTTTCTACTTTGTAATTTATGATATTTAATCTATTAGTTATTTCTTAATTCCCTAAAACTATAAACCTAAAAATTTCAACAATGTGAATTTTTAAATTAATTCAAGATTATTTAATTTTTAAGGAAGGGACCTTATAGGTACACTAGAGGTTATTCCAATCCCAAAAGCGGGTACATGGGAGGTTACCCCAATCCCAAAAGAGGGTACACTAGAGATTATCCCTAGCCAAAAAAAGGTTACCCTAGGGGATTATCCCAGGCACAAGACCGGGTATATGAAAGTTAATACTAATACTAAAGCATGTACACTGTGTTCAAATAAATCCTATAATGTGATGAATGTCATGATGGGTGTTCCTAACATATGATTTATTTTATCATGATTATTACACATATTTTATCATGATTTTAAGAAATTATATTGTGCCAATTTTATTCTCTTATGGATCATGTTTGATGATTATTTTATGATTTATTTCCCATAAACTAATTATTCTTCTTCCAGGACTCGTGATTTTACAAACCATTGTATCTGAATTTCAAATTTCAAGCTCATTTTCTCATATCCATATGCTCATGATATTAATATATGTAATTATTGATTGATATATTGTTTTAATATCCTTACATATCATATATTCCAAACGATTATAATATTTCATTTTCCTTAGGATATGAAGAAATTTTTTATGTATGATATGTATAATAAGGTATCTTTTTGTGAACAAAAAAGTGGGAGATGATGAAGATCTTTTATATACCAGTGGTTTATGTATCAATGTTTCCATATATAGTAAACTATTGAAGTTATAGTATGTATTATAATGGTATTTAATTAATATTCATATGAAATGATTTAATATTTATGTATGTAAAGTATGGTTCACCAGTCCATGCCTAGCATGCTTTTTCGGAACTACCCATCTATGTACTCTGCCTCCATTTTGATTAAAAGAAATCAATAAATGGGTAAATACATTATCTAAAATTAATTTCCTAAATAATTGTTAAAATATAACTATATAAAGCTTCAAACATTCCATTTATTTTCAAAAAATATATTCAAATTGGTTTCATCAAAATCCCTTCCATTATAAAAATCATTGAAATTTAGAAGAATATTCCATGACTTTTTTTGAAAAATCACCATCAAAATCATTCTTCTTAAAATCAATTTCATTTAAAAATAAAATTTCAAGAATTAACACTTTATTTCAAAATTCATTGCCAAATTGGTTGCATCACACACCCAAAATTCCATTAGAAATCATTTAAAATAATATCAATTCATGTGTTGGAAATTATAACCATTTCAATTGAAGAATGAAATAATGGTTTTAGTTGATATTTAATATATTACGAAATCACTTTCCTCAATTGACGGTATCAAAAATAAACTAATAGGGAATCCATAATCAGATATATGAAAGGATAATACTTGCAACGAGTATATACTTGAACCTAAATCAAAAATCAAGATCAAGGTAATAAATACCAACCTTTGGATGGCTCTATAAGAAACATAATTAAATCAATTCACAGACCATAGATATGGTATCAATAGAACCAATACAAGGTTCTCTACAAGGATAGAACGTTAGATGAAGAAGAACAATTAATAAAATCAATGAACAAACACATTCCTAAGAAAAAATAAAATCCACCACCTGTGGATCCATCAAAATCGATCATATAGATGTAACGAATATCCAAAATAACAATGTGTTCTCTACTTAGTCAAGAGCCTCTTCCACTAGAAGAATAATAAGTCCAAAAGAATGAGTTTCGTGTCCAAAAATTTAAAATTTGGATAAGTTAATTTTCATCACAATGTTTGGAAGCATGATTTTTAAAACTATGTGCCAACTACGTTCCCCTTTTTACTTTAATGGAAGAGCTTGATGATTTGACAAATTGTTCTCCAACCGTGTAAATAGACACTATGTTAATTCAAATAATCTAAGGGGGATTAACATGGTCTGGAAAAATAATGAACCTTACCATTCACCCTCCTATGGGACTCTATATAGTTCATTATTTCTTATGTAAATCCGTATTGTTTTCCCAAATAATGAATGAACCTTAAACAAACCCAGAAACCATTAAAATCTCCAAAATTCCCCCAAAAATCCCCATGAAAATTCCCAAAAGTGATTTTTTTTAATGAATGTTCATGAAAGTAACATGGAGATGTGAAAATGGGTATTTAATTAGAATATTATATCACATATTTTCAACTGAATCATTTTATATAGTTACATCTATCAATTATTTTTGCTCGTGGGCTTGATGGACCTTTTCTTCACACATTATAAAACCTCCAAAACCCTTAAATATATCCCATAATAGTTTATTTCCACAATTATGTCACATAAAATACTCCACCTTTTCATTCCTTTTCTTATCAAAGGTAATTTATACATTTTGAACATTAATCCTCTTATTCTAATGATTCCATCTGATAAAAATGACCTAGATAACTCTTTATAAATATTATAAGAACTCAAAGCTATCTCTCCTTATGTGAAAAATGTTTTATAGCCTAATTCCCTTCAAATAAATATGATTAATCTATTAAATAAGTGATCAATTTTGATTTTTAAATTATGTACATAATCTAAAGAATATCTCCCTAATATTTTTTATTATACTCATACTCAACAATACTTTCCTATTACTTTTTTCATAAATATGGAATCTGATAATTTATATCATGACATTGCTCACAGTGAATATACTTATCAAGTAGAAATACCATCAAATCATTTCATTCAATGATTTACATCTTTTCCACCTCCTTATTTTTTTGAATTAATAATCTTTATTTATCAGTATATCCCATTAAATGATAGACCACCATAATAACCTCTTCTAATTAATTATATCCCAATCACTATATTTCATCTCCATAGACTAAATTTATTTCTTAGTCATAATAAGATTAGTGGTTCTATTAAAATATAGAGATTGATGCCTTATTAAACTATACAATGTTGTAAAACTTTATTGATTGGAAATAGGTTGATCCATAGAGGAATGGTTTTTTCATAACCGTGGTCACATTTAATAAAATAGAGATAATATTATCATATCTAACAAAACATTCATTGGTTTTCTCACTTGGGAAATCCAAACATTAACTATAGGTGTTGAAAATTTTTTCATTCCTTCCATTAGTTTTTATATCAAAATAATTACATATATTTATTAGTTCATAAATGACACTACAAATTAAGATTTATAATATATATTTTTGAAAAATGTTTTACATGTTCATATCATATGTTCTATCCATTATCAAAAAATTTCTAAAATTTCCTATAAAATTATAGTTAAATTTAGTTCTCTGGCTATGTTCTTCATTATCTGGTTTTTGAGTTTTTTACTAAATTATATCTCATACCAATAGTAATATCCTTAACTCCTACTAATCAGAGCCTATGGTCATGTTATACATTAAAAACATTCAGAATCCAAATATTTGAAGTCTCAAGAAACTAAATACATATTAAATAATTAAATTGGAACATAAATCATATCATAATAATATATTAAATTTTTTTATTCCTAGGTTTATTATCATTAGATCATATATTCCATTAATCATGTTTTCCTAGAGATGTAGGGATAAAATATAAAATTGTGGTCTTAGAGGCTCCATGAAGGGTAGTGTATAGTCAAAAGATAAATGATATAAATTATTGAGAGGGAAAAAATATTGAATTTATTTCTTATAAATAACAACATGATAATAAAATATCTATGGATTATATAATAATAGAAATAAAAAAATAACATGGATAAAAAACTAAATATCATGGAAATATAATTCATAATATCAAATATTATGACCTTAATATTAAGGAATCATTCCATGAAAACATATATAAAAGGTTAATCGTATACTCAACACCCAGACTAGTTTTTTTATAAGAACTAATGATACATCAAGGTTATATAATATTTTGGGACCCATACATCACTCACAATGTCTAATTGACACATCATATTAAATGAATAAATTGTTAAATAATAGTACACATAATATTCTCCAAGAAACCAATTATATAAACCTAGATATTCAATATTAATATGTAATGGAATAAGTGGTATACAGATTGTCAATTTTTCCACAATTAAATAACTGATATAATAATTTAGTTAAACAGACTTCAATATGAATTATGAAATCTATTCTTTTAAAACATTGTAGGGTGAAGGGTATACGTTCATGTAAAAATTATAAAACACAATATATTGAAATAAAGGATAATATATATAATAAATATATGATATAAAAAACATGTATATGTTAGAAAAAAATCATTATAGATATTGAGAGTGATAGAGAACATAATCATAAGAAATGATAAAGAGTGCGAGAATCCCCTTATGAAAAATGTATGGTATAAATTCAATATGTTTAGTGAGGACACTAGATTAAATAAAAAGGAAGGGTAAATAATTAAGGTAAACATTCATCCATTTTTGAAATAATAGAGAAGTGGTGATAGATTATAAAAATTAAGGATAATTGGAAGATTAAAATTTACCTCAAGCCATGACATTTACCAAATGATCCTCCAACCTATTGAATAGTCAAGTTAAATTAATTAATTTAATGGTCTTATTAATATTAATTTCATCTCTTGTAATCTATTTATTGACATTTTTTATTCATTTATTAAACTGATGTTTTTTACCTCAACTATTTTAAGGTTGTTCAGTTGATTCCAAAACAAATTCATCGTAATACTAATAGTAATATTACACATTCCAAAGGTTTCATAATATATTAAAGTTTCAATGTATATGGATTATGTCATTATATAAGTATGGTATTTCAGTATATCAATAGATAGTAAAAATTTAGAGAATCTTCCTTGATAATCTTTTTTAGATGATTAAAATTTTCTAAGAATGTTTGATTTGAATATCATTATTAGTGTTATTCAAACAAGGTTAAATACCCTAAGAGGGGGTGAATTTTGGTATGATAGATTAAAACACATACCCCTATGCATCTTGTTTCCATATTAAAAAAACACTCATCTCTCTCTTTCTCAAAGAAAAGTATGAGACAAAATGAAAACATGCATGTCACACATCAATTTTACTTGGTCACCCACACTAGGATTCGTCCAAGGAGAATACATATGTAATGTTCCTATATACCAAATTCACTAAATTGATCGGTTGTAGAAAATTTCATAGTAGACTCATTATCCCTCCATGTTCACTACCAATCATAATTTGAAAGCTTACTCTTCCCTCAAATGAAGTGTTATCACAACACCTTTAAAAGATTATTCTATTGATAAATTGAATCATTATTGTTTACTCATTTTTTTGTACATCATGAAGCTATTATTTCATCTTCTTGATGAATAAAACTTTACCATTGAACTTCTAGGAAAATAATTTTGGTTCATTTAAGATTCCCTTTCGCAAAATCATATTTCAACTTTCAGGAAAATATAAAATTATTCGCAAAACATTTCAATACATAATGAAACAAATTTATAAAATTATATAATTGTATTGAAAATTTATAATATTTTATTAATCCTCCTTCTTTTATGAATATGATTTTTTAATAAATCCTACAAAAAAATATTCCATAAAATTATATTGTGAATTTAGTGCCTTTGGATTTTTGGCAAGGCGTACTATATACAAAATTGGGGTGTAGTTACCTATTTATAGAAGCATTAGCACCATTAAGAAACTTTTTAACTCACCAATAACATTTCACAAAACTCTTCAGTCTATTTTCAAAACAAAATGTCATCGAGAAAATTATAAATTAATTTTTATTTTTTTGAAACAAACAGTATTATGTGAAACTTTCTTCAGTGAGTAACCAATATTTCACAAAGATCTAATCCTTACTGAACCACAAAAAATTCATAAATTTCATACCATTTCCATATTTTCATGAGGTGGAAATATAGATATATCTTCTATAAAACTCTTCCATTTATCCAAAATTCTGAAACCCATATTTTTTGAACTCTAGGAAATAATCAAACCTAGAACATGTTACAAAATATCTTACAGAGTATCTGTGACTCTATCTTGATTATTTTTCAACATACCTAGTCAAAAATCATGTTGAAACTCCACAACTATACTTATCAACCTCCTTTTCAACAAACACAATCAACCCAAAAACACTATAGAGTCACATTCGGGGGGGTTTTCCAACCCCCCTAAACTTGTTGACAATGTTGCACCCTTTAATACGTGATTTAATCATTTATCTCTAGTATTTTTATAAGACCATTAAATTCTACATCTGTAACCATAAATAAAATCATATTACCCTATAGAGTTAATAATAATTTACATAACACATACTCTAATCTCACATGATCCCTATTCAGTATGAGAAACAAGAGTAGAATGAAAAATTTCCCCAATTAATCACTTCATTCATGAGAAGACCAACTATTCAACCCCATTGGGAATCACCTTCCATTACTAATTCCATAGGTTGTGATATTTATACTTTCAAAAAATAACTCCACTATCATCAGATTTAAAAAATCTCATTTTTCTATACCCCCACCCACTGTCAGCTTCTCCTCATGTCTAGATCAAGGCATTTTCTCCCAATTTTTCAATAAACCAAAATTTAACTCCTTCGTGCATTTCAGCATGGTCAAGAACACATATTTTCATATAGGGTAAAACTCAAAATACATTATTAATATGGTGTTCCACATAAAAACATTTTCAAGTGTGGGGAGTTTACTAAACTTTAAGATCCAGGTGAATTCGTTAAAAAGATTCTTTGGGTAAGACCTTCATTTTTATGTCTTCAACCTATAGTTCAATAAGATCATACTCTTTCTCCAAAATAACATTCCCTAAATTATCCATGATAAAGTGATACTTGATTCCAATATTCTTCATATGTTACTGATTGACTATATGTTTTTTATGGTTAATAGCACCTAAATTATCTCAATTAATCTTATCCAGTGAATTTACATCCACTCTCATATCATCGATATTCTACTTCATTTTTAGTAACTATTTTAATGATTGAGTAGACATAATATATTAAGAATTTGTAGGTATTAGAGAGATAAAATATTATTTCATACATATCCTTGAAATACACAGTCTATAAAGATAGAATTCACCACCTAACATTGATTTTCTATCTTCTACTGAACCATCCCAATCTGCATCTATATAACCCAATAACTATTACCATCAAAGTGTAATTTCCTAGTAATTACCCATGAAAATATCATTCAGGTTACCATCATAGTGTTATTTCATTGTAATTATCCATTCCAAATCTTCTTAAAACCTCTATAGAATACTTGGATTCAAAAAGAAATGTGCATTTCTTCATTGTGTCATAAATAAACCAAATATAACAACATTTCACCAATAATTAACTTTTCAAAATCACTTTTCATTAATATTATGATTTTTTTTGCACTGTACTTCATCTGATCCATCTAATAATACATCCATGACAAACACTAGAACCATTATCCTTTGGTCACTATCATTTTTTTAATTTATATTGTAAACAACTCCACCACACGGAATACCGAGATTCTTCAAACATATAATTATTATTTAACACCCTTCTCTTTGTTCCTACATTAATCCAATCAGTTGATTATTTAGTCGTAAAACATTATTCCCTTATTTATGGACACAAAAAAAATTTGGTTGTTTGATGTACACTTCTTATTCCTCAACCCCATTCTAAAATTTAGACATTTTTTCTATCTAGAAAACATTGAATTTATTTTTTCATACTATAAACAATAATAATTTGATTGTGTCTATATTTACCATAGGTGAAAACATTTCATCAACAATGACTCCCTAAATCTAGGTATATTATTTGTACACTAGCCATTCTTTATTACATCTTATGATGTCATCTTCATTCATTTTTATATGGAATACCCATTTGGTTCTAATGACATTATTATCTTCACCATTGAACGAATCTCCACTGTATAGTTAATTTTTATTTTGTAAGGTCTTAATTCGTAGTTGAAACACAATTTTCATCTCCTAATGAATCTTCAAAACATTTCATCTCTTCTAGATATAGAATGTATACATGCTATAGAGACTCATTCTCCTTGTTCAAACTTGCACTTCCTGATCCCGGATGATATTATTCTTTTATATTTATTCTCGTAGCATCAAATTTTGTGTAGACACAAGTTTAACCCCATAATTTTCATCATTGGTATCTTCTTCTAGATTATCATCTCCCACATCCACTCCCCCTTATTTACTTACCTTCACGTCACTATCATCTAGAAACTATAAACTATTTTGTTAAAGATTCTATTCATTATATACTATAGATGCATCATTACATTCAACCAATTTTACCATACTATTATTAAATCATTTATATTCAATTCTTTTTTCAGTGTCTTAAAGGAATATCGGCTCAACTTTATGAGACATTGAATTCATGTATTTCTCATTATTGAGAATAAAACACATATTTCCAAATATTTAAAAGTATTTCAATGTTGCGTAATGTCTATACCATAGCTCATACGGTTACTTTTCATATTTACGGCATTAAATAAATCTCTTGGATATGTATACAGATGTCAATACTACTTCCTTACTTAATTTCTATAGTAGTTACTTATCAATAATAATTTTTTTGGACCTGTTGTTAATGATCCAATTTTTCCTCTTAATAACTCCATTTTTAAGGGAGTTTTCAATACTGAAATCTGGTTTTCTATCCTCTGTTTTTAGATAATCCTATACTTATATGTTTATCAATCTTAAGTCATTATGAGTTCAATTTTTCAGAATCTTCTTCACAAGCATTCATTCAACTTCCCTGTGATATAATGTTATTAAAACTAACACCTTGTACTTATGTAATTGAAATATATTCATTCCTCTCTATTGAGATAATCAGTGAAATAATCATAATACCTTTCCCTATCAGTAGATCATGCTGATATGGGTCCACATATATTATTATACACCAATTAATGAACTCTGGTTGACTTCAATTTTTTTACTTATACATTTTCTGATAATATTACCTTATTGGAATGTATCACACGTTTGAGTACGATCACGGTATAGCATGGGGAGGTGTCAAGATGAAACACATTTAACCAGATATTCTAAATATGGTTGGAACTAATGATAAATACATCAATACCAAAACGTATTTTCTTCCCCTTTGTATTGAAATCACAATACTTCTACTCTACTCATTTGGTAGATATTTTCCTCCATGCCCTTTCTATATAGAAAAACAGCATCATATTTTCCCTTTATGATACACAACTTCTTGGTAAAGATTATATCATGACCTAAGTCACACAATTGACTAAAAAATAGTATTTTGTGACTGAGACCTTCATAAAACAAGACATATTCATGTATCATATCTTTTCTCTCAAATATTTTTTCCCCAACCTAGTAATCATTAAGCCTTTACCATTTACAAATTGAATAGAACATTCCTTATAATATTTAATGTCTATTACAAGATACATATTTCCAATCATATGGGTTGTTCATCCACTATCAAGGAACTATACACCAAAATTATCTTATTCCTTAATGGAATTATTTCCAACCACTACCTACTCAGATATTTTCATTTTGATCTATTTCATTAACAACATATGTAGAGTTGAATGGTACTATTTATCTTCCATATATTATGATGGAGTAGCTTCATTTTACATTTAAACATATTGATTTTGTGTTTTTGGATCATTTGATGATTCTTTGATCATATTATTATGACCACATTGGTTCTTCTTCATCACATTCCTATGAATTTTTTATGAATAATATTTATTCATGTGTCCAAATCCTCTGCACCAAAAATTGTGACCATCAAAATTACTCTTGGAAAATTAAGCAATGTGTGGAGGCCTTTGTATCTCTTATTCCCTTCTATAACTTTTGGTTATGGAACATACATTTTAATACTCAAATACTTCCATATAAATAACACCTTATATGAGGTGAATTCGTATGTGTTTCTACTAATGAAATGATAGATCAATGGGTTCTTCAAAACATCAAATTTTGATTCATACAAAAATAAATTTTCATCATCAATGTTGGTGTGAGTTTTCTAAAATTAGTCATCACAGATTTATATTTGGGATTAAGCTCTATATAGGCCTATTCATTTATATATAATGCTTTCTTTTGTTTTAGTGGTCCCATGTGCTCTACACATTGTTTTTTATCCCCTAATTGATCTTCTTTCCTAATATTATATCGGGATTCCAGAGACTCTCCTAATCATTGGAATTTATTCCCAACCTAATAACATCCAATTTATGTTCTTCAGAATGTTTTATTTTATCATTCATTATTTTAGTCAAGAAATCAATTACACTGGTCTATTCCTCAACTTCAAGCATGTACTTAATTTCCTTTTTGGCATTCTATCACATTAAGAACATCAGATTTTTAATTTCTACATTCCACTTATTCTTTTCTTCATCGTTTTACGACCTATAGAATTTTCTATCATAAACCTCTCTATTAGATTTATTTTTTTATATCTCTAAACATCTATCTCCTCAAGAGTGGAATATAACCCAACCAAAAGGTAAAATATTCCTTTGACTCCTTCATCATCATTTTCCCTTTCCTAACTTCTCTAAGAGTTACCAACAACTTCCACCATAGCTTGTTCTCCATGATCCTTGCATTCCTCCATCACTTCTACGACAGATTCTTTATAATGTTCATTCTATTATAAATGAAGGTTATTTTTCTCAAATAAATTTCCATTTATATAGTTTTTTATCTATCACATGGGATGAAAGGTTTTTTATGGGAATTTTGACATCATCCATAGTAGCATCTTGAAATTCATAGGGCACAGTGCTGGAATATTTCTAACCTTTCCACTCGAAAGGATTCATGAGGTTGTTTCCCTTTGAATATTTCTTTTCCTCTTTAAATATTTTGGGAAAGGAATTACATGATCGCATCAAGATCTTACTATTCTTAGGAATCCACTATAGTTAGTATATTGTTTCCATTGAAAGGTGCCTCTTTGGATTTACCTTTTTTCAATATGATTTTCATCATTTCTCATCTCATACACAATAAGAGTTCCATGTAAACTATCTGATGTCATCTCTATTGAATATTTTCCCACTATTATAGAGAAATTAATACTGAACCAAAGTGGTAGTATTCTTAGGATTTTTTATAATATCATTAAATCTTCTATTCTTTCTCTGAGTCCATTAATATATGTCTCAACAACATTAACTTAGTCAAAGAAGGAATCAACTGACTCATTATGGATCATTTCCATGTCCTCATTAAAGTTCCATAGAATCTAAAATTTTCCTTCTCCTACTATTGAATCAAACTCTTAGATATTTTCTAGTTTTTCCCACATGGAATGAATTTACATAGAGAACATCACCTTCATGTAGATTTTGTTAGTCAAAGCTCCACCTAAAAAATTGATACCTTTGGCTTCAGTGTCCAATTATCTTAGGAATTATTTTGATAAAACACAACTATGCACACAATATAAAATAAAATTCATCACAACTATTAATACATCCATTCTTGATGATCGTAATTCATTTTTCATCTGATTCTTTAACAGATGAAAATTGTTTCCATAGAAGATAATGATGAATTTATAATTAACAATTTCCATTACTTCTACTGAGTGAGAACCTATGACTTTATCCTTTCCTTATGATACCATTTGTTAACACAATCAAGTAAAATACCACAATAGGGGGTGAAAAAAGGGATAAAAGATATTATTTCTATAGATATCCTTTCTTTGTTAAAAACACTATTATATCCCTTTATTATAGGAATGTTTGAGAAAAAAATGAAAACATGCATGAGACATAATAATTTTACATGGTTCATCCATACTGGGATATGTCTAACGACAATTAAATTTCAATGTTATTATGTACCAAATCAACTAAATTATATTTTTTACAATATTTTTTGTGGAATAATTGTAACACGTTGTTCGCTAATAATCACTATTTGAAATCTCACTTCTCTCTCAACTAAATTGTGCCCAATTCTCCTTCAGAAGATTATTATTTTAAAAACTTGAATAAATATTACATACACATCATTTTCTGTTTCTTAAATCTCCACTTTCATACACTTAATAAATACCACATAACCAAATAACTTTTGATAACATACTTTTAATTCATGTAAGATTCACCTTCATGATTCCCAATATCAAATTTTTAGAATCTAGAAATTTATTCAAGAAACTATTCAACGCATTTCTAAAAAACTCATTTTAAAAAACTGTCAAATATTAATAATTTTTTAAATCTTCTGATAAACATTATTCATGAAACAGATGTTATGATTAATCATTCATGGAAGGAAATATTTTTTGATATTCCTTCATGGTTTTAAAACCATTATATTTTCATTACATCTCAACCTCTCAAAAAAGAGATGTAGATCCCTATATATAGATGGTGTCTCTCCTTTTAAAAACAAACTCACTCACCACCTCTATTTCATGAAACCATTCAATCAAATTTTTAAACTCAACTCCTTTATGAAACACACCAGGGAATTTTAATAGTCATGAAACTTTTTCCCACAAATCAATAATATTTCGTGAAGAACCAAACCTTAGTGAATAAAAATACCTTCATGAATTTAATTTAATTTACATATTTTTCTAGGAAGTCTTAGTAATCCTTCTTGTGTGAAAACATACCATTATTCAAAATTTTGGACCCAAAAAATTTAAAAAACACTATGAAATGATACCACCTTGTACATGAAAATTATGATACCAAATATATATATTTCATAGTTTTGTCTTGAATATTTTTCAACATATCACGTCAAAAATCAAATTATAAATTCAAAATATACCTTTTCATCCACCTTATTCAAAAATCACAATCAACTAAAAAAACTTAAAAGTCAGTTGTAGGTATTTTTTACCAAATATTATCACGCCTATTTTGACATTCAAGAATAATAGATATCATATTATTTTATAATTAGTATTATATTCAATCATAAAATCTATTTTGAAAAATATTTACTAAATTAATAATAAAAAATATCATTTTTTATATTGGTAAATTTAATTCACCACATGTGAATAATTATTTTTAAATGAGTTTAAATGAACGGAAATGACCATAAACATCACCTAATATAGTGTATTTTTAATAGATTTTACATTCTTTTATTTCTAATTATCTTTTAGGAATTTACTTTTAGATAAATAGGTCATAAATTATATATAAAAAACCTATATTTTATATAGAGGTCACTTCTTATTATTATTGATTTTTTCATATGGTAAACATTTAAAATAAAACATGATTTATTTTCATGAAAAATATTCATGAATTTCATCTATAATTCTTACTTTCTATTAACAATCCTTAAACCCTATAAACAATTACAAACATATGACGATCAAATTTTTTTTTGTAAGGGGCATAAAAAGAATGAAATTAATTGTTTGTCCATGAATACTTATAAAACTTTTCCTTTTTAAAAATAAAATTTTGAATCAAAATAATTATTTTCTTTCACAATAAATCACCTTTTATTCCCAAATATTTTTATAAAATTTCAAATTAAATATTAAAGGAAAAAATAAAACTCTTAATGGTTTATTTAAAATATTGAAAAACTCATAATAAAATTTTCATAAATTTATTCTTCTCAGCATTAAGAAGTCGCATATACTTTAAATTATCTTATAAAATCATAAGGCTTTGATCAAACCCCATAACAAGTATAGATACAACATTTAGGTTTCATGAGGAATAATTTTCATATCACTCATACATATGAAGTGTAACTAATTATTTCCTATGGAATAACCATCATGGTTATACTTGTACTAACCACTTGATTATATTCGAATAATCTCTCAAGATAAACCTAATTTGTTAACTCCATCACTATATCAAAAAGTCATCGCATTATATTACCATAATTTCTTAGAAGAAAGCTAATATGTTAAGTTAATAAATTTATCCAATGAATTGGAGAGCTATAATGGGATCATATATTATTGTTTTATAATGGAACATAATATCAGCATAAATTAAAACAATTTATTCATAATATATTAAAACTTATAATCCAAAAAATATTCTTTCCACCGATACAAAAATATTTTCTGATATTGATATATCATTTTCCTAGAAAAATCATTTTCAAAAATAAATTCCTAGAAGAAATGAATGAGGGTTTTTATTTGAAGAAAATATGCATTCTTATTGATGAATAGGAACATTAAATAATAGATATGATGGCATAAAATTCATTATCACTATATACATTAAAATATAGTATTCCTTTTTTCATTTGTAAAGAATGAAAAAATATTTTGTAAAAATATTCATTTTGAAAAACTCTGAATGATATTTAAAAGAAACATAAAATTTACTTCATAAACCTTTTATGACTATATAAATACATCCCTAATATAACTTTTAAAATATTTATATTGGAGAAAATGTTTTTAAGGGGATCTTTAAAATAATATTTCAAAAAGAAAGTCACTTACCTTGAGTTTGAATCTTCATATGCATTTTGTTATCTTAATGAATAATACAATTAAGATAACTATTCACTTTAATAAAAAAAATTCATGTTTATTATTTTTCTTATTTTATCTCTTATAATTTTATATTTTATTGTGTAATTAATTAAATTCATCTTAGGAATTTTGATGATATTTTAACCATAAGTCTAATATGACTTCGTTGCATAGACTATGGTCAAATATGACATTATTATATCATCTCTAGAATTATATTATTTAAATAATTATCATTTTTATACATAAATTATACTTTAATATCAAACCCTTTAATATTTTTATGAAATATGAACTCTATTACAATCATTGAGACAGTAGGTTGTACGTGTGCATGAGTAATGTTTCAATTTTCAGTGCTAATTATGTTAAGAAGGTAATATTATTATATATTTAAATAATTATCATGATATCATAAATATCATATTACGTATTTATATATACTTATATTTATCATCCAAGTGATGTGGTGATGAAAATTGAATCACATCACTCCATAGAGATGGTAGTCCAAATATACACAAGAACGCTGTTATAATTTTCTCATTAATGTAAATGTAATAAGTTAAATGATATATTATATTTTAATAATGATAAATATTTCATTAAAATTATATATAAACATAAATTATGTCACTATAATCATTTTATGATAGTTTATTATGGAAAACTAATTACATCGGTTCATAAGGCATTAGTCTGCCATACACATGAACGCTGGTCTCATTATCCATTTGATGGAAGAAGATATGGATACAGTTTGTCCCAATAAAATAATAAAATATCAGTACATGGATGACACTATTTTTATCATTTAATTATTTTGGGAGAATATTTTAAATAGGTTGAGTTGGAAATAAAACTAAAACAATCGATTATAATCTAAACCTTATCTTTGGAAATGCTTCTTTGGTTAACAGCTTAAGATCTTTAGTATTGGTATTCCTTCCAAAATAAGTCATCTAAAAGGTGGTATGTGATGTTAGGCATATTTTAATCATATATTTTCCCAAAAAATGGTTTTAATGTGTCATGTAAATATGAGAATATATTCCCATTTATTAGAGAGGGTAGGGGAACTCTTGGTATTTATTACAAAATTAGGTTAATATAAATTAATTTTTGACTAAAAATGGATTAAACTGATTTATTTATAACATATGAATAGTATTACTGAAAATAATCTCATAAAATAAAAATTAAATAAGTTTCGACTATGTATTTACCATTATTTATTATTTTTAACCCCGCATTAACCCTTTTTACACTTACCATTACAAGAAGATTTTCAACATGTTGAAGGTCTAGATAATCACTAAAAATTAATAAAAAGCCCAAAATGAAAAAAAAATTATATTATAAAACATATATTAATAATGTGGCTCAATATATTATTTTTAGGAAAGTCATATCATTTTTTAAATATTATTCTCATAAAATATCAATAATATAAATATTGTAACTATTCATTTATTTTGAATTTTATAACATCAAGAAAAAAGCTAAAATTATTGTAAAATAACTTAATAAATTCCATAAATTTTCTATTTATCAATAAAATAAATGTTTCACCTTAATTGTTACAAATTTTACTACTTTTAATATTATTAATAACACTTATTTTATTTTTCCATTAATTGAAAATTTATTGTGGTAGTGTTTTGAAATAATTTAATGTAATTATATATTTACTAAACCATATTACCACGATTACTATAAATCATTTAAATTTGAAAATAATATTAATAACCGAATATAACCACTATTTATCCCTATGTTAAAAATATTATACACATTAAAAACAATAATGTGTAATTTTTTACTTATCTATAAATAAAATATTATAATGTTCATAATCATACAAAAAATTAAAATATGAAATATAACCAAATATTGAATTATTATTGATGAAATTAAGTTATTTAATAAAATTAAAGAATTTTTTAGGCTCCTTTTGTAGTCCTTATTATTTTTTTACATAAATTACGAGATTTACACTTTAATGTGGTAAAAAATTAACTATGGTTACAATTCATATTGAACAAAAACGGGATATATTATCCCAATTTTAACTTCTTAATTCCCAATATGTAATAAAATTTTCAAATTTCATAATACAAAATGTGATGGGATTTAATATATGATCAAACTATAAAAATGTGATGAAATATAATTTTCCCAAAAAATTTCCTTTTAGGTATAAATTTTTTTATACTAAATTTGTGTCCATAAATAATTTAAAATCCAAAATATGATTTTTTTTAGTATAAAAAAAATAATAAAATTTCAAAAATAATCCAAAATATAATTTTACTAGAAAATAGAATAAAAGAAGACAATTTCTTCAATAATAATCAGTTTTTTCACTATACATTGAAGAATCAATCATTTCAAAAAAAATCTATATTTAACAACAAGATAATTTTTATATGATGGTTTCAAAAATAATATTTATTTTATGAAATAATATTTATATAATTATCATAAATTATTTATATTATTACCTCAGAAAAATAAATCAATAACTGGTATTGATTAAAACACAACTTCGATGTATATAATGGTTTTACTAAAACATGATTTCTTATTTCATAAGAATTAATCAATAAATTTTTAATGATTATAATATTTATATATATTTAAAAATTTATTCAATAAATATCATACCCATTATTTTAATGTCTATGTTATAATGATCAATTTTGAATTATAATATTTTTTAGTTCCATTAAACATGGTGTTGCAAGTCATACATATTATCAAATATAATTTCCTCATTTTAAAATCTTAGGATATCAAATTACCCCCTTATAAATTTCTTCCTTACAATTTTAACTCAATATCATAATATAAGGGTTTGAATTTTCAAAATAACTTTTGTGGAAATCTCACAAACTAAAAAGGGTTAATAAAACAACCACTTGAAAATATAGAAAAGGGATGTATGAAAGTCATATAGAATAACACATAACTAGGTTTCCATGTATTAAAAAATTTATGGGAAGTAAAAACATGTTCATATATGAAAAACATAAAGCCCAAGGATGGATAAATAATATAAGAAAACATGGTCATAAATCATAACCATAAAAAATCTATAATGGGTAAAGAGATCATTGATTTATCTATAAGAAAATTAAACATATTATGTTTTTTATTTCATGGACAGTTCCAAGATTTTAGAAATTACATTATCATATACACTAAGAAAATAAGCAAATATACTTACATAAAAAGTATAATTATATCCTCCAATCAATTTCCATCATTACCTCGTATTTTTTCCGAAATAATGAGTAATCAATGTGATTTTTTCATTTCTGAAGCACTAAAATAAAAATCTACAAAATAACAAAATTCCACAAAATGATCTAAATCTATTAGTCATATCTTTGAATATTAACAAAAACCAAAAATATCTTTCCCCATATAATATAATTCCCAAAATGAATAAACCTTCCAATAATATTAATCTCTAAATCCTCAATAATAACTCCTAAAGTGGAACCTAGGTCATTGAGTAAAATATACACCTAAAATTATCCAATATATTCCTAACCATGCTTAAAATCCTAAAATATAAAAGATTTGATCACACATACTTGGGTGATTAATTTAACATTTATCCCCAAATAAAATCAATCACCCTTAATGTATCACTCCCACATATATTCTCTTAATCATATAATCTCCAACATATGATAATCATATACATAAATGTACTGACTCACCATTAATCAACATAAAAATTATATTTTCCTCCAAAATTTAATTCAACCCTTATTCCCCAAATAAAATTACTAAATTTTCCGTTTTCTTGAATCAAATATAGGGTTCTAAAAAGAGTGAAATTATTTATAAACCACATTAATCATCATATCAATTTTCAATCGCATTGTTATCACTATGATAAAACATATGTTCCCAAAATATACATAATCAATAAATATTTCATACTAACTAGTATATTACATAGGCTAGTGCAAGGGATTACACCCTTGACACCCTTCAGTTGTGGGTTCAAGCCCCGCGAACATGATGGATGCGACATGTTGTTTCCAATTATATGGGTTTTCCTTTTACAATATCAATCCAATACCTATATAATTCCCAAAAAATATATGATTATAATTTTTTTAAATATCATTAATCATATAATCACTTTTTAACCTATATGGGTTTCTATATAGATCATTTTTTAACATAATCGACCAATCTTAATTGAATATAATTTCCATAATATCAAGAACATTTCATCCCAAAGATTTATATATACCTTTATCATATTTCCTTAACTGTGTGTCTCCAAAAATAGTCAAATTTTCTCAGCACCACATTTCAATGGTAATGAATTCATATTACATGTCTTTCCAAATTTTTAAAATAAAATATACTATATAATGTTTCTTAATTCTCAAAATATTTCAAAATATCATAGATAAAAACATCCTTCATTCAAATTATTTCTTAAAAAATTAACCATTAATTGTTTTATTATTAAATGATATAAAATATTTCTTTATGGTTCACCAATATAATCTATATTAAGATTCATAATTAAATAATAATAAAATAATTTATAACTTAAATTCAAACATCGGGGTCTTCCTTTATAGTAATGATATACCCGTTATATTTCCTTATAAATTTCATATTAAATATAGTATTGTATTTGGTGGTATTTCAATTTCAATTGTATATGGATGAGTTGATATTTTGAAATCAAATAAATGATATTCCATGATCTATAGAAAATTTATAGAAAATAAATGGTGTTGGGTAAATCAAATTGTTTTTGTAGGTGATTTGTATTTTAAAAACCATTAAAATAATTTAAACATGATTTTTTATTGATAGTTATTATTAAATCATCTATAATGTATAAAAATAATGAGTAAATTACTTTTCCATTAATCTTGATAAATGGTCAATATTTTTTCGAAAAGAACATCATTAAAACCTGAAATGAATTATTGCGTGTTAAAATGAAAGTGGTACATATAAAGATAATACCCATTAATTAACCCAAAAATCATAAATAAATAACCTTAATAAATATTTAATTGATGAATTATTTAACGTTAAATATTATCTCAATCCTTTCTTCTTGCATCTATGAATTAATCTTTTACATTAAACCTTATTGAAACATATATCTCAAATCAGTAAAAAATATCCCTGAATATCATTATTTAACATAAAATTCCCCCGCATGAAGCCTCAAAACATGGGGTTTCTATGAATTTGAACTTGTAATAAACTATAAACTTATAAACCCATGATGGTATATATTACTCTTAGGATAACTTCACATGAAAACATCATAATCAGTAAAATTTCCAAAATCATTCCTTGATAAAATCTGTTACATCCTAAACTCAAACATTACATAATCAGGTGTATTTAAACTAGAGTTCACATTATTTCATTCAAAAATATATTTTATGTATATATTTTTATATAATTACTTTAAAACTGTTACATAATATAACTATATTTTATAATGTGGACACTTATGAATAGTGTCTATTTTTTCACAATGTAAAACTTTTAAAACAAAATATGACTTCTTTTCATTAAAAATTTTTATAACTTTAAATTTTACTCATTAATTTCCCTTACCCATCAATAATCCCTATAAAATTATATTTTAACATAAAATGGGAACCAAAAAAACAATAAGGTATATAAAAAATCATTATTCCATGGATAATTATAAAAATTTTCCTTTTTCAAAATAATCCTTACGCTCAAAATAAAAACATTATTACCTATGAAATCACCTTCTCTTATATTTTATTTTTATAAAGAATTTTATAATAAAACATATTGGAAAAAATTCAACTCATAAGGTTTTCTATGAAATAGTGAAAATGCAAAATAACTTGTTCACAAGGTTATACATTTCAACTTTCCAAAGTTTCATATACTTTCATTTATCTTTTAAAACTGTAAGATATCCATAAAATCTCAAAGAAATAATTGATAAATCATGATGGTAAATTGACGCATCATTTTCATATCAATATTGCATATGGAGTAACCATCATATTTATATATTGAATAACTATCAGGGTTGTACTTAGAATAACCATCATAGTATATTCTCATAATCTCTTGGGAGAAATTTAATTGATTAACATCATCCCATATTTAGAATAACCTTCAAAATATATTCTATAATCTCTTAGAATTAACGAAATATGTTAACTCTATCACTTTACACAATGCATTGGAGAGATATAATGGGCTTGTGATCTTGGTTTATAATGGAACCACCAACACATATAAACAATGTCAAAAAACTATAACATAATCATAATAAATGAAATCCTTCACTCCTCAAAATATTCCATTCACTTATAATAAATCATATTTGGATATTGATATATTATTTAACATTAAATTCCGTTTTCAAAATTAAAATTTTCAAATCAAAGGTAATATTGGTTTTCCTTCAAATAATACATGGATGATTATAAAGGAATTAAAATTTCAAATAATCTTTATTATGGAAATAATATATTCTCTCTCTATATATGTAAAAATAAAAAATTATTTTTATCATATATTAAGAAATTAAACCAATATGTAAAAAAAGATTCCTTTTAAATAACTTTTGTAGAAATACAAAAAAATATAACATTCCCTCTATAAATGACTTATGTCTATATAAATACATCCATAAAATAATTTTAAAAATATTTAAATTGAATAAAATGTGTTTAAAGGGAAACATAAAGAGGATATTTTTAAAACAATGTCCCTTTCTGTGAGTCTTAATAGTCAAATACGTTATTTATCATCCAGAATAATAAAATTAGGTTAATTATTTTCTATTTTAGGAACAATTTTAATGTTTATTAATAATTTTATTTGGTAACATCTCCCAATATATATATCTCTCACATGGCCAGAAAGGGTTGGTTATGAGACCTCAAGTGAACCTACCCATATGCCAAATGTTTCTGACTAGTAGTGAGGGTGTGAAAAGAATAGAGGGGAGACTATAAGACCTGGTATAAGGTTTCATAATAGTATAAAAATTCACAATAAAAAGGAAATAATAATCAATATTAAGGCATAGTGTATGACAACAATAAAATCCAACTAAATAATCCAATAACAAAAATTAAATAATGAAATTACTTGTAGAAATATAATTAAATGACATGCTAGAATAATACAAGAAAAGAATAGGAGAGTCAACGAAAATACATAATGTCCTTTTTCCCGAACCCCACATAAATCACATTTCCAACCTCTAACCCATTAGAAAATATGAAATAAAAAACAACTTCATTTCCCATTTCCAAACCAACATCCACGTTTTCATCTCAGATTCAAAATGATGGCCTAAGTAGGGTGTGAGTATAACTTAGTAGGTCTACAACACCATCACTAAAAAAACATGTATGATAATAAGTTTATGTAATAATGTTTTAAAAAGTGTTTTATTTAATTCAAAAATTAATCAAATACAACCATAACATGCTCCCACTCTATGATGGAATTTCTATGTGTATTTATTATAACCATGTCAACCACAACCATATAACCAAGGTAAATAACTTGATTTAATGCCAATCCATAAAATCTTTGAGCTTTTTATATGCCAATAAAAACCAAAAACAAAATAACCAAATTATTGTAACAACAATAAATTATTGTAAAATCCCTATAAGAATTATATAATGGGATTATGCATATCCCACTCCTTATAATATTAATACCATAGACTAGCATGATCCCACTCACTAATGGCATTATGGCATGTAAGTGTGGAAGTTGGTAGACATAGCATATTATATAATCATCTCTTCATAGAAAAAATATTCCAATCATATAGCATGGATATCGCAATATCACACCATATATATCAATGTTTAATTATGTGAATTACAATTATTATTTCTTATTCCACTTCCAATTCAATTTACAATTGATTAAAAATTATATGAACAAGTACTAATACATAATTTATGGATACTAAAATAAGAAATTTCTCTAGGTCACAAGTCATTCTAAAAATACAATAATCCAATATCCAATTAATTTATATTCCATTAATTTTCTCACGAACATTGATTTAGTGATCAAAATATTGCATAAATATTGAAATTATCAAACTGTAGGGTTAGGATTTAGAACCCCTTACTTTAAATCATGATGTAATAATGATTCCAATGGACAAAACCCCTGAGAAAAAATGTGCATATGGTTAAAAATTTGTTCCAAGATTAAAATTGATCAAGATGAAAACCAATAACACAACCAACCAAAGGATTTCAACACAAAAATTTGAGAAAAAAATTATATTAGGAAGAAACCTAACCAAACAGACTTACCAAGGATTCCTTATACAAAATAGACATATAAAATGGTGGTTGAAATTCCAATTTTTTTAGGAGATTTCTCTAGGGTAGAGATGATAGAAGCCACAATGGATTAGAGAAAAATCATCTTCATATGATGTTTAAAGAGTAGGTTGGGCATTTACACATTATTTAATAGGGTTACACATCATTTAATTGTTTTATATAGAATACACTGAAAAAACCATCACCAAGGATTTATTTTTTCTAAACCCTCAAACATTCATATGAATTCTGATCCCTTTACATGATATGTAAATTTTCTAAAATTTAGTTTTCATCTGAATTCCCCTTAACTCTCTAATCCACCTTTAATAATTCTCAACATAATAAGAACCCATATTAACACCTATTCTAATTTATACTCGGACACCATTAAATCAAATGAGCATACATCCCTGAACATTATGTCATTTTCTCCAAAAAAAGACTCTCTATCTCTGAACAAGACTTACATCCAAGGCTTAAATTAAAATCTCATAGAAAAAAACACCTGGAAAATGATGGGGTCTAAAAACCTCCCCACCTTATAACAACTCGTCTATGAGATGATCTAATATTTAATATGATGTCTTAGTGAATAATTTTGGCCACTATGTTTTCAGGTAAAACACCCTCACCCTGTTATCCCCTTAAACTAGCCCATACTACAAAAACACTCAAACCAATGGTATGTTCTTACCCTATAGATATTTATAACTACGATCTAAAACCATTATCGGATACTACTCAAATAATGAATCATCACAAATTTCAATGTCTAATATGTCAACAACACGGGAAGGTTTTAAAATATATCTTCATATTTGTGACACATAGAACACATCATGCTTGGAATAGTAGCATTGTTGAAGGTCCTAAAAAATATTCCACTGGATCGACCCTTTATAATATTTCAAACATCTCAAAAAACCTCTCCGCAAACTTTCCCTACTTCCTAACACACAAAAAACCCCAAACTAGTTTACCCCCCAAGGAAAACATGTTTTCCAGCCTTGAATTCCATATTTTGTCTGAGATGGTTATCATATTTTATTCTACCTTCTCTGAGGGGTCACCAAATTCTATTTGATTAAAGGAACCTATTCATATTTACCCTACATTATACTAGGCCAATCATGTTGTAACTCAATTTCCTTGAGCCAAAAATGAGTTAAACGATACAACCTAACATTCAAAGCCTCAAAAAGTTTTATTTTGGGTTAATGATCAGAAGTTACTATTATATGAAAAATCAATGAGTTCAATATTTTTGTCTCATGAACCACCAAATTCCAAAACACATGTTCATAACATATCCATTGGAATCTAAATAGTATCCTCAGATTGACAATCTATCTTGGATTGTAGGTTGTGCGTAAACTAACTCACTATAAAAGGGATTGTTAAAGACCCTATCAAAAACAAAATTTGTAATGAGTATCCATTTTTAAAATAATAAATCTTGGAACAACATTCAGACCAACCACTTCACGCACAGAAATATTTCTCAAATCATCCACTTTGAAGGTTATCCTAATTGGTAACAAGTGGGATACCTTAGTGATTTGATCCACAACTACCCATAAATAATCAATCTTTTGGGTTATCATAGGTAATCCTATCACAAAATACATTTTTACATCAATCCATTTCTACTATTGGATTGATATATGATGCATAATCTCATATAGACCCTGATGCTAAGATTTCACCCACTGAAAAGTGAACAATCTTGCCACAAATCTTCCCATTGCATTTTACATTCCTAACCACCAGTATTGTCTACATAAAACATGATACATACTTTCTAAGACTGGATGAACTGGACATTTAGAAGAATCAAACTCCCTCATCATCTCTATGTGTAATCCTATAGGATCCCATACTCAGCAAAAAAAAAATAATTGACACTGCAGATAGACTATCTTGATTGAATCTCCCCGCAGTATAATTTCTCATATAGAAATGAGCCCCCTAGAACAGACAATATTGTGGTCTTAGTCAAATCCAATGTCAGTTTTATAAAAATATTTCTATGTCAAAGAAACCTTCCCTAATATTCCTAATCATCCAGAAGCATGTCTCCAAAAAATGGCCATTATTAATCACTCATCACATGACTCGTGTACTACCACTATCTATGTCTTCTGTCTCAAATCATTGCCAACAATTTTTCCCTTTCATTGTGTATAATGCAATTCAATGTTGAAAGACTATAGATACTTGACCTATAACCTCATTAGAATGTTATGGTATCACTGAGAAAAGATGTACTTGAGGATCTTTTAATATATGTATTCAAAAAACATCTCGGCCATAAGATAGTTTCGCCAACATCTCTGGTCATGTACTAGTACTACTAACTCTAAAATCATGTTTAGGGTAATTCCACTCATGCAGTATATTCTCCTTCAATCCATAAGATACTACATGATCCTCCTTCATTAGAACTTATTTGAGTCCAACAACGAATGCATCATGATACATAGTATATACTTTACCCGACATAAGTAAAGTGAGTATATGTGATGAGCTCATCCTACATTTCTGTTTTTGAAATTTTCTCTATTAATAATCGTTCCAAAAAAAACATCACACCATTCTTTCTGATCCCAGACATTGATGCTTCTAAATGAGAGAAATCATGGATACAATACTAGTAATAACATTCTAAAATTAGAAATATCTGAATTTGGAAGAGGTTTCTGGGATTCATTCAAGATACCATAGATGTGACTTTCTCTAGGTCCAATAACACTCCATCCTCTAAGATTAAATATCCTAGAAAGTTCAAATAATTTATCCAGAAACTATATTTAATTTTCTTAGTGTAAATATAATTAAAACTCAATATACTCAAGATGATTTCAAGATGATTGTCATGATTATCTATTTTATGGGTGTACATAATGATATAGTTGATGAAACCACCAAAAAACTGATCTAGGATAGTATGAGTGATCCAATTCATTAAGGACGTGAATTTTTTAGGAGCATTAGCCAATCAAAATGGAATCACTACTAATTCATAGAATCTATGCATGAACCTAAAAGAAGTATGATGTATGTATGATGGTCTCACCCCAAAATGATGATATCTTGATCTTAATTTGATCTTATATAAGATCTTATCACTCTCAACTGATTGAGAATGTCATCAATACGTGGAAGAGGATATCGTTTCCTGACTGTTATCTAGTTCAACCTATGATAATCCACACACAAGCATCCAGATCCATCAGCCTTCTTTGTGAAGAGAACTAAAGAACCCCAAGGAGATGCACTAGGTAATATGAATACTTTACAATATATATCTTCAAATAGATCATTATACTATCAATTCTCTATATGTTTTACTCTATAGTTTAGGATAGAAACTAGCTATTATCCTAACACCAACTTGATCTCTCTCTATGGTGGTAAACCACATAACATGATAGGGAAAGATCCCTGAAAATATTTTACTACTAGAGGAAAAGAATACATCTAAATTGAAAATTTATCTAGATCAAGACAATCTATTTGATCTAGGACATAACCCAATCTACACTAAATGGTTCTAGAGTGATCATCCTGAAGATCAAACTCACCCTGGTAAGAATAACTCTTCTTTATATAGATAGGAATGTAACTCTCTTACTATAAGATTCGATATGATACTAGAATCGAACTAACCATCCATAATAATAATCAAGTCCAATACTATCATTTATAGCATGAATAGTTCCCAAAACAATTTTTACCCACCAATATCTTGATAGAATGCCTTGCAAAATTTGACATTCTCTAACCGCACTCCAAACAGTGTGTCAATGGTTAAAACAACATATATGTTTCCCACATCCAAGACCAAAAAGTCTACAAAAATATCATATAGAAAATAATTTGATGCTTATGTATCAAAGGAAAACAATTCTAAGGTAGATGATATGAGAATCATACATCTAAAGGTAGACAGTCCTACATCATCATTATCCAGAGTAGTCTGTACAATGTGCAACTGACTTATCCCTCTGTCATGGACTATAGTCTAACTACCCTGTGCTATATCCCTTCTTTGGTATTGTTTCTCATTCACTGGGTAACAAATACTCTTCCTTGGACTGAACAACTTGTGGAACTCCAACTACTAGCCTGTGGAGGGGGAGTTGGGCACCTTCCTGATTCGAGTGCTTATCCTAATCCCCTACCACTGGTCTGTTATGAAATGTTTACAGAAAACCTATGAAGATGGCCCATTCTACCATCGATATGACACTCAACTATGGGGTAAGTACACTATGGCCACTGGTGACCATTTTTTCAACACTAATTGTACTACAATGTAATATTATCTTCAGATGGTATACCCCTATCCTAACTACTCTACACCCTACTTCTTTGAAAAAACTATCATAATGGAACTTCTGACCACTTGAAGAATAACTCCTAGATCACCCTACTAAAACACCCTGACTACTGCTCAGAGCCTCTTTCAGATTCCATTCTATGATGAGTGAACAATTCATGACATCTTTAAATATTTTTAAATGTAAAATGTTAAATTGATACTTGATCTCCAACCAAATAATTTCCATTAATCCTCTCTCTCCCCGGAGATCTAATCAGATTCAAATGATGGTGCAAATCACTATAGGTCGACAAAATGTCCATCATAGTTCAACACCAACTAACCCTCTTGTGTAATATACATGAACTCATGAGCTTTTTCATCTCTCAAGGTATTAATATATAAATATGTCAAATATTCATCATAAATTCCTTCCAAGAAATCCCATCTTTCTATCCATCATCCTCTACAATATCCCACCAACTATTTTTAGGTCCATGAAGTATATACACAATAAGCATAAACATCGTACCAATAGGTGACTCCATATTCTTAACAACTTTCTTGACAGACCTGATCTAAAACTCGATTCCTAGGGTCCCCCAACCCAAGTAAACATAAGTTGATCCTGATGTTGATACTCTCTTGTCAACTCAAACATCGAAGTAAGAGTACACATAATCTCCCTTTATTGGGATTGCATGGCCCTTAGCAAGCTGTTGTGAAGCTAAACACCAAACTTATCCTCATGAACTACTCAATGTACTACTTTATTTATGTTTATAGTGTGGTGATTTTCACTCACCTGATTCTCATGTTGAAGATGAGGAGGATTCGTACTCTCTACATGAAAAACGGACACCTTAGAGAACATGCTAGGAAAATCATAATAAAATAGTTGACTAAAATAGAGAACCAATAGAACTTAGTATCACTAAACATGGATTATAAGTATTTTATCGTGATATGAAAACATATTTTATTTATCTATTGAAACATATATATCTTATTATAGTTTAAAAGTAAAATATATTTCACATGAAAAATAGATATGTTCCTATTATGAACAATGAATGCCAATATATCCCTACATTCATTTAATTATTCATGTATTATTATCTTGAACCATACATGGACATGAGTACAAACCAAAATAAAATGTATAAAATCATAAAAAAATAAACCCACACTACATGAGAATCACCCATGGTGAAATAACACCAACTGTAACACGCACACAACTCAAACAGCAAACCCATCCATGCGTACTCATATTTTCTCTAAAACTATGGTAACCTACTCTCATTTAAAAGATTATTACCATTTCCTAAAACTTAATTGTATCATGTATACCTTTTCCCAAATATTAAGGAATTAAAAAAGAAAACGATCACCTTAGATACCACTCGGTAATGTCACCAAATATGGAACTCTGTCATGTGGACGGAAAGGATTAGTTATTTGAGCTCAAGAATGACTCCCCATATACCAGATTCTACTGAATAGTTGTGGGGATGTGAATAGTATAGTAAAGAGATTATCCTCTCTTATGTAATCTGTCATAACAGTAGAAAAAATCAAAATACAATGGAAATAATAATCAAAGTAAGAACATAGCATAAGACAAAAATAAAAGTCAATTAAATAATCCAATAATAAAAAAAGAATAATGAAATGACTTGATAGAATTTAACTAAATGACATGCTAGAATAATATAAGAAAATTATTACATATTCAAAGTATCGGGTCCCAAACCCCACATAGGTCCCATCTCTAAAATCCATCTTAAAAACTAATAAGAAATCAATAACAATGTTCTTTTACCTTTTACCAACTTGAATCCACATAATCTGGTCAGGTTTGAAATGATACCCTAAATATGGTGTGAGTGTAACTCAATATGTCAACACAAAAATGACTTAAACCAAACTAGTCTAATAAAAATTTAATGAAATAAAAAAGGATAAACATGTGTATAAATTAATTCAATAATTAATAAACTACAACCAAAACCTACTTCACCTCATTGCCAGGATTTTTTTAAGCATGTCTTATTTCCATGCCAAGTAGGACCATATAAAAAAGTTAAACAGCCTGGTTCAATGCCATGTTTGAATATCTCTGAGAAATTTTTATGCCCATTCCAACCACAACCATATAAGGATGGTATAATTACAATAGTCATTCTCATTGAAAGGACTATAATAATTACCGAATGGGACAAGGCATAGTCTGCTCTCTATAAGAATTACAACATGTACTAGAATGATCCTAATCACTGTAATAATTCAAATATATATATATATAGGTTCCTATTCCTTCCTGTTATATATGAATCTTAGCATAGAACACAATTCCTGTCATACAACATGGATATCACAATATGACATCATCTTCCTGAATGGTTAATTATTTGAATTTCAATTATTCTTGTATTCCCCTCTTGTAATTCAATTCACTATTGATTAACAATTATATCAATACGAAATAATCTAAAATTTATGGATTCAATGATAATAAATTTCCCAAGGGAATATGTCATACTAAATGCAATTTATCCCATTAACCATTTCATTTATATTCAATTAATTTTTTTGAAAATAATAATTATTCAATCCTGATATTTCATTAACATGGAAATTATCAAACCGTAGGGTATTGCATTAGACACCCTACCTAGAATTGATGATCCATTAATACTTCCAATAGCCAAAACCCACAATAAAGAAGGTGTGGATGATTGCAAAGAGGATCATAGATCAAAACTGATCATGATGAAAAGAAAAAATACAATCAACCAATGGATTTCCAAACAATTGTTTGATAACGGAAGGGGAAAAGGAATAAACCTAACAAAAAGTACATTCTAGGGATTTGTCACACATATAGGACATCATAAATGGAGGTTTTGACTCCAAAATTTCTGAGAGAATGACCTAGGTTTGAGGGGAGAGGTGCTCGGGGGAATTAGAGAGAAAATCATCCAGACATCATGATTAAAAAATCATGATGGGAATCTACACATTGGGTAATGTTATTATACACTATTTTAATGTTTTTAATGGAATATTCTAAAAAAATCAACCCCTTGGATTTATATAATTATAACCCTCAAACAATTACAAGACATGTAATTCCATTACATGATATGTAAATGTTCTACAGTTGAGTTTTCAGATCAAATTCGTTTAACTCTCTAAACATTATTTAAAGCTTCTCAACATTCCAAAAATCTATATTAACACATAGTCTCAATTTTAATTTTACTCCATTAAATTAAAAGAGCATACATCCCCAAAATTCTGGTCATTTTCTCCAACAAAGTCACTTCGTCTCTAAAAAATACTCAACCACCAAGCCTTAAATGAAAAACTAAAAGATAAATGTATCTAAAAAAAGAAGGTATGTTATACATTTTATAAACTACCATGATTTATTTATTTAATTATTTAATTAAATTAATGTTGGATGTTTTAAAGATATTAGTTTCATAAGTCGAAAATTACTTTGGAAGGTTTGTTATGGTCAAAATGGTCATTCTTCGACCATATCAGGAATAATAATCATGATATAATTATCATTTTATGAATCAATTATAATTTTTAATCCACCCATCAAATATGGTTAGGAAAATTATCTATGCTGCATCTTGGAGACTTCCATGATTGAGGTTGGTTATTCTGTGGTTTATCATTATTAGATGAGTTTTAAATGATTTTTTCATCTTAAATGTGTTCTATGGATTATGTTTACGGTAAGAATTATGTTTTTAAATATAATTGGTGTCTGTATGGGTTGAAAGGAATATTTATAAATTGAAATGGGGGGTTTCCAATTATTTTTATATTGTTGGAAATATGTATGTGAAAATGGTGTTTTGAAAATGGTTTGCCTATTGAAAATGGTGGCTTGACTCTGGTGTTTTCTACGATGGAAGTGTGTGTTTGAAAGTAATAGATGTTGTGTATGTGTTCTATATTTTAGTTTATATGAATGTGTAAGTGATGTTTTACATGAAATTGAAAAAGGGAATTGATCACAATTATAATAATATGTGACATTATTAGTGAACTATGACTTATACACTAGCCAGATTCGGAAGAGAGGCCTGGTTCAATCTAGAATGATTGACGATAAAACACTAAATAAACATTGATGATTATTGGAGACCAATAAACCCTATGACGTTTACCAGTTTTGTTGATCATGGACAAGGACGATTTGGAATGTGGTTTAAATTCCATGTTCACTAAGGTACTGGATTCCTAGGGTACCACTGACACTAGTGCATTGGTATTATCTATGGTTCTAATGTGACGATATGCATGTGGATGAGCTCTTGGTTTCGTGTGATTTTCTTTATGATTTCAAAACATGATTTTATTTTTATTCCATCATTCAACTTTATAAAACATGCTTTTTCAATTAAAAATATTTTATAATTTTTGTCTTTTGAAAACCTAAAAATTGATTTTCATTATAATGTTTTGGCATGGAATCCTTTTTTCGATGATAATATCATACTGGGTATTTCCTCACACCCTATATATTCCCTCATGTGTATACAGATCTTGTTATATTTGACTTACTTAAAGGAATGATGTTCTATAGTGGTGCCAGTGGATCTAGTTTCTAGTGTTTCACTACTTGTAGGCGTTAGTGGGGGTGTCATGAGGGTGTTTTCTCTGTTGTTTCATAGAGGTTCTTAGTGGTGTAATTGGTACCACTCCATTTTTGATGTTTTAGTTTTCACATAAAGTTATACATTTTTATACATGTGATAGGGAAATCTATTTTGGTTGTAAAGATGATTTACCATCATTAAATTTTTATTATTGTTTCACATGGGTGAAATAATTCCCAAATGTAATGTTTGAAGCCCATTCACTAGATACCATCACATAGGGATCGAAAAATTCCCATCGAGTCATTCCATGCGCTAGGTTGGGTTTCAGGTTGAATAGAATACCAAGCCTATTCTTGAAAAGGTAAATAATATATTATATTTTAATAATGATTAATATATCATGATTTTCACTTATAAACCATAATTCTATCATTATAAATTTTTTGTGAGATATCATAATGGAAATTGAATTACATCAGTTTGCAAGGTTGCAGTCCAAAATATACACAAATAATGTTTTTTTCATTTGATGGAATATGAGATTAATATAGGTTATTAAATTAACAAATAAAATATAAATATATATTGTATGCATTTTTTTTATTTTATCATGGTTGTTGAAGATTTTATGGAGGTGTAAGAAAAAATAATACTATAACATGAACTTAAATACTATACCTATTACTTGAGGGTAAAGATAGTTTATATAAAGGATAAAATGTCCCAAAATAAACCTTGGTTGATATTACTAACCATATAATGATCAATTTTCTTGATTATAGAATTTTTAGGAATTTAATTTCTTTTAAAAAATATTATATTCATAAAGTATCAATAATTTCAATTTTAGAACAGTTCCTTTACTTTTACTTTTATAAAATAAATAAAACAAATAAAATTTTAATAAAATATTTTGATATATCACTAATATATTATATTTTTTCATAAAATAATTGGGTCTCTTTAATTATTCTAATTACACTTCCTTTAATTTTTTTAAATCATTTATTTTATTTTTCAATTTTTTGAACAATTACTACGACAACGTGGTGTAAGAATTTAATGTAATTATTTACTCACAAAAATTTAAAAATAAATTACAATGATGAAGCTAAATTTTTTATGTTTCATAATCATTTTTATAAATAAATATATCCTCTGGTTATAGTCCTTATCATCTTTTTAACTTTAATTACATGATTTACCCATTACTGTGATAACAAAATTTACTAAGGTTACTATTCATATTGTCCAAAACAGAAAAAAAAAAATATTTACACAACTTATACCTCTATATTCCGAAACTTTAACCCATTTTTTTTAAATTGAGTCCATATAAGTGGCACAATTTAATTTAAAATTAAACCGGAAATACCCGATGAAAAGGTGTTCTTCAAAAAAATGACCTTTTATGTATAAAATATGTTTATATTAAATTCTTGTAAAAAATTAAATTTAAAAACCATAAGTGGATTAATTTTTAATATAAACTAACTAATTAAATTTTAAAACTAATACAAAATATAATTTTACATTAAGATAACATTAAAATAAAACATAGTTTTCTTTAAAAATAAGTATTTTTCACTAACCATTGATAAATAAAACTATTCAACAAAATAAACATTTCAACATATAATAATTTGGATGTTATAATTGGAAAAGTGATATTTATTTTATCAAATACAATTTCTAAATTTTTTTGAAATTAATTATATTATTCTCTCACAAAAATTAATCAAGAACAATTTTTTGACAAAAACATAACATTGATGAATAAAATAGTTACACTAAAACATAAGTACTTATTTCCTATGACCTAATAAATAAATTTTTATTGATTAGAATATTTATATATATTTCATAAAATAGTTATTTATATTCATTCCCTCTAATATAATAAATATATAAAAATGATCTTATTTAAATAATAATATTTTACAGTTTGTTTCACCTCGGTGTTATGCATCGTACACATTATTAAACATAATTTCATTATTTTAAAATATCAATATATTATATTAAAAGAAGATAAAAACTAAAAAATATTTTATTTATATAAATATATTGGATTATAATAAAACTATAGTTCATTGGATTCTTTTAATGATCACTCATTTTACATAATGGGTAAAAGACGAATTGAAATGAGAAGATAAGAGTTTAGAAACTCTTACTTTAGTTTTTGAGTTACCTTCTTTGGATTGAGTTGAAAGCGTTAATGGGAGGTACTATTGGAATGTATATGTCTTTAGGAATTTGGAATGGATATTTTCTTTAGTTTATTTGGGTGGACATTTGGAATGTTAAATTGTTTTGGAAGATATCAGAAAATGGTAGAGGAGAGGTGTTTATATATCCATTGGGGAGGGGTATCTTCGAATAAAATATTTATTATGCTACTAATTAGGATTGGTAATATGAGTAGTAATGATTATTTTTACTCTTAATACTATTTCATTGAAATTTTTTTGTTTATTTTATATTTAAATAAACCCAAAACTAAATGGAATCTTATTAATTTTTTATTAAATATACAAATCACAAATTGATTTTTACAAGGGTAAAATTTAACTTAGGCTTTGAAAATTTATTTATATGATCGGAAATACAATATATTATTTTTTATATACATTATTTTACTCCTTAAATACATTTTAAGACATGTAATATATTTTATAAACTTTTCAGACATATTTTTCTCATGATTATGTCAATAAAATCATGGTATATGTAATAAATATAATAATCACTATTTACCAAAAAAAAATTAGAAAAAAACAAAAAAATACTCCAAGATATTTCTATAATATAGATTTTAATGATTTATTCAATTTTTTCAAATTCAAATTCTATATATTAAAGATTACCCCTTTCCCTAAGTGTTATTACATTTCATATTTTCACTATCAAAAAAAATTTACAAGATAGATTATTGATTATTCATACATTGTGAACAGATTATTTCAAATATATAATATGAAATTTAGTAAATTTAAAATTATAAATTAGGTAATTATAATATTAAAAATTTAACACAAACAATAATATTTAGCAAAATAAATTAAAAGATTCGTTATTTAAAATCATTTATGATATATAATTTAAGTTTCATGATTTATGAAATCATTTTATCGGATTCTGATTCTTATATTTATTTATTTATTAGTAATAAATAGTAATTATTACAACATTTGACAACTCTCAAGGACTTAATTACTATTTAAATGGTCATTTATTATTCCAATGTTCACTTACCATTGCAATAATAAAATTACCATTATACATTAAAAAAATATAATTTAATCATTAATTATTCCTATGTTTTCTATCAAGGTTGTCTATCCATTAATTATATTTTTTAACCATATTTCTCTGGGTTTTTTTTTCATTTCATTATCTTATGTGTGGCTATAATATTTCTATGAGAAAACAACCTATTGATTTTAAAAATTATACCTTTATTATTAAATTGTTTTAAATAAACTGTTTTACTAAATTTAATTTTATATATTATATTTATAGTTACTATGAAATGATTGTGATGAAGAAATAAAATGATTATTGTCTATTTATGTGTTTTAATTCACTTATTTATAGTATTATATTGTAATGAATTAATAATTTTATATACCAAAAAGTATTTAATATTGAAAACTAATTATGTGAAAGATATGGATAAATTTTAAGCACATACCTCCATAAAAAATTAAATAAATCTAATCAAAATTTAATTATATACTTTAAAGTATAAACTTTATGAGAATATATATTGAAATTTTATGATGTTATAAATTCAAGAGACTCAAATTCATAAAAAATGAATATTGAAAATATCAATCAATAAAAAATATAATTCAAATCCATCAAAATAAATCCTTCCTAAATTTACTACTTCCATTACAAATCAATCATGGAAATAAAATTGAAATTTTCTTCAAAAAACAATTTTTTCCAAAATTTTCATTTTTATATAAAAATAATGATATCACAAAAAATTAGAAACTTCATTTAAACAATTGTATTTATAAATAAAAAAATCATATAAAACTATCTTATCTCATTAAAAGAATTAGAGTCACCTACCTAGATGTGTAAATTTTTGGTAAATTCTAAAAATCCACATTCAAAAATCCAATATTAGAATCAAACCCTTTTAAAGCCTAACATGATAAAAAGATGATCTTAAATCTAAATAAAAATATTCATGAATAACCAAAATAAATTCCATGAAATATCAATATATTTATAGATAAAGGAAAATATATTTCCATTAATTAAATAAATCATGAAAATATAATTTTTAAAATTATATCAATTTGAACGATAATCAAGAAAGTTCATTATTTTGTAAACAAAAGACCCAAAATTACTCCTAGGAATCCCAAAAATTAGCCAAATTAAATTGAGAATTATTATTTTAGTTTTAAGAGAAAAATAATCACTAAAATAAAAATATATTTCATAATCCACAATAAGCATGGTTATAATGTTGGATTAAAAAATTTACCCATATAAACTTCTCAAAATTAATTTTATTAATTTCATGATCATATGGTTATATCAGGTAGTTAGATAAATTATATTCCTAATTATTCATATGATTTAAGTTATGTTTTTTCCATGTAGGGTTATCTTGAATGGTTATTCTAACCATGTAACTCTTCCTTCTCCTCTAAAAATATCAAATTCCTGCTCAAGAACTCCAAAAAAATAAAAAGTAAACTGATATTCAATATATGTGCCATTATAGTAAGGAAGAAATAGCATATGAAAAATCTTTAAATGAAACCAAAAATTATTTTTCCCATGGATAGTATATATAAAATATAAATAATTGAATAAAATCCAATGCACTTTTGTAAAAATTACTCTGAAATCACTAAACAAATCATATACCTCTAAAGGAGTATTCTTCTGGATCCCTAAAATTATCCACATATGGACATATAAACCTAAAATTAAATATAAAGTTCTACCATGTACATAAAAACCATTATTATGAATTAATACAAGGTTAAATTCTATAACATAGTAGGATTACCCTACTAGCATTGACTAACTAAGTAATAGTTATAAAATGGTGTGATTTTCATGATTGGGGTATGTGTCTCTCATCCCACTCAGGAATATATCCTTTGAATTAACATGAAATGTAATGATATATACATTCCATTATGAAAAATAATAAACACAAAACAAGAAAACACATATTGGTTCTACCCATCCATAGAACATAGTCCACATTTCTATAACTAAAAAAATCAATACCCTCTTGTACAGGGGAGGTATAATATGAGACACTCTCATCTCATTAGACATAATCACCGAAAATTATATTCTGACATCAATATTAAATCACTCATAAGATTTTAGCATCACAAACTAGTTATCACATCGACCTTCAAAGAACCATAATCCAAAATATCACATGAAATAATGATCATTTCAAAAAAACAAGAAATGAGAAATCAGATAAGTCTTTAATGTCAATGAAAATTTTCAAATGGAATTGAAAACAAGAAGGAAATAAAATATTTTCCAAAGAAACAAAAAACATCAAATATAGTACCATGAATTAAAAAAATGGGAAAATAAATAATGATTTCTAACAATATTAAATAACATAAACTATATTTTCACAATATACCCCATCTCTTCTCACCAGTACTTGTGAGGAATATCCACTAATATAAATATAGGGAACATCATGATTATCCAATCACTCCCAAGTAATCATTAGGGATAGATCCCACCACATGATTTTATAAATTAATAACTATATATTGATCCTTTATATCAAATAACACTAAACAACATAATTATCATCTCATGTTCTGTGGTTATGGTCTTACTGTCATGAATCTTGATGGAAGACAAACCTCCTCTAAGGAAGGTAATATCACATCCATTTAAAAGGAAACCCTTTCCTCCCCTATTAAAATCTATTATCATATTACATCTAATATAATACATGGAATGGAACCTCTAGGAAAAATAGTTTTATAAATTTATTATATAATCATTCTTATAAGAGATATCATAATTTAATGTCTATCTTCAATCTAGATAAATCACAATCTTTGAGAAATTCATTATTGTTGACTCCATATTTGGTGTGTGTCATTTTCATCGACATTTTCCTAGACATAACTATTATATATAAAGTATACTACATAAAACTTTAGATTTAACAATATAAATTCCAATACTCTCAATCTCATATTACAAAATCCAAAAAAATCATTTAGGAAACCCACTCTTCTTTTATCATGTCACCTCAATCCCCACTTGGGAAATCATAAAAAATATCTTCTTATCCTTCCAATATACATATATTTTAAATGAGAAAATTATAAGTCTATATTATATTAAGTAACTCACGACCATCAAGTTTGATAGTTAAATAATTCCCCATTGGCAAGTTACACTATGTTGTCACAAACCGTACCAACATTTTCTCATAACCAAATAACTCCCAACATGTAATCAATACTAATATTTCACTAGGATCTATATTTATATCTCAAAGTAGTCAGGATACTGACATTCATTGACTATATCATAACCCAAAACGTTTCTTAAAAGGTCCTACTAATTAATGACTCAACCTATTCCAACCATACCATCATGTAAGGGAGGGTTTACATTTACTCTATTTATCATCATGCCATTTAAAAAAAAGTAATGTATCTAAGGTAATAATAAATCAATAGTTCTCATATTGACATACGTTATTTTAAAGTAGGGAATCACTTATATGTGGTCAATTAGACAAAAAAATTTCTAAAACATGATATCTTTATATATTCTAAAAATAATAATAAAAAATAATTTTGGAAAACCATTAAATAGGGCGTCACATATTATATTTACCTAATCATTGAAATTTTCTAAAAGCCAATAAAACCCTCTTTGTAAAATATCCCAAGTACCTATTTATAAATATAATATTAAAAATAATTTTATATACTTAATTCCAATAAAATATAGTTTAAAAATAAAATGCCACATTTAATGTATAAATTTTAACGGTCAAACTATATCTTTTATAAAAAATATGAATTAATCATATTATCCCCCATGAAATCAACAATATGGGACATTGAAACTTTCTCTGCTAAAATGCCACAAAATAATACATTTACACAAGCTATGAAATCCTTTGGTAATAATTAGACAAATTCAAGCCCATCCCATTTTTCAATTTTATAATATATCACATATTTTCATTAGATATTTTAATAATATTAATCACATGATTATAACATAACCAAAAAGAAAGATAACAGTGTCTATATCCAATAAATTACAAATTAAGTTAAGGTTTCCAAACTTATATGTTGTTCCTTTATAACTCCCAACATATATAGACAAGAACTATGAAAATGTGCACCCAATTAATTATTAAATCCTAATTTATTATTTACTGAACAATTTATAATAATTTTCCAATGTGGGCCTGGATCAAGAAGAACTCACCACACTATATACCAATACCAACATCCTATACAAAAAAATGGTAGATGATCTATAATAGTTACTTGTTTTTATTATAATAAAAAACTCGAATTTACATAATATAATTATTCATTAATTAAACATTGATTTAGTCAAATTTAGGAAAGAACTCTCCAGGTAAACCACCTTAATAAAAATGCTGATAAACTATATGGAATCACCCATTATGAGTGTCTTTATGATACATCTAATGAAATCACAATGATAATGTGTCTATTTTAGCATGATTTATTCAAATGCATCATCAATTCACTATATTTGACCATTCAAATTTTAATAGAATCATATGAAATAAGAAATAGTATATAATAAGACTAACTCAACACATTCTACCATATGAAATTCATATAAATCAATCTAAAATCAATGGAAAACAATGGGGCATAAAAGTAGAGAAAAGAGGGGAGAAATATCAAAAATATACTCTCTTGGTATCCTATATAAGCATAATATTAGGGATCTATAAATATAATATTATAGTCTTTGGGATACTAAAAACAAGGAAAAGAATCATTGGGTACCCAGTGGACTCCTACAAATTACTGACGACTCATGGTGTACCTGGTTATAAAAACCCATAATTTTCATATAATTATTTTATTTGGGATTATTATGAGATAGAGAAATCTGAGGGCTCGTGATTATGAGGCCTAGAGTGCCGGGAATGATACATCAAAAAATGGTTAATCCTAAAAATAGAGTGCATGGGTAGTTTTCTAGAAAATGTGGAATAACTCTTAAACAGGTGCCCAGATCAGAAATCTGAGGGAACTGTTGCATTCAGAATGACGAGTTTACCCTATATGTGACTTCAGTTTATTTAGAGCATGCCTCCAATGATAAAACCCTAAAATGGAATAGCCATAAATAAAATAATTAAATTATTTTATATTATTATTTAAAATGCTTATAGCACATGAATGGTGACTCCGATTAAAAATATGAGACCACCGCTAAACATGTGAGGGTTTTCTTTCCTTAAGAAGATCATAACATTTCTGGAAGGAGCCAATAGTGGAAGATAGTTTTTGGCCTCAAATAAAATAATTAAGTAACAATCATTTTATTATTAAATTCTATAACTCCTAAAAGGTAACTCGGATGGGAAATCTTAGAGAACCATTTAGCTCTTGAGGGTGTGTTTCACTTTGGTAGAGTCAAACCTCGATCGATGTGGGTCGAGGGTGACTATCAATAAATTTTTAACTTTTTTATGTTGTTTTCAGTAAACGTGCAGGCTGCAATTTCTACCTTTTTGAACCAGTACTCGGAATTGAAATCTGAGGGCACTTTCAAACTCGCAACACTGAGATTCACATAAGGGGGGGTTCACTTTGACCTCAATGGGTCGGGAGAAAAATATAGTTTTTTCAAATTTTAAGAATTAATAGAATAAAAAAATTGTTATTTTATTTTATCCTACCTCCTCTTGAGAAGATGTGTCGAGGACCATAGAGGTAGTCTAACATTTAATATGAGATATTAAATGCTCGGTTACACTTTGGTTGTGTAACCACCCCTCGTGCAATTAATGTGGCACATTAATTACGTCAATTAACGAACCCCATTAATTCCTCAGTGTGTTAGTCACACATTCCCCCTGTATTTAAATGGGGCTCAGGGTAGAGTTTTTGGCATGGCATCATAAAGTGAGTAACCACTGGCGAAGTGATGCGACACCTTTCACCAATTGAGATGGAAGCTCTAGCAGCAATGAACAGAGATCTATGAACATTGATGGCTTCATCGAATCCGGAATCTTCTTCCACTACCTCTATGTCGCCAAAAATTCTTGAGGTAGGGTTTTTCATTTAATTCAAGAAATTGCCACTTTTTATCTCCTCATTCATGAATTTTTGGGTGGTTATTGTTGGGGAATTGAACTGGTTTATCATTATTTTAATGTGATGTATAAATTACCCCCACTTGTTATAATGCTAACATGGAGGGGCATGGGCTAAATGAACTAGGATCATACCCTCCACTGCTTTTTTATGGCATTATTTGGAGGCGGGTTGTTCCAACTTGATGTAACTGTGAAATCGAGAGTGTTGAAATGACGGAGGAATTCTGAGAGGATGGAAGGTGCATCCGAAAGGAAGAACGGACCACCAGAGCTCACTTGGTGGCCTGCAAAAGAAGCGATGACGTGACACCAGTGTAGTGACACCGGTGACTGTCGTCGGTGGACGAGGGCAGTGGACGGCTGTAGAGGTGGAGGCATCACACCGTCGCACACCATACTGAAGGGAGCCATGGCTCGACGCCAAGGCAATGTAGGGGACCCACTCCCTATGGGTCCCATGGGTGACAAGGTGCCTCCACCTGGAACCACCAATAATGGAGTTGAATGGCTCCTTTGAGGCTTTCGAGAGTAGCGGACTGTGTGACCCCGCCATGGCCCAACCCAAACAGTCCAGGTCGGGTTAGGTCAGACTAGACCTGGACCCGGACCCCTCTTGGGCCCAGATATACTTAAAAATATGTATCTTGGGAACTGTACATCCACTTGATGAACCGTTTATGGCACTGGGAGCCTTGGAGTGAGATAATCCTTTTGAGATTGTCCATGTAACTTTTGGAGAATTTTGGAGTTTTGCCGTGTTGGATCGTACTCGAATCTAACTGGGCCCTCATCCCAAAAATACATATACCTTATCGACTGAGTGTCTTATTGATATTTTGTCTGTTGTGTAGGAACCCTTATTACATGAAAGATCATCATGTTAAATCCTTGTGGAACTTCTTGGTGGTTGAGGTATGCCCAATTACCAGTGAATAAAAACTAGGGTGTTTCTTATAGTGATAGATAGGATGGCTACTCCCTTAATGAATCATGCCGCGTGTATTCCTTACTCCACTACCACGGTATAGATAGGAATCCCACATCATGAGTGTGGATTCGTTTCCCTATGATTTATTTTTCTATATTTGGATTCATTACTCCCCTATTTGACTAGAGCGCGAGTCCTCCATTCATAACACACATACAGTCAGGTGATTAGGTACTGCTCTGTCAACCCAAGGTTTGGGTCCTCCTTGTGAAGTGATACAGTAGAGTCGGTACTACCCTTTCTTTCCAGGGTGTGGGTCCTCTAGCCCGGGGTTGGTACTCCCTTTACGTACTAAAGTACGGGTCCCCCAAAGAGAACAAACTACCATAGTTGTACTCCCCTACTAGGTAGGGTGTGGGTCCTCACATATAGAGTCGGTACTCCCATGGAATGCAAGGGTGAGGGTCCTCTAGCCTAGGGTTGGTACTCCTTTGACGTAGTGGGGTGTGGGTCCCCCGCATCAGAGAAACTACTATAGTTTTACTCCCCTACCGGGTATGGGGCAGGTCCTCACAAATGTAGTAGTAGTCCCCCATATCTGAGTAGATATAGGGAGTAGTTCCATCAGGGATGTTAGATCTCTCTCGCCACTTCACTTGGTTTCCCATGCTCTTGCCTTGGTAGCCAGAATGTGACTCTGAGACCTCTAGTGTTAGGAATTAGAGTCAGTTCTAGAATAAAGTTCTCATTGGAGCACGTCCTTTCAGACATTCCATTAAGAATGGTTGAGTTTTACCTGATGGAGTACATCTCGCAGACGGGTGTCATCATGGATGGCTAGTTTATGGGGCGCGTACACCTGCTCCTTGAGATGCGTATTGATCTTTCTTTCAATATCCTAGAAATGTCTTGAGGTCAAGGCCTTATGTTTATTTGTGGATGAGATGAGTATATCTGGTCTGAGATGTGTATTTTTCATTATGATTTGTGATTGAGATCATGTTTAGTGGTTTTCCTTTGTATAATTCTAAGAGATATTTGGGGGTCTCGGGGTTCATACTGGGTATTTTTATACTCACCCATGCACGTGCTTTTCCCACACCTCATTGTGTCTTGTGCATATGATGATCAGCTTGGCTCAGACTTGAGGGAGCAAGGGCCAGGTTGTACATAAAGAGACTGGATGACGTGGAGAGTTGTGGATATGAGCTGTACCTACCATTCATGTAGGATCCTTTTTTGATGATCTCAAAAGTTGTTTCTGTTTTTTAGTTGCAGTTACATCTTTATTTGGGCTTTTATTCTGGCCCCTTACCTTCAGTACACACAAATTCTATTGTATTTTTCCTTCGTGGATGCATCTTGTTGCGATCTTGGCTGTGTTTTTGTATAGGTTTAAAGGAAATAACTTCCAATTTTAGGGATATTCCTTTCTTGTGCTAGTTTCCAACTCCTGGCCTCTGGAAGGTAGAATTGGGGTAGTCACGGAATGGCCCCGGGGGATGGTTTGTGAGAAAGTGGTATCAAAGGATTTAGTTCTAAAAAATAACTCGAACTCTGATCTTTCTAATAGAGCAATAGTGTTATGTTTTTTTAGTGTGATTTCCAGGTCGGAGATTTCTATGTTGATGTGGTGGCTGACTTATCCATACAACATGACCCTAAATTCTGATTTCTTACTCGGTGCATGAAAACACTGATTGTGTGTGTTTTGGATATATTTTTCTTGTGATGTATTTTGAGTCAGCTAACCTAGTATAACTTATTGAATTTGGTTCATCTTGGTAATCATTCAATATTCCTCCACACATATAGCCATCCAGGATCCCAATGTGTAACCATGAGGATGGTCTACAATGTGATGAGGATTCAGTTCAAGGAATGTTGCTCGATATAGGTATCATCGGGCGGGGTCCCAGTGATACTAGTTCCCATTGGTCAACAGTTACTACATGCACTATATGTATATAAGAGTTATAGTCTTAGATCCTTACATGAGTTTCAGTGACATATACCCCTTAGGTTCCGAGGCAAGCCTAAATCATAGGCAGTTAAGGACTTTCCTGAGGTAGTGACTGAGTTTCTATCTAGCCAGGGCACCATTAGATCAAATGGTGTTTCTGGTAGTGATCATTTAATGTGTCTCAGTATGGTGATGGTAGGGTTTTGATTACCCCTATTGTACGTTGAGGTGACTTTTTTCCATGGACAGATCTTGAGAACCATCCTCGGAGAAGGGGGTCTCTTGCCATAAATTTCTAAGGGCTATGTGTTCCCAAGAGCTTCTATAGATTCAGTAGGTTGACATGTCGGTTGATGAGTATTCATCGAAGCGTACCAACCATTCTAGGTACACGATTAATACAATACAACAACTGCTTCAAGACTCGTACCTTCATGTGAGATGGATTTATGGACATATAAGCTAGAAATATTCCTTTATGTATTCCTACTTATGTTAGGGTCCTAGAGAGAACCATTGTGGTTGAAAATTCAGTGGCTGAGTAGATACACCCAGTGAATGTCTGTAGTGGGAAAGGAGGAAACCAATGATAGTATTAGGGATTTGGTTTTATAAAAAAAGTTTCGGGAAGAGGAGGTGATGGGGGTAGATGAACATGTAGGGAAAATTACATTGAAGATGGTCTATGAGAGTATTAGGAGGTGGTATAGATTTTGACATGTTGCAACCACCACCCTAATGTGGTCCCTACCAAGATTAGGGAGCTGGATGACAGGGGAATGGAGGGTGCAACCGATCACTCTTGATTCGTCCAACCTTACCCTCGTGGCAGCGGGAGTTTTGAGTTTTCAGTTCCCAATAGTACTGTTAGAGTGCTAGAAAATCTTTTCAAAAGATGTTTCCATAATTACATCCCCACATGGAGAAGGACTTCTTTATTGGATTATACCCAGGGACAACACCAATATCTAGAATTGCACATTGAGTGTCTCCCACAGAGCTCTGGGAGTTGGAGTTTAGAAGAAGGAAATGGTGGTAGATTCACTTAGCAGGAGGTCTGGTTTACTGCTTCTGAGTGAGGCAACAAAGCAGTTAGCCGTGTTATAGAAACACTTCGTGGATAGTGATGGAGTATCTTACCTCTAGTATTTAACTATCACTCCCCCACACCATTAGATAGTTTGGGAGTCGCAACTTGTGGATGTAGACTGTGAGGCCCGACGTGCTCATATATCCTCTGGATAGGCACCAGAATGATTTTTTAAAGGTGCGGAGCATGTCATCCTTCCCAAAGGATGCATCGTGGTACCATTGACGCTATGAGAGGATGTTTTTAGGGAGTTACACACATATTATTTTGGAGGTACATCCTACTGTGACGATGTTTTACTAGGAACTTCGGATTTATTACTGGGTGGCTAGGGATGAAGACTGCACAGAGCCGGCAGAAGTCTTATGCCGACAGAAGATGGATACCCGTAGATTTAAAGGAGGGATACCATGTCTCCAGAGGGTCTCACCTCAACGAGGATTGAGGAGATTCATCTTGAGTAGCTTGATATCTCTGAGGTTCATTGATCCATTCTATATTCTCAGCAGAGTTGGCGAGGTGGAACACCACCTAGATTTTCCCCAACAGATGCACCGAGTGCATAATTTTTTCCATGTGTCGCAGCTGAGGGGATGTGTGCACAATCCATCGAATGATATCGACTTGGGAGAGTTGGACATTGACGATAGGGAGACTATTATAAAGTTCCCGGTGGAGATAGAGGATCGATAGGAATGAGTCCTTTGTGGATGGTTGATCGATCTCGTGTGAGCTTGGTGGTAGTACAAGAACCTCCAGGACAACACATGGGATCGGAAGGCACATATTAATGCTAATTACCCTCATTTTTTTGATTTACCTATGTTTTGGATTTCGGGGATGAAAATCCCTACGGTGGGGATAATTTAAATACCCAAAATTTTCAGATAATTTATTTTAATGGGGATTATTAAAAGACCACGAAATCTGACAGCACATGATTCTGTGGCCCAGAGTGTTCGGAATGATCCATAGAATAAGTGATAAGCTTAAAAATAATGTACATGATTAGTTTTCTAGAAAATGCGGAATAAACCTTTAACGGTTTCCCTAATCAAACATATGAGGTAACCATTTCATTCTGGATGGCAGGTTTACCCTAGGCGCGACTTATGTTTAGTCGGTGCAGGCCCTCAGGGGGAAAAACTCAAAAATTGAATAACAATAAATAAAATTATTACATAAAATTATTTAATTTTTTTGAATGATTATAACTCACGAATTTTGGCTCAGATAAAAAATCTGAGACCACCATTGAAATCGTGAGGGTATGCATTCCTTAGGAAAATCCTAACATTGTCCAGCACAGGCCAACAATGGAAGTTAGTTTTTGGCCGTAAATAAAATAATAAAGAAACAATTATTTTCTTATTAAATTATGTAAATACTAAAAGGTAACTCAGATTGTAAATACAAGAGTATTGTTGAGCATGTGAGGGTGTGTATCTATTAGGTAGAGCCTAACCTCAACAGGCACAGGTCGAGGGTGATTGTTAATAACTTTTGAACATTTTTAAGGTACGTTCAGTAAAAGTGTGGGAGAAAATTTGTATATTTTAAATTGGTTCTTGGAATTGAAATATGAGGGCACTGATGAACTAACAGTTCCTTGATTCTATTTAGGGAGGCTTCACATAAACTGTAGTAGGTCGGGTGAGAAATTATTTTTTGGAACTTTTAAGAATTAATAAAATAACAAAATTGTTATTTTATTTTATGCAGCATCTCTTGAGCGGTGGTGGAGGGGAACATGGAGGTAGTCGGACATTTAATATGGGATATTAAATGCCCAGTTACACTTTGTTTTCTTAACCACCTCTTGGGAAATTAATGTGGTGCATTAAATACATCAATTAATGAACCTCATTAATTCCTCGGTGTTTTACTCATCCATTCCCCCCTCTATTTAAATGGGGCTCAGAGTAGAGTTTTTGGAATGACTTCATCAAGTGGGGATCCTCTAGAGATTTGATGCATAAACATCCACTGATAGATCCAGAAGCTTGGGTGGAAAAGAACCAGGATCGACGAACACCATCAGATTCATCGAAAGCAGAATCTTCATCCCCCACTGCTACGTCTAAAAAGAATCTCGAGGTAGTGGTTGTATTTAAAATCAAGAAAATTCCCACATTTCTTCTCCTCATTCTTGAATTTGAGGGTGGTCTTTATGGGGGATTAGAACTAGGTTTATCATTATTTTAATGTGATGTATACAATATACCCACTTATTATAATACTAATTCAAAGGGAGCAGGCCAAATAAACAGGGCTCGTACCCCTCGCCGCTGGTTTTTCATTGCATTCTTCGGAGGCGGGTTGTTCCAAATTGACGGAAACATGAAACCAAGAGGCACACAATGATAGAGGCATATCTAGAAGAATGTAGGCACATTCTAAAGGAATAATGGATAACCGGATATCCCCCTGGTGGCCTGTAGAAAAATCACCAGCATGGCACCGGCACAGTGGCGTCGGGTCAGAACGGACGCGGACCCCTCTCGGGCCCATATATGCTTAAACGACCTTATCATGTGAACCAGAAATTCATTTGATGAACCATCAATGATGATAGATTAATTGGGGTGAGATGGTCCTTTTGAGATACTCCACATGAATTTTGAATAATGTTTGGGTTTGGCTGGGTTGGATCGTACTCGAATCTAAGACGGCCCTCGACAACAAAATGACTATAGATTACAGACCGAGTATCCAATTGATGCGTCATCTATTTTGTTGGAACCCTTATGACATGAATGATCATTGAATTACTTCCTTTTGGAACTTCTTGGAAGTTGAGGTATGGCTGATAAACAGAGGAGCAGCACCAAGGTGTTTATTGTAGTGATAGTTAGGATGGCATCTCCTTTGATGACTCGAGGGGTGGGTATTTATTACTCCTCTACTCTGGTAGAGATGGGTCTCCCCATATCATGTGTTCCAGTTCATTTCCTTCTGATTGGTTTTTCTATACTTGGAGTCAGTCCTCCCCTATTGGACTAGGGCGCGAGTCCTTCATATATAACTCACATATAGTCAGGTACTCCTATATCAGGTGGGGTTTGGGACATCTATGTCTAGAGTATGTACTCCCCTGTCAAGCCAAGGTGTGGGTCCTCCTTATGTATTGCTACAGTAGAGTCGGTACTCCCCTTATATGCCAGGGTGTAGGTCCCCTAGTTGGGGATCGACTCTCCCCTGACGTACTAGGGTGCAGGTCCCCCACAGCAAAAAAACTAACAGAGTTGTACTCCCCTAGAGGGTAGGGTGTGGATCCTCACATATAGATTCGTCACTCCCCTTTAATGCCTAGGTGAGGGTCCTCTAGCCCTGGTTCAGTATTCCCCTGACATACTAGGGCGTAGGTCCCCCGCAATAAACAATCTTCTAGAATTGTACTTATAACGACCCAACCGTTTCCAACATTACTATTACATCATTTTAAAGATAAATAACATAATAGTATTACATAAAGAGTATCCAAATGTTTAGTGTCTTGGGAAAACTAGGACTATAATAACAATTACAACATCAAGCATATACATTTATTTAATTTCTTCTTCTCTATATTTTTATTGGCACTTTTCCTACCCTTAGTACATGTAGCCAACTGAAGGTATACATAAAAAGGGGTGAGCTAAAATCCTAGTAAAAGGATAGATAAGAAGGAATATAGCATGGGGTGAGCATAGTCATAATATAGGCCAATGATCATGAACACGAGGGGAGCATAAATATATGATTTAAAATGTGGCAATGCATAAAAATGAAACATCATGTCATAGTGGTTAACTACCACACATAATTTTGAACCAAGCTAGCATCTTTTTCACACATAATTTCACATTATCTCATGATATTCATTACTTTACCCAATGCATTGGATCAATGTATAATTCTAGGTGCACCCGTCACATTCAGACATTCATATTGCGCTATATAATTCCAGGCGCACCCGTCACATCATAACATTATCATTATCATGCATGCCACATCAAACATATATCATAATTGAACATAACAGACCCATTTAAATTAATGGGTTACATCTCATAATAACACATTCATAAACTTTGGGTTCCCAAAATAACGATGGAATAACATACCTGTTATAATAATCGTCCACTTTGAGAGAGAAGTAAAAGGTGTGTTCTTAAAAGAAATGTTCTTTTGGAAAACATTTTGTTTTGACATAAAAACCAGTTAAAAAATGTATATCCTATAAAAGGATAGATAATTATGAAAATATAATATTTAAGGAGTAACCATATCAAAAAAATGGTGTGAAATAGGGAGAACCCGAAGGATGAAATTTGGGTTCCAGAATTTCCCCTTACCATGTATCTGATTGCTTCCTTCTCTTTAATGTCATGTATAATTAAATTATATTCATTAATTAGAAATCCAGAACCTTTTTTATAGTAATATGGCCCATTATGGTATTATTAAGTGATTTTATGCATCTTTGGATGAGTTATATAGTTTAAAAAACATTGTTTAGGAATGTCTGTTTTTATGGTTTTCCCGAGTGGTTCACTTGTATTCAAAAATTGAAGTTTGAGTAGAACATGGGTAAACATACAGAACTGAAATTTCATGTTATTAATGATATTAAAATAGTTTTAATGATCTTATAATTAATTATATTAGATTCATGTCGATGTATCATTAGATAATAATTAAATGATGATTGTTTGGGTTAATTTGGGAAATTTTTCGATAACAACACACTTGTTTTAATCTATCACATAGTAATATAGCCATATGTTATTTCCAGAACATTAATTAGGAAGTAATACATATAAAAAATTCTGGATAAACCATAAAAATTGTTTCATTACCAGATCTATAAGTAGAAATGGAAGAAGAAATCATTTCATTCTTGAAGGTGATAAATTAACACCTCACGAACAAGGTTCTATTTTATAAAATAAAAGGAAGGGAGAAAGGGATTTTGATGATATAAGATCCCATTAGAATCATAAAATTACAGTAGATGAATAATAATGGGGTTAAAATACCATTTTCATGAGGATAGGTGGGGAGAGATCAAGAAATAAACTTGAAGTTGAAAGGAAATTAAAGGAGAAGAGGGATAGAAATTACCACTTAAATCCTCCTCTTGAGATTCTCCTTTAAAAAACTAGGCTTGGTATTTTGATGAGAGAAGAAGATCGTGAACGTGGGATAGGTTCTTGAGAAGATTTTTGGGCAGAGTTTAGAGAAGTCTTGTAACTTCAGAGGTGTGAGTAAATGAGGGTGTGAAGGGTGGTTTTTATAGTGGAGGGGAGAGGGGTTTCCTTAATATAAGATTATATACTTTATTAATTTCCCCTAATACAAGTAATTGTGAGTCTTGAATGACAAAGAAGAGTAATTGTATCATGTAATCCCGAACCAAGTTGTCTTACATCAGCATAACATCACATGTGACTCTATAATTAGCCTATTTAGCTTATTTTTGTAAATTACGGTATTTCACTATTCATCAAAAATTCAAGTATTTCAGAAAAATCCCAAAAATTTACCCCATACATTTTTCGATGAGTATAATCCAAAAATGAAGTTGAATTTTTAAAAATAATTTTCTAAATATGATTAATTTAATATTTAATTAAAATCATATTTTATTACTAAAAACAGTTTAAAAACATTTGTTTACTTATTCTAAAATATAGGTACATCATACTTTCACTTAAATATTATTTTTATACTATCATAGGTAAGGTTACTAATAATTAGGGTATATCACTATTCATAATGGTATGTTACTATTAATAAGGGTAGGTTACTATTCACCAAAAAAATTATTATTTTTTTATTAGAATCCAAAAATCATCTTGAGCACATCGGTGTATGCCAGATTTTTAAAATTCCAAACACAGAAGTGACAAAATTATGTTTAAAGGTAACTTGTAACTTATTAGTTCATTATGTTGTGATTTCATGTTATTTTATGACATAATTATAAGAAGGGAATATCCATTGAAAAAATTTGGGTCGTTACATTCTTCCTCCCTTAATAAATTTCACCCTCGAAATTTCACTTTACACAAACTGGTGAGGGTGTTTCTCCCTCATTGCCTCTTCTAGTTCCCAAGTTTCTTCCTCAAACTTATGGTTCTTCCACAAAACTTTGACAATATGGGTTGACTTGTTGTTTATAACCTTATCTCTCTGATCCAGAATCTTTATTGGATGCCCCTCATAGTAGAGATCATCTTCCAACTGAACCACCTCTGAGTTTAGTACATGTGAGGGGTCTGGTATGTACTTCCTTAGTAGTGATACATGAAACTCATCATGATCTTAATCCATATTCGGTGTAAGTTAAATAGGATAGGGCACGACTCATATGCGGTCATTGATCTCAAAGGGGCCAATATACCTTGGGCTTAGCTTCCCATTCTTCCTGAATCGCATGACTCTCTTCCATGGAGATATTCGAAGGAAGACATTATCTCCAACATCGAACTCAAAGTCCCTTAGAAAGTTGTTAGCATAGATCTCTTGATAACTTTGAGAAGCTTTGATTAGTTTTTGTATGACTTGAACTTTCTCTGTCATCACTTGAACAAGATCGGGTCCAAGTAGCTTTCTTTCTCCAACTTTATCCCAACAGGTTGGAGTTCTACATCGCTTTCCAAACAAAGCTGTATATGGAGCCATCTGATTACTCGAGTGGAAGATATTGTTGTATGAGAACTCAACCAATGGGATATGTTGATCCCATCCACATTTGAATTATAGAGAACGGGATATTAGCATATCTTCAATCGTCTGAATAGTTCTTTCAGACTCGCCATCAGTTTGGGGGTGATGAGCCGTGATGAAATTTAATTCAGTACTCAAATCATGATGAAGTATCCTCCATAATGTAGATGTGAACCTCAGATCATGGTTAGATACAATTAAGATTGGAACACCATATAGTCTCACCACATCCTTCACATATATCTTTGCAAATTGTTTAAGCGATATATCTTACCGAATAGCGATAAAATGGGATGTCTTGGTGAGTCGGTCAACCACAACCCATATCGCATTATTTCTCTTCAACATCTCCACCAGACCCGTGACAAAGTCCATAGTAACATTTTCCCAGTTACACATGGGTATAGGCATTAGCTTCATCATACCTTTGGAAATTTGTTGTTCAGCTTTAAATTGCTGAAATACCAAGCACCTTTATATATATTCCCCAATCTCCATCTTCATGTTATCCCACCAGAAGTGTTCGCGGAGATCATCGTACATTTTGGTACTCCTAGGATGGATAGAGAATATTGAGCTATGTGCTTTATCTAATAGATCCTTCTTTACCCCAGGTGATGAAGTCACCCAAAGCCATGTTCCAATCCGAATCACACCATCATTATCAATATGGAACTCTGGAAGCTTCCCTTCCTTTACTGCAGTCACCCTCTTTTGTATCTCCACATTATTCTTTGTGCTTACCTAATCCTATCATGGATCAATGGTTGTGAAACAATTTGGGAAAGTTAGGATATATCCCCTTCCCATTGGATTTTGAAATCCATTCTTTTCATATCCAAGAAGATAGGGTCTTTCTCAATCCGCAACATGGATAGAGTAACATGTTATTTTCTGCTAAGAGCATCAGCTGCCTTGTTCTCCTTTCCAGGATGATAGAGAATAGAGCAATTATAATACTTTATTAGATCTAACCATCTCCTTTGATGCATGTTGAGATCCTTTTGTGTGAATATATACTTTAGGCTCTTGTGGTAGGTGTGTATGTCACAGTTCCACCATAAAGGTAGTGTTTCCAGATTTTCAATGCAAAAATCATGGCTGCCAGCTCTAGATCATGTGTGGGGTAGTTCTGCTCATGTATATTCAACTGTCTTGAGGCATAGGCTCTCACAATATCATTTTTCACGATTACACAACAGAAGCCTTTCTTTGAAGCATCACTGTATATCACAAAACATTCTCCACTTTTCGGTAGCGTGAGTACAAGTGAAGTGATCATCCATCTCTTTATCTACTTGAAGCTTCCCTCGCATTCTTCCATCCAGATATACTTTACCCCTTTCCTTTTTTACTTAGTTAGCGGGCTTGACAATCATGATAAGTTACTCAAAAAATGTCGGTAGTACCCAACTAATCCAAGAAAAATACGGATTTCTGTGACACTAGAGGGCCTAAGCCATTCCTCAATCGCCTTTGATTTTTACAGATCCACAGAGATTCCCTCACTTGTGATCACATGTCCCAAGAACGTGACATGATTCATCCAGAAGTCACACTTGCTGAACATGGCATACAACTTATACTTTCTCAATGTCTCCAAAAAAAGTCTTATATGTTCTTCATGTTCCTCCTTACTCATGGAGTAGATGAGAATATCATCTATAAACACTACCACTAATTTTTCAAGGTAATGCCTAAAAACTCTATTCATCAAATCCATGAAGATTTCAGGGGAATTAGTAAGTCTAAATGGCATCACCAAAAACTGATAGTTCCCATACCTTGTTCATAAGGCAGTCTTCTGAATATCTTCCTTCTTCACCTTTACCTGATAATATCCAGAATGAAGATCCTCCTTTGAGAGGTATTGATCTTCTCTTAACTGGTCGAACAATTCATCAATCCTTGGGAGAGGATAATTTTTCTTTATGTTGATCTAGATGTGTTACTGATAATCGATACAAAGTCGCATTGTTCCATCCTTCTTCTTCACAAAGAGCACTGGCGCACCCCAAGGTGATGCACTAGGGAGTATGAACCCTTTGTCCAGATGATCTTGGAGCTGCTTCTTTAACTCCTCCAGTTCGATATGAGCCATCCTATAAGGACTCTTTGAGATAGGAGTTGCTTCGGGTATGAGTTCAATTGAGAACACTACCTCTCGATCTAGGGGAATTTCGGGTAACTCTTCGGGAAATAAATCTATGTATTCCTTCATGATGGGAATTTACTCAAGGTTGGCACTCTCATTCAACTCAACCATTTGGGTGAGGTATGCTTCTTCATAGGGAATCAACACACATCATTGAAATATTTTTCAAAAGATATTCGGGATCTTCCTTTCATTTTTAGAGGAGCATGGGATGGCTCGGAATATGAAAAGATATTTCCTTTTCCTGATAGTTATTATGGGACCTATATAACGAGATCCAATCCAATCCCATTATAGCATCGAATTCCACCAAGGGAATTATTAGGAGATTTTCCATAAGAATCTTCCCACATACGCCAACAGGAGAAGTGTCAAAACACTTGGGTTGCAATGATTGGACCACTTAGTGATTTTACAGATATCTCTTCTTCAAGGTTTCAAGGCTTCAATTATATAGTTCTATCAAACATGAATGATATAAAGGAATGCGTAGAACCAGAATCAAATAAGACTTTTTCCATTATTTATTGAATAGTAAGTGTTCCTTGTACAGCTTCATTATCATGCTCCACCTGCACAGTAGTGATGGAATAATCCTCCCCTTGTTCCTTTGGCTTTGGTGGTTGCTCAAGTTGATTACCCTCAAGAAATCGAGGTTTATTTCACTGAATTTCATAGTTCCCTAGCTCCCTACAGTTGTAGCATTTAACAATGAGTGGTTCTCTCCTTCTTCTGCCTCATTTTCCATCCTTTTCATGTCTTTTCGACACTCTTGAACATGGGGTCCTTCTTTACCACACTTAAGGCACTTCCCCATCCCTTTTAGGTAGTTCCCATGGTGTAACTTCCAACATTTTTGGCATGTGGGTCATTGAGTTTTCTTCCCACTTTTTTCATTAGACCCTCCATCTTGTAACTCCATCTTTTGTTTCTTATCTCCATATCCATGGGAAAATTATCCAAACTCCATCTCCACTTTGAGGGCACATCGAACAACTTCTTCATAACTCCCAATGTCTCGAATTGCAAGGGCATTTCGAAGGTGTGGTTTTAATCCACTAAAGAATATATCAATTTTTCTATCATTATTGATAACAAAACCCAATGCATACCTAGAAAGCCTTCTGAAATTCACTTCATAGGTTGTGACAAATTCTTCTTATTTTTGTTTGAGCTCTATGAATTCTCTCTCCATCTTCATATGAAGAGTTTGTGGGAAATATTTATTACGAAACATTATTTAAAAGTATTCCCAGTCCATCTCTTCAATTTACTCTCTTGGCTTGGTGTTCTTAATCAAATCCCACTATTGATCGGATTCTCCATCTAGATGATAAACGTCTAGGGTACCCTTCTCCATCTTAGAACATTGAAGAACAAAAAAGATCTTCTCCATGTAGTTTACCCACTATTCCACAGCTAGTGGATCAGAAGATCCATTAAATGTTGGTGGTCGTTGTCGCATAAAACATTTGATAATCAGTTGCTCCCTCTTTGGTGAAGGAGGAAGATCCCCATTATTATAGTTATTGTTCATAACATGAGATAATTGGGTAAGAATCGCCATGATTCTTTGAACTCCACCTCCCAAATCATTGGGGATGTCGTTTGGGCAATCGTTGAATTGGACCTCGCAAGAGTTTTGGCCTTATTTCCCCTGGTTCCCACCATTTTCTAGTATAGAAAAGGTTATAACAAAACATAAGTCAATAATTCATGAATAAATAACTTATTTATTTGCATAATTTATACTAAAATCATAACATATGGGATCCCTATGTATATACTCTTGTGTGCATATTTGTACTTAGTCTCATGTTAGAGGTTTTCTCTAGGGTTCACTAATCCTAATTCTCAAATTAACAAAACCATTCTTCTGATACCAACTATAATGACCTAACCTTTTCCTACATTAATATTAAATAATTTTATAGATAAAAAACATAATAGTATTAAACATATAGGATACAAATGTTTAGTCTCTTGGGAAATCTAGGACCGTACATAACAATTAAAACATCAAGCATAAGTATTTATTTAATTTCTTCTTCTCTAGATTATTTTTGGCACTTTCCCTCTCCTTAGTATATTTAGCTAGCTGAGGATATACATAAAAATGGGTGAGATAAAATCCCAATAAGAGGATAGATAAGAAGAAATATAGCATGGGGTGAGCATAATCATGACACAGGGCAATGATCATGAACATGAGAGGAGCATAAATAAAAGACTTGAAATGTGGAAATGCATAAAAATAAAACATCAAGTCATAGTGGTTAACTACCACACATACTTGTGAACCAAGATTGAATCGTGTTCACACATCATTTCACATTTACTAATGAGATTCATCACTTTACCCAATGCATTAGTGCGCTTTTATAATTCCATGTGCACCCGTCACATTCAAACATTCATATTACGCTATATAATTCTGGGTGCACCCATCACATCATAACATTATCATTATCATGCTTACCACATGGAACATATCTCAAAAGTAAACATAACTAACCCATACAAAAGAATGTGTTACATCTTATAATAACACATTAATAAGCTTTGGGTTCCCAAAATAAAGAGGGAATAACATACATGTTTCAAGAACCATCCACTTTGAGAGAGAAGTAAAAGGTGTGTTCTTAAAAGAATCTTTCTTTTGGAAAACATTTTGTTTTGACATAAAAACCCGTGAAAAACATGTATATCCTAGAAATTTAAAGAAAATTATGAACAAATAATCTTTAAGAAATAACCATATCATGAATATGGAGTGAAAGAGGGAGAACCCAAAGGATGAAAGTTGGGTTTGAGAATTTCCCCTTACCTTTTATCTGAATGCTTCCTTCTCATTAATATCCTGTATAATGACATTATATTAATTAATTAGAAATCCAGAACATTATTTACAGTAATATAGTTCAATATGGTTTTATGAAGTGATTTTATGTGCCTTTGGATGAGTTATATATTTTAAAAAAACAATTTTCGGGAATGTTTGTTTGTATGGTTTTCATGAGCGGTTCACTTTTATTCTTAAATTGAAGTTCGGGTAGAACATGGGTAAACATCCAGAACTGATATTTCATGTTATTAATGGTGTTAAAGGATTTTTATTTATCTTATAATGAATTATATTATATCCATTTGTATGTAACATTAGATAATAATTAAATGATGATTGTTTTGGTTAATTTGGGAAAATTTTGATCACAACAAACTTGTTTTAATTAATCACATTGTAATATGGCCATAAGTTATTTCCAGAAAATTAAATAGGAAATAATACATTTAAAAAATTCTTGTTCAAACATAAAAATGGATTCATTACAAGATCTGAAAGTAGAAATGGAATAAAAAACATGTCGTTCTTGAAGGTGATAAATTAACACCACACGAACAATGTTCTCTTTAATAAAATAAAATGAAGAGGGAAAGGGGGTTGGATGATATAATATCCTATTAACAACATAAAATTACATTATATGTATAATAATGGAGTTAAAATACCATTTTAATTATGATAGGTGGGGAGAGATCAAGAAATGAACATGAACATGAAAAGAAATTAAAGGAGAAGAGGAAGAGAAAATACCTCTTAAATCCTACTCTTGAGATTCTCTTTATGGATGCTCGTCTTGGTCTTTTGATGAGACCCGGAGCTTTGGAACGTGGGATAAGGTCTAGGGAAGATGTTTGGTCAGAGTTTAGTGACGTCTTGGAGCTTGATATGTGTGAGGAAATGCGGGTGTGAAGGGTGGTTTTTATAGTGGAGCGGAGAGGGGTTTCCTTATAATAAAATTCATTACTTTATTAATTTCACCTAAGGCAAGGAATAGTGAGTCTTGAATGACTAGGGATAGTACTTTTATCATGTGATCCCGAACCAAGTGGGTTGACATTAGAAGAACATCACACGTGACTCTATAATTAGCTTATTTAGCCAATTTTTGTAAATTACGGTATTTCACTATTCATAAAAAATGCATGTATTTCAGAAAAAATCCCAAAAATTTACCCCAACCTTTTTTCGACATGTAGAATCCAAAAAAGAAGTCCATTTTTAATAAATAAGTTTCTAAATATGATTAACTTATAATTTAATTAAAATCATTGTTTATTACTAAAAGCTGTTTTAAAACATTCATTTACTTATTCTAAAATATAGGTACATCATACTTTCACTTGAATATTATTTTTATACAATCATAGGTAACATTACTATTAATTAAGGTATATCACCATTCATAAGGGAATGATACTATTCATAATGGTAGGTTACTATTCACCAAACATTATTTTTGTTTTATTAGACTCCCAAAATCATCTTGAGCACAACCGCATATGACAGATTTTAAAAATTCCAAACACAGAAGTGACAAACTTAGGTTTGAAGGCCACTTATCACTTATTAGTTCATTATGTTGTGTTTTCATGTTATTGTATGACATAATTATAATAATGGAATTTCCATTGATAAACTATGGGTCATTACAGTACTCCCCTACCAGGTAGGGTGTCGGTCCCCACATATGGAGTTGTACTCCCCCATCACCAAGTAGAGATGAGGAGTGGGTCCTTCAAGGGAATTGGAGCTCCATTGACTCCATGACATAGAGTTGGGGAATGAGACTCTTCACATGATTTCCCTTGGTCTTGCCTCAGGTGCAAGACTGTGACTATGAGACCTCTAGTGTCGAGCACTTGAGTAAGTTCTATCATAAAGTTCCTGATAGAGAATGTCTTTTCATGCGTTCCATTAGGAATTGTTGAGTTGTACCTGATGGATTAAATCTCTTATATGGGTTCCATAAGGGATGGAAAATTCACGGAGCATTCACTCTTGATCTTTGAGTTATACTTCGAGCCTTCTTTGGAATCGTGGAAATGGCTTGAGGTTAGGGCCTTATGTTTCTTTGTGGATGAGATGGGTATACCTGGTTTGATACGTGTCTTTTGATTTTCACTTTGTGATTAAGATCTTGTTTTTTGGTTTTCCTTTATGGTGTTTTGAGTGTCCTCCAGGGGTCTCAGGGTCCCTTCTGGGTATTTTTAATCTCAACCCAGCAGAGGTTTCACCCGCACCTTGTTTTGTCTTGTGCAGACGACGAGCAACATGGCTGAGACATGAGGGAGCCAGGACGAGGCAATACACGAAGGAGACTAGCTGAAGTGGAGGGATATAGAGACGAGATGTACCTACCCTTCAGGTAGGATCCTTGGTGGATGATTTCAGGAGTTGTTTATATTTCTTAGTTGTAGTTGTATCTTCACTTGGGAATGTATTCTGGCCTCTAACAATCAGTACACACTAGTTCTACTGCAATTATGTTTTGTGGTTCTATCCTGTTGTGTTTTTTGTTGTGTGTTTGTTCAAGTTTACAGTCAATGCCTTCCCATTTTAGGGATATGCCTTTTGGGGGCTAGTCGACAACCCCTGGCCTATGGAAGGCGGGCTTGGGGTAGTCACGGCATAGGCCCCGAGGGATGGGTTGTGACACTGGTAGACTCATATAGATCACCTGTGACACACGATTAACCTATTAAAATCCCATCAACCTCTCTTTTGACAAACTAGTGGTTTAAATTTACAAGTTGGTCTGCTTAGTATATTTTTTTCACTCTATCATGTACCTTATGGATATAAATAGCCACCCCTTTTATTTTACATATAAAACTAGATTAATTATAACTACCACTATTTCGTATCCATATTACCATGTTTATTAACAGTATTTCAACTCTATAGATACATTAAAATAAGATCTCTCTCTAGATAATTCCATAATTTCAAATTAAATTCAACTCTATCTATATTAAAATCAGTATTTTCTCTAATTTCATCAACACCTAATGATGGAGGTTATTATAAACTCCCTAGCATAGTTTTTTTCATTGGTATAAATACATAACAATATTTTAACCCTGTATATAAACAATTATCAAAAACAAATCACTACCCACATACATCATTCAATCATAAAATTATTTTTATGCTACCAATGTAACACAGTTGAAAAAAACACCCCTCCTAATAATTGAATTCTCCTCCAATCCATAGAAATTACAATCTAATCAATAAAATAATTTATATATACTTTCAATCTACTCCAAAACTTCGTAATTATAATTATCATGGAACCTTGCTTATATTTACTTACATAATTCATAGATGAAGTGGAAATACAATATTTAATCCAAAAACATTGACATGAAATAAATTATAAATTTTATGGTAGAATCCTCTAAAGTGAATCAATATTTAAAATAAATTACTCAAAAAGTTTCTCCTCTTCATAGCATTCAACTTCTAAAAAATTAATTTCACTACCCATTATATGAAATAATAGATTTATAAAACAATATTACAAAAACCTACTCCATGTAATATAACATCACGACTCAATCAAAATACTCTCTCAAATTGATTGAAACTGGCATCTTAAAAAATAGAGTTCAAAAATTTGGGATTTACACCTGAAAAAAACATTGAAAATGAAAACCCTAAATACACGTCCTCTTATGAAATGATTTAAAAACATTCTAAATCACATTACACATCGTAATAATTCACACTTTTTTATACTATCCCCATCGAATCAAATGTTTTCTATTAAAACTACAAATCTCAAAAAAATGACCATGTCAGTATTTTTTACAAAAACCATTTCAATTTACAAAAATAATCTTATAGAAATTCTGATTTAATCTAGGAAACTAGATAATAATGTTCCTTTCTTTTGAAAAAAATTTTAATAAATCTTTTTGAAACACGCTATGAAATAATAGAAAACCTATATTTTTAAAAATTGGGTTTCTCTCAAAAAATAAATTAAAACTCTCAAATCAATTCATTATGGTGTCAAAACAATCATAGAAAAATAATCTCATCAAATTATTACCCGAACTAATAAATGTTAATTAATTTAGTTTTATTAATCTATTTAAAATAAAATCTAATACATTATTAGTGTCTCTTAATTAATAATAGATATGTTTTAGGTATCGTATCATGAAAAATCCCCCTTATTCTTATGAACCATGTCCAAATAATTCTACTATAATGAAATTATAAAAATATATAATTTGAATCCATGTTTAATGTTAAAACTCATCCGAACAATAACTAATATTGTACTAGTGTTTTCTAACCAAATTCCTCACCCATACATAGTCTTCCAATACCTTCACAACATATCCTTTAGTAACATGGGTTTCAAATAAATCTACAACAGTTGAGAATGCTCATAGAATACCACCTAAGTCCCAATATCCATCATTCCCCTCTAACTAACTCTACCCCATCTATATAGGCAATCTTATAACATTTTTAGCTTCCTCATACTATTATACATGAGCAATTCCCACAAAAGGCTATGATGTGGCCTCAAACACACCTCAATACACACTAGTGGATAGTAACTAATGGTGTGTGATTAATCCAACTATATTGATACAATTTCTATAAAATAATCATATATGGCACATTCATCTATTAAAAGTTATTCATTACTTCTTAGTATCGTGCACATACCCAAAAATAATCAAAAAACACAAGGGACCATAAGTTTCACCACAAAATATTGTATATAGATATAAAGTATATTAATTGACATATATCTAAATATATAGTTCAATAATAAAATAGTAAAAATAAAATGTATAAATAAAATTATAAATACTCTATCCTCATTTTCATTTCATATTAAATATAAAATCAAATATCCCTCGAATTGACTAATTATAACACCATTTACTGAATCATCGGCCTCTAAAAAAATTTCATCTTAATATATATTTATAATTACACTAAGTACATGAAACAATAATAAATCATGGATTTAAATCCATGTACATCCAAACCAAAATAACTTAGATAGATTGTGTAACGACCCAAACATTCATTAATGAATATTCCTCTTGATCTAATTAAATTTTTTCTTATGGTTATGTAAAACATAATCTCTTATTTGGTTATATGTTTTGTATTTTAAAATAACCTTACTAATTTTTACTATTTCTAATATAGCCTTTGAACAGTGATCACATGAATGGTATAAATATAGGGCTTTAACAAATCCAATTTACTCAGATAAATGAAGTGATGGCCTCATTCAGTATACTTTCTCCATAAGAATCCCATTCTTCAAAGCTTTGAAAGGAGGTGGTGTCATTGTGATTCTCTCTTTACCAAGCCCATGCTGAGTTTCAACATTTTAAGCTTGAGAAGAACTAATTACGGAAGAAGTGGGAGTAAATAGATATTACCACATGAGCGATGTTATCCGAGCCACCTCAAAAGTATGTCACCATCGCAAACATTACCGTTCAATATTAGGTAGGTGTTATAAGGGGTAATCTAACAAGACCCTAGAACTTTGATTATGTGCAGTAGTTTCGTATATAATAATGAATATACATTCATTTTATTATTGTTACTTTGTAAATATTTTTGAAGAAAACATAGTATTTTTAGTTAATATTCAACTAAGAAATCTATTTTGAAGAATTAATGGATTTTGGAATTAAATAATATTTTAATAAAGTATTATTATTAGTAAATTACTTTTTATTAAATAAAAATTATCATATAATTTTAAGAATGAAATTGTAGTTTTTTTATGGTTTGAAAGCTGTTTTTGTCAAAACCCATGAATTTTTTATAAATGTCAGTTTTTATTTAAAATTAAAAATTCACTTATTTAGAAAGCTATTTAGATAAAATGAATATTATTTTTGGAATCAAGACAACAAAATTATTCAATGGTGAACTTTTCTTAATTTTCTGAGACAATTGAATTTATGGGTTAAAATTAAATACCGTTTAAATATATAATGTGTTTTATGACATCATAATGACCCAATAGTGATGTCATAAAATATTATAAACATTATGATTGGCCAATATGTGTTTTACCATTAAAATTATTTGATTTTATATTTGTTTGATTTATTTTTCCAAGCTTTAGTGGACCCTCCTAGACTTATAAACCATTTTTTTAAATTATTTTCATTGAGATTGTGACACACATCCACATAAGAAAACCTATTATTTAAATAATTTCGGCCAGTGTCCTCATAAAATATTAATTTCCTCCTTCATTTGTCAAAAACCATGGGCAAAAACCATGGGTTTTTTTGTGGTTTTGATTAGTTTAATGTGTGGTGTTCCAAACCTAAATAATAAATAATCCCCTCTCATGTCATAAATAAACCCACACAAGCTCCCACTTCCTCTTCACTAAAATCATGTATAGTTCGTCCAAACCTGGAATCCCCTCTCTATGATCCATTCAAGGTGCCACATGCTTCCAAGAATCCTCTCTCAAGCTTCTCTCAAGGCTTGGGAAGCACACTTCTAAGTTAGGGATTTCTTCCTTTCTTATTTTTGTCCAATTTTCTATAAGTTTTTATGCTCATTTTTTTCAATTAAAAGTGTTAAGGTATGATTTAACACTACCCCCATACTTCCCTCTTTATTTTTGGTTGATGGGAGACCCCTTTATCTCTCATTAATGCCTCCCATGTACACCCATTACCATGCCAAAATTCTATGAGGGATTTCTCTCTCCTCTTTTGCATCCAAGTAATTGTTTTGTATTCTGCATCTAAATTCAATTAAGTTTGATGATACATGTATCTATATGATCCCCTTACTATCCATTTAATTTAAATATTATTAGAAACCCCTTCCTCTCTCATCAACCATTTTTATGAGTTTTTATTTCACATCATTATGCAGCCGAAATTGCACTACGATTTTCCAACCCAATGTCATTGTGTAGTGAATACATTTCCCATTTCTCTATCATGGGTATTCACCTTTATGAACATTTAATTATTGATTATAAAGCTTCATTTATGTATTCCACATCCCTTTATCTTGGAAAAATGATGATGATTGATTCCATATTTTATGATCCATATGGAAAACTTATGAATGAAATGAAATGTTTAAGAAGGCTGCATCCTAATAGCGCTCCAATGAATTGGGTAAAGTATAGTATCATGATACTTCATGTGAAATGAGTGTTTACTCATACTAATTAATGTAAAATGAGGTTTTAATCGTGCTTCATGTTCAATGGGGTTTTACTCATGTTCCATGTGCAATGAGCGTTGGCCCATGCTAGTTCCATGGTAAGTGTTGTTTCCACATTTCCATGTAATGATTATCATGATTTGTCATGCCTTAATGTTCATGTTTCTATTGTTATATATTGATATGCCTATTGTCTAAAATGTATTGTATTCCTCATGTTATTCCATGTTTATTGTCTTATTGGGCTTTGTATCTCACCCTTTTCTTATGCATTCCCTCAGGTTATCCTCAGCAATGCAACGTATGAAGGGAATGTAGTGGTCATGTAAAGGAAGTTTTCAATAAGATTTTGGCCTCTATGATTTAATTTGTTATGTAATGTTCCTAATCCCCAAAGACACTAGACCTCTCGATCTTCTATGTTGTATCAAATTATGGTTTTATGTAATAAATCATGTGTGTGTATGTAATAAAGAGAAGGGTTATTATAGATGGTATTAGAGAATAGATTTAGCTATTCTTTGGATTAGGATTAGAAAACCCTAGTAAAGCTTTAGAGACAAGGATATTTATAATAAAAACATCTCTATGTTTTGGTGAGTATTTAGTAAGTGTTTCATCAAGAAAATACATCCCATTCTAGATACGAGCAGGTAGAGGTGGCTCTGGGACAGATGAACCTAGGGGTGAAAACCCTGACAAGGAGTTTTGGGCTTGACCCGGGGTATCCTTATACATGACAATAGGCCTTGCGACACTCTTTTTTATGACACTCATGGGGTATATGCATTGGAAAATTTACAAGCTTAGTATAAACCATTATTAAGGGAATAAAAAAATTCCATACGAATATATGTTAGAATTTTTATCATGGATAACATATATTGAATCCAATAGATTCAAAATTTAAGTATGTAAATAAAATTTATAAGTCACCTATTTTTGATTTATCCTTTATGTATTACCCCTAACTTTCATTTTATTCCAGCTAATGGCTGGTAAAAGGAGGACTCGAGATAACAACTGATATGAAGACCAATGTGATGATTATTCTAATGAGATGCCCAATCTAGTGGGAGCAGGAATTGTGATGTTTTTTTACAATACTCTCTCAGTTAACTCGTGCATTGAACAAAATCATGGGTCAAGTAGAACATTCAACCCTCTAGAATGAACAAGTTTCTATAGAAAGATTCATGAGACAAAGGCCTACTAATTTTAATGGATCATCGGATCCCTCAATCACCGAACAATGGATCAACACCATTGAAAAGATCTTCTCCATCATTCGATGTTTCGGACAAGATAAGCTTCTTCTGACATCTTATCTTATGGAGGGTGAAGCCGATCAATGGTGGATGTCGATCAAAATTATGAATCATGAGAAGGAGATCGAGGAGTTGGAATGGAAGGATTTCTGGAAGATGTTTTTGGATAAATATTTTCCACATACCCTCCGCATAAGATGGAAAGGGACTACCTTTCCCTTAAGAAAAAAGACTTTGAATCTGTCGGATCGTACGATGAAAATGTACCGAGGCTTTTATGATATGCTTCCTCTTTTGTCGCTACCCCTGAATTCAAGGTTGAACGCTTCTTTGGTGGGCTAAAATCTAGCCCCTAGAAAGCCCTGGTGATCCGCGACTTCAAAAACCAGGAGGAAATTTTCTGATGTGACCTCAATGTAGAAATAGAGATCTGAGAACCTCTTGGGTATCATTGGGATAAGAATCATAAGGTGTACTTCAATTCCTGAGGTCTGGGGGATAAATCCAATGGTGCTATGAAAATCTAACACCCCACTAGCCAAAGGTTCGTAAAGGATCACCCCAGAAATTGCCTCAAGGGGACGAAAAAATTCTATAGGTGTGGAAGAGAATGGGACATGGTTATTAACTACCATCAAGAAAATCCCAAAGCTGTGACATAGGAGAGGAATGATCCAGTCGACTTTCAATGAATTTTTCATTGCTTCAACTACAATGAACTGGGGAACTTTTCAAACCAGTTCCCTAAGCCATGGTTTTTCAGAGGCAACCAATAACCTCCAAGGCAGCAAGGGTGAGTTTTTTCCATCACTAATTATGAAGTGAACCTTGACAATGAAGTGGTGATAGGTACTCTAGTTATCCATTCAAGAACAAGGATCTTAAGTTTTGATTCAGGTTAAATGAATTCTTTTATATCCCAAATGTTTATGTAGAACAATCCCAACACAACCAAAAATCATGGAAGTAATGATGTCGGCAAGTACGGCATGTGGGGAAATAATTGTATCCCATGAATATAACTCCCCCTGTCATAGTCTGTGGATTGAACTTCCCAGAGAATCTCATCATACTCCCTCTGGTGGAATTTAAGGCAAATCATTGCATGGATTGGATTTCGTTATATAAAGCCAACATAAATTTCCATCAGAGGGAAATCACTCTCTATATAGAGAATCGACCCCGATTCAGTAAAATTGCATGGAGGAAGATGAATCTTTTTTAGCTCCGTCGTCTCAAGCATGGATATTACTGCCATATGAGCACTTGTATATGGAACATATTATTGAGTCTAAGGAGGAAACCATCCTTGATTACATGCCTATTGTGAGGGACTTCTCTAAAGTGTTTCCCGAGGAATTTCTTAGTCTTCCTCCTAGAAGAGATGTTGAAATCTCAGTTGATCTTATACCAGGGGCATTTCTAATATCCATGACTCTGTAAGAATGGCTATTGTGGAGCTTGAGGAGCTGAAGAAACAACTACAGGATAATCTGGATAAAGGATTTATATGCCCAAGTACTTCACCTTGGGGTGAACTAGTCCTATTTGTCAAGAAGAAGGATAGGTCAATGCACCTTTTCATCAATTATCATGATCTTAACAAAATCACGAGAAAGAATATGTATTTCCTCCCATAAATTAATGACTTGTTCAATCATCTGCATGGAGCACAATACTTCTCCAATTTTGATTTGCGGTCATGATATTATCATGTAAGGGTGTAGAAAGAATATATCCCCAAGACTGCTTTTCATACAAGATATGGGCACTATGAATTCATAGTAATGCCATTATAACTCTCTAATGCTACAAAAATCTTCATGGACATGATGAATAGAGTCTTTATAGATTACATCGAAAAAATATTGGTATTATTTATAGATGGTATTCTAATATACTCCAAAACCATGGAGGATCGTGAGGAGCATCTAATAATTGTACTAGAGACCTTGGTAAAGGAGAATCTCTTTGAAAAGTACAAAAAATGTGAGTTCTAATTGAAGTAGGTCTCATTCTTGGGCCATATCATCACAGTGAATGGAATATCTATGGATCCCTCTAAGACAGCTGCAACTGAGGGATGGTTGAGGCCAACATCAGTAACATATATCCGTAGCTTTTTGGGGTTATTTGGATATTATTGACAATTTGTGAGAAATTTATCATGATTTCCCAACCCTCTAACCAAGCTGGATGAAGAATGTGAAGAAAGCTTCAAAGAGTTGAAAAGGAGGATTATCACTACGCTCGTTCTCACTTTACCCAGAAGTGAAAATCATTTTGTGGTATTCATTGATGCTTCGAAGAAGGTATTGGGATATGTGTTGATGCAAAATGAAAATTTCATTGCCTATGCTTCATGGAAATTGAAAGTTCATGAACATAATTGTGCAACACATGATCTGGAGTTGGATATAGTGATCTTCGATTTAAATATTGGAGGAATTAACTCTTTGGGGAGATGTCTAAAATATATACAGACTACAAAAGCCTCAATTATATATTCACATAGAAAGATTTTAACAGGAACCAACTAATATGGTTAGATATGATCAACGACTTTGTCTTCTCAATCCATTACCACCATGGGAAAGAAAACTAGGTGGTAGATGATCTAAATATAAAGGTTCCAACAATTCTATCATTCATGATAATTGATAAGGATCCAATCTTCTTTGATTTGATGAAGATGTTCATGGGAATCATAAAGAAGGGAACATCATCAATCCTTTCAAAAAAGATTTCTCAACCATCTCTTTTGGAAAGGTTAAAGGATGCTCAATAGGATGATGCGGAAATTCAGAAGAATATGTAAGCCATCAAAAAAGGGAAATCCATAGAGTTCAATATTAATGAAGAAGGAATTGTGAGATATTGAGAAACGACGTTGTGTTCCATCAAGCACGTAGTAGAAGAAGGAACTTTTGGATGATGCACATAGATCGAATTTCTCTATTCCCCATGGAAACACCAACATTAATTGAGATCATAGAGAAAATTTTTGGTGGGATAATGTGATGAAGGAGATTGTTGAGTATACATCAATGTGCATAGTGTTTCATCAAGTGAAGGAAGAGAGGCAGAAGTCTAAGGGGGATGATTCAACCATTTCCCATTGTAGCATGGAAATGGATTAACATCACCATGGACTTTGTCACCACACATCCAAAGACATCCAATGGAAAAAAATGAAATATGGCTTGTTGTGGATCATCTTACAAAGTCTTCACACTTCATTTCCATTCAAGAGGATTTCTCATTAGATCAACTACATAGATATATATCAGGGAAGTGGTAAAGCTATATGGTGTACCCCTATCTATTGTATCCGATTAAGATCCAATAATCACCTCTATGTTTTGGAAGAGTCTTCAACATGATATGCATATTGAACTGAACATCAGTACGGCCTATCATCCTCAAACTAATGGCCAATCTTAGTGAACTATTCAGACAATGGAAGTTATGTTAAGATCATGTTCAATGGACTTTAAAAGATGATGAGATCAACCTATTCCTCTGGTTGAATTCTACTATAATAAAAGTTTCCACTCAAGAATATGAATGGCTCCTTATAAATCCATGTATGGGAATAGGTGTAGAACACCATCATGTTAGGATGAAGTCGGAGAGCGTAAGCTGCTAAGACTATAAATGGTCGAAGAAATGGTGGAGAAGGTGAAAACATTCAGTAGCATATCAAGGAAGCCTAGAGTCGACAGTAGAGTTATGCTAAAAACTGTCAACAAGACCATGAGTTTAATGATGGATACATGGTATTTTTATGCCTATCTCTGTGGAATAAGGTCATGTGGTTTGTAAAAAATGGTAAGTTAAGTCCGAGGTACATCAACCCCTTGGAGATTCTTGATCCTATCGAGGTTGTGGCCTATCGACTAGCACTTCCAACTACCATGGCCAATGTACATGATGTCTTTCATGTGTACCTTTTAAATTAGTATATATCGGACCCTTCACAAGTTCTCTCTTCAGAGTTAGTGTAGTTAGATGATGATCTTTCTTACAAGGATAAACCAGTGAAGATCTTAGATCATGGAGAAAAAGTTCTATGAAATAAGACAATGCCCCTCAAAACCCATGAATTAATGGAAATTTGAATTAAATTATATTTTAATAAAATATTGTTATTATTAAATTACTTTTTTTAATATAAATGATCATATAATTTTATGAATGCAATTGTAATTTTTATTAAGGCTTGATAGTTATTTCTATCAAAACCCATGATTTTTTAATAAATGTCTATTTTTATATTAAAAGTAAAAATTAACATATTTTGAAAATTATTTAGATAAAATGAATATTATTTTTGGAATCATAATTTATAAATTATCCAATGGTGAACGTTTCAAAATTTTCTGAGACAGTCAAATTTTTGGGTAAAAATTAAATACCATTTAAATATATAATGTGTTTTATGAAATCATAATGACCCAATAGTGATGTAATAAAATACTATAAACATTATCATAGGCAGAGATATGTTTTACCATTAAAATAATGTGATTTTGGATTTGTTTAATTTATTTTACAATGCTTTAGTGGACCATCCAAGACTTAGAAAACATTTTGTCTTTTTAAATTGTTTTCCTTAAGAGTGTGACTCACATCCACATAAAAACCCATATTATATTAAAAAATTTGACCATTTTCCTCATGACATATTGTTTCCAAATCCCCTTTTGAAAAAACCATGGGAAAAAACCATGTTCTGGTTTGTGTTTTTGATTATTTTAATGTGTGGTGTCCCAAACCTAAATAATAAAAATTCCCTCTCCTTTCCAATATAAACACACCCAATCTCCCACATCATCTTCACTCAATGTGTGTGAATTTCGTCCAAACCCTAGCCTAATATCTCTCTAGAATCCTCCCAAGTCACCCCATGCTCCTAATAAGCCTCTCTCAAGCCTCTCCCAAGCCATTGGAATCACCCTTCCAAGTAAGGGATTTCTTTCTTTCTCTTTTTTGTCTAATTTTCTTTAAGTTGTTATACCCTTTTTTCAATTAAAAATGTTGGTGTTTGATTTTTAACCTCCAACATACTTCAATATTTATGTTCGGATGATGAGATATCCCTTTATCTCTCATTAATTCATCCCATGTACACATGTTACCATGCCGAAATTCGGGGAGGGATTTCTCCCTCCTCTTTCACATCCAACTAATTATTTTGTATTATGCATCTAAATTCCATTAATTTTTTTGGGACATGTATCTATATGACCCCTTTATTATATATTTCATATAAATACGATGAGACACCTCTTTATATCTCATCAACCATTTTTATGAGTTCTTATATCACCCCGTTATGCTTCCAAAACTACACTACAATTTTCCAAGCCAATGTATTGTGTACTAAATACCATGCCCATTTATCTATTAAGGGTATACACATTTATGGAAATTCAATTATTGATTATATAGATTCATTTATTTCTTCTAAATCCCTTTTTTTGGAATAAATTATGATTATTTATTCCATGTTGTATGATCCATATGGCACACTTATGCATGAAATGAAATGTTTAAAAAGGGTGTTCCCTGATAACGGTCCAATGAATTGGGTAAAGTATAGTGTTATGATAAGTCATGTGAAATTAGTGTTGAATCATGATAATTCAAGATCAATGAAGGTTTATTCATGCTTCATGTGAAATGATGGTTTAATCAGGCTCCATGTGTAATGAGCCTTGGATCATGCTAATTAAATGTTAAGTATTGTTGCCATATTTCCTTGTTATGATTATCATGTTTTATCATGCCTTAATGTTCATGTTTATCTTGTGCTGCATTGATGTGCCTATTGTCTAACATGTATTGTATTCCTCATGTTATTACATGTTTATTCCCTTATTGGGCTTTATAGATCACCCTTTTCTTATGCATGTCCTCAGGTTGTCATATGCAATGCTAAGTACGAAGGGAATATAGTGGTCATGTTAAAGATGAATTCCATAAGATGTTGTGATATATGATTTATGTTATTATGTAATGTTCTTAAGCCCCAAAGACACTTGGCCTCTTGATCATCTATGTTGTATAAAATTAATGTTTTATGTTATAAATCATGTTTAAGTATGTAAAAAAGAGCAGGGTTGTTATAGATTGGCAGTGAGTCCAATGACCCAGTACAATTCCCCCAGTCTTCTTAACTCACTATGTAATGGTAATTAAGTGGATCAATGTATAATTAACTGGTGAGTATCACCCATATAGTGATACCTAAATCACATACATAATTATTAATTAATTTTTAATAGAAACACATATAATATTATAACTCACGAAATCAATTGGTTTATAATATTTTAAAATTAGGTTCATGTAATACTAAATAAATATAAGAAATTATTATTAATTTAAATATTCTAGAATTGTGTTCCTATAGGACTTAATAATCTTATTAACACATCTGGTCACTTGGGTACATACATAAAGCAATGGTGATATAAAAAACCTAGTGATAGGAGGAATAATATGAAGGAACATGTGACATAAATCAAAATGATTACATGTGTGAGAATAATAATCATCATCACTTCATATGCATAGTAGAATAACAAAAAACATGTCTAAATCATTTAAAAGAGACATGGAATGTATCTCAAACATTAGAATTAAATGATTTAATTAAAGGATCATTTCCAAGACATCATATAATAATGTATAAAACTAACAACATCATATCCATAGAAATTTATTTAGATAAATCTAACTACATAATGTCTTTGTATAATGATATCATGATATATGAAGACTAACCCAATACATTGGAGGGATTTATAATTCTAGTCCCACACTTTACATTGTATAATGCTCAAAATAACGCGTGCCACATAGAAATGAAATATACATTAAACATGAACATAAAATAAACCTACGAGAAAAGAATGGATTTTTTAACAATTTTATAAAACATATTTCAATGAATAGACAAAGATGTACCCAAAATAAGAAAGGAATAATTTTTTTAGTAAGTTCAAGGGTAATATTAAAAAATGACATGATTATAGATAATTAAGAGAGGAGGAAAACAATATAAAAATAATCAAATTGTGTTTTTGAAAAAAGAAAAACATTCTTTATAAAAAAATATGTGGACATGAATTCATCCCAAAGAAATATAGACATGCATATACCTAGACAAGGAAAATTTAAAATGAACTAAATAGAGTATGTAAAGGATTTAATTAATATTTCTAAGATCTATGTTGTACATAGTGAGGAAGAGAGAGTATAAAACCGAATGAAAATTAAAAGTTTTTAGAATCGATTTATCTTAGGTCCTGTTTTGTTTTGTTATTTTTACACCACATATATAACCAAATTATGCTTATTAAAAAATTAATATATAATAATTTAACATTTATTTATGTTATTATTGGTTAATTACAATCATTTTAATTTTTTATGAACCGTTTTTATTGATAAACTAGTTTGATAACATGTTTGTTTAAATTATCTATCTTTCGTTTCAATATTTTTATTTTGATAAATTTTGTTTATTCTTGATTTAAATTACCAATATAATTTTAAAAACCATAAAAATAATTATGTATGTCATATAGGTTATACTAACCAGAAATTAAGGGGGTGATAAATAATGAATTAACAATGTCATCATTGGAACCTAAACTAGTCATTAACTATAAATGTCCAAAAGGGGGAGATATATAGTAAAAATATTATAAATAGTTTATAAAAACACTATACTAGCAAAATAACATTTATGTAATATAATTAGACTCATTTATTTTTTTTAAGAAGATTGTTTTTTAAGTAGAAATGGTAATTAATGAATAAAAGAATGAAAATGAAAGGAAAAAAAGAAGGTTACCTCATCATTGAAGTTTTCTCTTTCGTAAAGGCCAGAATGCATTGAAGGCTTGATGTTTGGTGAGCCTATAATATTTTCAAGGTTATTGAGATGCATGAGTGGAAGGATTTAGTTAAACAATCAGAAATGTAATGTGTAACAACACATATAGTTTTAAAAATTTATTAGTTTTATGATATGAATTGATATTTACCACAGAAATATTTATTTACAAATATATATATATTTTTATTTCATATAAAAAAACAATTTTATAACTAATTATAAATTCAGTATACAATTCAAAGTTATTATTTTTACTTTAAAGCATGAAATATATTATATTTAATGGTTAAATATATTTCATTAACTTGATTTCTTTTTTGGATCAATTTAAATAATGTTTTAATAATTATATAATTTATAAATTAAAATTTTTATTCATTTCATGTATTTATATTTATTTTTATCATTATTAATATTTTATAAATTATTATTACATGGTCTAAAAAAGTGAATTTTCATATGAACATGAATATTTATGTTCTAAAATATATTATTTGTAATCATTTTTAACTTTTAATTTATATATTTAATCTTTAATAATTTATGTTTAATTTTAATAAGATTAATATCTCATTTTGAATCATAATAAAAAAAGAGGGAAATTATTTTTCTATAAAATGTATAAATAGCCTGATATTAAAGTAAGTAGTAAATATGATTTTTATTCAATATATTTGATAATTTTTTAACAAAATTTTATAAATAATATTTCTATTTCAATTTATGTACATAAAATAATAAAATAATTTATTTTAAAGTTATATTTGGCTATAAGTCTACTGATACATTTAGATTTGATTTTTTAATAATAGTTTAAATTCAAATTAAATTTTACAAGTCATTATTTTATAAGTCTATAGATTTTTTTATAAAAAATATTAATAATTATATGTAATGTGTTATAATATTTGATAATTAAAACATTATTATTAAAATTTTAATATCCACACTTTATATTATTATGATTTTAATAAGATAATTGAATAATATTTAATATAAAAGACCAATTCTGAAATGAACGTCGCAATCCATAAATAAATATATGTCCCAAAATTCATAAATCACAAGATAACGGTATAAAATATGTTTTATTAATTAATATACATTTAAATGTTATATTTAATTTCAATATTATATATAAAATTTGTTAGAGGTTCAGTAAAAAAATTGAACTCGTTTTCAAAATAATAAATTGTGTTTAAATGGAATCTTACTACCTATCATTAAATTATTTTCCATAATTATATAGAAAATTTTAGACACATAAATAATATGTAGGGTAAGATTATATAATTAATATATAACATATATATTATCCAATAATTATAAATTAATACAAATTTCAAGATAATTATTCTTATTCTTAGGCAATACTGACGTGATACTTGTGGTGTGTAAAAAAATTCAAAATGGGGACTTGAGGACAATGTATTGAAGGAATAAGTAAATTCATGACATTAAGAGTTAATTGTGATGATTAATAAAGTATTTTTAGTTAAATTAATGAAATTAAGAATTATATTACCAGATATGTAACAACCAACCCCATTGGGAACCCATCCAAGGCCTATATTGAGGAAGAGATAGACCCTTAAGGGCCACCACTAATATACCTAGGTTTGGAGACTAGAACTGAGGGAATAAAATGTACAAATGGGATACTTTAATTTCACATAACCAAGACATATTGAAATATACTATCAATAAACATAATAATAAAAATAATCTATGATCCAAAATAATCCCAAAATGCATGAATAATGTTAGAAAAACAAAAAACCCAATATAAAATACAAAACTAAATCCTATGATGAAACTTTATAGAAAAAAAACTAAGCTATTATTGTCATGCCTGGTCATACAACACACCATGGAAAAATAAAATCAGTTTATTTATATGGGGTGACCATAATATGAATGATTAGTAGGATCATATAGAAGAGATCTTATGAAAACTTGGAATGAGATTACTAATGCGTAAGTGAGAAAATAAAAAAACAACAAGAACCTATCAAGTCAACTACCACTCAGCCTGTAACATCCCATTACCATTTTATCAGGTTCTCCGTTAACCTCATCGTGGTTTTACCCTCCTTTGATATTGATAGGACACCTATAATGTTGGAGTTAGAAATTTTTTTGACTCTCACAACTAATAATTCATTTCTGCAAGCTGTAGAGTAGTTACATTCCATGTAACTATGTTACATGCCGTGTAATTGTTTTTAGAAGTAAGTTGAGAATGATAACATCTTGTTCTATAAGTTTAAACTTCCTGAATATTGGTTTCACATCATGTATGATTTATGTAATGGATTTATAATATGTGGGGATGGGTTTTTCAATGTATATGGGATGAGGAAATTACACATCGTTAACCCGAGTTATATGTCATGTAACAGTGTGTGATTAGTTTTTAATAATAGCTTTCTCCTATTTTGTATCAATCCCATCATAAATTATTTGTGGCTCTCAATCTTAGGAAAATCCATCACATTTTTGAGAGATCCAACCCTCCTAGAAATATATGTTCAACATTTTGTCTTCTTCTTGACTATAGTGAGACACTTTAGTTGAGTAACATTTCCTCTTTTTCATTACCTTTGACCATGGAATTTTTGTTTGGTGATATATGTGGATATGTTGGATTAAAATGGTGTTTTCTTCTTGGTTTCTCTAATATTCATTATGTTAACTTGTTCAAGAGGTCTTATTATTCATTGGTAGTGGTGTGGTAGGCATTTTTCATTAAGGAATGTATGTTTCATCTCTTCCTCCAACCCCTTATCATCCAAATTGATTCAATATTTATGGGGATTTGATTCTAGGTCTTTATTTTAATTTTTTTTGGTTTTATTGATTTTGGATTTCATTATGGGCATGTGTGAACCATGTTTTGAGGTATATGGTTTCATATCTATCGTATGATAATGGATATTCCTATTTTTATTTAAAACTGATTCATATTGAAATTGGAATGATTGTTTTGATTGTATTGAACAGAGTTTTTTTAAGAAAAATGGGATTTCCCTGGTTTTTGATAAATGGAGGGAAATGGGTATTTTAAAATAATTGAAATGACTTTGTAAAATGGTTCTCAAATTGGTTTCGAATCATTGAAATGAATTGTAAAAAACAGTATATGGTTTACCTTGGATACATAGGTGGAAGGTTCAGGTTTGGTCCATCATCCTTTATTTTGTGTTTATCAAGGAGGTTTATCTTGGGGAATTCCTTTGTTTCCCAATATCATTATTCTATGGGACTGATATTTACATTGTTGGGCAGATTTCCCCATCAGGTGTTCCTCTAATTCCTAGGCTTGTTGTTCTAGGAACTGGTTTGTGAACTTGATTATTGCGGTATGAGTAGTCTGTGGCCTCAAGCTGTAGTATTCCATGGTGTTCTGATACATGTGCTTCTATTTTTTATTTCTTGGATTTCTCAATTATGATTCATATGCATGTTTATGCTGGTGAAAAATGATATAGAAAATATGATTTCAAATTGATATACCATTTTTTAAGACTATTAAATAAGATATATTTTAAACATTTTTTCTATAAAACTGATTTAATAATTATCAGGGCATGTTTTTACATAAAATGTTCCTACATGAATTTTTGTACATAGGATTATTATTGAACACATTGGTGCAATACTAATATGCCTATTAGGCCACACCCATCACACCTCTTCGGTGGTCTGTTGTCCTTTTATTTTCTTGTAGTTTTGGGAAAGGAAAGGTGCCATAGTGTGCCATTGTGGTTCATAATAGCTGGTTCGGTAGTTGGTGGGGTAGATTGTGGGAGTTTATACATCCCATTATTTGGGGTATCTTTTCAGTTTGGTTGTTTTGAAGATAGACATTTCCATTGGAGTGTTTAGATACATTTTTGTTGACTATTTCCACTATTTTCATGTAGTTTTAGCATAAATATATATATATATATGTGTGTGTGTATATATTTTTATTCTTCTGATATCCCCTTTTTAGTACATATATTCCTTTTGGTTGTTCATGTTTGGAGAAATTGTTCCTTCTATTTTGTCGTTCATGACCAAGGTGTTTTTCACCAGCCAGTGGGGATTGGAAATTCCCCCAGGGTATGTAACGGAATAATTTTAGGGAAACCCAGGTTGGTTCATCATAATTTGGTATTAGAGACAGGTATTTCATGAAGAGTCCATGTCTTCAGACATCTATTATATTATAGATAATATTATTGTGACTTAAGTGGTATGTTATAATAAGTATATGGCCGAATCTTATTGTAATGAGACTCAGGTTTCCATGGGAATGTGGGATGCGTGTCTCTATTATTACATTTTGTTTTAAAAATATAATTTTCTTCTTAGGGGTTTTCTAGTTTGATCTGAGATTTATTCTATTGTCTGATCATTATTATGTTTTGTTGTGAAGAAGTTTGCCTCTGAGACGTCTTCCATGGCTTCCTCGGGATGTGGCAGCATATACTCATCTAAGGAATCCACCCATATATCATAATCTCATCGATGCTATTGTATGGGAATTCAATGATGCTGATTATGATATTCCACAATTTCAAAAAACTATTGTTGGGGTATAACCAAGATCGAGATGAGAGGTAAATCGATCACGGGAATTCCTAAAATAGAAAACACCTTACTTTAATAGAATGACTGAGCCTTCAGAGACGTAGGATTGGATAGTCATTATCGATAAAATCTTCAACTTTCTAGAGACACCTTAGAACATTAGGGTAAAGTGCATAGAATTCAGACTCAAGGGGTCCGACAAGAGATGGTGGTATTCAATGGTCTAGGTAGATAGGCACATAGAATTTGATTAGAAGGGTTTCAAAACCTTGTTATTTCAAAAAAAAATTCTAGAGTCACTAATGTTGGTAAAGTCTCTGGATGTCCTATTTTAAAATAGAGATAGCATTCCCTATCAGGAAACAACAATCTTTCTTTGGAGCTCGTCCATTTTTCCTCAGACCTATTAAAAAAATGGCCACCATAAGGCAATGAATTACCTATAGGGTTTGAAACCAGATATTACATTGCAGGTGTTTATGCTGAAGCTTTCTACCTATTTGGAGATGGTAGACCGAGCTATGATGGATGAAATGAATATGTTGGACAATGGTATATTTTCTACCTCCTCTCTTCCATCAGGTGGTAGCATCAATTGTGCACATGGGATGTTGACGAAGAGGAAAAATCATCGCAGAGTAGTGGAGTAGGGCCTTAGTAGTGAGCCTCCTCTGCAACATCTATTACTATAGGTAATGTGCCTCTGACTTTCTATCAGTGTGGCAAGATAGGACACACTATACAATCTTGTCTTATGCCCACGAAGACATGGAACAACTATGGATGTGTTGGTCTCTTAAATAAATTTTTTCAGGCTATTAATACGCCTCATTATAGTCATGGGTTGTTAGATCTATAGGATACTACAATGAAGTCAAAATATTCAAATACAATAGGGATCCAGCCATAGGCCTCCTAAGAGAAGCATTTTCACATAGTAGATGACTATCTAGTAAAAGTTGATGCTGGTCCATAAATAGAGATAGGTATTTCTATATTGCATCTTGAGTATAAATGTATTTATTTTATACCGGTGCCTCGCAATAATTTATATCTTCACATATTTTATGTTCATAAACATCCAACAAAACTTATGTCCTATAAAATGGAGTCAAAGACACCTCTTGGTAAGAGGAAATAGAAGGGTTTTTGGTGTCCTTGTTTGTTGATGATAGACAATACATATTTGGTCTGGTATTTTCTCATTCATGATCTTCATCTACTTTCCATCATCATCGTAATTGATTGGCTTGTTGAACATCGATCTAAGGTAGATTTTTATCATTGGTGTCTCTCATATCTTAATGGCAATGGGAGCTGTCATGTGTTTCAAGGGGAGTCAGACCCGAGGTTAGGTCATAATGGAGCATCCCACCTAGAGAAAAAAATTCTTTTGGTTGTTGTTTCATTTCAAATAGATGATTTCTATACTATCATTGATCATCCCATTTTAGTTCATAACCTTCTTAATGTTTTCCCAGAAGATTACTCTATTCTTCATCTAGAGATAGAGGTAGAGTTTACGATTGATCTAGTGCTAGGTATGTGGTTGATATTGATACAATCCTATCATATGGAGCCATTAGATCTGAAAGGGCTCAAGATTCAGTATGATGATTTGTTAGAATAAGGTTCCATTTTCCCTAGAATTTCACCTCAGGAAGCCCCTATTCTTCTTTCCAATGAAGAAGATGGCTTACTTCACTTATGTGTAGAATATAGGAAGTTGAATCGGGTAATGGTTAAGAATAAATATCCTTTTCCTCGTGTGGATAATCTATTTTATTGGATAAACAGTAATTGTTTTTTCAAAGATTGATCTTCAGACGGGTTATCATGAGCTCAGAGTTTTTGAGTCTAATACAACGAATACATCTTTGAGGAGAAGGTATGGAAATTTGGAATAACATTTGATTCCTTTTGGTCTAAATAATTATCCTATAGTTTATATGGACTCGATGAATCATATATTCCATCAATATATTGAAACATTGGTGGTATTATTTGTGGATAATATTTTAGTTTATTCAAAATTTGAACATGGGCATGAGCACAATATGAGTTTGGTTCTACAAATTTTGATAAGTCACCATCTTAAAGTAATTATTTAAAGAAGTTTTTTCTATATTTAGGAAGTGAAGTTCTTGGGGAAAATAATTCATGATCATTGATTATCATTTGATCGAGAGATAGTAATGTCTATTTTTTTCATGGAATGATCCACACAATATCTTGAAGATACATATCTTACGTTGTCTTTCTGGGTACTAATTATTGTTTTTCATGAACATCTATACGACGACATCAGCTTTGACTTCTCTTACCAAGACAATGGAAAAATTCACATAGGATGTGATGTTTTAGACTTCTTTCAATGAAATGAAAAGGATTATGAGAGTAGAACCTATTCTAGTCTTATCTGAACCCGGTAAGGGATGCATGGTGTTTTTAGATGCTTCTAGTGCTAGTTTGGGATGAGTTCTTATGTAGGGTAACCATGAGGTATCTTATGCATCTCGCCAACTTCAACCATGGGAGAAGAACTAAACAGTCACAATTTCGAGATTTCTGTAGTAATGAATTCATTAAATGTTGGAGACACTATGTCATTAGGGATAATTTCACGATCGTCTCTTATCATAAGATTATGAGTTATATATTTTTTTAGAAGGACATGAATCTCTGATAGAGGTGATGGGTAGAATGCCTTCGTATGTTTGAATTCAATATCACCTACATTGAGTGAAGGGAATCATTATTTTAGATTCTCTTAGTAGGAATGTGCAATCATAGGATATTCTGGAATCAAAGGAAGGGTGGAACCATATGGGTATTTTCACACATTTGTACCTAGATTCTCAAGAGGATGTTTCAAGCATGATTCTAACTAGTTTTTTGTTATCATCCTCTATACTGGAATCTATTTTATGTATTCAATATCTGGATGTTGTGTTTCAGAAGACTCAATAAATCCATTATTGCGGGGAGACCTATTCAGGTTTGTCTCTCTCTTAAGATCGTATTCTTCATTTCAGGAAAAGGGTTTTCATATTAGCATCTATGGGGAGTTTATTCTTGTTCAATTATTACATATTTTCATGGGTCATTCATCCAGGAACTATTGAGATGTCCTATGAAATGAGATGGTGATTCTGGTGGTCGGTTATGAAGCATGAAATCATGGAGTTTGTGTCTCACTGTTACACCTAAAAATGGATAAAAGCAGAGCACTTGAAACCTTGTGGTTTGATTCATTCTTTTCCTATGATGATTTGGAAATGGGATGAGATATCCATGGTTTTTTATCGATTACCATGGAATTTCTAAGGTAATAATGCTATTTGGGTGGTTTTTGACATTTGGATGAATTATTCTCATTTCATTTCGATCAAAGACACCACTAAAGTTTATGGTATAGTTAAGTTGTATGTGAAATAGATTGTGAGGTTACATGGGAATCCTTCTTTCATTATTGCAGATAAGGATCCAAGGTTTAACTCAAGGTTCAGGAGGAGTCTCCAAGAGGTGATGGGATCTCATTTCCTATTGAGCATAGATTACCATCCAATGAATGATTGTCAAATGGAGCATGTAATTCATATTCTAGAGGGTATGCTTTGACCATGTGTCTTGGATTTTAGAGGATCGTAAGATAGCCATTTGGGACTAGTTGAGTTTGTTTACAATGATTGTTATCAGTCATTAAAATGAATAGATCTCTTCGAGGCATTGTATGGTCTCTTGTATAGATCGCCTCATTATTAGGCTGAGGTGGGAGAAGAATCTTTAGATTGGCCAAGTTTCATTCATGAAAAATTCACAATGATTCAGGATGTACATCATTGGCTAGTTATAGTCTAGAGTCGATATAAATCACATGCATATTGGTAGTGTTGGTCTTTGGAGTTTTTTGAAGGTCACTAGGTTTTCTTGAATGTTTATCCCCGATTAGGTCACCTTCAACATGGATGGAAGGGAATGTTAAATTTGATATATCTCATACCATTTAAGGTCACTTTGCATCTCAAACAAGTTTCTTATTAGTTATCATTTCTAGTTCAGTTTATAGGTATTCATGATGTTTTCTATATATCTCAGCTCAAGAAATATCACCATGTACCCACTCACATTGTAAGATGGGAAGAAATTATGTTAGATATAAATTCTTCTTTTCTAGGGAAACTGGGTCAGATTGTTGACTCTCATGTGAAAGTCAATCATTGGAAGTTGATTCTATTGGTCTGATTTCTCTAGAAACATGGATCATGATCTCATGATACATGGGAACATGAATCCTTGATGAGGGGTAGTGGCCTCCTCTCTTTCTGGGTATTACATTTTCCACATGACTTCCCATGGAAGGAAAGCCTTTATGGTCGGGAGTTTGTAACATCTCATTACTGTTTTATCAATTACTCCCTTAACCTAATCATGGTTTTCCCCTCCTTTGAGATCAAAAGATTCCTACAATGGAAATGTTAGAGATTTGTTTGGATTTAACAATTAACCATTCATTTCTGTAGGCTAGAGAGCAGTTACATGTCATGTAATGGTTTCTATATGTAAGTCATGAAATACAACTTCATGATGTGAATGGTTACACATCAAGAATATCAGTTTCACATCATGTATCTTTTTTGTAACATGATTTTAATCTGAGGTGATGGGTTTTTCAGCATATTTGGGATATGGTAGTCACATGTTTTGAACCTAGGTAACATATCATGTAAGATATCATGTTCAGTTTTTAAAAATAGAGTGTGGTTGTTTTGCTTCATTCCCTTGGTTGGTTCTTCATGTATCTTGACCTAAAGTAGTCGGATTGTGTTTTTGAGAGACTCAACCCCTCCTAGATCAAACTGAAATTTGATCTTCATTGTGATTGAGGTGTGACTATCCAGGTGAGTAACATTTCAACATCTTCAATTCCTTTGAACATGGTATCTCCATTGGGTGGAGTCCTTGGATCCATTGGTTTAAGATGTTGTTTTCTTATTGGTTTATCCTACATCCATTACATGGGCTCCTTCCTAGGTGATTTTTCTTTATTTTTCATGGTGAAACGGGAATTTATCTTTGAGTTATGTAGTTTTCCTCTCTTCCATCAACTCCTTCTCTCTTAAATTGAATCAATATTCATGTGGATTTGATTCTAGGGCCTTCGTTGACGTTTTTGGTATTCCTTGACTTTAGCTTCCATTATGGGAATGTGAGAATTGGGTTTTGAGGTAGGTGGTTCCATATATAGCCTATGATAATTTATATTGTTGTTTTCCTTTAAAAACTAATTCATATTGACATTGGCATGATTTTTTTGTGTGTGTTTTGAAATGGGGTTTTAATGAAAAATATGTCTTCCCTGGTTATTGACAATAGAGGGAATATGGGTTTCTTTAAAGAATTGAAATGGAATTTGGGAAATGATTTTGAAATGGTTTTCAATTAATATAAATGAATTTTGAGAAATATCACATGGGATACCTTGGTTATATAGGTGGAATGTTTATTATAGTTCCATTGTCCATTGTTTTGTGATTATCAAAGAGTTTTGTATGGGGGATTTCATTTTTTCCTAGGATCATGGTTCTAGGGGACCAATAATGGAATTTTTGGGGGTTTTACTCAAGGGGTATTCCTCTACATCCTTGGAAAATTGTTTTAGGAACTAGTTTGTGAACATTATAATTGTGGTATGAGTAATTTTTGTCTTATACCCAAAGAATTCCTTGATGTTGTGATACATATTCTTATGTTTTGTATTTCATGGATTTCTGATTTAGCCTTGATATGCAGGTTTATTCTAGTGAAAAATGATAAATATTATGTTCTATGAAATTGATAAACTTCCTTTATTTAGAATTGTGGTAAAAGGGAAATGTTTATAGTGTTTTCTATGATGTTTTTTACTACATATAATTCCATTTTTTACTTAAAATTATTATGCTGAAATATTTATATAGAGGATTGTTGAAGACAATTTACGTGGGGTCCTAATGATCATTTTATGTCACACCATGAACACCACTTTAGTAGTGTGTAGACCATTGTTTATCTTTTCATGTTGGTAATGGAAAGGAATGGTAATGAGGCGGTGAGGTTCATGCCATCTGGTTGGGTAGCTGGTGGTGAGATGGTGGGAGGTCATTCATGAAATCATTTGGAGTAGTTATTTGGCTTTGGTCCATTAGATTTGGACTTGTCCTTTAGTGTTTTAGCTACATTTTTTGTTGTCTGCTTCCACTGTTTTTTAGAATTTATGGCATATATATAATTTTAATCTTCCATTTTACCATTTTTTTAGAAAATATGTGCCATGAAGTTGTTTAGGATGGGTGAAATTGTTCCCTTTATTGTGTCATTCGATGCTTGAGTACTTTCTGCTAGCCTATAGGGATCAAGAACACCCATCGGGTATTTAATGGAAAGGGTTGGCTTCGGGATAGAGGGAAACCGATGTTTGTTGGTTACACACCCCCACTACGTCTCACTCAAAAAATATTTCATCCAAGCATAGTAAAAATATTATCATGAAATTTAATAAGAATATATCCAACCACTACTTCCCCACTAGTTTAACTCTCTCACAATCCAATGTCAATATTCTTGTACTCCCAACCCCATATGTATTCAATCCAAAACACACAATATCTCATACCAAAATCTATACCTCCTCATCTGATATTTGGTGTAGTGGGGTATCCTAAACATGAAGGATATCAACCTCATTCCCTCCACCTACCAGGAACGACCCTCACTATATATCCTCACATCTACATCACCATGTCACATCCCATATATACCCTATATGGTCTATCATTCCACCTATAATATATTATCATCTCAATACCAAACATAGAATTCTTGTGCACCTATTGATCCTCATATATACCTTATCAGGTCATCGAGTATATCTTGTACTTATTGTCAAATCAATACACCTTAGTGTCAACCAGTACAAAACATACCATAGAAGTATGGTCTTACCTACTATAAGAAATCATATACAATGATATATTTGAAAGGGAGGATATGGAAGAGGGATAATGCATACATAAATTCTCCCACCAACGTAAATGTTATGGGAAAACACCCAGTACCCAATGCATGTTGGGTGATAGAAATGGTTTCTGAATCGGGTGAGGCATATAACGAAATAATAGGTAATGTAAATTATATATATATTCCACACTTGAGACCAACCAAAAAGTGTAAACACCAAATAGTAATTCCACATCTCAAACACATCACTACACTACCACTACCTCCCACTCTCATTGCTGAAATGTATAAAAATACTTGTGATATATATATACATATATATGAAATTTATAAAAATTCATTTGATTTATAAATAAGGTATTACATTGGTAATTGAATGTTTATATCATCATAAACAATAATTAAAAAAAACTTGAATATTTTATTAGAAGGCATAAGGATGATATAAGTAGTGGTGGTCATCACAGGTGATAATCTAGATTGCATGAATGTTGTAGAAATTTTATTGATCTAATATTTCATTGGTAATTATTTTTTCTCTAACCAGACTTCATTGATTTTTAGTTGGACGTAGACTAAGGAAAAACCTAGAAAAGATACATCTTTCTCATGGATCTGAAAAATTAACCTCATATAAGATACATATACTACTTCATTCCATTTCTACTTTTTATATTTATTTTTGGAAATATGGTTTTTTCTATTCATGTTCTTCAATTTAATGATTATGTTACACTGGTTATATTTTGATTATAATGTGGTTCAATTTTCTTCTCCATTATGTGTGCAATTAGATGTAATAATTTTAATTTATTACATGTGATGGGTGTCATATATTATTTGATGGAATATTTTTTTTAATTCTCTTTGAAATTTAAAATATAGGGTTTAATGTCTTGGAGATTTTCAATTGAAAAAAGATAGATTAAGACTTATGAGAATTGGTTGAATCTGAGGAAACATTGATTTCCCTCAATAATGTTTCTCCAAAGATGAATCCTTGGAAACTAAGATGAAATGCTTTCTACAGGTGAAGTGGAATGATCCTCAGTGACCAATAGTGATGAATGATGATACTGAAGAAGATGGGAAAATCAGAACTGTGAATAAATAGATCTTAATTGGAGGATTGTGGATGTATATTCCTTAATATTTGGTTTTGTTTTACTATTTTTTGAATAAATTTTTGAATGATAAGGGGGGTCCTTCATCCCCAATACTGCTATTTGGATGATTAAAAGATGTTTTCATGACCTACTCTATAAAATGCATCTTCTATATATTAAACTAGAATGAAAAATATCTACTGATGAAGTTGAGTAGTGCTAGTGGATCAATGTTATGATATGTGGTTTTGATAAAAATCTGATTATTTATATAATTTTTGTGTCAACCTCATACCTACACATCAAACCAGTAGTAATTCTAAATTTTGATAAAAGTTGATCCTCAACATAGAAGAAGGAAGATGACAAGAATACATAACATTTTATTTCAAAGCATGAATAAAATTTCATGAACAAACATTTTTTGTTTTTTTAAATTCAATATCACTTTGGTAATAATGAATAATCCATGCATTTATGCATGTTATGATTTTTTCGAAATGAATAGCTTGAAAGAGTTAATGAATTTATTGAATGTGAAATTGATGAAAATCTGTAGCTCAATACTTCAGGATAATTGGATTGAAATTAATTAAAAATAATTTATCATTTTGTATAATGTTTATAAATTTTTTTTGTTATAGAGTTTCTTTCACTTCCATCCGTTTTAATTGAGATGAATTGAAAATCATTTAATAATTTTTCTCCTTCTTTTATAATTAATTGTTTTTATTATAGATTTTATCCCACTTTCATCATTTTCCTTTCTCTTAAACTCAAGTAAGTGATATAAATTTTCTTATAGTGAGAAAATTAATTCATAAATTTCCATGAAAATAATAAATTGAGGTGATTTTTATTAGGATACAGTCAGTGTTACATTGTTCTTCTATTTTTCCATTTTTATTCATCATGATTATTTTTAAGATTATTCTATGTACAAATGGGTAAATATAGTGGAATCATTTACTATAAATCATCAACCATGGAATATAAATTATATAGGTGTTATATTTCTCTTCTCCATGAATAAACCAACCATTTTCTATGTTTTCTAAAAAATCATTTCCTGAGAGAGTTTACTATACCATGTGGATCATTAAAATATATGTAGCTATCTGAACCCCTCTTCTGTAAAGCATTGACACAATTTTTATTACCTTGACGCAAAATAAATCATTAAATTAGTTCATATATTTCTAGTTCCCTCAACCACTAATTATTATTCGTGCATCTCTCTCTCTCTCTCGCTATTTCATCAATATTTTTGTTTAATTTTTTCTATTTCACTTTGTTTCATTATTTCCACAATTTCACTCTAAATTTTTTTAATTATTCATTTTTTGTCTTATTTAGTTTATTGATTGGTATTATTCTATTATTTTTGTTCTATTTACTTTTTTTTGATTTGACACCATATTTTCATCCACTATATTCATCCATGACCACCACTATCATGTAGTACATAGGTTAATAAATAAATAAATTTTTGTGTGTCAAAAAACGTGTAGTTAAATGCTTTGTGTCATTCTATGGGATGTTGTATGTGAAAAATATATAAAAACATTCAAAACAATTCAAATCTTTTAAAAAATCCCTCTAAAAATGTTCTTGGTCTTACTAAAATGTGTTTATTTTGAACTATAAACAGTTGATATTACATGAACACTAGGGTATCTTCTAGATTCGGGTGATAACATTCCAATTATAAAATAATGAAATTTTGTTCTGTCATTAACCAAATGATGCTAAAATAAAAAATTTAAAATTTTAAAAACAAGATAAATTATGTGTGAATCAATATCTTGTGGCACCTCAATATAGAAATCAGAATGTCCAAAGGACTACAAATTAGGACTTATAACTTTCTATAATTTCTGATAACCTGTCTTATATAAGGGTTTCCCAAAAATTTAGAAATTCTGTGATTAAGAAATCATATATCTCTATGTTATGCTACTTTAATGTTCATCCAAATGAGGTTCCACTTGAGTTTATTAGATATTCATATAGTATAGTTTAACAGTTACAACTATATTGGATTAATGAGGAGGTGCATAGGTTTATAGTGATTCACATTTTTCATAAAGTGTAAGGCTATATGATTGTTTCAGAATATAAAAGAATTTATTTTTGAAACATAGGAAAAAAATAAATTCTGTTTAGCGATGTTTTCTTCTAGAAATATATACACCCTGGTGAGGAAAAAATTACTATATTTTTTCCAACTATCATCTCGCAATAAACCAGCAAATAGAAATATTTTAAAATTATCTCACATCGTACAAACTAAATGTTCATTACAATCCCTAGGTGGTGACTATTATAATATGATAGTCGATAATATTAAGGAAATAATTCATAAACGTTCTCAAATTTTAAAATGTAATTTTTAGAGTAATATAATTATCTATTGAAGTGATAACCACCCATAAGATGTTATAGTTGATGAAAATTCACTATGTGAATAACGCCAACATCATGGCATGTTTGGGAACTCTAGATCCTGCTACCCCAATTTCAACTTCATTCCTATCTCCCAAAAAAATTGTAGAATCATATAATGAAACCTAGTGATTTAAAAAAATATTTTACATTTTTAAAGAAGTCTATAGAAATTACCCCCACATGTCATGGAAATAACTTGGTGTGTTTAGATATTTTCATGGCACTTCTTTCCCACCACAACAAAAATAATCATTTTAAAATAAATATGGGGTTTATTGTTTAAATTATAGATCAAGTATAATAGGACTAATGTAAATAATGGTTTGTGAAATTTGTTTCTTAAGAAAATATACATATTCTAGGATTCATATCTTGTAATTACAAATGGGCCAACTAACTATAGAGTTGAGATTCAAGGATAAGGGAAGGGAATCCTACAAAACTAAGGTTAATCCCAATAAAAATTTGATGGTTTCCACCACTATATTAGGCATAAAAATAGGAATATTTTAGGATTAATCCTTCTAAAGATGAAACTTATGATCAAACTAAATCTGAAAAATATAATCTAGCAAACAAAAATCTAAAAAACTAGATATCAAGGTCAAAACTATACACAATTATAAGTATTAACTTGTTGAATATATGAAAAAAAATTTAATGATAATTGATTAGGGAATATAATATTAAAGTTTAGATTTATGAAAAAGAGAATGACCAATCGCTTTTACCCACTAATACAGCTCACATTCCCTTTCCTCAAAGAGTCGTATAGAAAAATAAAGAACCATATTACATAAAATTATCTGAAATTTTTAAAACATTTAACTTTAAAATTAACTTTAAAATAACCTTAAACAAAAACCAATCATATGTTAAATTATTAAAAAGGTTTCTTGCTAATAAAATAATCATTAATGTGATGGCCATCATAACTTTGATTGAAGAGTGTAGTGTTATACTCCAAAATAATTTTCATCCTAAATTATAATTCCCTAGAATCATTATTATAAGTTATTGAATTTGATAAATATAGTCACAAAACTAATTATGTTATATAGGATCTAGTTTAAACCATATTCCTCCTTTTTCAGTAAATGGGTCTTAGAGAGTTGAAATTCAATTATGCTTCTACCAGTGGGATTGTGATAAATTTATCAGTGAAAAAATGACATTTCATATAGGGGTGATCAATAATTTTTTAAATTATTTGATGAAATTTTCACTTTGGTTAAGATATAATCTGATAGATGTATGTGAATAATTATTTAGGGTTTAAATAAATAAGTATATCCATAGATATCATGATGATAAAATTGAAGCATCAATTGTTAAAAAGTTTGAAATAGAAAATGTGGAATCTCAATCCAAACAAGAACATGAAATATTAGGGACTCTGAATGTAAGGATTATGAAACTAATTTCTACATATAATTGAGTGGATAAATAATAACATAGTTACTATTTAAAAACTATCACTCAGTTTGTGGGTTAACACTCATGAACATATTTTTATAAGAAAAGAAATTTTTTTAAGAAAATATTCTTTAAGACCTACACGTCATTCATCCTAGGTTAAGCGATCCTATGTTTGAGTTTTTCTAAAATATGATTTGGTGTTTAATAGCCTGAGAACAATTGAAATTATGTTCTAAAATGTACTAATAAAAAATATATTGTTTAATATGAATATATTTTATTTTGTGATAACTTCTCACCTACTATGATTTATTTTTTATATAATGATTTCCAACTAGTTATTTGATATTTTCAAACACTTCTAGTCATATATGGACTCTAAGAACAATATAATGATTGGATAATATAATTTATTCATCTAAAAATTTGTTATTTCTATGAATATTAATGTTATTTGGGGATAATTTTATGGAAATAATTAGTAGGTGTAAACATTTATGTTACCTTATTCATGGAGTTTGGATACCTCATCTGCAGGGGAAAACTATAAGGACATTTCTGGAAACATTATCTTTTTCTCTAAGCTATTAACATTACTTCTTTGTCATGTTTTTCATGATCTGGGCTCAAAAAAGTCATGGGAATCAATACCAATCATATGTTTCATGTGTATTTTAGGATGTGTCTTCTAGATGTTGGTGTTTGGGATATTTTATGGGATGAAAAAAGTTCCACTTATAATAGAATGAAATTATTTTCAATCAAAAATATCTCTTTACTAATGATTATGGGTGGATATTTTGTGGATAAAGTTCATTAAAGACAAAAAAATTATCATTTCACGAGAGGAAATGATTAGTTTTTTAAAAAATGGGTTTAATCCTTTTCAAACTGTGTTCCCTTGTAATTTTTATGATTTGACCTCATGTATGTTTAGTCATCCCATTTATGGTCTGAGATTCATTAATCCTTCTCTCCCCATATCTTGGTTTCATATTTTGATTATTAATTATTGAAATTCAGGGTTATTTAATTCTACTCTCTTTGAAACATGATTAAAAGAAACTATGTGTATCTTTTTGTGTTATAGGAGATTATTTTTTTGAATAAACCTAAAGTGATAACTATATGAAAAGAGAGTTGGTTATTTATTTTATCCTTCTTTATACTATTTACTCTATTTTAAACTGCACAAGCATTCCCTTAAAATTAGACTTTAATTTTTTTCTTTTAATATTGTTTTTATATTCCCTATTGATTTATATTAATTGTGTGGGGGGGTTACCTCACTTATGAAACATAAATAAGTGAATTCTATTTTTGATGAGTTGTTTTAGAGTTACTATTATCCCGGATATTGAAAATTAGTTTGAAACACATTTTTAAAATCATTCTTAACACCCTGAATATGAATTTATACTTCAAAATATTACATTCATGGGAAGTAAATGGTTAACATGACAGTAGTTTATGTTATAATGAAACTTATTATACTTTATTTATAAATTTAAAGTATGTTCAGGTTTAAATATTTTTTGACATTTATTCTTAATTTTTCAGAAACATATTGTTTTGTATTTCTTGTAACCCCTTAAACATGATTTACCACTATGAATTTGTGAAATAATTTTTGAATAATTTTTTTTAATTTTTCACTAACATTGAGGTTGTAAAAACCACAACAACATAGACAACATGAAAGGTTACATAACTAAACACACATTTAATTTAATTAATATTGTGTATATCATGAGAAAATAAGGAATAATCATTATTAAAATGTAAATAATTGGAAAAAAATAATTTAATCAATAACTTTTTCACTATATGAATCCACATAAAATGTCATAGTGAAAATCTCATGGATGCTAATAAATAAATTCTTAATGAATGAAATGAATAATATATGATGAAATGATCTTAGATTTCATGGTATCTATATTTTCAAGACATTTTACAATACAATTTAATTATTAGGGATAAAACCCCTTAAATGTTTTCTACTAATTTGTCTCATGAGGCCCAAAGATGCATCAAGGGGTTTTATAAATCTGGTCCCCACACATCAATGCATGTCAAATGCATTGGACACATATTGAATCATCAATTTAATTAATGAAACAATGTGCCTTATCATCAAATATATGTATTAGGTAAAGGATACATATTTAAAAATATTTCTCTAGTTAATAAAATAACATTCAATGTAAAAAACCATATGTAAAAATGGTAGATAGTTTTTGAAATAATCATATCCATCATACTGGAATATGGACATTTAATTAGGATAAAATAGTCAATGATCACATGCAACTGATTTCTTCTAATTAATTTAATGTTAAAAATTACAAGAAGTGGTGAATATATAAAATGAGGGTTCATTATAATTAATGAAAAAAATTACCATAAAATATCATAAAAACATTTATGAGGACAAATATCTTTTTGGATTTCAAAATCACAATTAAAACAAATTATGCAAATATGAAGTAGAATGATTTACTTAAAAATAACATTATAAAATTCTAAAGTAATCATCCAATAAATAAGTCATCATAATTATCTAATAATCCAATCATTTTATATAAGTTAAAAACATTCATTCTGTATTTTTTTTAGAAAATTTACACAGTACGTTATTGGAAAAAGAACAAAATGATTCCATTCAAACTGTTTTGTAAAAAGTAAAACATGGTTAAAAATTAATTTAAAAAATTGAATGAAAATAATAAAAAACTTTTTGAATTTTTTTTATAAAACATGGACTTGGAAGAGAAATATTCCCCAGTGGGGACTAAAACATAAATATTCCCGAATAATGAAGAGATTGTCTTATAAAACCTCTACAAATGGTTTTCTTTATAATCCTAATCCCCATGAAAGAAATAACTTCAAAAAAATTAAATACCATTAAAATAAAGATATAAATTATATAATACATAAAATTCATTGTATATACACCACACAAAATAAATGAGATGGGAATGTCACATAATTTTCCTTGAAATAAAAGTGAGACAAAAATCAATTACATAGCACTTTCCTTTTGTTAAACATGCTTTATCCTCCAGGGTAATGGTGTAAACCATTTATTAATTAATACAAAAAAATATTCATATATATCATATATAATTACTTTATAACATCTTTCCACTCATTCATTAATAATATTTTTTTATTACCATTGTTTCAGGTGTTAACTGCTTTATTTTTACATGCATGTTTTGTCACACAAGTTCTGTTTCATGTGCATAATATATAGATTCATCATCTATAAAATTTTAATAATTCTATAAGTATCATATTTAACATTTTACTACATTTTTATAATAATTATGAAAAAAATTATGTGTAAAACGAGTTGCATCTCATTGTTGAGATGGTAGGTTGGACATATGCATATGCAGTGGTATCATTACAGTAAGGGTGAATGGGTAGGGAAATGAATGCTATCATAATTTTATATAATCAATATAATTTTATTATCATCATATATATCCATAATTTTCATCATTATAACCATCCATGTAAAGTGGTTATCTAAAAATAATTACACCGCTACGTGGAGATGGTAAGACATATGTACACACACATGGTGCATTAATTTTTCATAGGATGGATAAAAGGTGGAATGTGGTTGTATAAAAAACAAAATAACATCCTAGAATATATATTATAATGGATTTGTTAATTTAATATGAAAACGAAACATTGATATTATGTATAAGAATAAATAAACATTAAAGTGTTGGTAAATACGACTACCTCTCCTTCGACATACTTTCTTTAGATCTCTTATTAAGAGACTTATAATTAGTCTATTGGAAGAACCAAAACCTCTAGAAATTTTATCTGAATATTTATAAGAGTATTTATTATGTCTATTCAAGATAGATAATTCTAATTGGTGTAAATTAGTGTGGTAAGTTATTCTCTTTTATTATTAAGGTGAGGGGAGATTTTGGAATTTCTCAAAATATTAAAATATAATAGACTATTATATATCCATATCTTTCTAAATGGATTATAAATGTATAGGGGAAAAATTTTATACAATATATTATCTTTTTTGTTCTTATTTAATTTTTCTATGACTTTAATAAATTTAGTGAAATTGTAATCCCATAAAATATAAGTATTTTCATTTTTGATAATATTAATTACTTTGACATTAAATGCATATAGATAAACAATAAATTTTAACCAACTATTTTATTATATACTAAACATTTCATGGTAATATAGACAATTTATATTATGAAATATAAATTTCTAACCCCATATTCAAAAAATAATAATTATTTAGTACTAGTTTGTGACATGTTTGACATTTCTTGAAATAAAATACTACAAACTTCATAATGTTATCCAAGTGGACCCAAAAAGAAATAAATTTGGCACTTGGATTATTATAGTCTATATATACTCATACAATATGATTATTTCATTTTTTGGGTTTTTTATGGTTTTTATCATTTTTGACATAAATTTTCTAACTTATCCTTTACCGTGATAATAAAATTAATATATTTACTATTCGTATTAATAAAAGATAAAGGAAAATATTAACTAAATTTTGACCCACTGATTAAAAATATTTAATACATTATTAACAATTCAAAACATAGAAATTGAAGAATTTAATTTAAAATAAAACTTATAAAAAACACAATGAAAAAGAGCTTTCTCGATAAATTTATTTTAAAGACAATAAAAAGTACTTATAATGAAATTTGGTATGAGGATAAATAAAATATAATTAATTATATTATTTATAATTAAATAGTACTTATGTAAAATTGAGATCAAATTAAAATCCTAAAGTGACTAGTTAATATAAAGAAAATGATTGTTTTATAAAAAATGGTATTTCTCACTATTCATTAAAAAATCAAACTTTTTAGTAAAACCCAAAAAATAACCCTAAGATAACTTTAAAATTATGATTTAGAAAAATTATATTACTTTTATAAATATATATTATAAGAGTTTTGAAATTTTTTTATAATATTAACTCATAAAAATATAGAAAATCCATTTTTGAGAAAACTTTTCAGGAACCGGCCCGAGTATCCTGGTCACCTGATAACTATGTCAGTCCTAACATATTCAAATGGGAATTCCTGATCCCTAGAGGTCATATACTAGAACCTAGAAACATAAAAAATTACAGTTGGAATGATTTTCCCACAAACATTGCATAAGTTAATGAAATAAGACAACATGCATATAAAAGAAACTCCACAAATAGATATGAATGAGAATTCTAACATGTATAACAACACAAAGTAAAAAACCATATACCAAACAAAATAGAAATTAATACTACCCACGACCCGAAGGACACAAGTCACGAATTCCCTGGATTTATAATTAGAACAACATCCAATTGGTCCTTTTCCACTTCATTAACCTGGAAAGAGATAATATACAAACACCTGAAGGCACAACTAGGGTGTGAGCTAAAAAAATTCGTGGGATCTCATCAAAGATTCCATAACATATTCCAATTTTAAATTAACCAACTAAAGGATTTTAATTTAAAACAAACACATTTGTAATTTCAAATGCATGATTAAAAAAATTCATCTTTACACGTTATACAATGGAAATATTTTTAGAAAAGGATTTACTTCTCATGTTATGGAATATTTTAAAAAAATGGAAATATTCACAAATGGTTTATATATACACGTTTATATGAAATTTTTTTATAAAAATAACAATGAATGTAAAACATTTTATAACAATGTCCTATATTCATTTGAAATAAAAATAAGAGAGAAACATGGTCATATGACAAAGAAGGTATAAATGTTCTAGGCTACATGGATTCCACACTCAATGTTACATGGATGAATGTACATATGTCTTGTTGAACTCTAGACAAATAGGACTCATCACCATCACATAAGGGATGATACAAACTGCATTTATGTTTTGGAACATTTGAAATCACAATGTTCCATCCAACAAACTCACTTACTACTAAAGGTTTGTGTGTTCTCAAGTAAAAAATTGGTGTGAAATTTATTTCAAGGTTCCTTAAAATAAAATTCAACCCATTCTCCATTTCAGATATACCAATTTTTAGTTTAAAAACCATAATGAGTTTTCAACCAAAAACATGCCTTTTAAAAAGATAAAATCATATGCATTCTATCAAGTCAATTTTAATCCATTTTCAAAATATGTATTTGAAACCAAATCACAATTCAATTTCACAATACACTTTCACAAATTAAATTCAACAATTTAATTTTTCACATGATTCAATCGGTTTCAAATTAAATCCCTTATTGAATGAAATTAGGGGTTTTTCACAATTTTTGATTAAATATATTTCCATAATTAAATTCATAAATTTAATTGAAACAATTGCCCTAAAATTGACATTTTAAATTTCTCAAATTTATATAAACACATCAAAATTCTGTTTAATTGGTGATTTCCCCAATATCATTCGAAAAAACCATTTTAAAAACCCCAATTCAAGGGAATTGGGTTTTCTCAACAAATAATTGAAAGAAAATAATTTGAATCCAGAAATTTAATTTAATTCAAAGAACTGATATTATATAAAAAATTTTAGGGTTAATGAAATTTTTTCATCATAATGAAAACATCTTCCTTAGGGTCAATAGATCTCTAATCACTAAACCCTAACCGTAATTCATCAATGAGGAATGATGATCATTAAAACTGAGAAACAAGGTTCAAACCTTGGTTTATAATCCAAAAAAATATGGTACTATATAAAAAATTCAACAAGAGGATCAATGTATCCCTATGGAGTAGAATATAGATCACTAGAGATAGATATCGAGGTGAAGAAACTAACTAGGAGAAGATTAAAGGGTGTTCCTGAAGCTCAAAATCCCATCTAGGAGGGATCTGAGGGTCCAAACACTTCTTAAGAGCTTGGAAGATTGTAGAAAATGATTATGGGTAATTCAAATCCCTCAGGGGCCTAAAATTGGTGTTTTTGAAATTTTAATCAAAATTCATATTAATACCTATATGCACAGTTTCATGGGAAGAGTTGCATGTTTTAACAAATCGTGCAAACTAACAGTGTTCCTATTTCAAATGGGTTGTATGGTTTCTTCTAAGAGTCTGTGTGGCCTAACTAACCATGCACTGACCGTGACGAATCATAATCCCTTGGGATTCATGGTTTACTCTGAGAGGGTAGGGTTTGGGAAACTTTTGCATCAACCATGCCTAGCCTAGAATCATTCATTGTTTTCACATTTTCTCTTGAAGACACCACAATAGAATCCTGTCCATAGAAAGGTAAAATAGTGGTGTTTCGAAGTACATGAAAATATTAATAGTATGTTACAAACTCCAAACCATAGAAATTTTTTGTCCCCAGAAATACTACTAAGAATCTCCCATAACGAAAAGATGAGGCCACTTCTCTCTTATTAGGGACTCCCTCTGCCACGTATCACGAGATTCAGAAAAGTGACGAACTAGCACATGAACCCAAGGTATCTCCCTCCCATTAAGTACCTTGGTTTCAGAATTAACTATCTGGATTGTCTATTCAGTCATGGATAATTCAGGTTGATCTTCATAATCACTCCATTTTAGAACATGATATGGATTAGATAGATACTTTTGGACCTGAAATACATGGATCGGGTTATTTATCCCTATGAGTTACATTTTAGTTGTTCAATGATATTCATCATTCCCTACATTCTCATCAACCTCAAAAGGGCCCAAAAAATGTAGAGAAATCATTCTTTTCCTCCTAAGACATCTATGAACCAACTGAGGTGAAACTCTCAAGAAAACCTCATCACCAATAGAAAATTCCAAATGTCTATGGTGATTAACAACATGTGACTAATGTTTGAACTCTTTCATCAACATTCTTTGATGAATGAACTGAATCTTTTCTGTTATATCCTAGAACAAACATGGTTTAACCAATAAACGTTTACCAATCTCCAACCGACATAATGGTTATTTTTAGGCTCAACCATAAAAGGAATCAAAAGGAACCATTATAATTGAGAACTAGTTACAATTATTATAAGAAAACTCAAACAAGCCAAAGTGATCATCCCAAGTGTAGAGACCCAAATCTTGACGTACATTGACATTACATTAATTTTGTAGAATACTTAATAAATAAAAAAACAGATACACAAGGACCATAATAGTTTAGTGTCTTTGGAAACTCGGAACGTGATCTTCTAATCGTGGGGAAATATCTTCAACATCTCCCATAAAGAAGATTCTCTTTTGGTTTTCTTACCTAAAACCTTTCTCTAAATATTGGGGAAAATAAAACATATAAAGGGTGAGCTCAAATGCTCAGTGAGGGGAATCATGGATAAAATAAAACAAATCATATACATTTGAACTTAAAAACATGAACATAATGTTTAAACATCAAAATCTTGAGAAAAGACATAAATCTTGGAAGTTAGTAAGACATGTATCATAATGGAACATAAATATTGATAAAATAGGATGGGAATAAAACATGTAATTATGGAAACCATTCAACACTTGTTATGATTTCCATAGTATCCAAGGCATTGCAGCCAAGACCATCTTAGTGGACAAAGTCCCCTTCTGAATCGAGTTCAGTCCTTATTCCTATCCTGTATCACTGAACCAGATTAACTTACCGTTCCAGCCATGTATATATCATGAGATATAAAACATTACCCAATTAATTGGAGGGAGATATAGGTCCCACCCATCTCATTTTGAAATCATTCTTACTTGTACCAGAAAATAAACATAAATCATTCATCATATCCCAAATAATAAAATGTGTTTCATAAACATCATCCCATCATAACATAATTTTTATAAAACAAATGGATGTAATTTTAATCATAAGAAGAGTGAAACCATGTAAATCATAGATACATTATACATGAAACATACACATATGAAATAATTTCATCTTATATGGAAAATAGTTTTGACAAAACACTTGAAATGAATTCTTGAGGAAAATATCCTTTCTTTTTCAAAATCATTTTTTTTCACAAAATACCTGGAAATTATTAAAGAAAGGTATTTCATTGAAAATAATCATGAAATATTGTATAGGATTATTAATTTAAATAAGGCATTATGAAGACGTAAAAATCTATTCATTTCGTATAAGTTAATAAAACATTCTCCTCGTACGTTTGTCAGAAAAGTCAAAAATTACCTTGTATGGAAAACAAATGAAATATTCCTTCCATACGATGTGGTAAAAGTCAAAAAAGGCTAAAAATGACTTTAAACATACATAGAGGAAATGTAAACATTTTATGAAAACATTTTGAGAACTTATGGACATGGATGATAAACATAACCCCAGTAAATACTTACGAATAAACAATCTCAAATAAGAATGAGATTGGAAAAATTATCCCTTACCTTAGGTCCGATATGCTTCGTACGTATCCGAACATCCTGTATAATGATTTAAATAATTTCATTGAATTATTACAGAATCATATTCATTGGTATGATATCATATATGGTTCACATATGACTTTATATTAATTGTTCTTTTGTAAATTCATGTCAAAGTAGTGTTTTGGGTAAAATCATTTCATTTATCGTCCGTGTTTTGACATGTAATTATTAATATTATTACCTAGATCATGATTAAATAATTCCAGAATATAAAACATGATTTATATATAATATATATTAATAATAAACATATATATATAATAGATCGATAAATGGAATGAAATACACCGTTAATGGAGATGGTAGGTCGTACGTACGCATGAAAGCAGTTTTCGTTTCCGTATTGAATTGAATGGAATTATTTAGATGACATAAATACATATATATATAAATCTAGTAGAATTATTATGTCATATATTTCATGATTAATTATTATATATACTTTATAATCATTCTTCAATTGTTAACATGGAAAATGAATCTCATCGCGTCGTGGAGACGGTAATCTGTACGTACGCACGAGCGATGATATCGTTCCCATATTTATTGAATGGAATTGGAGTGAATGATATAATATCTTGGAATCAGTATGATTTTATAATAATCATATTTAGTCATTAATTACACCATTATACCCATCCAAGTATGGTGGTGGTGGAAAAACAGATTACACCACGACGTGGAGACTGTATTCTGTACGTACGCACGCGCGGTGATTTCGTTTTTCATTGGATGGATAGAAAATGAAATGGGGTTTTATCATATTTATAATAAAATATCTGTATATTAGTGATACTTATGTAATTACTTTATAATGAAATAACTAAAGAAGAAGAAGTTGAAGAAGAAAGAAGCTTGAAAGAATCGGTTGAACAGATTGCCTCTTCTTCGACGCACCTCTTTTAAACGTCTTCTTAGGGCACTAGGGTTGGTCTTTTGAGAGAACCAGAACCTATATGACATAACTAGATAGGTTTATAAGAATTATTTTCTGGGTTTGGCCACGTTTCAAGGCTCAAAAGGGTGTGAAGAGAAGTGGGAAGGGGTTCCCTTTTTATAAGGGAGGAAAGGGGCGCCTTTGGAAATCATAAAAATATTAATTTATAATAAATCTAACCCCACATAAAAACCTTAAAAAATGACTCATATTTTAAGATTAGATGTGATAGGGTTATAATCTCATCACCCAATAAAATTTATATATGTAGGGAATTTATTTTAAACATTATCAACTCGATTTATCTTTATTTAATCTATTAAATTTTATTTGTGGTAATAAGATTCTAAATTTTAAATTGTTATAAATAATTAATTGTGTGCTGTTAATTATCAATAATTATATAATTTATGACATTTGATACTATATAAATTTAAATTTATAAATTTTTAATATTTTTTTGATTTTTAAACAATTTAATAATATGTTATTTTTATAAAATAACAATAGTGTCAATTTTGACACTATTGATTTATTTGAATTTAAATAATATCCATACAGAGAATATATTCGAACTAAAATATTTAATAGGTTCCTAACATTTCTTAATAATCTAGAAAAATATTGAACATTAAATAGTTCATATAATATTTATTTTACTATTTGTAAAACCATTTATTTGATATTTCTCTTAATAAAATAATTTCTACAACATTTTTGTCTAATAATTAAATATACTTATTTGTTGCATAAAAATAAAAAAAATACTAGGCTGAATATAAATCATATATATTTAATAACAATAAATTTATTCAGATTTATCTTCTAAAACACCGAAAATTTAAAATGTTATATTTATTAAATTATGAAGGTGACAACTTTGACATTATATAAAATAAAACAATATAAGTGTCATAATAACTTTTATAAGACTCCAAACGGTCTTATATTCGGTCATTGGATGAATAGGGTGTATATATACACTACCAATAAGGTTTGGTCTGGTTTGTGAGCCCTTTAATATTTATTACTATTTCAATAAAAACTATATTATTGATTTTGTTTACTAAATAAATAATTTCTGCATCATTAATGTATAAGATAATAAGGTAATTAAATAACTCTTAAAATTACACATAAATTACCATGGTAAATAAAAACATTTTATCTTTAAAATGAGTATTTATAGAAAATTTATATTCTTTATAACCTTATTTTAAAAATACTTTAATTATTAAAGTTTGAGTGAAACATATTTCATTTTCCTTTAAATAAAATAAACTAAAGGTCTTAATCACCTCCAAGTGGGTTCTAATGGATTCCATTTCGACCAATATATAACTTAGGACGAAATATAATCATCCAATTGTATTAAAGAAAGTATTAGGGTAATTTTATAATATTATATTTACCCTTAATTACCCGATTTACCTTTTACCATGATAAATAAAATTTACCGTAGTTACTATTCATAATGCCCAAAAATAAAAAGTAGTCTATTAATATAATTTGGACCCAATGATTTCAAATATGGAATACATTTTTCAAAATTCAAAACACAGAATTTTCAGAAATTAAATTAAAATTAATCACATTGTCGAAAGAAAATGAGTTTTTCTTTAAAACATTGCAAAAGATTGAATTGATTTAACCTATGAATTCAATGTAAAATAAATTCTAATGACTTGCATTATATTAAATGGTAAAAATAAATTCTATTTATACTTTAAAACCATTAAATATTATAATTTATCCACATAAATTATTACAATGAAAAAAGTTGTTTTTAATTAAAACATAGTGTGTTTTTACTATTCATTAAAATATGAAAGTTATCAGAATAAGATGAAAAATGTATCCACGGTAAAATTTTATATCCTGATTCCAAAGAATAATTGTATTTTGTAAAATTGAACTTATAAAAATGTCAAAAACTATATTTAATGTGGGTGCTCCATCAAAAGGCGGCAAAACTGCATTTTTTTAAAAATACTTATTTTACCCGAAAAATTTATTTTATTCTCATACCATGGTCTATAAAATGAGTAAGATGAATAATACTGTTATAAAATTCAAAATGTAGTTAATAATATTCATAACGGCTAGTTCGTGAAAATATTATAACCATATATCATTGTTTAGTGAAACTGGGTATTGCGTACAACACACGCTATCGAGGAAGGTCGTGATTGCGTGTAATGAAAGCCAAGTCAGGATTGCGTGTAGTGCAAGACTCCTTTGTTGTTGTGTATAAACAAATCCATCCATATTTCATTTATAAATTTAATATATATATATATATATACACAGTCAATGTTTCATAGAATCACTTCTATCAAACAAACTTGAAATTGTGTGTAACACGATCCAAGATTAGTGTTGCGTATACTGCAAGCTAACACGGTGTTGCGTATAGTGCAAGATAATCTTGGTGTATTGTACAATAGAAGATATTAATGAAATTAAAAGAATATATCTTATAAAATCTCAAGTTGTTACATTCTACCCTCCTTAAAATTAATTTCACCCTCGAAATTCGTTGGGGTTATAAATCAATTACTATTCATAGAATCCCACGTCGTAAAAAGGAATACAAAAAAATAATTTTAAAAACTAATGTATGAAATGTAACAATTACCCAAAGTAACTCATCACTGGGTTTCCATATAGGATACGTAGATGAAAATATAGATATGGAAGAAAAATCTAACCATCAAGTTCTGATGGAGAGTGGTAGAGAACATGGCTATGAAAAATCCATAAATCATAAAGCCATAAATTTGTGATGATTTAAGGTACCATCTGATTCATCAGATATAAGAGTACTAGGACAACATTTTTGGTTTTCATGATCATTTCCCGAAAGTTGATGAATTAAAATAAATACTTACAGGATTTTGGTACAATCTCACTGTTGTTCGTGCCTTGAACAATTTCCACTTCATCTCTTAAAGAAATGAAGTTGAATTTGTTATTCCTAAAGTGTTAGCAGATCATGTGATAGATTGATGGGTCATTCCATCTGTTTCAAAAAAAACGTTAGCAAAAGTTATCAAATATACATAAGTCAATCTATGGTGAGGTTAATCGTATACGATTCCAAAAATGAAATTATCCTTCATATATCATACCGATTAATAAAATAAAACCAGTTTCTACTAACCAGGGACTTCATGTTGGCCAGTGGTAGGTGATAATGGCCTGTTGCACTTCGGTTGTGGGTTCGATTCCCACAGCCTTTTCCGACGTAGCAAGTTTTCATCCATCCTGCAGGTTGTCCTTTTTCTAAAATTACATCATTATGACATTCCATCAATAATATCAAAAAATGTTCTAGCCTTAAATGATACTAACTTGTGTCCAACATATTCCATTCCAATCATTAGGCTTATCCAAAATACTTATGTCCAAGCTCATAGTATAAAGAAAACAATTACTAGAAATTTCATCCACTGAGCATGGGGATACCATCATTTATCCCCCATATATCATACGATATATCTTTTTGGTCAAATTCCAAACATGTGAATACCTTAATCATGTATTCTCTTGAATACCCATTGAACCTTAGTGAAAACATGAATGTAGTCAAAAGTTAACTCTTTCCACATACCAAAATCCCAAAATTTCGATATACTCAAACCATGATATCACTTTGTCCTTATATCAGTCATGAGCTCCTGAATACTATAATACATATTATTTTCTCCTTATCCCTTCATTATGCGCATATCATCTACTTTCTAAAAATATTTGAATAACCTTTCAGGGTTATTGGTACTATTCAACATATTCTATAAAATACATAGGAAAAACAATGGTGTAAAAATACTTAGATGTGTCTTTATTCCATAGTACCATTACCTTTACAACATAACTCTTGATAAACATAAATCATTCCACTAACTTTTTAAAACATTGACCGATCTTGAAAAATTATTTCATCTCACATATCATTTGTAGTCTCTTCATCATCATCTACATAAATACTACCCATACGACCATGCTGATTCTCTTTATGAGACTTTGCCTTAGGGCATTGGTTTTCATAATTCCCATACATTCCACATTTAAAACATTTAATCGTTGTAGATGTCTTAGCAATACCATTATCATTGTTCATGGTGTTAACTGAACCTTTTATTTTGCAATTACTGGCTTTGTGTCCTTCTTTTTGACACCCAAAGCATATTCTAGTTCGTTTGAAACATTCCCCTTTATTCCTCTTCCCACATGAATTAAATGAGGGAAATTGAACTTTCTTTCCTCTATGATCATCATGAAACTCCATCTTTATTATATTAGTTGAGTCGGGAAGCTTACCAAAGTTGAGATTATTGATCATATTATGAGATTTCTGGTTAAGCATAATAATTATATGTGAACCTCCAGATCCAATTTCATTTGGTTTCTCATGAAGAATATCATTGCATTGTCCATTGTATCCTCCATTATCGTGAATCTTCCCGTTTCCATCCATATTCTAAAACCCAAAAAGAATAGTGTGAGAGGAAAAATCATGCCAGGGAAAACAACATAATAAAGGGGGAGTACCTTCAATATCTAAAATCTTTGGTTTAATTCTAAAATCATTACCGTAATTCTAGGACTATATCCTATACTTATCCTTAGGGACATCCCTTGACATACCTTAGAAATATCTTTAGGGATCTCACTAATGTTCTCGCATCCTAGTTACCAAAGGTTAATTAAACCATTCCTTTGATACCAACTGTAGGGACCCAAAGTTTGACATACATGGACATTACATTACTTTTGTAGAATACATAATACATACCAAAAAAAGACACACAAAGACTGTAATATTTTAGTGTCTTTGGAAACTCTGAACGTGATCTTCTAATCATGGTGAAAGATCTTCAACATCCCCCATAAAGATCTTTCCCTTTTGGTTTTCTTACCTAAAACCTTTATTTAAATCCTGCGGAAAAGAAAACATATAAAGGGTGAGATCAAATGCTCAGTAAGGGTAAGCATGGATAAAATAAAACAAATCATCTACAGTTGAACTTAGAAACATGAACATAATGTTTAAACATAAAAATCTTATGCATAGACATAAATCTTGGAAGTACGTAAGGCATGTATCATAATGGAACATAAATCTTAATAAAATAACATGGGAATAAAACATGTAATTGTGGCAACCATTCAGCACTTTTTATGGTTTCTATAGTATCCAAGGCATTGCTGCCAAGACCATCTTTGTGGACAAAGTCCCTTTATGAATCGATTTCACTCCTCGTTCTAGTTCTATATCACTGAACCATATTAACTTACCATTTCATCCATTTCCATCTCATGAGATATAAATCTTTAACCAATGCATTTGAGGGAGATATAGGACCCACCCATCTCATATTGAAATCAATCTTACTTATGCCACAAAATAAACATAAATCATTCATCATAACCCAAAGAATAAAATGGGTTTCATAAACATCAACCCTTCATAACATAATCCATATAAAACAAATGGCTATAATTTCATCATAAGAAGAGGGAAACAATGTAAATCATAGAGACATTATACATGAAACATACACATATGAAATAATTTCATCTTAGATTGAAAATAGTTTTGACAAAACGCTTGAAATGAATTCTTGAGGAAAATATCGTTTCTTTTTCAAAATCATTTTTTTTCACAAAATGCCATGCAATTTTAAAAGAAATGTATTTTATTGTAAATAAACATGAAATATTGTAGAGGAAGCTTCATGGAAATGATGCATTATAAAAACGTAAAAATCCGTTCATGTCGTATAAGTTAATAAACATTCTCCTTGTACTTTTGTCAGAAAAGTCAAAAATTACCTCATTTGACAAACAAATGAATGATTCCTTCTATACGATGTGGTAAAAGTAAAAAAAGGGTAATAATGACTTTAAACATACATGGAGGAAAATTAAAAATTTTATGAAAATTTTTTGAGAACATATGGACATGGATGATAAACATAACCCCAGTAAATACATTCGAATAAACAATCTCAGATAAGAATGAGATTGGAATAATTATCCCTTACCTTAGGTCCGATATGCTTCGTACATATTCGAAACTCCTGTATAATGATTTAAATAATGTCATTGAATTATAACAGAATCATATTCATTGTTATGATATCATATATGGTTCACTTATGACTTTATATTACCCGTTTTGTTTTGTAAATTCATGTTAAAGTAGCGTTTTGGGAAAAATCGTTTCATTTATCGTCCGTGTTTTGACTTGTAATTATTAATATTATTACATAGATCATGATTACTTAATTACAGAATCTAAAACATGATTTATATATAATATATATTCAGAACATACATATATATAATATATCTATAAATGGAAATAAATACACCGTTTATGGAGATGGTAGGTCGTACATCCGCATGAACGCTGTTTTTGTTTCCTTATTGAACTGAATGGAATTAAGTAGATGAAATAAATACATACATACATATATATATATATATATCCAGTAGCATTATTATGTCATATATTTCATGATTACTTATTATATATACTTTATAATCATTCTTGAATTGTTAAAATGGAAAATGAATCTCATCGCGTCGTGGAGACGGTAATCCGTACGTACGCACGAGCGATGATATCGTTCCCATATTTATTGAATGGAATTGGAGTGAATGATATAAAATATTATAATAATTATAATGTTATAATAAACATATGTAGTTATTCTTTACACCATTATACCCATCCAAGTAAGGTGGTGGTGGAAAAACAGATTACACCACAGCGTGGAGAAGATATTCCGTACGTACGCACGCGCTGTGATTTCGTTTTTATTTGGATGGATAGAAGATTAAATGGGGTTGTTAAATATTTATAATAACATATAATTATATATTGATACCGATGTTTTTACTTTATAATGAATCAACTAAAGAAGAAGAAGTTCAAGAAGAAAGAAGCTTGAAAGAATCGGTTGAAGAGATTACCTCTTCTTCGACGCACCTCCTTTAAACTTCTTCTTAGGGAACTAGGATCGGAATTTTGAGAATACCAGAACATATATGAGATAAATAAATAGGATTATAATAGTAATTTTCAGGGTTTTTCCGAGCTTCAAGGCTCAAAAGGGTGTGAAGTGAAGTTGGAAGGAGTTACCTTTTTATAAGGGAGGAAAGGGGCACCTTTGGTAATCTTAAAAATATTAATTTATAATAAATCTAACGCCACTTATAAAACAATACAAAAGGACTCATCTTCAAATATTAGATGATATAGGGTTGTAATCTCATCAACCAATAAAATTTACACATGTACAGAATTTATTTTAAACATTATCAACTTGATTTATCCTTATTTAATCTGTTAAATTTTATTTGTGGTAATACGATTCTAAATTTTAAATTGTTATAAATAATTACTTATGTGCTGTGAATTATCCATAATTAGATAATTAATGACATTTTAGACTATATAAATTTCAATTTGAAATTTTTTAATATTTTTTTGATTTTAAAACAATTTAATAATATGTTATTTTTATAAAATAACAATAGTGTCAATTTTGACACGATTAATTTATTTGAATTTATATAATAACCACACAGAGGATATATTAGAACTAAAATATTTAATATGTTCATAACATGTCATAGTAATCTATATAATTATTGAATCACATTAAATAATTCATATAATATTTATTTTACTATTTGTAAAACCAATTATTTGATATTTCTCTTAATAAAATAATTACTACAAATTTTTTCTCTAATTATTAAATATACTTATTTGTTGCATAAAAATTAAAATTATAATACTAGGATGAAGATAAATCTTATATATTTCATAAAAATACATTTACTCAGATTTATCATCTAAAACAACAAAATTTTAAAATTTTATATTTATTAAATTATGAAGGTGACAACTTTGATATCATATAAAATAAAATAAAATAAGTGTCATAATCACTTTTATAAGACTCCAAACGGCCATATAATCGGTCATTGGATTCTTAGGGTGTATATATACACTACCAATAAGTTTTGGTCTGGTTTTGTATCCCTTTAATATGTATTAATATTTCAATAAAAACAATATTATTGATTTTTTTACAAAATAAATAATTTTTACATCATTAAGGTATAAGATAATAAGGTAATTAAATAACTATTAAAATTAAAAATAAATTACCATGATAAACAATATTATTTTAGATTTAAAATGAGTATTTATAACCTAATTTATATTCTGTATTATCTTATATTAAAAATACTTTAATTATTAAAGTTTGAGTGAGACATATTTCACTTTCTTTTAAATAAAATAAACTAATGATTTTAATCACCTCAAAGTGGGTTCTAATGGATTCCATTTCGACCAAAATATGACTTAGGATAAAATATAATAATCCAATTGTATTAAATCAGGTGTTATGGTAATTTTATAATATTATATTTACCCTTAATTACCCGATTTACCTTTTTCTATGGTAAATAAAATTTACCATAGTTACTATTCATAATGCCCAAAAATAAAAATTAGTCTATTAATATAATTTGGATCCACTAATTCCAAATATGGGATCCATTTTTCCAAATTCATTACACAGAATTTGCAGAAATTAAATTAAAATTAATCCCGTTATCGAAAAAATGGGTTTTTGTTTAAAACATTACAAAAGATTAAATAGATTTAAACTACGAATTCAAAGTAAAATCAATGATAATGACATAAATTATATTATACGGTAAAAATATATTCTATTTATACTTTAAAACAATTAATTATTATAATTTATCCACATAAATTATTACGATGAAAAAAGTTGTTTTTAATTAAAATATAGCATGTTTTTACTATTCATTAAAATATAAAAGTTATCAAAATAAGATGAAAAAGTTATCAAAGGTAATATTTTATATCCTAATTCCAAAGAATAATATTAATTTGTAAAATTGAACTTATAAACATGTCAAAAACTATATTTAATGTGGGTGTGACATCAAAAGGCGGCAAATCTGCATTTTTTTAAAAATACTTATTTTACCTGAAAAAATTATTTTATTCTCATACCATGTTCTAGAAAATGAGTAAGATGAATAACAATGTTATAATATTCAAAATGTAGTTAATATTATTCATAACGTCTAGTTCTTGATAATATTATAAACATATATCGTTGTTTAGTGAAACCTGATATTGCGTACAACACACGCTATCGAGGAAGGTCGCGATTGCGTGTAATGAAAACCAAGTCAGGGTTGCTTGTAGTGCAAGTCTCCTTTGTTGTTTCATATAACAAAATCCATCTTTATTTATTTTATAAATTGAATATATATATATTTATATACACTCAATGTTGCGTAGAATAACTACTATCTAACAAACTTGAAATTGTGTGCAACACGATCCAAAATTAGTGTTGAGTATACTGCAAGCTAATACAATGATGTGTATAGCACAAGATAATCTTGGTGTATCATACAACATAAGATATGAATGAAATTAAAAGAATATATCTTATAAAATCTTGGGTTGTTACATTTTACCCCCCTTAAAATGAATTTCGCCCTCAAAATTCGTCGGGGTTATAAATCGTTTACTATTCATAGAAACCCACATCGTAAAAAGGAATACTAAAACTAAATTTTAAAAACTAAAGTATAAAACGTAATGATTTCCCAAAGTAACTCATCACTAGTTTTCCATATAGGAGAACGTAGGTAAAAATATGGATATGGAAGAAAAATCTAACCATCAAGTTCTGAGGGAGAGTGGTAGAGAACATGCCTATGAAAAAGCCATCAATCATAAAGCCATAAATTTGTAATGATCTAATGTACCATCTGATTCATCTGATATAAGAGCACTAGGAAAACATTTTTTGTTTTCAAGATCATTTCCCTAAAGTTGATGAATTAAAAGAAATATTTACATGATTTTGGTACAATATCACTATTGTTCGTGCCTTGAACAATTTACACTTCATATCTTAAAGAAATGAAGTTGAGTTCTTTATTCGTGAAGTGTTAGTAGATCATGTGGTAGAATGATGGGTCATTCAACCTGATTCAAACAAAAGGTTATCAAAAGTTATCAAATATACATAAGTCAATCTATGGTGAGCTTAGTCGTATACGATTCCAAAAATGAACTTATACTTCATTTATCATACTGCTTAATAAAATAAAACCAGTTTCTACTAACCAGGGACTTCTTGTTGGCCAGTGGTAGGCGATAAAGGCCTGTCGCACTTCGATTGTTGGTTCGATTCCCACAGCCTTGTCCGACGCAACAGGTTGTCATTCGTCCTGCAGGTTGTCCTTTTTCTAAAATTACATCATTATGAAATTCCATCAATAATATCGAAAAAAGTCCTAGCCTTAAACAATACTAAATTGTGTCCAACATAATCCAGTCCAATCTTTAGGCTTATCCAAAATACTTATGTCCAAGCTCATAGTATAAAGAAAACAATTACTAGAAATTTCATCTACCAAGCATGTGAATACCCTCATTTATCCCCCATATATCATACGATATATCTTGTTGGTCACATTCCAAACATGTGAATACCTTAATCATGTATTCTCTTGAATACCCATTGAACCATAGTGAAAACGTGAATGCTGTCAAAAGTTAACTCTTTCCACATTCCAAAATCCCAAAATTTCGATATACTCAAACCATGATATCACTTTGTCCTTATATCAGTCATGAGCTCATGAATACTATCATACATATTATTTTCACCTTATCCTTTCATTATGCGCATATCATATACTTTCCAAAAATATTTGAATAACCTTTCATGGTTATTGGTACGATTCAATATATACTATAAAATACTTAGGAAAAACAATGGTGTAACAATCCTTAGATGTGTCTTTATTCCATAGTACCATTACTTATACAACATAACTCTTGATAAACATAAATCATTCCACTACCTTCTTAAACCATTGACTGAGCTTGAACAATTCTTTCATCTCACATATCATTCGTAGTCTCTTTATCATCATCATGATACCTACTACCCATATGACCATGCTGATTCTCATCATGAGACATTCCCTTAGGTAATTGGTTTGCATAGTTCCCATACATTCCACATTTAAAACATTTAATCGTTGTTGATGTCTTAGAAATACCATTATCCTTGTTCATGGTGTTAGTTGAACCTTTTCCTTTGTAATTACTGGCTTTGTGTCCTTCTTTTCCACACCCAATGCATCTTCTAGTTCCTTTGAAACATTCCCCTTGATGCCTCTTCCCACATGACTTACATGAGGGAAATTGAACTTTCTTTCCTCTATGATCATCATGAAACTCCATCTTTCTCTTATTAGCTGAGTCGAGAAACTTAACAAAGTTGAGATTATTGATCATATTATGAGATTTCTGGTTAGGCATAATAACGATATGTGGACCTCCAAGTCCAATTTCATTCGGTTGCTCATGAAGAATATCATTATATTGTCCATCATATCCTCCATTATTGTGAATCTTCCTATTTCCATCCATTTTCTAAAACCCAAATAGAATAGTGTGGGGGAAAAAAATCATGCCAGGGAAAACAATATAATAAAGGGGGAGTACCTTCGATATCTAAAATCTTTGGTTTAATTCTAATATCATTACCATAATTCCAAGACTATAACCTATACTTAACCTTAGGGACATCCCTAGACATACCTTAGAAATATCTCTTGGGATCTCACTAAAGTTCTCGCATCCTAGTTTTCAAAGGTTAACTAAACCTTTCCTTTGATACCAACTGTAGAGACCCAAATCTTGATATACATAGACATTACATTACTTTTGCGGAATACTTAATACATAACAAAAACAGACACCCAAGTACCTTAATAGTTTAGTGTCTTTGGAAACTCAGAACATGATCTTCAAATCGTGGTGAAAGATCTTCAACATCTCCCATAAAGATCTTTCCCTTTTGGTTTTCTTACCTGAAACCTTTCTTTAAATCATGGGGAAAAGAAAACATATAAAGGGTGAGATGAAATGCTCTGTAAGGGTAATCATGGATAAAATAAAGAAAATCCTATACACTTTAACATAAAAACATGAACATAATGTTTAAACATCAAAATCTTGAGCAAATACATAAATCTTGGAAGTATGTAAGGCATGTATCATATTAGAACATCAATCATGATAAAATAGAATGGGAATAAAACATGTAATTGTGGAAACCATCCAACACTTGTTATGATTTCCATAGTAGCCAATGCATTTCTACCAAGACCATCTTAGTGGACAAAGTCCATTTCTGAATCGAGTTCACTCCTCGTTCCAGTGTTGTATCACTGAAACAGATTAACTTAACATTCCAGCCATGTCTATCTCATGAGATATAAATCTTCACCCGATGCATTGTACGGAGATATAGGTCCCACAAATCTCATATTGAAATCATTCTTACTTGTGCCACAAAATAAACATAAATCATTCAACTATACCCAATGAATAAAATGGGTTTTATAAACATCATCCCATCATAAAATAATCCATATAAAACAAACGGATATAATTTCATCATAAGAAGAGTGAAACCATGTAAATCATAGATACATTATACTTGAAACATACACATATGAAATAATGTCATCTGAGATGGAAAATAATTTTGACAAAACACTTGAAATGAATTCTTGAGGAAAATATCCTTTCTTTTTCAAAATCAATTTTTTTCATAAAATGCCATGAAATTTTAAAATAAAGGTATATTGTTGAAAATAATCATGAAATATTGTAGAGGAGCCTTCATGGAAATAATGCATTATGAAAACATAAAAATCTGTTCATGTCGTATAAGGTAAAAAAACATTCTCCTTGTACTTTTGTCGGAAAAGTAAAAAATTACCTCGTATGGCAAACAAATGAAAGATTCCTTCCATACGATGTGGTAAAATTAAAAAAAGGTTAAAAATGACTTTAAACATACATGGAGGAAAAGTAAACATTTTATGAAAATATTTTGAGAACATATGTACATGGATGATAAACATAACCCAAGTAAATACTTACAAATAAACAATCTCAGATAAGAATGAGATTGGAATAATTATCTCTTACCTTAGGTCCGATATGCTTCGTACGTATCCAAACCTCCTGTATAATGATTTAAATAATTTCATTGAATTATTACAGAATCATATTCATTTTTATTATATCATATATGGTTCACTTATTACTTTATATTACCCGTTATTTTGTAAATTCATGTTAAAGTAGTGTTTTGGGTAAAATCGTTTCATTTATCGTTTGTGTTTTGACTTGTAATTATTAATATTATTACATAGATCATGATTACTTAATTCCAAAATATAAAACATGATTTATATATAATATATATTCAGAATATATATATATATATAATAGAACGATAAATGGAAAGAAATACACCATTCATGGAGACAGTAGGCCGTACATACGCATGAACGCTATTTTTGTTTCCTTATTTAAATGAATGGAATTGAGTAGATGACATATATATATATATATTCAGTAGAATTATTATGTCATATATTTCATGATTACTTATTATATATACTTTATAATCATTCTTGAATTGTTAACATGGAAAATGAATCTCATCGCGTCATGGAGACGGTAATCCGTACGCACGCACGAGCGATGATATCATTCCCATATTTATTGAATGGAATAGGAGTGAATGATATAATATCTTAGAATTAGTATGATGTTATAATAATCATATGTAGTTATTCTTTAAACCATTATACCCATCCAAGTAAGGTGGTGGTGGAAACACAGATTACACCACGGTATGGAGATGGTATTCCGTACGTACGCACGCGCGGTGATTTCATTTTCCTTTGGATGGATAAAGATGAAATGGGGTTGTTCATATTTATAATAACATATCAGTATATTAGTTATAATTATGTTATTACTTTATAGTGAAACAACTAATGAATAATAAGTTGATGAAGAAAGAAGCTTGAAAGAATCGATTGAAGAGATTACCTCTTCTTCGACGCACGTCCTTTAAACTTCTTCTTAGGGAACTAGGGTTGGTCTTTTGAGAAGACAGGAAACTATATGATATTACTAGATAGGTTGAGAAGGGTAATTGGCAGGGTTTGGCAGATTTTCAAGGCTCAAAAGGGTGTGAAGAGAAGTGGGAAGGGGTTCCCTTTTATAAGGAGGAAAGGGGCACCTTTGGAAATCATAAAAATATTAATTTATAATAAATCTATCCTCAGATAAAAACCTTCAAAGATGACTCATATTTGAATATTAGATGAGATAGGGTTGTAATCTCATGAACCAATAAAATTTAGACATGTAGGGAATTTATTTTAAACATTATCAACTTGATTTATCCTTTTTTAATCTATTAAATTTTATTTGTGGTAATAAGATTCTAAATTTTAAATTGTTATAAATAATTACTTCTGTACTGTGAATTATCCATAATTAGATAATTTATGACATTGTAGACTATATAAATTTCAATTTATAATTTTTTAATATTTTTTTGATTTCTAAACAATTTAATAATATGTTATTATTATAAAATAAAAATAGTGTCAATTTTGAAACTATTCATTTATTTGATTTTATATAATGACCACATTAATTATTAAGATGAAAAAAGTTGTTTTTAATTAAAATATAGTGTGTTTTTATTATTCATTAAAATATGAAAGTTATCAGAATAAGTTGAAAAATTTATCCAAGGTAATATTTTATATCCTGATTCCAATTAATAATTTTATTTTGTAAAATTGAACTTATAAACATGTCAAAAACTAGATTTAATGCGGGTGTGCCATCAAAAAGGCGGTAAAACTGTATTTTTTTGAAAAATACTTATTTTATCCGAAACATTTATCTTATTCTCATACCATGTTCTAGAAAATGAGTAAGATGAATAATAATGTTATAAAATTAAATATGTAGTAAATACTATTCATAACTACTAGTTTTTGATAATATTATAATCATATATCATTGTTTAGTGAAACCCGGTATTGCGTACAACACATGCTATTGAGGAATGTCGTGATTGCGTGTAATACAAGCCATGTCAGGGTTGTGTGTAGTGCAAGACTCCGTTGTTGTTGCGTATAACAAAATCCAACCATATTACACTTATAAATTGAATATATATATATATATACATTCAATATTGCGTAGAATAACTACTATCAAATAAACATGAAATTGTGTGTAACACGATCCAAGATTACTATTGCGTATATTGCAAGCTAATACGGTGTTGCGTATAGCGCAAGATAATCTTAGTGTATCGTAAAAGAGAAGATATGAATGAAATTAAAAGAATATATCTTATAAAATATCGGGTTGTTACATTCTACCCCCCTTAAAAGGAATTTCGCCCTCGAAATTTTTCAGGGTTATTAATCATTTACTATTCATAGAAACCCACATCGTAAAAATGAATACTAAAACTTAATTTTAAAAACTAAAGTATGAAACGTAACGATTACCCAATGTAACTCATCATTGGGTTTCCATATAGGAGAATATAGGTGAAAATATGGATATGGAAGAAAAATATAACCATCATGTTCTTATGGAGAGTGATAGAGAACATGGCTATGAAAAATCCATCAATCATAAAGCCATAAATTTGTGATGATCTAAGGTACCATCTGATTCATCAGATATAAGAGCACTAGGAAAACATTTTTGGTTTTCAAGATCATTTCCCTAAAGTTGATGAATTAAATTAAATACTTACATGATTTTGGTACCATCTCACTATTGTTTGTTCCTTGAACAATTTCCACTTCATATCTTAAGGAAATGAAGTTGAATTTGTTATTTGTGAAGTGTTAGCAGATCATGTGATAAGATGAGGGGTCATTCCATCTGTTTCAATCAAAAGGTTAGAAAAAGTTAACAAATATACATAAGTCAATCTATAGTGAGGTTAATAGTATACAATTCCAAAAATGAACATATACTTCATCTATCATACCGCTTAAAAAAATAAAACCAGTTTCTACAGACCAGGGACTTCCAGTTGGCCAGTGGTAAGTGATAAAGACCTGTCACACATTGGTTCTAGGTTCGATTCCCATGGGCTTGTCTGACGCAATGGGTTATCGTCTGTCCTGCAGGCTGTCCTTTTTCTAAAATTACATCATTATGACATTCCATCAATAATATTGAAAAAAGTTCTCACCTTAAACAATACTAACTTGTGTCCAACATAATCCATTCCAATCTTTAGGATTATCCAAAATACTTATGTCCAATCTCATAGTATAAAGAAAAACATTACTAGAAATTTCATCTACTAAGCATGTGATTACCATCATTTATCCCCCATATATCATACGATATATCATGTCAGTCATATTCCAAACATGTGAATACCTTAATCATGTATTCTCTTGAATACCCATTGAACCTTAGTGAAAACATGAATGCTATCAATAGTTTACTCTTTCCACATACCAAAATCCCAAAATTTCGATATACTCAAACCATGATATCACTTTGTCCTTATATCAGTTATGAGCTCATGAATACTATCATACATATTATTTTCTCCATATCCCTTCATTATGCACATATCATCTACTTTCAAAAAATATTTGAATAACCTTTCATGGTTATTATTACCATTCAACATATACTATAAAATACTTAGGAAAAACAATGGTGTAACAATCCTTAGATGTGTCTTTATTCCATAGAACCATTACCAATACAACATAACTCTTGATAAACATAAATCATTATACTACCTTCTTAAACCATTGACTGAGCTTGAACAATTCGTTCATCTCACATATCATTTGTAGTCTCTTCATCATCATCAACATAAATACTACCCATATGACCATACTGATTCTCTTCATGAGACTTTCCCTTAGGGAATTGGTTTGCATAATTCCCATACATTCCACATTTAAAACATTTAATCATTGTTGATGACTTAGCAATACCATTATCCTTGTTCATGGTGTTAACTGAACCTTTTCCTTTGCAATTACTGGCTTTGTGTCCTTCTTTTCCACATGCAAAGCATCTTCCAGTTCCTTTGAAACATTCCCCTTGATGCCTCTTCCCACATGACTTACATGAGGGAAATTGGACATTCTTTCCTCTTTGATCATCATGAAACTCCATAATTCTCTTATTAGCTGAGTCGAGAAACATACCAAAGTTGAGATTATTGATCATATTATGAGATTTCTGGGTTGGCATAATAACGATATGTGGACCTCCAGATCCAATTTCATTCGGTTTCTCATGATGAATAACATTTCATTGTCTATCATATCCTCCATTATCATGAATCTTCTTGTTTCCATCCATTTTCTAAAACCCAAAAAGAATAGTGTGAGAGGCAAAAATCATGACATGGAAAAAAACATAATAAAGGGGGTGTACCTTCAATATCTAAAATATTTGGTTTAATTCTAACATCATTACCGTAATTCTAGGACTATAACATATACTTAACCTTAGGGACATCCCTAGACATACCTTAGAAATATATCTAGTGATCTCACTAATGTTCTCGCATCCTAGTTACCAAAGGTTAACAAAGCATTTCCTTTGATACCAACTGTAGAGACCCAAATCTTGACGTACATGGACATTACATTACTTTTTCAAAATACTTAATACATGACAAAAATAGACACACAAGGACCGTAATAGTTTATTGTCTTTGGAAACTCAGAACGTGATCTTCTAATAATGGTGAAAGATCTTCAACATCTCCCATAAAGATCTTTACCTTTTGGTTTTCTAACCTAAAACCTTTCTTTTAATCCTGGGGAAAAGAAAACATATAAAGGGTGAGAAAAAATGCTCAGTAAGGGTAAGCATGGATAAAATAAAACAAATCATATACATTTGAACTTAAAAACATGAACATAATGTTTAAACATCAAAATCATGAGCAAAGACATAAATCTTGGAAGTACGTAAGGCATGTATCGTAATGGAACATCAATCTTGATAAAATTGCATGGGAATAAAACATGTAATTTTGGAAACCATTCAGCACTTGTTATGATTTCCATAGAATCCAAGGCATTTCTGCCAAAACCATCTTAGTGGACAAAGTCCCTTTCTGAATCGAGTTCACTCCTCATTCCAGTCCGGTATCACTGAAATGGATTGACTTACCCTTTCAGCCATGTATATATCATGAGATATAAATCTTTACCCAATGAAATGGAGGGAGACATAGGTCCCACACATCTCATATTGAAATCATTCTTACATGTGCCACAAAATAAACATAAATCATTCATCATAACTCAAAGAATAAAATGGGTTTCATAAACATCATCCCATCATAACATAATCCATATAAAAAATGGATATAATTTCATCATAAGAAGAGTGAAACCATTTAAATTATAGAGACATTATACTTGAAACATACACATATAAAATAATGTCATCTTATATGGAAAATAGTTTTGACAAAACACTTGAAATGAATTCTGGAGGAAAATATCCTTTATTTTTCAAAATCATTTTTTTCATAAAATGCCATGAAAATTTAAAAGAATAGTTTTTTGTTGAAAATAATCATGAAATATTGTAGAGGAAGCCTCATGGAAATAAGGAATTATGAAAACATAAAAATCTTTTCATGTCATATAAGTTAAAAAAAACAGTCTCCTCGTACTTTTGTCAGAAAATTCAAAAATTACCTCGTATGGAAAACAAATGAAAGATTCCTTCCATACGATGTGGTAAAAATCAAAAAGGGTAAAAATGACTTTAAACATACATGGAGGAAAATTAAACATTTTATGAAAACATTTTGAGAACATATTTACATGGATGATAAGCATAACCACAATAAATACTTACAAATAAACAATCTCATATAAGAATGAGATTGGAATAATTATCCCTTACCTTAGGTCTGATATGCTTCGTACGTATCCAAACCTCCTATATAATGATTTAAATAATGTCATTGAATTATTACAGAATCATATTCATTTTTATGATATCATATATGGTTCACTTATTGTAACACCCCAAGCTTCTACGGTACGCTTCTCTTTGAATAATGCAACAGCGTGTGTTGTACGCAACATTGAGTTCTAACACACTACAACCAATCAAACTAGCCATTATGAATAGTAATAACCACTTTTTTAAATTTATAAATTTTATTTTTCAAAATGGACTTCATTTTTGGACTCAGAATATCGAAATTATCCTAAGGTGAATTTTTGGTATTTTTCTGAAAAACTTAATTTTTTGATGAATAGTGAAACCACTAAGTGGTAGTTAAAAAAACTGAATATTTCATAAAACATAATTTCACCGCTTCTGTGAGAGGAATTTCGAAAATCCGAGAGACACGGTTAATATCAACGTGTAAAATGTGGTTCAATGAGATGAAAATAATTTTTGGTGAATAGTATCTTTTTACTTTTATTTACCACGGTTAGAAGTAAATAGGGTAATTAATGGTAAAAATGATATTAATATTACCCTAACACATGTCCTAATTATATTGTACAAGTGTATCTAGACCAAAAACAACCTTAGGAATAAAACATTATCATTTAGGTCCACTTGGATTAGAATAAGACATTTATTATTATTTAATTCAATGAAGAGTTAAAAGAGTTAAAATCAAAGTTTATTTACTAAAAAAATTTAATATAGGGTTACACACAAGATAAATTCTATTATAAATATTCATTAAAAATATAAAAAAATATCCTATATAATTATATTTTATTTATAATTTTTAGACATTAAATAATTTAATTTATTTATGACACAATGATGATGCAGTAATTACCGTAATAGTAAAAAATTAAAATAATTGATATTATAAATACCCAAATAAATATAATTTGAGGATTTTTATGAATTAAACTAATTTTCTAGATTAATATGACATATTATGAATGATTTAATTAACTTTTTTCAAAGTAATCATTCTGTTACAATTTTCACCAAAATCAATTTTCCAAATACTGTCAAAATTGACATAAAAGAGTTTTTGAAACAAATATTATATTATTAATTGATTTTCAATTCCTAAAAATCTAAGGATCGGCCAAGAGACTTATATAATGACAGCCGTATCATTAATGGACCATTTTGGGGTATATTGGAGGTATATAGTAAGTTTATTAACTATATAATATAAAAATACAAAGTGACATGGTAATTGTCAAACTAATTAACTAAGAGTTAAAACTAAAAGATAAGGTTAATATAATGACTCAAACCTATATAAATTCTATTGGTTGAGTGGTTTTAGACCCACCCCACATTAAAATCTAAATAATCCACTTTGGAGCCATTAGAAACTCAATATTAATTTATTATAAAATAATTTTTCTGGCTTTTCCAAAGGTGCCCCTCACCCCTCTTATAAAAAGGCACTCCCCCTTCTCATTAATTTACACCTTCAAAGCCTTTTGGTTCGGTCAAACCCTACCCAAATACTCTATCAACTTCCCTCACTTAATCCTATAGGCCTTCCTTTAGTCATAAATCCAACCTAAGGATCCCTTTTGATCAAATCAAAAGGAAGAACCCAAAGAAGAGGTAATGTTTTCACCACCCTTTTTCAAATTCATTTCTCCTTCAACTTCTTCTTTCATTGTTATTCCCATTATAAAATAATGAATCCAGTATCTCCTATATACATTAATATTATTATAAATATTGTACAACCATATTCAGTATTCTATCCATCCTTTGAATGAAATGTCACCATACGTGTGTACGTACGGCTTACCGTCTCCACGTCGTGGTGTAATTGTTATTCAATATATTATTATTTGGATGGGTATAATAATGATTTTTAATTCATGTAAATAATAAATATAACATGATAATTATTATTTATATATGATATACCATTCAATTATATGTTATTTTAATATCAAAAGAATGATATTGTCGCTCGTGCGTACGTACGGACTACCGTCTCCACGAACGCGATGAGATTCATTCTCCATCATATCCATTCAAGTATAATTATCATTTGATGATTGAAAAATAATTTTTAAGGACTTAATATCATTCTGGATATGAATAATATACAACCTATCCATAACAAACACGACATATGTAACAAAGCATATAAAAGAAAACGAGTAAGTTAACACCCGAAACGACGATAATTCTAAGATATTATTAACAAAGAAATGTTAAAAGATCATATATGATATCATATTAATGTATATGATTCTTGTACAATTAAATAACAATTATTTCCCCATTATACTAGATGTTAACCTACCCCCAACCAAGGAAAAGTACAAGGTAAGGGTTATTTCACAATCTCTTCATTATCCGAGGTTGTTTATACGTAATAATCTATTGGGACATCTTTATCATCGACATCCATGTTTCTTAAAAATGCATTTCAAAACATTTTTAATATTTAATATAATATGGGTTAAATTCATTTATACCCTTGTTGACTTTTATAAGTGGTTTATAAAAAAATCTTTCCTTCATTTCCCAAATAAGGTCCTTTTTATCCTTTTCGATAGAATTAAGGTAAGAATGTTTTTTTAACTTATATGGCGGGTGTGGTTATTTTCCGCCGTTATAAAATCTTCGAAGCATCCCTTACAAGCTTATAATAAAATTTTCAAAGTAAATGTTTTATTTTATAATTATGTGACTTTTAAATGATTTAAAAAAAGGGATATTTCTCTCAAATTGTTTTGATTTCATCTATGTCAACATCCTTTGATGGATTTTAAGCTTATTTGAAGTTGATTTATTATGATACAAAACTTCCATATTGTATTGAAGATTTTGTGATTTTTTTGACTGTGGATGTGTTATTTTTATACCATTCATGGTTTATGGAGAAAGTATTGACATTTCGTATGATATTTTTAATACGAATATTTATGTTCTGTTAAAACCTATTCATATGAGGAATGCATTGGAATTAATATGTGTGGGTGGATCCCGCTATTGCTCCCTAATGCATAGGTAGGTCTCATGAGACAAACTAGTGTCTTGGAACAAGGCCTTAACAAAATCTTATTTTTAGTCTTGGCACGAGGTCTTGGCTATGTGGTTATGGTAGATTGGCATTATGCATTCCATCATTATGAAAGTGGTTATTGATATTGTATGTGATTATTCAATTAGTAGAATATCTATGTGAATAAGTAAATGTAATTATTTCAATTTAATTTTTCCATAATATGTTGAAGTTCATGTTTAGAAGGCTTTTGTTTTTGTTATACATTGTCATAAATGTTTGTTATTATTTATGAAAGTTTCCGCTATATTTTTATCCTTACTGGGTATTTGAGCTCACAAGTTTTCTATGTTTTATTTTTCCCAAGATGTGAAGAAGTAATTTATGAATGACCTGTAAGAATAGTATGAGGGGATAAGAGTGCGGACTCTGGAGACTATATAGTTGTAGTTTTCATTTTAGATGTAATGTAAACTTTATGAATGTATCTAGTTATTCCAAGGCTACTAAACTGATCGGTCTTTTGAGATTTGATATTTTTTGTGATCATTCCAATGTGATGTAATAATTCACCGACTCTGGGTAACCAGGGCCGTGGCGTTACAGTTGATGTCATAGGATGTTTACTACAAATATTGGAAGCAAGATTTAGATAAAATCTGATTAGAGCGCATAGACCTAAGATGGACTTTGAGGATTAGTATAGAATAACTTCCTAGAATTTAGGTATTGTAGAGATTTTGTGTGTTTTCTGAGAAATACATCCCTGTCTGGATATGAGTAGGTAGAGGTGGATCTGGAAAAGTTGTACCTAGGGGTAAAACCCAAAAACACCACTTTGATCTGGACTCGAACGGGAACTGGTGCACGACAACAGGCCTTGTTTCATACTTGGTTACGACACTCCAGGGGGATATGCTTATGATAACTCTCATTTTCTTTAAAAATCAATATGAAGGGTTTAGGAGTATATACTTCTTCAAAGAAAACATTTTTTGTGATTATGGATTATATCCATAAATAGTTCAATTTATGTTAAGTGTTTTATAAGTATGGAATTATGTATTTTGATTCATAAACTGATATAGTTTATGCCATTGTTAAAAAATGGCTCCTAGTGGAAGAAATGGAAACTGTATCAATGCACGTACACCATGTATGGATTTCCCTTCTACTCAAGATAATTATAGTGAAGCTGGTGATGCATCTGGTGCAGATCAACTAATCACCATATTGGGAAAACTCACTCAGGTTATGAATAATAACCTTACCCGTATGGAGCACCCTGATCCACAGCGTGTAGGATCAATGTTAGATCGCTTTATGAGGCAACAACCACCAATGTTCAATGGGAGTACAAATCCCTTAGTAGATGAGCAATGGATAAATTCCCTAGAGAAAATATTTCAAACTTTGGGGAGTAGTCAAGAGGGAAAAGTTGTCATGGCAGTTTATCGCCTCACTGGAGATGCTGATCAATGGTGGTTATTGATTCAAAACACAAAGGAAGATGATGAAGTATCAAATATGGAATGGAGGGAGTTAAAATATCTGTTTTTAGTAAAATACTTTGCTCGTGACCATCGAGCAGATATGGAAAGGCTATTTCTGAGTCTGAGACAAAAGGAGGATTAGAATGTCACAAAGTATGAGGCTAACATTAAAAGGTTAGCAAGGTATGGTGGAGATTATATACGTAACCCAAGAAATAATATTGATCATTTCCTTGATGGTTAAAACCATTTCTCTGTCGAGCATTGGTCTCACAATCCTTCTCATCGTATGAAGACATTGTCTCATGTGCTATCAAGAAAAAAAGGAATTCTCTAAGTCTTATGACTTTAAAGAAAAGAAAGGGAAGATGAGATCTCCTGATCAATCTGGGAGTAGAAGTAAGGGGAAGAAGGGAAAGGTTGAATATCCATCCTGCATTAAATGTGGGAAGAAATACCCTGGTACTTAAAAGGAATGAGAGTCTGTTACAAGTGTGGTGAAAAAGGCCACCAAGATCGTGATTGAAAGGGGAAGAAGGAAGTTACCGATGTTCAATGATAAAATTGCAGGGAGATGGGACATTATGAAAATGATTTTCCAAAGTGTCAGGGGAACTTACCTTAGAAAAGGCCAAGGGATCAAGTCTAAGCTTATGATATCACTACTACTAAGGTAGAAGCTCCGAAAGATGTGGTGGAAGGTAATTTAATGGTTTATTCAAGTTTATTAAATGCATTATTCGATTCTGGATCATCGCATTGTTTCATATCTTCCCAGTTTGCTAAGAAAATTAAATATTTCCAATTTGATTTAACAGGGGATTTGTCAGAAAAAACTCTTAAGGGAAGTATCATTATAACAATGTTTTATGAATCAATCCCCATTAGAGCACATAAATGTTCTTTATCTGCTGATCTCATCATCATATCTATGATTGAGTTTGATATAATCCTCGGTGTGGATTGGCTTTCAGACCATGATGTGAAGATTTATTGTAAGAAGAAGGAGGTTACGATTTTTTATGATGATGATAAGGAACACCTTATCATTAGAGTATAATCGTCACTACCTATTTCTTATCGAGATCCACCCCCTGTAGCTCAAATAAATTCAATTATTGGGGAGGAAGAAAATTAAATTACAGTGGGTGAGGAAAGGAATGTTCGAATAGGGGATGTACCTGTTGTGAAAGAATATGTAGATGTGTTTCTAGAAGATTTACCTAGACATCCTCTAGAACGAGAAGTTGAGTTTTCAATTGATTTAATTCCTGGATCAAGGCCTATATCGAAGACCCCTTATAGAATGGTCATTGTATAATTAGTTTAACTAAAGAAACAACTAGAGGAATTAAGTAATAAGGGATTTACTATCCCTAGTGTTTCTCCATGGGGAGCCCCTGTTCTTTTTGTTAAAAAGAAAGATGAATCTATGAGGTTATGTATCGACTACAGGGAGATCAATGCTATAAAAATAAAGAACAAGTATCCCCTACCTCACATTGATGATTTATTTGACCAACTACATAGATCTCAATACTTTTCAAAGATTAACCTTCGATCTGGATACCATTAGTTATGTGTGAATAAAGAAGACATTCCTAAGACAGAATTTCGAACAAGGTACGGGCATTATGAGTTTATAGTAATTCCTTTTGGATTGACTAATGCAACCTCTATTTTTATGGATCTAATGAATAGAGTTTTCAAGGATAATATCTTGATGACTTTGTAATGGTATTTATTAATTATATCTCGGTATACTCCAAAAGCTACAATGATCAGGAAAATCACTTGTGAATTATCCCAAAGACTCTAAGAAGACATAAATTATATGGGAAGTTTAGAAAGTGTGAATTCTGGATTCAGGAGATTTCTATTCTTGGCCATATTGCCTCTAAAGGTGGAATCTCTGTTGATCCTTCTAAGACCAAGGAAATCCAAGAATGGTCTGCACTGATGAGTATAACTGAGGCACATAGTTTTATTGGTTTAGCAGGTTATTATCGACGTTTCGTCCAGAATTTTTCCCCATTGGCTAACCCATTAACAAATATCACACATAAAGGGGTTAAATTTGTTTGGAAAAAAGAGTGTGAAGAATGTTTTGAAGAACTGAAGAGAAGATTAGTCAATGCTCTTATATTGACTCTACCATCGGGGAATGATGGGTTTGTTATTTACAGTGATTCATCGAAGAAAGGACTTGGTTGTGTCCTTATGAAGAATGATAGGGTTATTGCCTATGCATCACGACAGTTGAAAATTCATGAACAAAACTATCCTACTCATGATCTCATGTTAGCAGCTGTGATATTTTCTTTGAAGATATGGAGGCACTACCTCTTTGGTGAAAAATGTGAGATTTATACTGATCACAAATTTTCTCACAAAAAGAACTCAACATGAGGGAAAGGAGATGGCTTGAATTACTCTAGGATTTTGATTGTATGATACACTACCACCCGAGGAAGGAAAACAAGGTTGAAGATGCTTTGATCAGAAAATACCATGGAGTTTTGAACAATTTGAGAATTGAAAGGGATCCAATTTTCATGGATCTAGTGAAGATGAACTTGGGAATAAACAAGGAAGGTGAAACATCAATGCTTTTTCAAATGGTTTCCAAACCATATTTTCTATAAAGGATTAAGAGTTCTCAAAATGATGATGAATAATTTCAAAAGAAGATTAAAGCTGTGAATGATGGGAGATTGAGAGACATTGTGTATGAAGAAGGAATTTTGAAATTTGGGAAAAGGCTTTGTGTTCCCGATATACCTGATCTAAAAAGGGAATTGCAGGATGATTCTTATAGTTCCAATTTCTCTATACACCCTGGGAGAACCAAGATGTATATATATTTAAAGGAACATTTTTGGTGGGACAAAATGAAGTAGGAGATTTCTGATTTTGTGTCAAGATGTATGGTTTGTCAACAAGTGAAAGCTGGAAGGAAACAGCCTGGAGGAGTCATGAAACCTCTTCCCATATTGGAGTGGAAATGGGAGAATATCACGATGGACTTTATCATGGGACTACAAAAGACTCCTAAAAGGAATGATGCAATATGGGTTATTGTTGATCATCTTACCAAGTCAGCACATTTTCTTTCTATAAGAGAAGATCTACCACTGGAACTTCTAGCAAGACTATATATTAATGAAGTGGTGAGACTTCATGGAGTACCCCTATCGATTGTTTCTGATTGTGATCCCCGCTTTACTTCAAGATTATGGAAAAGTATTCAGAAAGCATTGGATACTGAACTTCATTTGAGCACTGCCTACCACCCTCAAATAGATGGACAATCAGAAAAAACTATTCAAACCTTAGAAGACTTGTTGAGATCCTGCTCACTTGACTTTCAGGGTATGTGGGATCAATATTTACCTCTGGTAGAATTTTCCTATAACAATAGCTTCCATTCGAGTATTCAGATGGCACCATATAAAGCGTTATACAAAAAGAGATATCGTACCCCAACCTGTTGGGTTGGCGTTGGTGAAAGAAATCTTTTAGGCCCAGAACTGGGGGAGGAAACGATGGAAAAGGTGAAGGTAATCCAAAACCATATCAAAGCAGACCAAAGTAGGCAGAAGTGCTATGCCGATAATCGAAGGAAGGATTTGGAATTTCAAGTTGGTGATCATGTTTTCCAGAAGGAATCTCCATGGAAGGGAGTCATACATTTTGTAAAGAAAGGTAAATTGAGTCTCAGGTACATCGGACCTTTTGAAATTCTAGAACGAATTGGGGCTGTAGCTTACTGATTGGCAATGCCGCCAAGTCTCTCCAAAGTTCACGATGTGTTCCACATATCTCTATTGAGGAAATACAAGCCTGACCCAATGCATGTACTCACCTATGAGGAATTAGAACTAGAACCCGATTTGCCTTATTGTGAAGAGCCCATCAAGATTCTTGATACGAGAGAACATGTACTGAGAAACCTGACGACTCGTCTGGTAAAAGTCTTGTGGTGAAACCATAAGATGGAAGAGGCAATGTGGGAACCCGAGGAACTTATGATGAAGAACCACCCGAGTATTTTCATGCGGTAGTATTCTAGAAATTTTGAGGACGAAATTATTTGAAGAATGGGAGAATGTAACACCCCAAACTTCTACGGTACGCTTCTCTTTGAATAATGCAATAGCGTGTGTTGTACGCAACATCGAGTTCTAACACACCGCAACTAATCAAACTAGCCATTATGAATAGTAATACCCACTTTTTGAAATTTATAAATTTTTTTTTCAAAATGGACATCGTTTTTGGATTCGGAATATCGAAATCAGTCTAGGGTGAATTTTTGGTATTTTTCTGAAAAACATCATTTTTTGATGAATAGTGAAACCACTAAGTGGTAGTCAAAAAAACTGAATTTTTCATAAAACATAATTTTACCTCTTCTGTGAGTGGAATTTAGAAAATCTGAGAGAAACGGTTAATATCAAGAAGTAAAATTTGGTTCAATGATATGAAAATAAGTTTTGTTTAATAATAACCTTTTACTTTTATTTAACACGGTTAAAAGTAAATAGGGTAATTAAGGGTAACAATGATATTAATATTACCCTAACACATTTCCTAATTCTATTGAAAATTTTTATCTCGACCAAAAACAACATTAGGAATAAAATATTATCATTTAGGTCCACTTGGATTAGATTAGGACATTTATTATTATTTAATTCAAAGAAGAGTTAAAAGAGTTAAAATCAAAGTTTATTTACTAAAACATTTTTTATATAGGGTTACAGATAAGATAAATTCTATTATAAATATTTATTTTAAGTTTAAAAGGATTTCCAACATAATGGTATTTTATTTATAATTTTTAGACATTAAATAATTTAATTTATTTATCACACAATGATGATGCAGTAATTACCATAATAGTGAAAAATTAAAATAATTGATATTATAAATACCCAAATAAATATAATTTGAGACTTTTTATGAATTACACTAATTTTCTAGGTTAATATGACATATTAGTAATGATTTAATTAACTTTTTTCGAAGTAATCATTCTGTTATGGTTTTCACAAAAATCAATTTTCCAAATAGTGTCAAAATTGACATAAAAGTGTTTTTAAAACAAATATTATATTATTAATTGATATTCAATGACTAAAAATCTAAGGATAGGCCAAGAGACTTATATCATGATAGGTGTATCATTAATGGACCACTTGGGGGGTCTCTTGGACATATATAGTAAGTTTATTAACTATATAATATAAAAATACAAAGTGGCATGGTAAGTGTCAAACTAATTAACGAAGAGTTAAAACTAAAAGATAAGGTTAATATAATGACCCAAACCTGTCTAAATTCTATTGGTTGAGTGGTTTTCGACTCATACCCACCTTAAACTTTAAATAATCCACTTTCTAGCCATTATAAACCGAATATGAATTTATTATAAAATAATATTTCTAACTTTTCCAAAGGTTCCCCTCACCCCTCTTATAAAAGGGAACTCCCCCTTCTTATTAATTCACACCTTAAACGCCTTTTGGTTCGTCCAAACCCTGCCCAAATACTCTCTCAAATTCCCTCACATAATCCTACAGGGCTTCCTTTAGTCAGAAAGCCAACCTAAGGATCCCTTTTAATCAAATCAAAAGGAAGAACCCGAAGAAGAGGTAATGTTTTCACCACCCTTTTTCAAATTCATTTCTTCTTCAACTTCTTGTTTATTTGTTATTCCCATTCTAAAATAATTAATCCAGTATCTCCTATATACTTTAATATTATTATAAATATGGTACAACCATATTCAGTATTATATCCATCCTTTTAAGGACATGTCACCATACGTGCGTACGTACGACTTACCGTCTCCACGTCGTGGTGTAATTGTTATTCAATATATTATTATTTATATGGGTATAATAATGATTTGTAATTCATGTAAATAATAAATATAACATGATAATGATTCTGTATATATTATATACCATCCAATTATATATTATTTTATATCAAAATAATGATATTGTCGTTCGTGCGTACGGACGGACTACCGTCTCCACGAACACGATGAGGTTCATTCCCCATCGTATCCTTTCAAGTATAATTATCATTTGATGATTTAAAAATAATTTTTAAGGACTTGATATAATTCTGGATATGAATAAGATACAACCTATCCATAACAAACATGACATATGTAACAAAACATATAAAAGAAAATGAGTAAGTTAACACCCGAAACGACATTAATTCTAAGATATTATTAACAAAGAAATGTTAAAATATCATTTATATATGATATCATATTACTGTATATGATTATTTTATAATTTAATAACAATTATTTCACCATTACACATGAGGTTAACCTGCCCCCAACCAAGGAAAAGTACAAGGTAAGGGTTATTTCACAATCTCTTCATTATCCGAAGTTGTTTATACATAATAATCTACTGGGACTTCTTTATCATCCACATCCATGTTTTTAAAAAGGTATTTCAAAACATTTTTACTATTTAATATAATTTGGGTTAAATACATTTATACCCTTGTTTACTTTTATAATTGGTTTATAAAGGAATCTTTCCATCGTTTCCCAAACAAGGTCCTTTTTAACCTTTTCGACAGAATTGAGGTAAGAATGTTTTTTAACTTATATGGTGGGTGCGACTATTTTCCACCGTTATAAAATCTTCAAAGCTTGCCTTAAAAATATTATAAGAATATTTTCAAAGTAAATGTTTTATTTTATAATTATGTGACTTTTAAATGATTTAAAAAATGGATATTTCTCACAAATAGTTTTGATTTCATCTATGTCAACATCCTTTGATGGATTTTAAGCTTATTTGAAGTTGATTTATTATGATACAAAACATCCATATTGTATTGAAGATTTCGTGATTTGTTTGACTATGGATGTGTTATTTATATACCATTCATGGTTTATGGAGAAAGTATTGAAATTTTGTATGCTTGTTTTAATACCAATGTTTATGTTAGGTTTAAACCTGTTCATATGAGGAATGCATTGGACTTAATATGTGACGGGTGGAGCCCGCTATAGCTCCTCGATGCATGGGTAGGTCTCATGAGAAAAACTGGTGTCTTGGCACAAGGCCTTGACAAAATCTTATTTGTAGTCTTGGCACGAGGCCTTGGCTATGTGGTTATGATAGTCTGGCATTATGCATTCCATCATTATGAAAGTGGTTATTGATATTGCATGTGATTATTATATTAGTAGAATATCCATGCGAATAATTAAATGGAATTATTTCATTTTATTTTTTCCATACTATGTTGAAGTTCATGTTTAAAATGCTTTTGTTGTAGTTATACATTGCCTTAAATATTTATTCTTATTTATGAAAGTTTCCGCTATATTGTTATCCTTACTGGGCATTTGAGCTCACCCCTTTTCTATGTTTTATTTTTCCTAGGATGTGAAGAAGTAATTTATGAATGACCTGAAGGTATAGTATGAGGGGATAAGAGATAAGAGTGTGGACTATGGAGACTATATTGGTGTTGTTTTCATTTTATGATGTAATGTAAACTTTATGAATGTATCTAGTTATTCCATGGATACTAAACTAATTAGTCTTTCGAGATTTGATATTTCTTTTGATCATTCCAATGTTCTGTAATAATTCACCGACTCTGGGTAACTGGGGTTAGGGCGTTACACTTATTACTTTATATTACCCGTTCTTTTGTAAATTCATGTTAAATTAGCATTTTGGGTAACATCGTTTCATTTATCATCTGTGTTTTGACTTGTAATTATTAATATTATTACTTAGATCATGATTAATTAATTCAGAAAATAAAAAATTATTTATATATAATATATATTCAGAATATACAAATATATAATATATCGAAAAATGGAATGAAATACACCATTAATGGAGACGGTAGACCGTATGTACACATGAACGCTGTTTTCGTTTCCTTATTGAATTGAATAGAATTAAGTAGATGACATACATACATATATATATATATATATAAATAAATCTAGTAGAATTATTATTTCAAATATTTCATGATTACTTATTATATATAATTTATAATCATTCTTGAATTGTTAACATGGAAAATAAATCTCATCGCGTCGTGGAGACGGTAATCCGTACGTACGCACGAGCGATGATATCGTTCCCATTTTTATTGAATGGAATGGTAGTGAATGATATAATATATTAGAATCAGTATGATGTTATAATAATCATGTGTATTTATTCATTACACCATTATAACCATCCAAGTAAGGTGGTGGTGGAAAAACAGATTACACCACGGCGTGGAGACGGTATTCCGTACGTACGCACACGCGGTGATTTCATTTTCCTTTAGATGGATAGAAGATGAAATGGGGTTGTTTAATATTTATAATAACATATCAGTATATTAGTGATAATGATGTTATTACATTATATTGAAACAAGTAAAGAAGAAGAAGTTGAAGAAGAAAGAATTTTGAAAGAATCGGTTGAAGAGATTACCTCTTCTTCGATGCACCTCCTTTAAACTTCTTCTTAGGGCACTAGGGTTGGTCTTTTGAGAAGACCAGAACCTATATGATATAAATAGATAGGTTGAGAAGATTAATTTTCAGGGTTTTTCCGAGCTTCAAGGCTCAAAAGGGTGTGAAGAGAAGTGGGAATGGGTTCCCTTTTTATAAGGGAGGAAAGGGTCACCTTTGGAAATCTTAAAAATATTAATTTATAATAAATCTAACCCCACTTAGAAACCTCCAAAAAGACTCATCTTAGAATCTTAGATGAGATAGGGTTGTAATCTCATCAAAAAATAATATTTAGACATGTAGGGAATTTATTTTAAACATTATCAACTTGATATATCCTTATTTAATCTATTAAATTTTATTTGTGGTAATAAGATTCTAAACTTTAAATTGTTATAAATAACTACTTATCTGATTTTAATTATCCATAATTAGATACTTTATGACATTTTAGACTATATAAATTTAAATTTATAATTTTTTAATATTTTTGTGATTTTTAAACAATCTAAAAATATGTTTTTTTTATAAAATAACAATAGTGTCAATTTTGACACTATTCATTTATTTGAATTTAAATAATATCCACACAGAGGATATATTCGAACTAAAATATATAATAGGTTCCTAAAATGTCATAGTAATCTAGGAAAATAGTGGAGCATATTAAATAGTTCATTTAATATTTAGTTTAGTATTTGTAAAACCATTTATTTGATATTTCTCTTAATAAAATAATTACTACAACATTTTTTATAATTATTAAATATACTTATTTTTTACATAAAAATTAAAATTAAAATAATAGGATGAAGAAAAATAATATATAATTCATAAAAATAAATTTAGTCAGATTTATCTTCTAAAACACCAAAATTTTAAAATGTTATATTTTTTAAATTATGAAGGTGACAACTTTGACATCATATAAAATAAAATAAAATACATGTCATAATCACTTTTATAAGACTTTAAACGGTCATATATTCGGTCATTGGATTCTTAGGGTGTATATATACACTACCAATAAGTTTTGGTCTGGTTTGTGAGCCCATTAATATGTATTAATATTTCAATAAAAACAATATTATTGATTTTTTTACTAAATAAATAATTTTTACATCATTAATGTATAAACTAATAAGGTAATTAAATAACTCATAAAATTACAAATAAATTACCATGATAAAGAAAAACATTTTAGATTTCAATTGAATATTTATAACCAAATTTATATTCTGTGTAACCTTATATTAAAAATACATTAATCATTAAAGTTTGAGTGAGACATATTTCACTTTGCTTTAAATAAAATAAACTAAAGGTCTTAATAACCACCATGTGGGTTCTAATGGATTCACTTTCGACCCAAATATGACTTAGGACGAAATATAATCATCCAATTGTATTCAATCAAGAGTTAGGGTAATTTTATTATATTATATTTACCTTTAATTACACGATTTACCTTTTACTAGGGTAAATAAAATTTACCGTAGTTACTATTCATAATGCCCAAAAATAAAAAGTAGTCTATTAATATAATTTGGACCCACTGATTCCAAATATGGAATCAATTGTTTCAAATTCAATACATAGAATTTGTATAAATTAAATTAAAATTAATCACGTTGTTGAAAGAAAATGGGTTTTTGTTTAAAACATTGCAAAAGATTGAATTGATTTAACATACGAATTTAATGTTAAATCAATGCTAATGAAATACATTATATTAAATGGTAAAAATATATTCTATTTATAATTTTAAACCATTAAATATTATAATTTAACCATATAAATTATTACGATGAAAAAAGCTGTTTTTAATTAAAATATGTCGTGTTTTTACTATTCATTAAAATATGAATGTTATCAGAATAAGATGAAAAATTTATCCAACGTAAAAAAATATATCATGATTCCAATTAATAATTTCATTTTGTAAAATTTAACATATAAACATGTCAAAAAATAGATTTGATGTGGGTGCCCCATCAAAAGGTGGCAAAACTGTATTTTTTAAAAAATACTTATTTTACCCAAATAATTTATTTTATTCTCATACCATGATCTAGAAAATGAGTATGATGAATAACAATGTAAAAAAATTCAAAATTTATTTAATAATATTCATAACGTCTAGTTCGTGATTATATTATAACATATATCATTGTTTAGTAAAACTCGGTATTGCGTACAACACACGCTATCGAGGAAGGTCGTGATTGCATGTAATGCAAGCCAAGTTAGGGTTGCGTGTAGTGCAAGAATCCTTTGTTGTTGCATATAACAAAATCCAACCATATTTAATTTATAAAATGAATATATCTATATATATACTCAATTTTGCGTAAAATAACTACTTTAAAACAAACATGAAATTGTGTGTAAGATGATCCAAGATTAGTGTTGCGTATACTGCAAGCTAATACGGTGTTGCGTATAGTGCAAGATAATCATGGTGTATCATACAACAGAAGATATGAATGAAATTAATAGAATATATCTTATAAAAACTCGGGTTGTTACACCAAGCCCCACCAAAGTCAACAACACAAGCTCAAACCATGTCATTCAGAATGTTTATTGATTTTTCTATCTATCCATACTACTACAGATTGTATGTCATACACAAATAGATGTGAGATCCTAGTGCCTCATAAAGTCCTCTCCAAAAGAGAGAAGTGAACCAAGGATCTATATCAGAAACTATATCAGATAGAACTTTTTAAAAACCAATAATCTCTTTCACATTTATATTTCCCCACTCCCCAACATTTGTTGTATCATGAATGGATTTAAAGTGTGACGATTTAGTTAGCCAATGAATCACAAAGCATATCACATGATTATTTATCTGGGTACGTAAAAACCCAACAACAAAGTCCATAGAGATGTTATCCCATTTCCATGTATGGAATAGAAGAGGTTAAAGAAAACAAAATTTTTCTAGTGCTCTTCCATATCATGTTGGCACGTATAAAAATGAGAAACAAATTCAGAAATTCCCCATCTCATACCAACCCACCAGAATTGATGACACATGTCATTGAACATCTTCATGGTTCTTGGGTGCACTGCCCATAAGAAACTTTTAAAATCCACAATCACATCTTTCCTCACAAAATTTGGTACCACAAAATAGTTTTGAAAGGATAAAATTCCCTTGGTGGATAATTAAAACTCAACAACAATATCACAACCATCAAGAGATTCTCTAATTATACTAAACTAATCATCAATATATTATAATTAAATAATCAATTTATGAAGAGGGATGTGAATTGGACACTTTCCAAGGAATCGTTGAACACTTATTCCAAGACTCCAATACATATCATTGAAAATAGATCCATCAAGTTCCACTCTTATTATGATTCTTTCAATTCCCTGGTCTGATTTTTCCTACTCAAGCCATCTACAATGACATTACCATTCCCCGGTGTATAATAAATGTTGAAATCTAACAACTATAAGTATTCTAACCAACTCCACTTGTGTATATCCAAATATTTTTGAAATACAATTTAACTTTATATCATTTGGTCCTAAATCATGGTAAAGCTTTTCTCTATAAAGGTTTTATCACCAACTCTTAAGCTCATACATCACAACTTCAAGTTCATAGTGATGGATTAGATTGTTCTTATCATCTATACTAAGATAATGAGATACATAAGAAACAATATGATTACCCTATATAATAATGTATCCTAATCTTGAACCCGATACATCACAAAATAAAACATAGACCCACTTGACCTCTCAAAGATTCAACACTGAAAAATTAGACAAAAGTAATTTAAGCACAAAAAAATAATTCTAACATTTCTTATCCAAATAAAACATTACTACCTTCCGAGATAGTTAAGTCATAATAGATTCCAACATAGAGAATTCTTTATTGAATCAGCTATAATATCCAGCTTAACCAATGAAGATCCAAATATCAAAAACATTATGTTGTCATTCCCAAGTCATGAAAACCTTCACCATCTCCAGAACAATTTATATTTCTTACTCCTAAACTAGATTTCAATATAGATTCAAATTTCAAATCAGTAGATCACATTTTGGAATCTTTTAATAAATATTGTGATTTCTCATAAAACAAGGAATGATTCTTAGATGATGCACGAGACCCTACTCAAACAAGGGGTATACAATAATGTCAACAAAAAATGCTACCATGAACATTTAAAGATAATAAAGGGACATCCTATTCATTAAATTCATGAAAAATGTGGGAGAATTAATTAAACCAAAGAGAATAACACATTTCTCATAGTGTTCATACCACCTCCTAAAACCAGTTGTATGAATGTTAGAATCATTTATCCTCAACTGATGGTAACCAGATTTATGGTCATTCACGAAGACCCACTTTCCCCATTCAAGTGATAAAACATATCATCATTTGGTGGAAATGGATAGTTTTTATTTATCGTAAAATAATTGGGATTTTTGTAATTCAAAAATAGTTGAAATTTCACCATCTACATTCTTGGAGAAGAGAACCAGATCCACCCATGGTTACACATGTATTTATATAAAGCCTTTTCAATATGTTCATCCAACTAGGACATCTTCTCTTTAATTTCAGCTTGTTTAATGAGGTATGATGGAATTGAAACTGGTTGAGTACCAAGAAAATATTCAATTGAATACTCTACCTACCTTACTAGTGGAAAACCATAGAAGATAGATGGAAACACATTGAGAAACTAAATGAAATCTAGACGGTGATAGCCACTCAAATATTCTCACTCTAGATTAAAGAAAAATATAGATATCACACTCTTCATATCTTGATAATAAGACCCAGATCTAATCAACATTGGGTATCATTCTCCTTGGATGATTCAGTAGACACCATCAGGAGCTGTAATGGAGACCCGTTTAAGATAACAATCAATCTAGGATTTCTTCATAATGAGCCAATGCATCCCAGACATGATGTCAATCAGATTCATGTTAATAACTAAAAAACTCAATTTAAGCTCGATATCAGATTGAAAGAGAACACAAGAGGTGATGGTTTGTAGTAATATCCATTTCAAAATATAAAATCTCTATAGTTTGTTTTATAAGATTTACTACATGAGTGTAAAAAATGAAGGAGATGCACTAGTATCAAATAAAGAAGTCACTAATGATGAGGCTATAGTGACCGTACCTCTCATAGTCTGTTGACCAGCATTTTCTTCCTTCAGATACTCTTTCACTGCATGAATAAGCTTCATTCTATATGTTTATTGTTGGATCCAATTTATTTATGATGAATTTTATTGAAACGTATATTTAGAGTATTCATATGGTCTCGTGACACTACGCATAGTGGAATAAACATAGAATAATATTTGTACATGAACAAATCATCCATGAGATCTGTGGTTAATGGGTACCTCAGTGAAAACCCTCTTTAAATGTCCCATAATTCCACACAGGTAAAAAACTAAAGGAGATATTTTAGGAATTGCAGGTAGTCTATAATGACCCTGTTGTCGAGAAACACCATGAGAATCATGATGCTTCCTCTTTCTCGTAATTGAATTCACACTTCCATTTGGAGTGAAATAATCTTTTTTTAACCCATACATTACACCACGATACATCTGAACCATTAGCGCTCTATCCAGTAAATCGGCATAAGAGGGAATCACCAGCAAGAATACCTAAGAATGAATATCCTTTCTAAGTATCACATCGAACAATTGATCCCCCCATATTCTCATTTGATATTATATCAGTTCCAAACTACATAATCACAGAAAATTGGTTTCCATACCTTTCCACAATCTATTCATCCTTCTCTAGCTTCAAAAACATGGTAGCTATGGCCATTAGTATCGAATCTAAATAAAATTGCAGGATTAAAATAACATTAATGTCTTTAAACTCTATGCCCTCATGTTTCTTCACCATCACCATCATGTCCCACCATCTTCTCATTGTTACTTCCAACATGAAGGTGGCACACTTCACCTTGAATTCAATGGGTGTGTTTAAGAACCCAAATAGAGGATCCATTCTACTCAATCAGTCCTTATCCTATTAAGGATCATTTTATTATTTTAACAGTGATGGATTATTTTGAAGGAATTCTTCAAAAAAAATATTGATATCATCCCAATGAGGTTCAACAACTAGATCATGAATGGTAATTAGAGTTGGTTCCCATCCTCGATCTTAGAATGTGTGCACAATCACATCTATGATACACTGGTCCACATGATGATTTTTTCATTGTGGTTTTGTATCAACTTCCTCATGGATCTGATTCTCACATATTCTCAGAAGCATAATGTTATAGAACATCAACAAAAAATAAGAAATAAAATTAATACTCAAACAGAGATACATGTAAATTAATCCCAAAAAAATAGGAAAACAATATTGGGATTTTAATATATCAAAATACAATATAGATTAAAATTATCGAACTAATCCTCAATATATTTTTCTTTAACCACCCCAAGAAACTTAAGGTTCATTGTGGTGAGAGATATCCAAGAAATTATTCAAAACTACCTCTTATGTCATAAAAATATTTCATAATGAATATTGTCTTCTAGACAATAATCTATACATTCCCTTGATAAAACATTGTCATGAACTAGCCTCGGTACCCTATTAACCCGTTATCTAATCCATCCTAAATAGAGACTGAAGTTAATTCATGATCCCCATGAATTGGGGACAATAACCTATAATAATAAAAAATTAAAGTGGGATTGATTATTTCCAAAACATTTTTGAAGTAAAATTAACCAGAAAATTTGAATACAAAAGAAACGCCACATGGAAATATGTATCTGAATTTAAACAGGTATAACTACCCAATGAACTAAAACCATGTAGCAGAAAAATAGGATGAAAAACTAACCAAGCCCTAAAATACACAACTCTACAATTCTATAGATCAATAGATATAAAAACCTTAAAGTGGTACTTTACCCCTTCTCGATCCTAGAATGAGAGAATCTGCAAGCACCTGAAGCCTTTGGTATTGTGTGAGATGAAATCTCAAGTAGGGTCTCACAATGGATTCGATAGTAGATGGAAATACTAAATTATCTAATGAAAGTGATTTCAATTGAAAATAGACAGGTTTGGAATTTCAAAATCATAATTAGAACAATTCATGATTTACACTCCAAATGATTAAAATATTTTAAACAAAGGATTTACTTTTTAAGATATGGAATTTTACTAATATAATGGTACTTTTCACAAATGGCTTCAATAAACACATTTATATAAAATATTTTATATTAATTAGATGTTATGTAAACATTTTACCAAAATGGAATGTATTCATTTGAAATAAAAATTGGAAAAAGACTTGATCATTTTCCTAAGAAGGCATGCTAGTTCAAGGATAAAGGGACTCCAGATTGAAGGTTACATAGAAATATGTACATACATACCATTAAAATTTTTCCATATTGAAGTCATCACCATATCCTAAGAGTTTTGATTTAATGCATTTATGTTTTAGAATGTTTTAAATCGTAAATTATTGTACAAAAAATGATTGGAAACTTATTTCAAGAAATAAAAAATAAAATTCATCCAATTATCTATTTTAAATATTATAATTTTCAATTCAACGCCCATAATATGATTTCAATAAAAAAAACATTCCTTTTGCCAAGATAAATCCCTAAGGGTTCTATCAAATCCATTTTAATCCATTTTAACCAATAATGATTTTTAACCAATTCACAATTCAATTTCACAATACACATTCAAAAATTAAATTAAAAATTTATTTTTACATGATTCTATCAATTTTACAATAATCCCCCAATTCAATAGAATTTTGGGCTTCTACATTTTTCCATAAAATCTATTTCCATAATTAAATTAATATTTAATTTAAAAAATTCACATTAAATTAAAAATTTAAAATAAACAATTTAATTTTCACAAGTTTCCATAAACACACCCCAATTTAATGGATTTATGGGTACTCACAATATCTTTCCAAAAAACCATTTATAAAACTCCTATTCAATGGAATTTGGTTTTTCTAACAAAATAATTAAATAAAATAAAATTTATTCAATAAATTTTAAATAATTATTAATATAGAAATTAAATAAATAAATTTAGGGTCAATAAATTTGGGACATTGTAACGGAACCACCTTCCTTAGAATCAACAGATCTCTAATCACCAAACCCTAACCAGGATTCATCGATGAAGAATGATGATTATGAAAATAAGGAAATAAGTATCAAAGCTAGGTTTCTAATAAAAAAACGAGGGTATTGGATCCACAATTTAACATGAGGAACCATATAACCCTAGGTAGGACAAGATAGATCTTGTGAGATAGCAATTGGGGTGAGGAAACTAACTGAGATAAGATCAGTGGGCATTCCTCGTGCTTTAAATCGCTTCTACGAGGGATTTGAGGGGCCAAAACTCTTCATGGGAGCTCCAAGGAGGTAGAAAAAGATTATGGGTCATTTTAATCCATTGAGAACCTACAATAGGTGTTTTGGGAATTTTATATCAAACTTTAAATTAATTTAAGACATATATGTATGCTTTCCATAGAAGATCAAGAAGGCCAGACTAACAATGCACCTACCATAAAAAGTCCAACTACTTTTGGTTGAATGGATTACTTTGTGTGGGTGGACGGTTTGAGAAAATGTTCTCCAATTATGAACTATCCTAGAAATATCCAAAATATTCAAAATTTATCCTAAATCAACCCCAAACAAAACCCGACCAATGAAATATCAATAAGAGGTGTTTATGAATTTCCTAAAATAGTAACAAGATATTACATAACATATTTTTGATGAAAAAAATAATTTTCTAAATATCAAGTTATTATTAACATAAAATTTATTAATATATTAACAATGAGTAGTAAAATTGTATATTTCATAATTCAATTATTATAATTTATTTTCACCATTTTAATGGAAATGTTAGGATGGTGACATTTAATTAATAATATTTTGTTATTCGTTTAAGCATGGTATCACATGTCACATATTATATCAAACATAATTTTATTCTTTTAAAATATTGGGGGTACTATATCCCCTACCTAAATAAAGTATTTCTTTACATTTTAAACTCATATTTGATAGTAAAATGTTTGATATTTTAAAATATCTTTTTTGAATCTAGACATCATAAAAAGGGACAATAAAAATATCACTTACAAAATAGAAAGAGAAGTTTGAAGTTCATCTGGAATAAAAATACTACATTTCCATATTGGAAAACCATGATGGGATCTCAAAACATGGATATAGAAGACAATTCTAACTCTCAATGACTAATAGAGAATGATGAAGAACATTTTGATGAGAAAGTTAACCATCTGAAAACAGAAAGCCTATAATGACTTAAAAGGACATTGAATTCTTGATAAGAAATGTGAATTGATAATGTTTTCATTCCATAATACTTCTGATATATTTGGGTAATTATTTTACCTCCTGGAATAAGAACATAAGGATTTATACATAGTTGACAATTAGAGTTTCACCCTTAAATCATTTTCCGTTATAAGTTAATAATTTTCACAAAATGAGGAGTATAAATTTTTTCACCCCCAAAGCACTATAATATTCTTTTATAGGTTAGAAAATAAACTAAAGTAATAAAATATTCCACCTATCATTATACATTAACCAAAACCAGTATGTTTATTACAATATAACATAATTCTAAAAATGAATAAGACTTCATGTGAGGAATACAACTTTAACCTCTAAAAATTCAATGAAAACTCCCCAAATTGAACATGAATCATTCAATTAATAAGAATTATAAAAAGTCCTCAAGACCCCATAGCCTATGATTGAAACCAAAAAATAATAAGGATTTTATCGCAAAGTCTTCCAAGATAAATTTAATATTTAACTCCAAATACGTAAATTCCTTAATCATATAATATCTAAGATATTCTAAAAATTTCCATAAATAACCCATGAAACCATTAATGAATAATAAAATCATATATTCCTTCAAATGAAAATTTAACATTTATTCCTCAAATAAAATTCTATAATATTCTATTTACCTTAATTATATAGGGTTCTCAAAATAGTGACCATCATTCAAAATAATTAAAATCACATAACACCAAATCAATTTTCAATATCATGGTTATCTATAACAAAAATAATATGTCCCCAAATTGAACTTATCATTTTTATATCATATTGTTTAATTAATGAAAAACAATGACATACTAACCAAGACATAATGTTGGTCAATAGTAGGATATAAACCCTTGTCTCCCATTGGTTTTGGGTCTATGTTTTGAGGCCTTTCCAGACGCAACAAGTTCTTCCATGACCTACGAGTTTTACTTTTTCTAAAAAAATATTATAATAATCCTTAAAACATTCCAAAAGATGGGATAACCAAACTAAAAAATAGCATAAACATATTCAAACTTAATTAGTTTTTTTAACCTCAAAGGTCATATCATGAATTTCATTATTCATTCTAAATAATATTATATTCTATACATAACATAAAATCAATGATCATATAATCCTTGAAGGTCATCCTTAATTTTAACATATGTCCACAAAATGTAATGTCATTATTCATTAAATGGATTTTTCACTAAAACATACACTAAACCAATGGGTTATATTTCCAAAAATATCCCTAAAATTATCATTAATCTTTATTTCCCCCCATAATAAAAAATCACAAAATGGTGTTTAATAATTTAAACATATGATCAACATTAAACTCATAAACCCATGATGGTTTATATAAATTTTATTTTAATGAAGTCATATATGATTAAAAACAAAAAATAAAATCCGTAGAATTTTCAGGATTCTTATAACCAAAATATAATTGGTAAAATAGTACTACAACATAATTATTAAACCCTAATAAATAATAGTTCCATCATTCCACATAACCTATTTGAAAATAAAAACATAAACCCCATTATGGTTTGAGAGTTATCCTTTAGAATAGGGAAATGACTCGGTTAATTCCCATGTTACCCAATTATAAGAAAATAAACTATTAAGGAATCCCTAAGATGATATTTATTTCCTTATATCATAATTTTAATTTTTCCTGAACAATTTTTTGTCTCATTTACCATATTACCCACATTTAAGCCATTTTCTCATTGTTTTGAGACATTATCCATGGTGTATCTATCAACATTTATGAGTGGAAGGAAATTGATCCTTCTTTTCTACCTTACCTCCACAACACCAACTATTTGAAAAATATATCATACTTTTATTTAGTGAGTTTGATAGTTCATTAAGGTGAAGGTTGTTATTCATATATCGTGATAAATGATTAGTAATAATCAAAATGTCTTTACCTCCCATTATCACTTTATTTGGTTTCATAGTATCAACACATTTTCCATCACATTTGATGATTACACAGTTCCTTCAAGATCTATCCAAAAACTAAAAAAAAATATCCAAGCATGATACTATAAAAATTATAGTGATCATTCAAATAATCATGAAATATTATTCATAGTGTGTCAAAATAATGGCACATTCTTCTCAATATATGAGTCCTTATTTTTAACCTAGGTTATCTGGGGTCGTTATCACATCAATTGGATATTATCCTATAAATACACTTATCCTTGAAGATAGTTATATGGTTATTGATGCATATTGATTTCACTAGCATTTTTAATAATTTTATAGTTTATTTTTAAAAAATATTATTACCTATTTTAGTGTTTTAAGGTTTTTTGTAGTTTTTTAGGGTTTCTATATTATTATAATTTATAGTTAATTTTATATTAATACTAGTAACACAGTATCAATAATTTTTATATTAATTATATTTATAGTTTTTACACTTTTTAGAAGTTTCAGTAATATTATTTTTATTTTAGTTTATTAAAATTTCTTTTTTGTATTTATATATTAATTTTTAGTATTATTATTATATATTATTTTATCTTTTTATATATTAGTATTATTAATAAAATTTTTAATAAAATTTTTAATTTAATATTATTCTTAAATTATATTAACTTTTAATAGTATGATATTTTATAATCTATATGATTATATTAATTTAATTTAACTTGTCATATTGTATATATAATATATATTTATTTTTTTCTACTTTAATTATTATTATTATTATTATTATTATTATTATTATTATTTTGAATTTATGATTTAGATAATTAGTTTAAGAATTGGAATTTTGTTTTGGATTTTAGATTTGTGTAGGGTGAGTTCTCTTCTCCATTGATAAAATCCCGAGCCAACACCTCTCGACCAGCTGGGGCAATCGGTGACGCACCACGAGCTGCCACCCTTCATGAGCTACCACCATCTCCTACTAATCACCTATATATCACCACAAATAGATAAGATCCTCTCCACTTGAAGTAGGATCCCACTAGGTTCCTCCCCTTTATCTCGTTCCAGGCCAACACCCCCCACTACATCATATCATGAGACACCACCCACATCCTCTCACTACATCAACTATATTGTCGACCTACACGAAAACCATCATTGTGTCCTATCTATTTTGAACACCTAATCACACCCATATGAAGTACTTCACGACGCCACTCTCCTCCCGACACTGCAAACCTACACACGAAAATATCAGCATCATTTCCTCCATCCCCCTGTAGTTGTTGGTGGTTATTGATTTGTAGGTTGTGCATGACATCAACACATGCAGTGGGATCACTTTTTTCTTCAGAGATCCATGGTATTTCATGTTCCTTTAATGGTGAAACAATGCACTAATACTGATATCAAATGGGTAACATGTCTATAATTATCATACATTATCATTTTTTACTGCATTCATTTTTTTTGTTATAATTTCATGCAAGATTTTATGGCATATGAGTGTTGATATATATAAGGTTTATTACATGTATTTAATTTTTTCATGTTTATTAATAAATTAATTAATTTCTATTTTTTTATTTATTGAATTATATTTTTGTTTTCATTAATTCTTATGGAGACTGGTCACATGATTTGGTTCTTGTTCATGTGACACATAATAAGTAGTCATGGGCATTATGTTATAAGAGAATTTATTTATCGAAATTTTGATTTTGTGTGTGAGAGAAGAATAAGTTAAACATCATATAATTCTAAATAAATATATATATTAATTGAAAAATTAATATTTTATTTGCATAATCCTGTTAACATGCCTTAGTGATACCTAATAATTGATCACATGTGAGTGAACACTGCAAAAATAGATACTTTGAATTTCTGAGAAACACATCATCGCACTTCACCCAGTGTTTTGACATTAAGGTGACACACTAATTATTCATCAAATTAGAGAATAAAATGATGAATGATCTGTGTAAAAATTAGAATATTTTATAAAATCAATGAATAATACCTGATATTATTTTTATTATATTTAGAATTAGGGATAATTTAATGGATAAATATTTAGATGTTGGAATTAAATAATTCGTATTACTTGCACCTAAATGAACATCACAACTCAGACACTTTCATCTCTGCATGTTTCCTTCATTGATTAATTAATTTTACATAGATTTTTATAGTGAATTTAAATTATACTTTTTAAATAGATATTTTGTTTTTAGAATTTTTTTGTTAAACACATTATACTCATGTGCCTTAACATTCTTCTAATAGGATATTCCAAATTTCTATCCACATTATATCTGTTGTCCGACCCTAATTCCCACTTCTAAAATAGTTAGTAGGATTATAAATTTTCAAATTTGATGTGTTGACATAGTCATGCCAAATTTATAGAACATAATTTGTAACACAACAATATTTCTTAGTAAGTTATTTCCTATAAATTAGTTTCATAGCTTGTGTTACACGCAACACCGAGTTCGAGTACATCACGACTTACCAAACTTGTCGTTAAAAAGTAGTTATGAATAGTTTTAACTGAAATTTAAATTTTATATACTCCATATGATTTTGAGATCCATATTATTCTTTTCTTATACATTATATAATAAGAAATTCAAATTTTCATATAAAAGAATCATTTTTAAAAAAATGCAATTTTACAGCCTTTTAATGGAGAACCCTTTTTAAATCCATTATTTGACACTTTAATATATTCAATTTGACATAATAAACTTCTTCTATAGAACCATTACATAAAAATTTAAATTTTATAAATTTTCAGTGCTTTTCGGATAAATTTCATATTTTTATGAATAGTGAAAAATACTATATTTTAATTGAAAACAAATTTTTTAATCAAAATAATTTATAGTGTAAAATTATAAATTTTAATGGGTTTGAAGTACAATTAGATTATATTTTTATCATTTTATCCAATTTTTGTCATTTGAAATAATTTAACATTTAAATTGGGCATAAACACATATCAATCTTTTGATAGTTTTACTTCCCAAAATCTCACTTTCTCGTTTTGACAATGGGAATGTTTTATAAAATTAATTAATACAACTTCTATGTTTTAAATTTTTCAATATATACATAATTTTATAATTTTGAATATAAGAAATATATTTGAGTGAATTTTTGGTATTTTTTTAAAAAACATTTAATTTTTTATGGATGGTAAAAAAACACTGCGTTATTATTTGAAGCCGACTTTTTATTTAAATAATTATTTTTAATTTAAATTTATTTTAATGTAAAAATAGCTTCATAATACTTATATAATTTCAATTTAATTCATTGAAGTCATTTTAAAATAATATTACATATATTTATTTATTTATTTATTTATTGAACTTTTTACCGTATTTTACTCACATTTTAGGCACATTTGCACATATGCCTAAATCATTATTTTACCGCTTCTCTGAATTGAATTTCAAAAGTATTAGAAACATGGTTGACATCAGTAAGTAAAATGTGGTTAAATATGATGAAAATATTTTTTGGTGAATAGTAACTTTTCAATTTTATTTACGAAAGTTAACAATAAATATGGTAATTAAATTTAAAAATTATATTATAATTACCCTAACGCATGTCCTAATTATTTTGGATAAGTGTATTTAGACCAAAAGAAACCTTATGAACAAAATTTTATCCATTTGAATCACTTGTATTAGATTAGGAAATTTATTATTATTTTATTTAAATAATAGTTAAAAGTGATAAATTCGGAGTTTAGTAAATAAAACTTTTTTAATATAGGGTTATACATAAGATAAATCTGACTGCAAATATTCATTAGAAAGATCAAACGATTTTCTATATCATGGTATTTTATTTATAAAAATTTTACATCAAATAATAGAATTTATTTATGACAAAATGATGATATAGTAAGAATATTATTTTTGAAAAAATGTTGATTTAATGTATTTTTTTCATAGTAATCATGTTTTGATGACTTTCACAAAAACCAAATAACAAATAGTGTCAAAATTGACCTAAATTCATATTAAAAACAAATACCATATTGTTAAATGATATAATATTCCTAGAAATATATAGTTTGGACAAAGGACTTATATAATGATAAATATTTCATTAATGAACCACTAGAGGTTCTCTTGGAATTTTATAGTAAGTTTAAAAATCATGTAATTTAAAATTATGAGAAGACATGGTAAAAGTAAACCTATTTAACTAAGAAATAAATATGAAATATAAGGTTAACATAGTGATATAAACTTTTGTAAAACCTATTGGTTGAGAGGATTTCGACCCATCCCCACATGATCCTTAAACTAAATCTATTTTGAGAAATTACAAACAGAAAATTATTTTAAAATAAAATAAAATTTCCTGGTTTTCCTAAAGTAACACTCAACTATATTATAAAATAGAATTTCCCCTTTTCTCAAAATAAAACCTCCAATTCCATTTGTCTTGACCAAACCCTGCTCAAATATCCTCCAAGATACCCCCACTAAATCCTTTAGGCCTTAATTTGATCAGAAATCCAACCTGTGGAGCCCTTTTGATCAAATCAATAGGAATCATGGGATAAAGAGGTAATAATTTCATCACCTCTTTCAAAGTTCTTTTATACTTCCACTTCCTCTTTCAATGTGGTTTCCATAAAAAAATTATCAATCTAGTACCGTCTATATATTTTGATGTTATTTTAAATATGGTATAACTAAATTCGTTATTCTATCCATCCTATGAATAACAATGTCACCATACGTGCATATGCACAGCTTATCATCTCCATGACGTGGTATAGTTTTTTATTCAACACTTCAATAGTTGGATGAGAATAATAATGAGAATAACTTATGTAAATAATAAATATAAGATTTTAATTATTATATATATATAATGTACCATCCAATTACATAAAATTTCACCACTAATAGAATGATATTGTCGCTTGTGCGTACGTACGACTTACTGTCTCCACAACGCGATGAGATTTCATTCCCTATCTTAAAAATTAAAGAATAATTTTCATTTGATGATTAAAAATAATTTTTAATAACTTAATATTATTCTATAAATAAATCAAATACATCCTTTCCATAACAAACATGACTTACGTAACAAAACATATAAATAAAAATGAATTAGTTAACACCCAAAACGATGATTCAACTAAAATATCATTAACATATCATTATTATAAGATCATATATGATATCATTTTTATGTATGTGGTTCCTTTATAATTTAATAAAAATTATTTCACCATTATATATGAGGTTAACTTACCATCTACTAAGGAAAAGTACAAGGTAAGGGGTTTTCTTCTCACTTCTTATTCTCATGAGATTCATGCTATATTACCACTATTTCCTTTTGTGTGGTGTATGTACTGCCCATGACTGTATTCTTTGAGTAATATAAATTAATTTATGGGTATTTAAATCTTAATTTTATGATACTTATTTCATGGGGTGTATGTTTCTTATGTTAAAAATTTAGTAATGGAATTTCTAATTTCAATTTCCACTCATTGGGTTTTACGAAAACTTCATTGGTTATTTTACTCAAAAATTTTGTGTAAAATCACTATTTATTTATTTATATAGTAATTTACATTTCCCTTTGTGTTGATATAATTTTGATACACATAATTACTCTATTGATAAATTCTCAAGTCATCAATATGAACTTGATAAGAGTAATCTTAGCTCAATTTCAATTCATTGAGTTAAACATCCAAGTCATTGGTATTGTTTTCACAATAATATGTGTGAATTTACTCTGATTGAGTTACACTGAATAACTAATAATATTGAGTGTATTTATATTTTTCACACATAATTATGTCATTAAATTATCCTTAATCTAAAATTGTGGTCTTTATAAGGGATTTCATCTATATTGTTATTCCATTGAGACTTCTTTGTTGTTATGCACCAATTCACTTATATATGGTTCACATACAAGTATTTGACATAGTATATAATGAATCTATTTATTATTGTGATTTTATAATGATTTTATTACCTTGATTATCTATATTCAAGTATCACTCATTTGGTTACGAACTCTAACTAAAATATCATTTTAAACGTTTTAAATATTTATTCTTCAATATCTTTCTCAATAATGTACATGTTTTAGAAATGGTGTTAATGATTTATTTATATGGATATTAATGTTTTAAAATATAAATTCCTTTTAAAATTTTCAAATTGGTATGGGAGACACTGATTCAAAAATATATTTTTAATATATTCTTGGTAAATATTGCTAATTTTAAATGTTTTCAAGAAAAAAGGGGATATTTCTCTCAAATAATTTTAGTAATTATTTTCATCTATGTCAATATCCTTCATTATTATTGATTGAGGTTGATTTATTATAATACACTATTCTATATTTCATTGAATGTGTTATGTTTGACTATGGATGTGAGAATTTTATACCATTCATGTAACATCCTGACCCTAGTTACCCAGAGTTGGTGCAATATTGCATAACATTTGCATAATCACAAGAGATCATGTCTCAAAAGACTGATTAATTTAGTAGCCTTAGAAGTACTAGATACATACATAAGTTTTACATTACACTGTGAAATGGAAAAACAACAACATTTTTTCCCCTTTGAGCACATTCATATCCCTTAGCCTATTCTGATAGTTTAATCGTAATATACTTATTCACATACTAGGAAAAATAAAACATAAGAAAGGGGTGAGATCAGATGCTCTGTAAGGATAAAACTATAGAATAAACTATCATAAATAATCCTAAATAATTAAGGAAATCAATAAGGTCAAAACAAAATCTTTTGAAACATACTCTTCAGCATAATATGGAAAAGATAAATCAAATAATTCCTTTAGAATAAGGTTCATTTTTCTTATTGTTTCTAGAAATGAATTTCCTACTTTTACTTGTATTGTTTAAAGTGTTACAGCCACCATAGGTGTCAATTATGTCGTTTTCCTCCATAGATTTTCCATTTACCATCTCTATATAATAATAAATATAGAATATTCCTACATTTAAGTGAATGTATGCCCAAATCCCTACCAAAAAGATGCTTTAAATTAGGTACTAACTAGTAGGGTCCTCTGGAGTAAAGTAACCTAAAAATATAAACATAGTTGTATACTATGTAACATATGGATTTTATTTCTTGTGAGTAATGAAATATGTTAATGTTGTGCTTATGTATGTATGTGGGTTGAATTATTTGTTAATAAATTCCTTGAACCCTTTCCATGTAAGGTCCCTGTTTTTTTTAGTTTGAAAAAACTATATCCCATCATTACATCACATGTCCTTGAAGCATGTATACTAATAGCTATACATTGATATTGGATAATGTTACCAAAAAATAAAAGATTACATTAATCTAACCAATACATGTCAAAATGTTTTCGAATCCTAAATCCTTGTGAATGATTTGAAGACTCTTCTTAATATATTATAATGATGGATTCTCATTGTGTGGTTCTCAAATATGATATAACTTATAATATTTTTGGAATTATTGAACTAAATTTAAGACAATATCTTCATTCACCTATTGTTTATGTTAAACTAAACTCTTAGCAGCATCCTCAAGTTTACTTCCTAATCATTAAATGGCTTCCAAAACTATATAACTGTATCCATTTCTACATAGTCACCACATTAAAAATAAAATAATATCTTAAGATATTTCAAGTCATAACAAACAAATCAATAGAAAATGTTCCAACTGTCATCAAATACAACATGGTTGATGTAAATACCCATAAATTTCAAGGAAATATTTTTCTTAATTTTCTTTGGAATTTTACAAGAACACAGTTTCTGACGGCACGTGATTCCGAGGCTCAGTGTGCCCGGAATCTATTTCCGAAGTTTGGCTCAGGTAAGTTCAGTGAACGAATGAGCGGGTTTTTCTAACTTTTGAAATGGTGCTTGGAATCTAATTCTGAGGGCACCTATGGAATCGCAGCGCCGGTTTTTGCTTAGAAACGCCTCTTCCGGAGTTGTGTTTGCTCGGGTGTGGTTTTTAAATTTTTGGGGTTAAGTTAAGAAATAAAATAAAGTGTTGAGACAACTTTATTTTTATTTCACTTAAAAGACACTTAAAGATGCTTAAGTTGAGTTGAAGCGGATAGGGTGCTATTCAAAATATCCTACCCTCTTGGTAGGATATTTGTGAGGTGGGGCCCGCACGAGCCCCACTGTTTCTTTTCCGCTAAGTAACGCACCCGTGAAAACCCCTATTAAATAAAAGTCAAATGATTCATTTTCTTAAATTCTTAACGCACTAATTAATTGGGCGGTTAACTTCGTTAAATTAAATTCTATTAATTAATTTAATCGTTTCTTAACCTGTTTGCAATCCGTTGGCGTAATAATAAAATAAGACCAACACAAGAATTCTTAAGGATTGCTCATTGAGAGGTTTTTGACATTTTATCGTGCCTTCATCCTCCTTTATGAAGAACGCGAAGAACGCGAAGACCACGAAGAACGAGAAGAATGCCATCACCCTCGGAGATTGACGATGCTTCTTCTGAGACGTTCTTCCTGGCAACGATCTCCTATCACCAACTGCTTGAGTTAGGAGATTTCGGGTTTCTTCTTTTAAATATTCTTTGTAGTTTATAACAACATCATGGATTTAATTAATATAATTAAATCTGCATGTTCTTGAACCTAGGAGTTCGACGACGCGACGTACTTCCGCAACGCGATGGTCCCCTCCTTCCGCAGTGATCAATTCTGCGAAGAACGCGCGTGCGACGACTTGACGAGGTAGGGGTTTTGTTTGTGAAATGAATTTATTTCCGTGGTTGTTTCCTCCTAAAAACAAAGAACCTGAATCAAGAGAAATTTTAATTTATTAAAATTGTATATTGTTTTGTTTTCCATGTGTGGATTATTTTCATTCCGATTGTTATCACCTAACGCAGAGGGTGCGGGCCAAACAAACATGTCCCGACAACCCTCCGCAGTTCTTCGTTGATGCGCGGATTGGCGGGTGACGACAAAACATGCTGCATGGGTGATTCGTTGATTCCACAGTGAAGAACGGGACCCGGGAGGAGCTAAGGCATAGACCGGAGTGGAATCGGACCACTGGAGGAACTCTGGTGGCCCACAGAAACCACCGGCGGATGGTGGCGGCGGTGCCCCGGCGCGCCGCCTGGGGGGGGGGTGTTCTCACGCGGGGGCAGCGCGCCCCCGCCCCCGAACTCCGCTCGCTCTGTTGAGCCAAGTCGGGCCGAGCCAACCCGTCGGCTGGGTCACTCCCAACCGGGTCCGACCTGGTTCGGGCCGACCCAGGGGGGATCGGGCTGGGTCGGTCCGGGCCTAGACCCCCCGTCTTCGGACCGTTTTTGGTCTTTTGCCCGTATCTTGAACTACGGGCCTCCGAACGACACGCCGTCAGCAGTGATGCGATCCCTGGATCGAGACGGTCGTTTTTCTATATCACACTCAAGGATTAGGAATGCTTTTGGTTCAGCCGGGTTGGTTCGTACACGAAACCAACCGGGCCATCGGAGCGGAAACACTCATATATTGAGCTTCAGACGCCCGATTGACATGTCGTCGACTTTGTTGAATTCCTCTAAGTGAGACGGATCTTTTGGCTTACTCCGCCTGAGGTTTGGACACAGTTGGAGTACGGTCGGGTTGTTTGTTCCTTAAAAACCAACCGGGCCCCTAGGACGAAAAGGCCAATAACTCTCAGACCGGGCATCCGATTGACGCGCCGTCTGCGACGTTGAGTTCCTGTTGACGATACGGAACTTTTGGATACATCAACTCTAGAATAGGTGTCAGTTTATGTATCAACCTCTCAGCTCATGGATCGGACCCTCCCGAACGAGCTTGCTGTGTGCGGAGACCCTAGAGCTGGTTACGACTGCTACTGTGACGATGACGACGACTGTACAGAGATCCTCAGTGGATTCGACTGCGACGATGATGAAAACAGAATGGGAATCCTCCGTGTTTTCGGCAGTGACCACTACGGTACATATTGGGATACATCAACTCTGGACTACATGTCAGTTGATGCATCGACCTCTTGGCTCGTAGAGTGGACCCTCCCGGAACGAGCATGCTGTGTGTGGAAACCCTAGAGCCGGTTGAGACTTGATGACTGCTGATCGAACAACTCGGTGTGTTACGGATAGCCCAGTGGGAAGTGGTTGGTTGTAGCAGCAGACTCACGGCGGAGGGGCGCTTGGTTATAGGGGCAGACCCGCGGTACTCAACAGAAGGAGTACCAATGGAGGCTATGAGGGGGAGCGCTTGGTTGTAGCGGCAGACCCAAGACGGGGGAGCGCTTGGTTATAGCAGCATGGGTGAGCGCTTGGTTGTAGCGGCAGAACCACGACGGAGGAGCGCTTGGTTGTAGCAGCTAACTCGTGGTCCTCAACAGAAGGAGTACCTCTAGAAGCTATGGGGGGGAGCGCTTGGTTGTAGCAGCAGACCCATGGTGGGAAGCGCTTGGTTGTAGCAGCAGGCCCACAGTACTCGATAGGTGGAGTACTACAGTAGTCCTTTATTAGAAGTAAGTGCTTGGTTGTAGCGGCATAACCACTGTACTTGATGGAGAAGGAATTTCCCTATAGCTATGGTTTCAACTTCATGATCGATCCTATGTGGGTCATTGCGGGGGTTAGTACCTATCGATCCTTTGTGGGTCCGGCAACTTAGATGGATCAGTGATCATCTCTATCGTCATTTGAAGAAGTATACCTGTGTGAGCTAAAACTCTGTTTTACTTTACTTTGTAGATTGTGTTGTGCTATCCTGTGTGGATTTACGTTTTACTTTCCTTTGTGGATTGTGTTGAGCTATCCTTTTTGGATTTTACATTTTTCTTTCCTGTGTGGACTGGGTTATACTTGAGCTCGGATGTTGGAGCCGAGTGAGAATTGATGACTTAGGTATATGTATGGTCATATACCTAAGTAGTGTCGGATGTTACTTCGTGTTTGTATCATTCTTTTTTGGTTTATCCTTTGTGGATTCTGGGAGACCTTCGGGGGTCTCGGGGTCCCTACTGATTATCTTATACCCCCCCATGCATGGGATATGCCCGCACTACGTTGTGTTGGTTGCAGACAATGGATAACGCTGATCGTGGTGGAGGCTTGCGGAGCAGAACGATACCTGGGGGTGGACCACTGGGCGGGACGTACTCAGAGCGGTCGGCTGGACCCGAGGAGCTGTGGAGGCTATCTGTACTCACCCTTCAGGTGGGACTTCCAGAGGACGACTCGATGCTGTGGATTTTCCTTTCAGTTGCTGTTTTTCCCCTTTCAGTTGTACTTTACAGTTGGGCTTGTATTTCCGGCCCCCTTTACTTTTCCGCACTTACTATTGTACCAGTTTTTTCATAGTGTTTACTATTTTTCCTCTTGCATACTATGTGGTTCTTGTTTACTTTACAAAGGAAATTCCTTCCCTTTACCGGGATTTAAACCTTGGTGCTAGTCGCCAGCCCCTGGCCTATGGAAGGCGGGCTTGGGGTAGTCACGGCATGGGCCCCGAGGATGGGTCGTGACAAATTGGTAACAGAGGATTTCGGTCCTACTGCAGACTCTGATCTTTATTCTATGTGAAACAATAGTGTTAAATGTATTGATTGTGGTTATCAGTCCAGGGAGCCCAGTGTTGGGGCGGCGGCCGACGTATCCGTACACCAGGACCCTGACTTCTGATTTCCGACTTAATGCACGAAAGCATTGATTGCATGTGTGTTTCAAGTTTTCTTTGTAATTACATTGTATCAGCTCACCAGGTATATTGTTCTGACCGTGGCGCACCTGTTTCCTTTTCAGGATGGCCCCACGACGACAGCCATCTAGGGTTCCGAGAGTGGTGCGTGACAACAGCCCGCCGAGCGATGAGGCCTCAGTGCAGGGCCCTTTGACAGCAGAGGCACCGGCGATACCTCTACCCGCCGAGCCACCGAAGCTTCCAGTCCCAGCCACTGACGATGCACGTCGCCTTAGTGCACTGCATGAGTTCCAGCACTAGTGACCGCCCAGGTTCCGTGGGGAGCTGGACGCCCAGGCAACCGAGGACTGGCTGGGGGCGGTTGTACGAGTTTTCCGGTTAGTGAGGACACCAGCAGACCTTATGGTGGTCCTTACAGCGAGCCTCATGCATGCAGCAGCAGGCAGATGGAGGAGCTTGATGCTCCAGGTGCACGACGAGGCATCACTCCTTTGGACGGACTTTGAGAGCCTCTTTCGCTCAGAGTTCATCCCAGCCACCCTCCGAGCGGTGCGCATCTAGGAGCTACTACAACTGCGGTAGGGCAGCATGACCGTAGCCCAGTACATGGCGAGTTTTACCGATCTCTCGTGTTATTCCACATACATGGTACGAGACCCATTATTCAGGGCCCGAACCTTCGTGCAGGGGCTCAGGCGAGAGATCATAGCTTCAGTTGTTTCTCAGAGCATTCCGACACAGACAGGAGTGTTGGAGTGAGCCCTCTTAGTGGAGAGTTTCCTTGCTGAGCAGTCTCCAGCAGTAGGACCCACCACTAGCCGGCATGTGGCAGAGTCTTCTATAGTAGGCAATAGACAGATGATGCATGGGTCCAAGAGGACTAGACCTACCGGTGGTCGACCGCGTGACACAAGATCGATTGTGCGAGGCACCCGGGGTGGACAACGACTTACCATGAGCGGACAATGTTACTCCTACGGCGGGGTTGGTCACATGGCTCATGACTGTCTGACCCGCCATACAAATGACCAGCAGATGAACAAAAGACCACCCAGGCAGAGGCAGAGGTTCGATCGAGGCAGATCACATGGAGCAGGAGACCGTGGTAGGGGAGCTGGCCATGCAGCGGGAGGTGGACGACGCTTCGAGGTGTTGCCACCACCACCACCGGGAGGTCCACCCCGACCTCAGGGAGTTGGTGGACATGGGAGAGATCATCTTCAAGCAGGTGAGGCCTTCGATCATGGAGCTCTGGGAGCAGATGGACAGGAGCAAAACTAGTGGACAAATCTTTTGTACTTCTAGTTCCTTGTTTCTGTTGTGTAGTTTCTTTGTATTATGAGCTGCAATGAAAAAAAGACGCATACCTTTGTGATGTTTTCTTTCCTGTCCTCTTTTGTGTTGTTACTAAGAGGTTCTAGTTTAGACTGTTGACTTGACCCTCACATGTGAGACATCTACTGGAGGAGACCCAGTTACCACACACTGATGCCGAATGTGTGACTCAACCCTTGGAGGCAAGAGTAATGTTTGGATCTCTTGGTAGTATCATCACGGCCTTACGACGTCATCCTTGGCATGGATTAGTATCATCCATGTCGGGATTGACTGTATTAGGAGAAGAACTTGGTTCATCCAGGGGATGAGACCAGATTTCTCTTATCGGAAAAGAAGAAATATTAGCAGCTCTTGTGGGACCAGAGATGGTCCAGGCCATGACAGAGAAGGTCCAGTCATCCAAGAGCGGATGAGGACAGCTCGGAGCTGGCGGAAGTCTTATGCTGACAGGAGGCAGAGGCCACTGGAGTTCGCGGATGGAGACCACATCTTCTTACGGGTCTCACCCCGACGTGAGTTACAGAGATTTGGACGAGGCGGCAAGTTGTCTCCACGCTTCATCGGACCCTTCCAGGTCCTCAGCAGGGATGGAAAGGTGGCTTATCGTTTGGCTCTACCACCTCAGTTGCACCGGGTGCACGACGTCTTCCACGTATCTCAGCTGAGGAGTACGTGCGCGATCCTTCACACAACTTTGACCATGGGGAGATGGACTTTGATGATGGGGCGAACATTGCGGAGGTCCCGGTGGAGATCGAGGATCGACAAGAGCGGGTCCTACGTGGATGATCGATTCCTCTTGTGCGCATCAGATGGCAGCACATGAACCTCCAAGAGAGCACTTGGGAGCGGGAGGCTCAGATGTGTACTCAGTACTGCCTTTGTATCCTTAAGTTTTTGGTAAAGCTTTACGGGGACGTAAAGCCCTATGGTGGGAGTAATGTAAAGACCCATAAATTTCATGGAAATTTTTTTCTTAATTTTCTTTGGAATTTTAAAAGAACTCAGTTTCTGACGACATGTTATTCTGAGGCTCGGTGTGCCCGGAATCAATTTCTGAAGTTTGGCTCGGATACGTTCAGTGAACGAATGAGCGGGTTTTTCTAACTTTTGAACCGGTGCTCAGAATCAAATTCTGAGGGCACCGATGGAATCGCAGCGCCAGTTTTTGCTTAGAAATGCCTCTTCCGGAGTTGTGTTTGCTCGGGTGTGGTTTTTAATTTTTTGGAGTTAGGTTAAGAAATAAAAAAAAGTGGTGCGACAAATTTATTTTTATTTCACATAAAATCCACTTAAAGCTGCTTAAGCTGTGTTGAAGCGGATAGGGTGCAATTCAAAATAGCCTACCCTCTTGGTAAGATATTTGTGAGGTGGGGCCCGTACGAGCCCCACCATTTCTTTTTCACTAAGTAACGCACCCACGAAAACCCCTATTAAATAAAAGTCAACTGACACGTTTTCATAAATTCTTAACGCACCAATTAATTGGGCGGTTAACTTCGTTAAATTAAATTTTATGAATTAATTTAATCGTTTCTTAACCTGTTTACAATCCGTTGGCATAATAATAAAATAATACCAACGCACGACTTCTTGAGGATTGCTCGTTGAGAGGTTTTTGACATTTTTTTGTGCCTTCATCCTCCTTCGTGAAGAACGCGAAGAACACGAAGAACGCGAAGAATGCCATCACCCTCGGAGATTGACGACGCTTCTTCTAAGACGATCTTCCCCACAACGATCTTCAATCACCAACTGCTTGAGGTAGGAGATTTCGGGTTTCTTCTTTTAAATCTTCTTTGTGGTTTATAACAACATCATGGATTTAATTAATACAATTAAATCTATATGTTCATGAACCTCGGAGTTTGATGACGCGACGCCCTTCCGTGACGCGATGGTCCCCTCCTTCCGCAGCGATCAATTCCGCGAAGAACGCGCGTGCGACGACTTGACGAGGTAGGGGTTTTGTTTGTGAAATGAATTTATTTCCATGGTTGTTTCCTCCTAAAAACAAAGAACCTGAATCAAGAGAAATTTTAATTTATTAAAATTGTATATTGTTTTGTTTTCCATGTGTGGATTATTTTCATCAAGATTGTTATCACCTAACGCAGAGTGTGCGGGCCAAAAAAACACGGCCCGACAACCCTTCACAGTTCTTCATTGATGTTCGGATTGGTGGTCAACAACAAAACATGCCGCAGGGGTGATTCATTGATTCCGCAGTGAAGAACGGGACCCGGGAGGAGCTACGGCGCAGACGGGAGTGGAATCGGACCACCTGAGCAACTCCGATGGCCCGTGGAAACCACCGGCGGCGCGGGTCGCCGGCGGCGGCACCAGCGGACCCGCGGCTGCGCGGGTCCGGCACACATAGGACGCGGCAATGCCGCGTCCGCTGACCAAGGGCGGCCCCCGCGAGGGGGGGGGGGGTTCACACGCGGGGGCAGCGCACCCCCGCCCCCGGACTCCGCCCGCTCGACAGAGCCGAGCCGGGCCGGGTCATGACCAACGGGGTCCGACCCGGACCCGGGTCGGGTCAACCCGGTTCGGGCCGACCCAGGGGGTCGGGTCGGGTCGGTCCGGGCCCAGACCCACCGTCTTCAGACCGTTTTCGGTCTTTTGCATGTATCTTGATCTGCGTGCCTCCGAACGACACGTCGTTAGTGGAGATGCGATTCTTGGATCGAGACGGTCGTTTTGGTATATCACACTCAAGGTTTCAGAATGCTTTGGGGTCGGCCTGGTTGGTTCGTACACGAAACCAACCGGGCCCTCGGAGCGGCAACACTCATATCTTGAGCTTCGGACGTCCGATTGACGTGTCGTCGACTTTGTTGAATTCCTCTAAGTGAGAAGGATATTTTGGATTACTCTGCCCAAGGTCTGGACACAGGTCGAGTATGGTCGGGTTGGTTTTTCCTTAAAAACCAACCGGACCCCTGGGATGAAAAGGCCAATAACTCTCAGACCGGGCGTCCGATTGATGTGCCGTCTGAGACGTTGAGTTCCTGTTGACGATGCAAGACTTTTGGATACATCGACTCTGGACTAGGTTTCAGTTGAAGTATCAGCCTCTCGGCTCATGGAGTGGACCCTCCCGAATGAGCTTGTTGTGTGCGGGGACCCTAGAGCTGGCTGCGACTGCTACTATGACGACGACGACTGTACAGAGATCCTCAGTGGATTCGGCTACGACGATGATGAAAACAGTACGGGAATCCTCCGTGTTTTCGGCAGTGACCACTACGGTACATCTTGGGATACAATAACTCCGGACTACATTTCAGTTGATGCATCGACCTCTTGTCTCGTGGAGTGGACCCTATCGGAACGAGCATTCTGTGTGCGGAAACCCTAGAGCCGGTTGAGACTTTACAACTGCTGATCAAATGACTCGGTGTGTTACGGATAGCCCAGTGGGAAGCGCTTGGTTGTAGCAGCAGACCCATGGCGGAGGAGCGCTTGGTTATAGCGACAGACCCGCGGTACTCAACAGAAGGAGTACCTCTGGAGGCTATGAGGGGGAGCGCTTGGTTGTAGCATCAGACCCACGACGGAGGAGCGCTTGGTTGTAGCAGCATGGGGGAGCGCTTGGTTGTAGCGGCAGACCCACGACGGAGGAGCGCTTGGTTGTAGCGGCTAACCCATGGTACTCAATAGAAGGAGTACCTCTAGAGGCTATGGGGGGGAGCGCTTGGTTGTAGAAGTAGACCCATGGTGGGAAGCGCATGGTTGTAGCAACAGGCCCACAGTACTCGATAGGTGGAGTACTACAGTAGTCCAAGGTTAGAAGGAAGCGCTTGGTTGTTGCGGCATAACCACTATACTTTATGGAGAAGGAATTTCCCTATATCTATGGTTTCAACTTCATGATCGATCCTATGTGGGTCATTGCGGGGGTTAGTACCTATCGATCCTTTGTGGGTCCGGCGAATTAGATGGATCAGTGATCATCTCTATCGTCATTCGAAGAAGTATTCTTGTGTGAGATGAAACTCTGTTTTACTTTCCTTTGTGGATTGTGTTGTGCTATCCTATGTGGATTTACGTTTTACTTTCCTTTGTGGATTGTGTTGATATATCCTATATGGATTTTACATTTTTCTTTCCTGTGTGGACTGGGTTGTACTTGAGCTTGGATGTTTGAGCCGAGCGAGAATTGATGACTCAGGTATATGTATGGGCATATACCTAAGCTGTGTCGGATGTTACTTCATGTTTGTATCTTTCCTTTGTGGTTTATCCTTTGTGGATCCTGGGAGACCTTCGGGGGTCTCGGGGTCCCTACTGAGTAGCTTATACTCACCCCTGCACGGGTTATGTCCGCACTACGTTGTGTTGGTTACAGACGACGGAAAACGCTAATCGTGGTTGAGGATTACAGAGCAGGACGGTACGTGGGGGTGGGCTACTGGGCGGGACGTACTCGGAGCGGTCGGCTGGTCCCGAGGAGCTGTGGAGGTTATCTGTACTAACCCTTCAGGTGGTACTTCCAGAGGATGGCTCGACGCTATGGATTTTTCTTTCAGTTGTTGTTTTTCCCCTTTCAGTTGTACTTTACAGTTGGGCTTGTATTTCCAGCCCCCTTTACTTTTCCACACTTACTGTTGTACCAGTTTTTACTTAGTGTTTACTTTTTTTACGCTTTCTTTCTCTTTGGTTCTTGTTTACTTTACAAAGGCAATGCCTTCCCTTTACCGGGATTTATGACTTGGTGCTAGTCGCCAGCCCCTGGCCTCTGGAAGGAGGGCTTGGGGTAGTCACGGCACGGGCCCCGAGGACAGGTCGTGACAGTTGATGCATTCCTTAATGTAAGTCTCTCTATCAATTCATGATACTCTACACTCATCATATATACCCAAGAAATTTAGGTAAATAAACCCTTAAAGGTGTGGATGATTAACTTTTGTTCCTAAATCACCATAATACATTGAAGGTCAATATAAAGAGCATAGCCACAAAATTTTATGCTCTATATTTTAGGTTCCAATAAGTCATATCTCCAAAACAAATATCCTAATAGACAAAAGAAACCAAATTAATACCATTTGTAACATCTCTCCCCTAACCCATTATACTTGGGATAGGAAGGTATGATACTGACCTTAGGTGACATCCCAAGGACACCAATTCTTGAAAATAAATTCCAACTCCTTGAATTATACTTCCAAGATTTTTTTTCTTTTAACATACAAAAACTATAATATACAAATAAAATTATACGAAACCATGATTCTATATGATGCATGAGAGTATACATGACAACTAAAAAACCAATAGGAAAGTTAAATCATAGTTGAAATAAAAACTGATATATAATGTTTTTAAAAACCAAAAAATAAATCTCGATGAAATAACTCCAATGTGGTGTAACTCCAAACACCCATCCCAATCATCTCAAATCTCCACACACCATCATTAAGCACATAGTATTGAGATTCTTCTCTAGATAAATATGTAACCATACAATTTAATGTATCATGATAATCAAGGTTAGTATAAACACTAATGTTTATATGTAGCAGTTTAGTATATCGAACCATTAGTAAATCCCCCATAATCTCCCCATACATGCCATTAAAACTAAATAAAGTTAGCATAATTTATATAAAAATTTAATAGCATGAAAAAAATTATCAATTGTGTTTCTTATAATATAAGGAAACATTTAAATCTATAAAATTTTATATCAAAATAAAAATTTAACAATATTTCCATCATCACAGAGATTCATTGAATGGGACTTTTTTATAAAAAGTGTATATGTTATTTCATCTTGGCATACCCACTCTATAAACCCACACACACATGTATGTATCAAAAATGAACGTCCTAATACTCATGAATATTTACTCATCACTTGTATTAATTAATCACTTGGTCATGCACTCATGTTCCACAATTTTCATTGGAAACTAAGTATGAGTCTAAAAAGTCCCATCATATTGAAATTATAAACACATGAAAACCCATGTATTTCAAAGACTCTCTAAAACATTCATTCATTAAACATTATTTCATTTAATCATTTAGGAAAGCACATTATGACCATCTTTATAAATCCTTGATTTGAAAAACATATGAAAATATAGATTTCAAAAATATTTCTTGATGGTTTTTTTCAATTGAAATATAATAAATTTTTTTATAAATCCAAATCATTGATATTCTGGAATAATTGGAGAGAGAGAATCCACCAACCTTAAAATATTTTTTGTCTATGAAGCCACACAATATGAGCTTACTATATCTAGATTCCTTCAATCTTTAATTCAATATCTCCAAAAATAAACTCAATAAAAATGTTCCAAAACATATATCAACCCATGATAGATCTAATATGGGGTTTTTTCTAAGATATGATGAGAAAATTGAGAAGATTAATAGAGAGATGATGACTTAACTACATTTTATAAACCCAACACACCAAGATTTTTTTATATAAATCTCTAAAACAAAATTAATCACTAAAATATCATAAATTTGTGTAGATAATATAAAATGTTGGAATAATGATTTTTTATGATATTTTTATTGTTAAAAATTCAATTTCTAGTTTAAATTAATTTTGTCGCATGACTAGGCTGCACAATTTACCAATCCATACACCAACCACGTAGGCTCAACTACCTCAAAACACCCATGCTGCATAGTTTTACATTATAGTTTTGTAAACTGTGAACCAAAAATGATAAATTACTCTATCTGATGTCACATAGTTCCTTAGGAAAACAAAATTTTTTACCCAAACTGTGCACCAAGAATTCACCTATCCATAACTTCATCGGCCAATTTCATGGTTACCCTTTGAAATTTTCATGATTTTACCCAACTGTATGTCAAATTTCAACCTTATAAACACATTTAAAAACTCAAAAAAAATATCCTATAAAATTTCTTAGACCAATAAATACCAAACCATATCTCAAAAAACATATAAAAATAGAAACATATACATCAAACTAAAGGTTTACAGCTATGCTTTTAGATAAAGGACTTTTTGGTAGACTAGAGACTTATAAATTTGGAAATGGATGGTTATAGAGAGATTTTGGTAGAATATGTTGAAAAAAAATAACTTGTTTTTTAGAAATTATAAAATGAGTACCGTTTTGTAGGACACAATTAATGACACTTTCATAGATATTTTAACATTAAAGGTCAAAAATTTAATTTAAAAATATCAATTGGATCATATATTCAAAATAGATGATATGAACAAATATTAACACACACAATTTACTCAAGATAATATTTTATGATTTTATTGTTAATTAATAAATTATTTATAATATTAAATTCGCATTAAATTAATTTTTAGGGCTATTCTAATTATTTGAATTTAAAAATATATAGGTCACTTTGGAATTCAGATTTATAAATTTAAATATTTTATTTACAGTCATATTATTTCCCAAAAATCATGAAACCCAATAATTCATCTAATTAATATAACTTTTAATATTTATAAAACCATTAACAGTGTCCTTTTTCTATCCTACACAAGCATTTTATCAACGTTGCGTAAGGATTTTTGGATAATTATTGTAACATCATGTGATTTTAGTTTTTATTCCCCTTTGAAATATATTCAATGTAGTAAATACATTATCATATATGAATCAACAAACAAAATTGAATAATTTATTATAAAATATAAAATGAAACATATTTCAATATATTTAGATAAAAAATAATTAGATAAACAAATTATTCATTTATAATTAAATTATTTTAATTTATGTAGGAAGTAAAATTTATCATAAAGAAACTGTTTTTATGAATTGGGATGTTTTGTAAAATTTAAAAATTTTATGAATTTATACCAATCAAACTTATTGATAAAATTAATGGAATTATTTTTATAAAAAATTATTAACATCTATGGAATAATTATATAAATATAAAGAGTAAAAATTAAATTATTCATGATAAAAGAGTAATGATTTATTTAAAAACATTGATTCCATTTAAAGTATTAAATTTATTCAAATTTTATGTTTATAAATATAAATAAATTGATAGTAAATAATACATTTATAATCAATTTCATGTAAATGAATTAAAAATCCTTTCATGGAAAAAATAAATATTTTTTTCAATAAACTATTTAAATTTTTAAAATTTATTTTCTTCATAATTAGTTAAAATAATAATCAAAACTGAATTGATCTAATGACTTTTATTGATAATATATACCTTCAAGTAAATAAAAAATCATTTATTTATTATTTTATGGAATGTAATAAAAGTAAATTTATTTTTAGGTTTAAAGAAAAAATTTTCTAAAAAATTGGTTTTTACACATTATGTGTGCTGATATTAAAATTAAATTTCATCACCTATATAAATTGTATTTGGTAAAATGTTTTTCTTATTTTGAATAATTTTATTCAAATTTTCTAATATGTTTAATTTTATTTTTAGTCCAAATGATATGTTATATAGAAAAAAGCTAGTCACCACTTTGAAGGATAAAATAAGGAAAAATAGTTAAAACTAAGTGATAAGGCCAAACAATATCAAAGAAATATTATATATAATATATTAGATGAATTGAGTTTTGACACCCCTATATTATCTTTTAGTTTTCGATAATGTTTTGTCACATTACTATGATAATGAAACATATTTTCTTTAATGTTGAGAGTATATACAAAAGTTCCACCCATATAACCAATAAAATGACCCCTACTCTCCCTTCCTCAAACAAAAAAAATTACTTAAATTTTATCATCAATCCCAAAAATTACCTCCATCATAACCCTATATTACTTTTGGTAACCTATGGTCTCAATAATAAGACTTAAAACACTAATTCCTGATATATCTTTCAATAGTATATCAATTTCTCAACAAAAGATATATCTTCTTCTTTATTTTCTTTTATATCTTCCCTATATAACTCTTCTAAAACATTATTTATCACATTTATGAATTGTTTTTTAAATTATTAATATTCTTTAATGTGATACTATTATTATTAAATTGTATGTTATTTCTCATTCAGTTATTTTAACTCACTCATATTTGGGTTAGTTTTACCACCTACATGAATGATGTTATATTGTTTATGTTATTAATGAATAAGTAATGTTATATACAAGTAATATTATTTAATATTAATTCATTTTATATTTTTAATGATAAATTAATTGTTATATGCATATTTTTATTCCCTATAAAATAAGATAATTTTTTTATGGATTTTATCTTTCTAAAAGAATATATTTTTAATGTTTCCTTGAAAATAATCACCATAAGATCCATTAAATGGACATGGGACTAAATAAATATAAAAAATACTATTCACTTAAATGTAAATTATTGAGATGAAGAAACCATGATAAATGGTCAAGGAAGAGAACAATAAAATAAAAATATGAATGGAGAACTGAATAGTTAACAAAAAGTATCAATTTCGATGAAGAAATGCTACTAAATATGTATTAAAAAAGTATAATTGAATGGTATATGGTAGTACCAAAAAATATTTCTATTGTATAGATTTATGAAAAATCTAAATTTATTATACAGGATGTTAGAATGTGTCGGACCAAGTGGAAGTTTAGGGTAATATTTTCTCATCACAAATTTCTATCTTTGACACTTGTTTCATATTATCAAACTATTATCCTTAATATGGTTTATATAATAAGAAATTGACATACTATATAATGAATATCCTTATGTTCATGGTATTTTATGTTCATTTTTATGATCTTTCATTCAAGGGTTTTTTTTAAAATAATAATGGATTTTATTTTAAATCACCACTTTAAATGTTTTGAAGTATTTGACCCTCCTCTTTCTCTTCTATATCCATATTATTTATATTATTTTAATATTTATATTATATATATAAATGATTATTTATAGTCATTTTGAACTATATTTTAATTTATTCACAATGATTTAAAGGGAATCATGTTAACATTTTTAGTACATTACACATTTGAAATTCTTTTTGAAAGTGTGGAAAATATGTTTTTAATGTTTCACACATAACCATATTTTATAACCATAATTAATATTATTCCCTATTAATCCCCATTTCCATGTTTCCATGGTATTTAAATAAAATATTTTTGTAATAGTCCTATGAATTTTTCTTTTTTTAATGTTACTAAAACAAATATATATTTCTTCTAATTTCTTAAACCATATTTCTAATTATTTTATTAATGTATTTTTCATTTATATCAATATCCTTTAATAATTTTTATCCTTCACTGGTTATATGAATTAATTATTGGATCCACCTTATATATCTATAAAAATTATAATAATGTTTCGTGGAAATTATCATGGAATGCATTTATTTTGCATGGGATAATTAAGCTATAAGGAAATGATGAATGCTCTTCTGTTCTTATAGAACACACACACAAACATATATATATTTCATTATGTAACAGGTGGAACCAAAATTTTATAAAACTATATTGAATTGGATGAAACATCATATCTCTAAATATAATATTTAATAGATTGGGAAGTGATCATAATCCACTAAGGGACTCTTTCCCCTAAGGTTTAAAGGGAATAAAAAGTAAACCCAATCCACTATGGGTCTTTCTCCACTATGTGATGATGGTCATAGTAGTGATCCTAAAAAAAGTAAATGAGTTTATATCCTTTTTTGTTCCAATCTATAAAGACATATTATTATGACTATGTTATTATATCCTGGATAATGATTATTGACTTATAACTCACATTGACTCACTCTTATGACTCATGTTTTATGTTATTTGAAAGGCTTACTCCATTGCACATGATTTGTAATATATGAATTGTTGAGAATTATTTTTTTATGTCAATATAATCTAAATTTATTATTTTCTCCTATCTTTATTCAAATATTATGCTCACTTATGATCTTTGATTATTATCTACCATGTTTACTCTTAACAATCATTTAATATCACACCTTCTTATGTTTCTATTTACCCAGGTTATAAAGAAGGAAGTTATGTATGGTATGTCCTGAAGGGTACCATGTTTTTAGATTATTTTTCGTAAATGTAAAAATGTTTTTTTAATAAAATTAATTTGTATCTATTCTTCAAAGGCACTAAACCTTTATGTTATGGGTTGTGAATTATTGTGATATATATTGAATATTCATATAAAATAATGTTTTATACGTGTATGTAATACTTGTATCACATTAATAACAATATTATATAATAATAAAAATAATTTTCCATCATAAATGAAATTTATTATTCAAATAATCATCCATAATTGTTAATAGTGTATTTTTACTCTCATCCTTATCATGAAAACCATTCAAGTTATTAATTATAGTTTTCATACTTTACAGAAGTCTTGGGTAAACATTTGAATAATTATATTGATATATAATTATAAATTTGTTAATTATACATCAAAATTTGTATTTTTCATAATTTTTTCTCTTAAGGTTGAGAAAAGGTAAATCCCATCCAAGATATTGTCTTAAATACATCAATTTAAATTTTCCAATGTTATTCAAGCACTATGTCATCACCAATAAAGGATTTATTACTTATCATGCCACAAAAATTAATCATTAAAATTGATTAATATTTTTATTATATTTTGATTATATCATAATGTAAGATAAGTTTCATAAGTTTTATAAATTTCTAAGATATACATATATCACGATAATGTCATAAATGATACAATATCCATTAAAACAATATTATATTTTAAAATTCACTCAAAATTTATTCTTGAATAAAAAATACCAAAAAAACCCTATGGTGATTTTTAAATACTAATGAAAAAAATTATCTATGTTTTATCTAAATAATGTTCTTAAATTTATAGGTACACCATTTAAATAAACCCATATAGTATATGGACAAATAATTTATTTAAATTAAAAACTATTCCTTTCACAAATGAATGTTCATATTCAAATTTCATAACATAAAATTTTTATTTTTATAAATATAATTTCGAAAAAAATTAATTAACATAAATATGTATTTAAAAAATATTAAGTAATGAAAACATTTTTTAAATATATCATGAAAATAAAACATTTCAAGAAAATATTTTTAACCCTTAAATAAAACATATTTTTTATATAATGTGAACATAATAATTTTTAATGTATAATGAGTATAATTTTTTTTATTAAATATACATAGAAATTTAATAAATATATATACATTGTAAAGCTAAATATTTCGTGAATAATATAAATCTATAAAATTAATATTAATAAAAAATAAAACTATTATTTTATTTATAATACATAGATGGTCATAGTCTCCCCCTTAAAGTAATTTCATCCTCCCAAATTAATTTTCTTCAAATAAAAACAAGTAAAAAATCATTAATTGATATTCATTAATAGTATAACTCAATAAACATTTAACCAAAAAAAATTCTTATTTAATAATACTTCTTTCCTAAAAAAAAGAATAATATTAAGTCAACATGGATATAATAATATTTTTAAAAACAAAATACATGTAGATTTTTATGACAAAAATTCATCCCATTACTAAAATAGCAAATTTACATCAATGTGTGAATCCCTTGGATCGAGGGTTTTTTAGGTGCAAAAAAACATTAAAACATTTTCACAATCTATTTCAAGGTGTAAAATGGGGATTTAAAAACCATAATTTTCAAATAAATCCACACTAATGTAACCATGAAAGAAAAATAAGGAATTTCGATTAGATAAAAAATAGATAAAAGTGGAATAAAATACCTTTTAGTATTTTTTTTACCCAAACATGATTAATACCTTGATATGGGAGATGAGTCTGGGTATATCAATTTTAAATAATCCAATTCCAATAATATTTTTTTATTTTTAATGGGGATTTTTCTCTTTTACTCATAGTAGGTATTTGACAATATGATAATTATGAGAGAAAGAATATTTAAGTTGTTTCACCCAAACATGAAAGTCCAATGAGAATTCAATGAAATGTCCTATGAACCATGATCACTGAATATGACATATTTTGATAAAATTTTTGGATTATTCATACTGACCCTCTGAGTTTACTACCTTGAACAATAGAAGAATGAATTTATATTATTAAAATATTGAATACAACTCTTCTCCTATAACAATATTATTCTCCAATTAATATCCAATGAAATATACCCCAGAGATGGAGTAGTACTCAACAAAATTTCTATATAATTTTATCAAGAACACCTTATGGAATATATTCCTCATTTATGTATGAATTTATAATGTGATCATGGAACTCTTATTCATTATCAATTAAAGTATGGAATTATTTACTTTAAGTTCTAAATAATGAATCCAAAATCTATATATCCTGCATACCTTCTTTATAATATAAATAATTTCATCCTCTTCTTCATCATTGTGTGTCTACATTGAGATACTCGATGATATCTACTTTTTATTTACGTTCATTCCATTTTCAAGTTTTAACATGAGATAATATTTCCATATTCAAAATATGGATAATATAGAAATATCACATTATTATATTTTTTTAAAACCATGTAAAATAAGAAAAATTTAATTCATGGATTTCCATTCCATACGAATAATATGCTTCAATCTTAAACTATCTTACTCAACACCCCCATGAATTCAAATGCCTATATAATACATTTAAATCATCCAAGAATATCAGTACCTTTAATTTGAAAAAAAATCACTTGAATCCCTATTCAAATTTGACCAAATAATCAATCATAAATTTTGATTGATAATAAGAAAAATTATTCCATGTATCATAATGTAATTCCTTCCATTCCACCCGATGTATCAATAAGAACCTCATTCCAAATTATCCTAACCATTGTATCATACATAAGAATCGTGTCTTCTAATGTATCACTCCATCTAGAGGTAAAGTGTCACTTTATAAAAAGAATCATTATCTTCATACATATCAAGAATCCTTATTATATTTATCAGTCACATCTTAAATATTTAGTATGATTCTAAGACATTGTTATATTTAATCATTCCGATTGCATCGTATGTATTAATGATACATTTTGGCTAACACCATGAATGAAATTACTTTGTGAAATATAAAACATATAAATATTATATGTCTGAAAAAAATATTATTACCAATATTGATAAATTCTCATACATAGTTAATTTCCCCATTTCCAGTGCATCATACATATTGAGTAGAACATCAAGAACATGACCCAATTTCAATACTAGAAAAAAGTGATATATCTAAAAAATCAACTTAAACTTCCCTAATGAACTTTAAAAATTCTATATGTGATCTTCACAAACATTTATAATCTTCCTTGAATATTCCTTCCACATTCTTGTCAATAAAAAGAACCCAAAAAACACTCCTATGAGATTGTCACTAACCGGATTTTTAAACTATTTTATGGAAACCCGTGTTGAAAAAAATGTATGATTTACTTTTGAAAAGAGATAATATTACATATAAATTGACCAAAAAAGAATAAATATTTGTATTCTAAAATAATAAATGAAAAACTGTGTGGTTTGTATTAATATGGACATAGAGGAGAAAAATATTCATCAAAGTGGAGGGGAATTATTCTTAACTAAAATATTTTTTATGAAAAAATTAATTCATAAAAGGAGAATAAAATTACATGAGAATTTACCAAGATAAAAATTTTAAACTTTATATTATAATGCTAGTAGAATAATATATCAATCCCAAAATAAAATTCTTCAAGAGAAAAGATTATGACTCAAAGAAAAGGGATTGAATCAAGAAAATTTATTCAATCATTGGTAATGTATTAATCAAAATCTAATGAATGATGAAACCTAATATACAGTTATAAATACCTTGAATCACATATAAATTATTATAAGAGTATTTAAAGGTTCAATAAGTATAACATATAAAAGTGAATGGGTGCATAATATGAAACATGACTCGACGAATGATAATTGAGAGAAAGAGTCCATCATGAACATCATAATTTATAATTTAAGAACCATTTAAAAAGGAAATTATCATAATGGAATTTAAATATCCATAAAATAATAGTGAAATATAATATAATACAATTATAGGATGGAATATACCAAAAATAAAAGGACATATTCAATGAATATAGGTTATAACCCAATGAAAGAAGACCGAGTCAAGGAAACCCTTTCAAAAAACATGGTTTGTGAATTTTCAATCCATAAGAGGGGAAAAGAGACCATCAATTCATCATAAAATAATTTTAAAGAGTAAATTATTCATCTCAAGATCATTTATTTGAGACATAGAGGATAAAATTGAAAAATAACACTTTCAAGGAATAGTGATTTAGCAAGGATATGCTAAAAAAATTAATCCTTTATCACATGTTTTCCAAAAATAATTAATTTAACATTTTTCAAAAAATTAATTGAACCAAAATAATTTTAATAATAATTATAAATATATAAATTCAAAAAAAATATGATCAACTTGATCGAATATTCTTCCAAAACATAACTCAATATTTAAAACTAAATATCATGACATAGAATCAAATACTATCCAAATGATTTTCTATATATATATTTATCATTTCATGTTTTAAATTTTTTTTTCATTTACTCAATGATAATTTTAATCTCCTTGAAACAAAATAAATATTCAATCCCAAAAGTTATATATATTACATTACTTATATTAACTAAAATTAAATAACTTTTGTATCAAATAACAATAATGTACTCAATATAAAATCAAATACCATCACTAACTTTTATCTATACCATTCAACTTATGTCTCTATTAATATAAAAATATTCTTCCCAAATTAGCTTCACGTAAAATAACATATTAAACCTTAAATTTATATACACTTCAATCATATATTCCTCCTACAAGCCAATATATTTCTCTCAAAATATCATTAAACACCTTAAAATAAAAAAATATAAATACTAAAAAATGTATATATCACTTTGAATTTATGGCAGCCCTTAAACATTTCAGAAAATGATGATATCCAAAAACAATTCATCAACTAGAAGCATCTTTACCTATAAAGTTGTATAATCTTTAATCTGATATACACTATAAATACCTTAACATAACTTTCTAAGATTTACAGTAATTATATAAAATATTGTTTCACTTATATACCTAAGAATTTTTAGGATTATAGTTTTAGGGAATTAGGATAAAAATTTTCATAAAAACACATATTGAATTTAAAATAAATTTTTGTCAATAAACCAATATCATTAGTTAATTTAAATTCTTATTTCAATGATAAACCTTCATAATTCTATCAATGGATTCATAATATCTTATAGTCATCTTTATACCTAGAAAAATCATTAAAAAACATGGAATGTGAACATAAATCTTAGTAAGGGTTATAAAATAAATAGAAACCTCTTTTGTCCATTTAAATACCTAAAACCATTTAAAAAATATTTATTTTAAACATAGAACCATAAGCTTATATAAAATATATTCTTAAACAAATAAATAGTTTCTTTTCTCAGACTAATTCAAAAAGAAAACTCATATCTAATAACAAAGTAGAAAAATATTTTAATAGCCCCTTGAGAAAATAAGAAAACTTATGAAAATAGTAAATCAATAAAATATCATAAAAAATCCAAAAAATAAAAATATTTACCTTTTAAAAGATCAAATAATTCCAATTTTAAAAAAATAAAATCATTTTTTCATTAAAAACAAATATTACCATTAAAATACCATAACCAAGCATAAAACAACCATGAATGAATCATGGGAAATTATATTGATCATTGATAGTCACTCGTAATAACTTGTAATAGAGTGTCCCATAATCTGTTAATTCTAACATAATTTATCTATAGAATAAATTATTACCCAATGCATAAGAGATTTATATCTTAGGATCGCCCATCATAATCTATAATACCTAAGAACTATAATATGAGCATCCATTTAAATTCTTTCTCTTCTCATCATAAAACCATTAAAACATATTTTTCAATATATAGACAAATAAATTTAAACCAAACTAGAAAGTAAGGTCAGTTTTAAAATAACACATGAATATTTAGTTTTGATAATAGAGAAGATAAATTCATGAAACATATATCAAAGAGTGGAAAGAATAATACTTTAAAACTAAAATTTAAATGATTTGGATGAAAATAAACCCATTGCATTTCAATTACTTTTATTTCAAATGAAATAATTTTAAAAAAAATAAGAGTAAAAATTCATTCAGATAACCATGAAAAATTACAGTGGAAGATTTATAAATAGAACTAAAGTATATGGTATAAAACTTTTATTATGATAAGAAAATTTTAAAATATATTTTATTTATACTTTTGAAAATAAGGTCAAAGACAATAGCAAATGACACATACAAATATTGTGAAAAATTGATTGCATTAACACATTTTGATGAAATTAAAAATAAATTGAAAATTTCCTTAATCAATCATATAATTATAAATACTAACATTTATAAAACATTATATTTAATATCATCCAATAAGAGAAATTTTCGTGACTAAAAATATTATATTATGTTGGTTCCAAATACCGGAAACCACTTCGGTTATATTATGAACTAAAGATAGGTGAATTGATAAGAAGACATTTAAACCATGAAAATAACCATAAGAAAGTAATATATATTTTGTTTTATAAAGAAATATTATATAATTTTCCGAAATATGATTAATGAGACAGACAATCCTGATTTTAAAGATGGATTTGAAAAGAAACCCTTATAAAGATTGAAAAATTTGAGGTAAGATTTATAAAGGAAAATATTATGTGAAATAAATTAAATTGGACATAAAAATTATTAAATAAAATATTAAAAAATCACAATTTATAATTCATATAATCAGAAAATAACAACGCCAGTGAAGAAATGATATAACTCCAATGAAACGAAATTGAGTTAAAAATCTTGTTACCTAGAGTCCAAACTCGTTTCATACATCCTGTATTATCCTAAATAAAAAAATATATCAATTATTTAAATTGTAAATATAATTTTTTCATGTTAAATTCCACATTAAAATTCCATTTGCCTTTTGTCATATTTAATTCATTTACAAAATTAGTATTTTCCACATCACTAGTTTTGAAGTTGTTCAGTTCATAATCCCTAGAACTACTATGATGGTAAAATAGTAGAAAATTTTCATTATAAAATAGATTCATAATATCAATATGTGTCAATGTATTTTTTTTAATAAAATTATAGAATCATTATTGCTAAATAGGTCATTTAATAGTAACCATTAAGATAACCTTCCGTGGTAACCATGTTTTTTATGGTAAAAAATGACTATGATCTGTCACTTTTATTTCATTGTTATGGTGTATATTTTATCATTAAAGAATCATAATAATTATTTTAAACAAAGATTAATTTTATATTAAACCATTAAATAATTTTTTAATAATATTTATGAAATACAAAATTTTATAAAAACATCATCGTTTGCATAGGTAGCATAAAACTACCACAGGAAGTGTTTTTCTTCCATTGAGTTTAAACGAAGAAGAAATCAGTAAATATTTATGTTTTATAAAAAAAGTATACTATAGTAAAAAAAATATTTTATTTTCACTTTTAATTATTACATATGTTATTAAAAATAGTATGATGTTATTTTAAATAAAAAAACATCATTTTGAAAACACATTTATTTTTAACGTATTAACATATTAAGAAAAGGAAATGATGATGGGTAATGAATGATACTTCAAAATTTATGAATGAAAAATATTCAAATAAAAAATTGATTTCATAATTTTATAAAAATATTCTATGTTTTAAATTATTTTCAAGACAAATAATCATAAATACTAAAGAAGAAGGAGTCTTGGAAGACATTACCTTTCATTTTGAATCGCCTCCTTCAAATTGAGTCTTAATCATTAAAATAAATGAATTTTGGAAATAAAATAGGTTTATTGACATGAAAATGGAATTTTTTGGATTTATTTTGAAAAAAATATATTAATAAAACTGAAAATTATTTCTTTAGAAATTTTAGAATGATTTTCCTTTAATGGTAAAAATTAAATGGCATTTTCACATATATTCATTTAGGGGTCAAGAATGCGATTTTAAATTTTAAAGTGGTTCTTAAATGGAAAATATGTGATACGATATAATATTTCCAATCACAATTGAGTAAATATAATATTTTAACTTTTAATTATTAATTTATGAATCATTTTTAATATAAAATTTCCTTTAACGTATTTTTCATAGATATTCTCATTATTTAACCTTAATAAAAATATAGATAGTTGTGGATTTAAGATGTAAATATATTAATCAATTATTATCTTTAATTTTAATCAATAAAATTCATGAAATGTCATAATTATTCTAAATTTAATAGCTTTTAATATCTTTGAAACCATTTACATTAACCTTTCGCCTACTTGTACAGGTGTTGCATCGAGATTGTGTAAGAAATTTTCATAATTATCCTATTATGTAATGCTAGAAATAAATTATTATCCACAATTTTTTTTAATGATACTCAAAATATTCATCAAATCCCATTAAATTTGTTTTTTATCTTCATACAAATCATGATAATATATTTATGTTACTATTTTACTTTTTCTAACTTATGGAAATACAGGATAAGAATTTAGATAATTATCAAGTTATAAAATTCAAAGAATCATAAATATAAATAAATAATAATTCATTATTCTTAATTTTAATCTATTATGGTTTTAAAACACTTATACCATCCAATATAGTCTCTTAAATATGCCAATTTTACATTTCTAATGTATCACATGCACTAGGTCAACAGTAATAAGTTTATTTTATATTTATCCAAAAATAATAAATAAATATATATAATTGAAAAATAATTTTATTAAATGTTAATTATATCATCATTTAAGTTACATTACATAGGTATCATAAATTTATAAGCCATATTTATATCATGATGATGTCATAAAAGATAATGTATTCAAAAAAACTAAATTCTTTAATTATTCACCAAAAAATCAACATTCTTATAAAAAATATAAAATATAAAAAATATAATAATTTTGAAATTATGATTCCAAAAATAAAATATATTTTATCAATTTTTAATTTAAGAATTTAAAAATATAAAATCTATAAAAAATCAGAAATTATATGGAAAAATAATTTTTTTAGAATGAAACATATTCTTTCCTTGAATGAAAACCCATATTCTTGTTTCACACCATGACAATATTATTTATCTAAATATAAATATAAATCCTTACAATTAACCTAAATATAATTTTATAAAATATACAACAATTAAATAATTATCTAAAAAGATAAAAATAAGAAATCATTTAAAAAATTACCATTAAATAAAATATTTTTTTCAATCAAAATATAAGCATAATATTTTTTTAAATTTATAAAAATTGAATAATTTAATGAAATATTATATTTTGTGACATGGGAGAAATATATATATATTTATATATATACATTTTAAAAATAAATATTTCTTTAATAAATATAAATTTATTACATGAATATTAGTAAAACATAAAATCGGTACATTTTTTAAAATACCTAAATTTTCACAACTATTTCTGTTTTATTTTTTAATAATTTTCTCATTGATGATTAGGGAAATTGTTATCATTGATCTAGATTTTATGTAAATTAATTTATTCTAAGTTGGAAGACATCAATTTATAAGTATGTTTTTTGGAACACAATTAAGATAACATATGAAAGTGTTTTATACTTACATAGAAGCCTCATTTTATAGTCATATTTTTTACACCATGATTGAGTTCTGGTAGAGAAATAGTTAACTCCTTAATAGAAGAGTTACACCACATGAAAAATTAAATTGTGAATTAGTTTTTTCAGGATTTATGGGGATAATGTTTCACCATTAACAGATCCTAATATTTGTTTGTGCCATATTAGTTAAGGTGATTCTAGCACCACACTCTTAAAATCTACTCACTACACTATAAAGGTTGAGTTCATTCCTTGGAGGATATTCCATGATAATTTAGTTCTTTATAAGATATAAATAAATTAAGGGATCATAGTAAAATCCATTATTTAATTATAAAACATTTTTTCCTATAAATATTTCTTTTTTCTAGTTCTATTGTTTTTAGAGATGTTATGTTAAAATATATGGGTCATAATACAATGATAATTTCTATAGGTTTTTGATGGTTTTCAAGTTCTTAATTTTTTGGATTAACCATTCAACATTCCACCTAAATATACAAAGATGTTTTTCATAATTTGATGTGATATTTTTAGTTTTCTATTTATATAACTTTTGGATATGAAAAACACATTGTAGAAAAGAAAATAATTCCACAATACATTTAATGTTTATAAATATGATTTAATCCATCTATATAAAGGAGTAAGTAAATGGTAGAAAACACTAAAAAACTATATACACATACATGATAACTTTTAGATAAGGTTAAGTATAAAAATAGTGATTCAAACATTTTCAATATTCTAGATATAGATGAGGAGAAAAGAAGTGAATAAGGATTAACTTTTTGACCCTTATCATTCATTATTGTAATCAGAGTTCATAGACATATCCCTAATCAATCAATTATTCTAATAAATAATAAAATAGGAACAATCACAATGGGATCATAATCGTTGTTCACCAGGGATTAGTCACATGATAATATGGGTGAGTATATATTTTAAACCCCATTATTTTTGTGTTTTATTTCACTCTTTATTTCTCTCATCATCACATTTTCACCATAAATATCCAGTCACTCTAACTATAAATGATGATTACATTGTTAAAGGGTTACTGTTATAGTAACCACTAATTATCCCCCGAATAATGGGATACTATCTTTGGAACCAATCAATTTGTATCATTTAATTTTTAATGTTTTTCTTGGTAAATTTCTAAATAATATAATATTTATTTAATTACTTATATATTTTTTTGATGAGATCTATAGAGGCTATAGATACCTTTAACAAATGATAATTTATGTATGATTGAAAAGGATCCCATATATCGATATATATATGATAGACACATATATTAAATATAATTTCTTAGAAATTATTAACATCACCGCAAAATACTATACATATTCCAAAAGATTACACAACCTAAACATTTTTGGATATAAAGAATATAATATCCCAAGGGAGGAAATTTTATATATTAATTTAATCCCTCATATATAATAAGTTTACACAAGTCATGTTAACAAATATAGGAAACAATAAGGAGAAAACGTCATGATATCTTTGGATGTGATAATAAATTGAAGGATTCACGATAACAAACATATTAAGATATAGTTAAATATATCTATGTAAGAGAGTATAAATAAATAGATAGGTTCTTCATTCAATTGAAAAAAAAATTGTTAGTATGATTAAAAGATATGGATAAATTATTGAATATTCTACCATGGTAATGAAAATGATGAGAATCATCTTGGATGAATTTTATATAGAGAATTATACCATTAATGATCAATACAAGGATGTGTGGAGTCTAAAAATCTCAAAAAAAAATTGTTTTACTAATAGATATAGAAAGTTTTATCCTTCAATAGATAAGGAAAATAATTAAAGGAGATAGTTTTTAATTATACAAAAAGTTTGAAACATCTTGAGTTTAAGAAACCTCCTGAGTAAGAGAAATATATTATGGAAAATGACACAAAATTTAGGTAGTTTATCTCATTATTTTAAAAAGGTATGAATAAAGGAAAATGTAAATATTTCGGTAAAATTACATTGTCGTTTTTAAATTGTAGAATAATTGGAAATTTTTGTCTTATTTACCAAATAATGAATAAGAGGATGAGGAGGATGAAAAAACTCAAAGGTAATGTAAGAGGAATAAGATAGATAATAGTTTTATTGAAGGAAACTCTTTCAAAGACAAAATAAATATCAATAAAACCAAGAATAAAAACATTCTATAATAACATGATGAAACATATTATGATAAGTAATTTTAAAGAGAGTAAGAGGACTTTCTGGATATAAATAAAATTAATATATTTCCTAAATAAAATCAATGAAAATATCCCTTGAGGGAAGATGAATAAAAATATATTGAAGAGGAATAATGTAGTGACAAAGAAACACCTATGTGCATTCAATTAAAAATGTAACTCATTGTGTGATTGAAAGAAAATAATAATCTTGATAAAATCATTAAAATATAATAATGCTTCACTTATTTAATATTTTTATGAATCAAAGGACAATAAAATTTACTAGAATTTAGTAAAGATCACATTAAAGATAAGAGATCTCAATAAAATCTTTGAAATTGGAGTTACGATTTTTGAGGTAACCAAAATGGATCTCATTGCTCATAATGACAATGTAAAAGAACTTGAGGATATCTTATTAGATATTACTTGATGTGAAATCACTATATTTTTGAATATTCTATCAATGAAGTTATAGAAAACTGAAAGGAAAAAATTGAAGTTGATGATTGCACTCAAAAATAGTGTTATTGACCCATGGTACAACAAACAATTATTTTATAAAAGGTAAAATGTTTTGGGTCATGGAAGAAGAATGAAATAAAGTTCAAAAAATGGGTAAATATAATGTAATTAAAAATGTTTATAATCATTATATGTTTGAAAACAAGTATAAGATTTAAAATAGACTGCACAATAATAAGTATTTTTTGAAGGATCTATTTATTACCTGGGGATATTTCACTTTAATAGAAGATATCAATGTTGTGGAGGGTATGTAAATAAAGGTCTTATGTGTTGGAATAATTTAACACGTACAATATTAAATATAGTCCATCAATTTTGGGAGATTAAATGTGAATTTACTAGATTATATGATCAAACTGAAATCACTTCTAAAAATTTTATCACAATACTCTTAAATATGTTGTTGAATAAGGTGAACACTAAGTCTTTTAGATGAGTAATAATCAATATAAAGTCATGGTTTCAAATTTGGTACAAAAATATATAAAATGATAAAATCACATCATAATTGATAGTGTTTTATCATCATATATCTCTAATAATAATAATATCTTGAAAAATATCCAAACCTATGATTGAGGAGTTATTTCATTAAAAAATTATGTATCACTCAGTGTCAAAAGAGTTGGATTCATCAAACATTCAGAGATGAAACTTAAATCTTGTGATGTTATCCTTCTCTATGGGATGGAGCATAATTTATTGAGTGTTTCTTATCATTTTGAAAATAGGAATGAGTTGATATTTATCAATTATGGATAATTCAAATAGAAGTTAAATTATGGAAACATATAAATGATGGGATAGTGAACTAGTGGTAATATAATTCAAATTTTTAATGAACTATAAAAATTATTAATGAGTGTAAAAGAGATAATTATAAACTACAAATAAGATATGGAAATTTGGGGAAAACATGTCAATTTTAATGGAGTATGAGGACTTGAGTAATCTATTTAAGCTATATTTTAAAGGATCAACAATTATGACACATGTAAAAAAGAAAAAATAGTGAATAATTTCCACTAGCTAATTGAGTTGAAGAAAAATAAATCTCTCCCTTAGACGTATTTTATTTTATGTGTTCTGATAATCTCAATAAAAACCAATTAATATGTGTATTTTATGAACATTGTTGATGAGTTTAATCGTATGACTTGAATCTTTTTTATTTAAGTTAAATCACATGATTTTATGATAATCAAATACATTCAAATGTGTATGTGGAATAATATAGGATTTTAAATTAAAATATTTTGTTTAGATAACAAATAAAAATATAAGAATGTGTATTTTGAGAATATATTAAGAAGAAGAAAATATGACATTAATTTAGTGATATATACATGCCCCAATAAAATAAATTTATTGATAATAAAACTAGATATTAGTAAAAATAGAGGGAACCATATTATCATATCATGTCACTTTAAAATTATTTTGGTAAAATTTATAACCAATGCTATATAAATTCTTAATTGGTTACTACTCCAAAACAATCTACAAAAGAAACATTTTAATTTAGGGATTGGAAAGAATAAAAAATTTAAGATCTTAAAGTGATTCCACAAATATGTTTCTTCATATAAAAATAATACATTTGTTCATGAATGAGAAAATATACAATGAAGTTGTCTCTATTAGATATAAAAATGGTGGAAGGACATACCAATTTTATAAAAATAGTATTAAAAAAAATATTGATACCTTTGATGTATTTTTTATCTAAAAATTAAATCCTTCACAAACATAATTTCCCAATTATTATTAATATAATAAGATCTTAGAGATTATGTTTGGTAACATGATATTATTCTAGACACATAAGTAGTTTTTTAAAACACTTATTTACCCTTTTAAATATCTAGTATTGGATAAATCATAGGGAATGTGTAAATCATATTAAAAATATTTATAATTCAACCTTATAATATTGATATATTTCAGAAGAATATTTCACTTACACTTGTTTACATTTCAAAATCCTAATTGAATAATGATGAATAGGCATTATAAAAATAGCATTGGGTAAAAAATATAGAAAATGGTAGAATTAAATTTGGATGAATGGAACTAGGGAGTTGGTTTCATATCCAAAATTCAATAATGTGATAAGGGTGAAGTGGATTCTTTAAAATAAACTCAATGATAAGGGGAAGTTTCATATAAAAATATAATCATTTTTATACGGGGTACTCTCAAATTGAGGGTATAAATGTTTTGAGACATTTTACCAAGTTAGAAGACTTAAAATGATTAATATTTCCCTTTTGATATGCAGTAAAAGGAACTATAATTTTTTTAAAAATGGTTTTGAAATAATTATTTATAAATTTTAAACTTGAAGAATAAATTTACATTGAATAACTTTGATGTTTATTCCTTGATGGTGATGGTTCTTGAGTTTTTCAGTTATACAATGATTTATATGGGATCCAATAAGAACCTAAATCTTGGTATTAAAATCTTTAAAATAGATTAAAGGGCATATATTTTATGGAATTACTATATGTTTATAATCATTATAATATGTAATTTTATTAAAGAAAAAAGGAAAACAATACATGAAAATATAGAATCAAGAAACAACAAATAACCATAATGTATGGTTATGGTGAAAAGGAACAAAAATAGACATCATATTTTTTTATGTACATGATTCCAAATAATTCATATGGAATCACATCTTAATTTGGGGAAACATATGTATTGTTATGTCTAATGGAGTGTTAAGAGTGTCTTGATGTGTGAAAAAGATAAATATTTTCATATTTATAGTTATAACAATTTATATTGGGAAAATATATTTGTGATGAAAATTTTACTTCTAGAGGTGTTTTCATTATGAATGCATGGTGTATTGATTATCACTCTAAGAAGAAATACTTCATTACACTTAGTTTAATGACATTTTAATATATTTAGATAGCACAAGACCTAACAAAAAAATATTTTGATTAATTCAAATCTTAAACACATGAGGTTGAGTGTTCCATAGATATTGGTGAATGGGTGTACTAATTAATTTTCAATCAACTTGTTTGAAGAATCTGGTAAAAAATTTGAGGTTGAAAATGTTAATATCAAGTACCATTTTTTCAAGGAGATTGTGTAATTTAGTGAGATTTTATTATAATATGTTTCAACAAAAGATAAATTCATGGATGCATTAACATAGAAATTTTATTATGGATTCCTTCTAGTGCTTGATATTTTATTTGGGATTTCGTTCTCTCTGGAAATATAAATAAGTTTATATTGCTTAATTTTAATCATTTATTATTTTAAATTTATTAATAAATTCAGATGATACCAAGGATATTTAATTTCAAAATGAGTGAGAGTCTGGTTTCTTTTGTAGGCGATGATAAAGGTGAATCTATATTGAAGTTAAGATGAGTTTTTCCACACATGGGGAGAAGTGATGTGTTGTTAACTGAATCTTGCACAATAGCACATGTGTTGTTTAGTCTTGAGATGATTTTTATATTTACAAAAAATAAAAAGGGTAAAATTGATGAGCCTTTATAGTTTTTGAATGTTAATGATTTTTTTAGTTTGAATAATCCTCACATGAATTGTATTGACATGGGTAGATTTATGAGTTGATCTTAATTAAGACATCGTCAATATTATAATGGTATATACACTAATATGTTGGATAAATAGCAAAGACACAATTTTATCATAGGATGTGTTGTTTAGATAACATTCACCTTGGATTAATTCTATAATATATTCTTGAATAAATTCATCATTGATTTTATATATTTATTTCAGTTATGTTTAATGAAAACATGTCTTTGATGAGTTGGAATCTTATTGGAGTTGATATGGAATATGAAGGAATGATGTTTAATAGAGTTAAACCACATTATAATCTGAAGAAGACTTATTTTCCAATATAAGATGAAATGTTAAAGGGTTTTACTCATATGTAGTTACCTTGAGCTGCATACAAATATGTTTCACCATAAAAGAGTAAAGGTAGAGTAAGAGTTGACTCATAAGAAGGCCAGTCATTCCACATCAAAATGAGTTGTGTTGGGATGATTTTTCTGAGGATTTTTTGGGATTGGGTTGTACTATGAACAAACCTAGTTAATTTTAGTTGACATACTAGATAGGATATACGAATCAGGCATTCCACAATACTAATTTCTATGTTTCAATGGATTATTACACACAATAGATATTAGTCCATGATAATTTAGGGCTTTAGGAAATGAAATTACCATGTATAAATCCCAAATATCAAAGCTCAAAATTTGTTCCTACCAATTCCCTTGTGTTATTCTAGTTCAATATTTTTTGGAGAGGTTACAATGTAATGGACTATTCAAAAGACAATGATCTTAACACAAATTGTTTTATGTTTTCAGGTTCTATAGTTTTTTGGATTCATCATGTCATAGTATACCTAACCACACTGTAATGTTATTCAAAGGTGGGTGGGAAATTTTTTGGATTTGGTTTTCATATCCTTTAAATATGGAATCAAAATTATAATTAATGGAGTCATTTAATAATATATCATAATTATATAAATATAAATTGATCTTATTGAATAAAAATTATTTAAAAGGAGGAAAAAGACAATGATAATCATCCTCCCATATTAGATATAATTTGTATTGGACTAGGGAGAATAAAAAGGGTACACACAGAATATTGATTTTATAGTCACATGAGGTGATGTAGAGAGGATATTTATTTAATTTTTTATTATTATGTTACATTAATATAGTTGGATTTTATTTTCATATTAATACTATATTACTTATTCCTAATTATTATAAAAAAAGAAGCATTCACATTGGGGTCACAACTGTTGTTTACCAAGTACTAGCCACCAAATAATAAGGGTGAGTGAACCTTATAAAACCACAATGTTGTACGCAATTTTTTCTCTCTATTTCTCTCAATATTATTTTATACTACCACTATCAAAATAAAATCACACTAACTAACAATAGGAATAGTTTTGTTTGGATGTTGGTGTTTTAGTAACCACAGATTCCCTCTCTCCTCCTAGTGGTGGGATACTCTCTCCTAGGACTATCACACTGATGTTATCAAGAAACTTATGTATTATCCTAATATTACAAAAAACATTATCCTGTGCACCCACTCACTCAACCAAACTGTTTTTATAATTCACTAAAAGGGGAATTTGGTGATTGTTTTACCAAATAATGATAATACAACCGTTATAAATCCAATTTATATTATTGAGAATTCCTAAAATAATGAGGTGTGGATAATATAAAAGTTGGGGCTAACCCTATGTTCATAGCCAATATAAATAATAATAATTCAATAATTTAGGAATATGAAAAAATAAATAGATTTCTTGTCAAAAGTAAAACCAACTAGTAGATTTTGATTATCTATATTTACAACCAAGGAGATTCCATTTTAAAATAACATGTTGAGGTTGAAAGGAAAATGGAAATAGAACCTATGTGTGATGGTATAATCGCTCAATCCCAAAATTTAAGAGTGTGATAATTGATGGGGATTTAAGGTATATTTCCTTAAATATGATCGATGGAATATTTGAATGAGAAAGTAAAATTGCATAATGCTCTTGATTCTATTGAGGAGACTTATAGTATGTGTGATGAACCCAAAAAGACCACCAAAAAGTGTATCACAATAAAACCATATTAAATAATAGAAATTATAATTCCAATTATATTTATAGGGTGAGTGATTAAGAAAAAGTATAGGTTGATAAGTTGGCTCATAAAAGAGTAAAATGTAGAAATACCTAGATAATTTAAAAAAAATTCTTGTTACAGATAAATGAAAACAAACTTGTCTTGAAGGATATTTATAGGTATTATGGGGGATATCATACTTTATAAAACTCTAGATCACTAAAAATTGGAGGATTTAGATTCACAAAAATTAGTGACATGAAATTTGAGTCCAGTAATGTTCTTTGTATCCACAGAATGAGATATGATCTCTTGAGAATTTATAAACATTATTATATAATGAGGGGATTTTAAAAAATGATGGACATATTATTAATAGTATTAAGGATATAAAATTTTCTATAAATTTGTAGTGAATAAGGTGAAACCAATTTTAAAATTCCATTGATGAAAATAGTTATTACATGATCATGAAGAAGTAGACGAATTTTTGGAATTGGTTATTTTTCCAGTTTTTGTTAGATGAATATGTCTAATATTATAAAAGACAAATATGTTTGAAATATACTGAATTTAAATCATGAAAAGTTAAATAATTTTTATGTGTGTTGCAAAGGTAATATTTTGTCAAGGATTCATAATAATGTGCAGATAAAAATAAATAAAACTCTTATGTGGATACACTTGGATGTGTATTGTATAATGACTATGTAATAAACCAATTAAAAATAGTGTCTTAGTATTTTTTTTGAATTTAATCATATAACTTATGATCAGTTTATATTGGGTAAATACCTAGATAATTATAAGATTAATCACATTCATAGGTGTGATGAAATTAAAATTGGATGTGTAATAAAAAAATTCAATTATTAAATTATATTTGAATGAAAGAATGAATGATTTCAGGAATATCTAAAAAATCATGATATAATTCATGGATTTATCACACCGTAAAAACCCAAAAAAATAGAGTAACAAAAAAGAATAATTAGATATTAGTATTTATAATAATGACCATGTTATTGGTGAATAACACATCAATATTATTTTAAGGAAAAGCTACCATAATGGCTACCTATAATCTTAATTGATGGTTATTGCTGAAAAAAAATTAAAATAAACACTATGATTTGTGATTTGGGAAATAGAAAAACTCAAAATGATTAATGGTATTTAGAACTGATATTACATAAAGATCAATCGAATACTTTTATGATTGATTCATAAGATATTAAATGCGAGGATATTTCATGGATATACAAATGATGGAAGTTGTGATGTTATTATTTTAGAAATATAACTTCATTAAAAATATAATTTATTTCATATAATGAAATTAAAGAATATTGAGGAGAAATTAATGACCATATTGGGGAATAATTGAATAAAATAATATATTTTCATGACTCTCATAAGAATTATGAAATTTATACAGATTATTGAGGACCAAAGTAATGAGTATTTAAGTAACAAAGACTTAGAAAACATATTGAAAAAATATCCCTATAGATAGTAAATGAGTATTTTTAATCACTAATAAGTCTATGAAATTACAATCATACCATAATTATTTCACCAAATGAACATAATTATATTATTTAATCATTGAGAAATAAGTAACGGATAAAAGTTATGCATGAACTGCTAAATATTGTTTTTAAGAATGGAACATTAGAGTCAGTTTTGTATCCTAAATAAAAAAATGTTATAAAAAATGTTTTTTTCACAAACTCAATGAAAAAATATTATTGTTGTAAACAACCACTATATTGCATTAAATGGATACTCTTTAATGTAGGGTATAAATTTTAATGATACTTTTGTTCTATTTTAAGGGATTGATACTGTTATAATAATTCTTTTTATATAAATAAAAATGAATTATAAAACATTTTAGATAGATTTTAGGTCATCATTTCAGAATATTGAACTTAAGAATGTGGAATATATTAAACAACTAGAATGTTTAAACATAAATAGAGATAGATATTTACATTGAATACTAGAAAATTTTATTTGTATCATTAAATAGGTGCCACGATAATTGTATTAAAAATTTTAAAGTAGTCAAATGCTAATGAATATTTAAAAATTAATGGTGGGTAGAAATATCTATTTTGAGGGATATGACACAAATATAGATATTATAAGTGTGTACATTGATGAAATTATTTTCACTAAAAATAAATTTTAAACTTGGGAGGAATGTGTTTCCCAAAATAGAAAACAATTTTATTAGTCAATTATTGGTGAGATGACATTATTTTTATGTTTTCAAGATATAATAATAGTAGGTTTTAAATTTATATCATAATAAAAGTATGCCCATGTGTTATTAAATAAGATTAAAATTAAATTTTTAATATAGGTTTATCCTCTAATTAACTTGGTATAAAGTTGTACTTAGATGAAGAATGTATTAGTGTTGATAAAATGGAATTTTGTTGACTCATTTAAGCCTTACATTACTAAACAACATTTAGATTTAACACTGTGTTTTGCATTAATATTTTTGAAAGATTCCAAAACAATAAAATGGAGTTACATCTAGTTATTAAAATGATATTATGATACATCAAAGGAACTGTTGATTATATATATTGTTATGGTAATGATTTTTCATTATATATTTATGTCTATTCCAATATGAATTTTATGGCTGATGTTGGTGATCAAAAGATGACTTCTATAGGTTTTTTTTATCAGTGGAATCTATGTTTCGTAGAACTACAATAAATAAAATTTTCTCATTCTTGGATCAATAGAACATTTTTATGTTATGAAAAAAACCATCTACAACATAAATTATGTGGATAAAGTTAAAACATGGAGGAATGAGGGTGAATATTTCATACATATTGATGATTGGGTGCAATAATGAATTTATTAGATAATTTGGTGAAAACCTCAAGGATGAAGCATATTAACATCAAATACCACTTCATAAAGGGTAAGGTGGAACAAGGAGAGCTTTAATGTGAATTTGTTTCAATAATTTATTACGTCAGATATATATTGGAAAATACCTTAATGAAGCATACCATTCATAACATGATAGTATTTTTTGGAGTGCATTATCACTTATAATCCTTATAAGTTTATTTTTTTTGTTTTACCTATTTTATTCCGTTGAATTTATTGATAAAGTGGTAAAATAGAATTGTGATATTATTTAAATTGGTTCTAGAGTATAATTTTTTTTAATTGTGAAAAGGGGGAGAAGATAAGAAGATTTATTCCTCCCAAGGAGATATATGATGAGTTGGTTGTTGAATCCTGGAGAAGTAAACATATTCTTTTCATATTTCCAAATGATAAAATGGGGGAAATTGAATAATCCTTATGATGTTAATTTTTTAAAAAAGTATTCATTATAATAATCAATTGAAACATTGTTAATATATTATTTTTATTTACTGTAAGGGTTGGGAAACTATTAAAAACATAATTTATCCTATAGTTTGGATCTTAAATAACATCCACATTGGAAGATTTATATGAAATGTTTCTTGGTAGAACTCATTCTTGAGAGAACTAATTCTTGAGATAACTCATTCTTCAGTGTTAAATATTATTTTATTATTTATTTATTGACAAAATTCTCATAAATGAGTGAGAATAATATTAGAGTTGTATTGATATAAATTTAATGTATAATTTATTGGGAAGCATAATGTATATCATTTTAACCACTAGATCATTCCATCATCAATATACGAAAATATATTATGATGAAATTTTGTTCAAATGACCATAGATGAATTTAATGGTTTTTGAATTCTTAGAGGTAGACCATAGAGAGGTGTAAATTTGTTATGGTGGACTTTAATTATAATATTTAAAAAAGGTGAAAGTAATAAGGTTCAGGTAAACCAAAAATATGGAATATAGTGGGATCAGTTAAATTCTATACATAGAAAGAATTGATAGGAATAAGAAATTTGTATGTCTTGGAAAAAATAAGAGTCTATATACAATATTCTCTAGAGAAAAAAGGTAGTTGAAGTAGTCATTTTATATTGTGGATAGAGAAAACTGTCTAACAACGCAAGTTCTTAATTTAGAACTATCGGATATTTATATATATTATTCTATGTTTTTCATTAAATTCTATATGACATTATAGTTTTCACAAGATCCTGAAATAAATATACTAAAAATATTTAACATATTATACCATTAAGATGTGCCTTTTTAGAAATAATGGATTTCCAACTGAATAGAGTCTCATATGTGCCAACTAAGACCATTGTTGAGTTTAGAACTCTAGATTTTCCCTATAAAAGAGATATGGTCATTTTGCATCAGACCCCAGGAAGTTTCATAGTTGTGTGAAAATATTACACGACTTAAATTAATTTAATTAAATAATAAATTATATTTTCAAATTTGAAATTTTGACCCAGTAGAAGCTTAATCAATCTATTCTATATAAATTATATGGGTTTAGCTATATATCCCTAGAGGTTTTTAGTGCTATCACAGGGAGATACATCATCGAATAAACTTTGAAATAATTGAATTGAATTTTAGATCAAATGGAACTCATCATAGTTATTGACGTGAAACCGTTTTTCATCAGTGATCAAAATAATTACTATCTAGGGACTATTATTTGTGGATTTATAATATATTATACCTATTTTCAATCATGTTTTATTCTTCTCATTTGGATTATAATTCATCCCCTATTCTGTAATTTCCTTATAAATTTATGTGTTTCACCTTGAACCTGGATACAATTTGGTACATTATAACCCTATTATATCTATATGAGTATCCCAATTTTGGGTATTGTATGAGATATAAATAGACAAAAGTTATTTTTATTTTTTTTTATTTTTATTAAATCACATCATTGATTATGTTTTTATCCTACTATAGGCATATGACTCAACTGAAAATATAGTTTGAATCCTGATCGAACCTTGGAATAATGATGCTCAATTAATTGATGGAGCAGACGGTGACTACATCAGTCTTGATGTAATGTCCCCAATCAAGTGGTCTCTCAAATGGAAACAAAGTTTATTTATAATTTATTAATCACGCTTCCCCATACACCAGAGGCTACTGAATAGAAATGGGGGTGTGAAAAAGTATAGTAGAGAGACTATACCACCTGGTATGAAGTTCCATATAAGTTAAAATAAACCGTAAAATTAAAATAAATCAATATATATACATATAGGAAGACAATCATAAAATCCAATATAATAATCCAATTAATAATAAATGAATAATTTAATGAAGTGCTGAAATGTAACTAAATGTCATGTTAGATACAATACATGTACAAGACAATAAGACTCAAAAAATGCTCAAAAGTCCCCAAACTTGAACCCCATGTTTGTCTTGACTCAAAAATATAACACATCCTTCAAATAAGAGATAAAAAATAATGTAAATTACTTTTTTCCAGAACTATATCCATGTAATCTACTCAAGTACCAAATAGTGGCCTAAATAGGGTGTGATTACAAATCATTTGGTCAACACTATTATTTTTAAACAAACCAATTTCATAATAAGTGTATTCTATAATGTAATAAACTAGTGTATTAATTAATTCAATAATTAATAAAATACAGTAACCGCCTGCTTCATCATCATACTAGAATATCTCTGAGCATCTATTATGACCATTCCAACCACTACAATATAATCAAGTTAAAATGACATTCTTAGGCCCCATGCTGGAATATCTATGAATATGTATTAAGACCATTCCTACCAACATCATATAACCATGGTATGGTTACAACAATCTAGGTCATATCCTTATAATCAATACAACATCCTGATCATCTCCCATTAAAAACTATACCATAATACTAGGTATATCTATCTCTTTATAAGCATTACATCATGGGACTGGGCCAAGCCCACTCTATATTAGAATTATAGCCTATTAGTTTGAATGTTCTAGCGCCAAGACTGATATATTAGAAATTCAGTATGGAACACAAGTCCTATAATACAACATGGATATCATAATATTATATAAAATATCTCAATGGTTAATTATAATAATTACCATTTGTTATTCAAATACCACATAATTTTATATGAAAAATTACTAATAGTTTTATTAATAATCAAATAAGACACATTTTAGGGATTCTATAATAAGTTATTTCCAATGTTCGCATGTCATACATACACACTTTAAGACATTATGAAATTCAATTATATTCATGGTTCTCTCACCCAATGGGAATCCATGATCCAGGTCAAAAAAATTGAAAAAATTACATCCAGGAATAATTGCATTCATTTATTTAATTCATTTGGTCACATGAAATAATGGTGTAATTTTAATATTTCATAACCATAGAAATTATCAAACCAAAGTGTTATGATATAGACCCCAAACCTTAATATAATGATCAAAAAACCTTTCAAATGAAAAACACCCATGAAGAATAAGGTGAGGATGGTTAAAAAGCGTTCGCATGATCCAAAATAATAAATATAGAAACAAAAAAGACAATTAGTCAAGAGGATTTCACCAAAAAAAATTGTATAACCAAGAAATAGAAGGTAGAAAACTAACATGGAAGATGTAACAAGGATTGGAGGAATAAACAGGATGTCTACAAGGGAGGTTGACACTCAAAAATATCTTTGAGAATTCCCTAGGGTCAAGAAGAGAGGATCTACATTGAATTAGAATGGAAATTTAGTCGTACATCTTGTTTAAAACATCAGGTTGGGGAATTACATGGAATGTAATGTAGTTACATCTCATGTAAATTTTTTTAATGGAATAAACTAAAAATAACATTGCCTCATATTTATTTTATTAAAAACCCTAAAAATTACATGATGTGTAAACCCTTTTCTTGACATGTTAATGTTATGAAGATGGTTATTTATCCCATTTCCATTTAAACAACCTGAAACCCTTTTAATTCTTATAAACATACCGAGAACCTATGTTAACACATAACCCATTTATACCCAAAATATATTAATTCAAAAAAGTATACATCCTTGAACATTAGATCATTTTCCCCAAAAAAGATTCTCTATATCTGAAAAATACATGGCCACCTAGTCTCAAATGAAAAACTCAAAGCGTTACATACCATGAAATTCAGGGGATCATACAACCTACCCACCTTATTATAGATCATATTTATGATGATATACGATTCACTGTGAGGTCTCAAGAGATATGTTTGGACATTGTTTTCCCAACTCATACACCCTCATCGAGGTCTCCTTCTGAAATCTCCCATGATACCACTTCACATAATCCAAAAGTAGAGTCCTTCCCCAAAGATATTTCTCACTATACACAACAACCCATATCAGGTGATCTTAAAAAGGATACATCAATGAAATGATTAGTGTCTGCTCTATCTATCACATAGGGAGTGTAAGGATGATATCTCTATAACTATGACGCATGGAACATGTCATTCATGGAACTACAGTGCTATAAAAGGGCCAAATGGTAGGCCACTGGACTGACCCTTACCACTATCTCAAATGTCCCAACAAACATGGGTGATAGATTTCCTTATTTCTTAATATGGAATTATCCCAAAAAATGTGACACCTAAAGGAAAACACGATGGCCAACCTCATATTCTATTGGTCATCTCTTATGGTCAACATAAAAATTCTACTAGTTCGGTGGGGCCACAAACTATTATCTAATCAACTGAACCCTTTTATTTATATCTTTAGTGATACTGGGCCCAAGACGTGATGACTCACCTTCCTCCAACCAACAGAGAGGATAATGGAATAGGTTACTATAAAAATAATCAAAATATCCTACTTGGATCAATTCCTAAAATATATTTTTATATGAAAATCCTAAGAGTGCCATATTCTTCTCAGTTAAACCACCAAAATCCAAAACACAGGATCGTATAATATCCTCCAAAACCTAAATTATCTACTCAGATTGACTATCATTCTGTGGATGATGTGTTTTTATTAAAATAACCCATGATCACATAGTCGTATTTATACCCTGCCATAAATGAGATGGGAAATATGGATCTCTGACTGAAATTACAGTCCTTGAGACACCATACAATTGAACCACCCCATGTATGTAAACACTACTCAAATTATCTGCTATGAAGGTTTCCCTAATAGTTGAGAAGTGGGATACCTTAGTTATTTGATCCGCAATAACCCATAAAATTTCATTACTATGGGTTGTATTGGTTAATCCTTTCACAAAATACATTTTTATGTCATCCCATTTCTACTCAGGAATGTATAAAGGCTGCAAAATCCCAGTTGGCCTATGATGTTCATCTTTCACCTGCTGATAATTGAAGAATATATTCATGAAACTTTCAACCTCCATCTTCAATCTTGACCACCAATACTTTATATTAAGAACATTATACATATTTTTTAAAATAGGATTCATTGTCCATCTAGAAGCATGAATCATTCTCATCAACTCCTCACAAAGCCCAGAGTAACCCACACTAGGATATGAAAAATAATATAATTTCCACTTTTGAGAGACCATCACGATGATGTATACCAGCCATATAATTTTTCTATCTGAATTGATCCCTCTAAATCGGAAAAAATCTCAATATTAATATAGTAAAAAATCACAGGTATAACAGATGTCGAAGTAAGAGATATTTAGCCTTTAGTCTTCTAAACATCAAGATGCATGTCTGCACAAAGTTCCATTATCCTCCACAAATTACAAGATGCTCGTAGTACTTCATTACGTGACTTTCAGCACAAAGAGTCGGTAATGATGTTTCCCCTTCCTGTAGTATAAGCCAATTCAAAGTTAAAAGTCTCCAGATACTCAACCCATCACCTATGGTGAAGTTTTAGGTCTCACTGTGAAAAGGTGTACAAAAGGCTATTATGGTCCATGTATGCCACAAAACACCCACCTATGAGATACTGTATCAAACATCTAAGGTAACATTCCATTACTGCTAACTCCAGATCATGAGTAGGATAATTCATCTCATACGGTCTTAGCTACTTGGATCTATAATAAACCACTGGATCCTCCTCCATTAGAACTACCTTGAGTCCATCTTCATATGTGTCATGTTAAATGGTATATTCTTTTATAGGCACTGGTAAAGTGGGTATTAGTGTTGAGATCATCCTACCATTCATATCTTTAAAATCTCTCTCATAACAATCATACCAAACAAACATCACCCCTTTCTCTGTTTTCCCTAAAATTGGTGCATCCAATATGAATAAATTATAGATAAAGCACCAATAATAGCCTTCTAAACCTAGAAATTGCTGAATTATGAAGACATTATATGTTGTTCCCCAAAAAAATATTTGAATTTCTCTAGGTTCACTGAAACTCCTTCCTTTGAAATGACATGATCCAAGAAGTTCACTTTATTAATCCAAAAAATACATTTTGTAAGAGAGGCACAAATTCAATGCTATCTCAAGGTACTTATGTTGATGCCAATATGTTTGGAATTATTCTGTAATAATTGGGAGTAAAAAATTATATCATCAACAAAACCCACCACGAACTGGTCCCGAAAAGGATGAAAAATCATATTCCATAAGTCCATGAATGCCTCTGTTGGGTTATTAAACCCAAAGGCGTGACTAATAATTTATAAAAGCTATACCTTCAACAAAAATAAGTTCATGGCATGTTTGATGGTCTCACCGTTATCTATATGGTAACCCGATCTGAAATTAATACTGGATAAAATCATAGAACCTCTCAACTAATAGAAAAGGTCAATAATGTGTGGAATTGGATAATGGTTCTTGAACATCATCTGGTTCAACCTCTGATAATCCACACATAAGTGAAAAGACTCATCATCCTTATTGCTTAAGAGAAATAGAGAAACCCAATGAGATGAACTAATATTTTTAATTCTTTGGATTTTAGATCTTCCTATTGAAATTTCAACTCTTTTAGCTCTACTGGTTCCATTTTGTATGTATGTATAGAAATAGGCTCTTCTCCTAACACTAACTTCATCAGGAACATGATCTCTTACTCAAGTGGTAATTCAAAGATCTCATCGGGAAAAAAAATATAGCAAATGGTATATTATTGGAAGAAAGGAATATTATTTCATTCCACCATTTTCATGAGAAGGAACCACTATTTGAGCTTCAAGAAAATCCACCCCGCACTGAATTATTCCCACACAACTAGTCTAAAGTTCCCACTCACCTTGGTGAGAATAGATTCCTTCTTCTGGAGATAGGAAGGTGACTCTCCTCCTATAATAGTCGATTTGATCCTAGTATAGGACTAGCCAATCTGTACCAATAATCAAGTCAAATCTTATCATTTATATCATGAATTGTTCCCAAAATAATGGTAACCAAAAATATCTAGAGTACTCATCTTATATGGTTTGATATTAACTAACCGCACTTCCAATGGTGTGTTGATGGTTAAAACACCATACAATATTTCTGCATCCATGTCGAGACCATTTTAAAAATGATAAGATATAAACGAATGTGACTATCCTATATCAAACAACACATTGTATTAGATAGATGATAAAGAGTAGTACCTCTAACGGTAGATGGTCATGTGTCCTGTCATCCAATTTAATAATCAAAACATTAAAATGACTAGTCCATTTACCCTGAGCTCTAGACTAAATACCCTTATCAATTTCCCTTTCCCAGTACAACAACTCATGAACTAGCATACAATGACCCATGCCTCATCGTTATGATATAGTGGAACTCAAGATAATATCATGCGGAGGGGTTTTTTAGCCCCTTATTCACTCTAGGTCCTGTTCTGATCCCCTCCCAATATCCTGATATGGAAATTTCATATATAATCGATTAAGATGAACCATCCTACCATATATATGACATTCAACAAAGGGAAAATAACATTGTAGGTTCTAGTGACAAAACATTCCACATAGATAGAACTAGAATAGATTATGATATTAAGATGGTTTTCCACTTCCCTGACTTCTCTTTCCACTACTACCATAGCAGAAACAGGAATAGTGATGCTTCTTGTCACTCAAACAAGATCTCCCGGATCGCCCTGCTAAAATAGAATTTCTGCTGCATAGGGCCTCTCTCAAATTCCCTTCCATGATGAGTGTCTGTTTCATCACATAATTAAATATTTTCAAATGAAATTGTTTACCTATGACCTGATATCATAGTCATGACCATCCTGAAAACTTCTCTCCCAGGATATCGCATCAGTTACTAAATATTAGGACAAATGTAATAGGTTAGTTAAATATCTAGAACAATCCACCACTGACATGCCATCCTGCATCAGATGCATGAACACATGATATTTTTCATCCCTAAATGTTTCAAGTTAAAATGGATTCAAAACTCCATCTCAATGTCCCCTTAGGTTATATTATACAGATTCCCAACTTCCTCTAGAATATCCTACCAATTATTTCCAGGTCCATGAACCATATAGGTATAAAGATTCTCCATTCTATCCATGGGGGTCACCAGATTCTTAAATATTGTTTTTAATTACTCGATCCAAAATACAGATTTCTAGGGTCCCAATTCTATAGAAAGAATTCGCAGATGCTACAGATGAAACTCCCTTTTGAGTTTAGACATAGAAGGAATGGTATGAAAAATCTCTCTTTCCATGATTCGCTTGACCCTCATGAAGCTATAGTGGAGATGAACATCTATTCACACCTCCAGAACTATAAGAATCTCTAGTTTGGATATATTTGGATCATGCAAATTTTGACTCTCCTAATGGTCATGTCAAAGATTATGGGGATACATTTTATCTTTAAGGAAAACAAACACCTTATAAAACTGGATATCTGCAAAGTCAGCTTCAATAGGTGACTACAACAAAGAACCACTGACTCCTAGTCTCTCTAAACATGGATTAAAAAATTTTTAGCATGAAATATAAATTCATTTCAATAATTTAGTAAAATAGATATCTCATATCATAGTTCAACAGTAAAGTATATATCACATGTTCAATTTGATATTTACCTATTATGAACAGTGCATATCAATATATCTCTATGTAACTAATTATGAGGCATTTATTCTCATCTCATGTCATAATGGGCCATATGTACAATATCAAGAATTATTATCATCATAAAATAATAACCTCACATAACATGTTAATCACCCAATGTGAAATGACATCAACTATAACAAGCACCCAGAAAAAAAAAGTTATCCCATCTCTGTGCACTCAGATTTTCCCTCGTACATGGGTTAGCTACTCCCACAAACAAGCTCATTTCTTTTCTTGAAACATCCTATTTTATTTTCTACAATTCTAAAATAGTAAATAAGGACTAAATAAAACATTTTTTTATACTACTTTGTAATGTCCCCCAATTTGGGACTCTCTCACATAGCTAAAAAGGGTCAGTTATGAGACCTCAATCGCGGATCCCCGTATGTCAGAGGCTACTAACAACCAGTGGGGTGTAAACATTATTTTATGGAGAATATAACCCTTATAATTAAGTTTCATAGTAGTATAAATAAACCATATAAATTAATTAAATCAATTTATATACATAAAGTTAGACAACAATAAAATCCAACTGAATAATACAGTAAATAATAAAGTAATACTATAATGATGTGCTAGAATATTACTAAATTTTATTTTGGAAACAATATAAGGAAAATACTAATAGACTCAAATAAGGACTCGAAATTCCCTGGACCTAAACCCCATGTCGCTCCCAAGTCCAAACTTCAGCCCATCTAATAAACAAGTAATCAGTAGTATGGTCATTTTCCTTGTTCAGGCATGAATCCATGTAATCTTCCTGGGTAACAAATGGTGTCCTAAATAGCGTGTGATTATAAATCAGTAGGTCAACACCACCAAGTCTAGAAAAACTAGTCTAATAAGAAGTGTATTCAATAAAAAGATAAAATGGTCCGTTAATTAATTCAAAAATTAGTTAACTACAAATACCACATGATTCAGATACATATGAAAACTATATCTGAGCATCTATTATGAACATTCCAACCCACATCATATGACCAAGGTAAAACAACCTACTTCACCACCATGATGGAATATATTTGAGCATGACTTACTACCATTCCAGCCACAACCTTATAACTGTAGTATAGTTACAAAAATCAAGGTCAAATCCCTATAAGCATTACATCATCTAGGTCAAATCCCTAAATGAATTATAGCATGGTTCTGGGTATACCCTACTCTCTCTAATTATTACATTGTGGGACTAGGCCGAGCATACTTGATAATATCATTATAGCATATAAGCGTTCATGTTATAGGGATGATCCAAATATATTAGAATTTTAGCATGAAACATAAGTCATGTTATACAGTATGGATATCACAATATCACATCATATATCTCAATTTTAAATCATGAAAATTTCAACATATTATTCAAATACCACTTTAATTTATATCAAAATTTATAAACAGTTACATCGATTATAAAATAATCCATATTTTAGGGATTCTATAATATGAAATCTCCTACGGTCCCATGACACGTTGACACACATTAAACCATTAGCCTACTCAATTGTATTTTTTGGTTTTATCATCCAATTAGAATCCATGAGCCTGATCAAATTCCAATTGAGAAAATTGACTTCAAAAAATAATTAAATTCTTTATTTAATTTATTTGGACACATCCTACATTGGGGAATCAAAACATTTCATACATAGGAAAATTATCAAATTAGAGGGTTAATATTTAGACCCCCTAACATAATATATGATCTAACAATGATCCTAATGGAAAATTACAATAAAGAAAAAGGTTTGGATGGCTTGGAAATGGTTCCTAGATAAAAAATGATAATGATAAAAACAAACATTGTAATCATTCCAATGGATTTCACTCGAATGGATATATAACTAAGGAATATAAGGAAGAAACCTATCATGAAAGACATACCATGGATTCAAGGAATAAATGGGATGTCCAAACAAGAGTTTGGCACTCCAATGTCACCTAGAGAATGTTCTAGGGTTGATAGGAGAGAAGATACAACAAATTAGAATAAAAATTCTTCCACACAACATTTATAAAATAGTACGTCAAACAATTTCATGTGCTGTAATGTAGTTACTCTCTATGTAAATATTTTTAATGTAAATACAATAAAAACCCCATTGCATTAGATTTGTTTTATTAAAACACCTGAAAAATTAAACGAAGTGTAAAGACATTACACTATGTGTAAATTTTTGGCATCTGTTTTTTCATCTGATTTCCCTTGAAATAGGCCAAACCCCTTTTAGTGCTTCTCAACTTACTAAGAACTTATTTTAACACTTATCCAATTTGTACTCAGATTGAATTACTTCACAAAATCCTACATCCTTCAACATTGGGTCATTTTATCTATAAAAGGATCTCTGTATTCAATCAAGACTTTTCCACCAATGCTCAAACAAAAAACTCAGTGAGAGAAATACCGATAAAAATTATAGAATCTTACATTTAATGTTTAATAGATGGAATATAAGAGATGGATGAGATCTGATGCATCCTCAGTTGTGTTTGGAGTGTGACAGGTGTTATTAAGTTCAAAACAGTCCTTATTTTCATCCATTATAGGTTGTAAATCAATGAATGTAGATGTTTCCTTCAATATAAGTGCCTTGTGTGAGTCGTCATGTGATATTGATGGAGGAATTGATAGAAGTGTTGAAGATTTTAGAAGAATATGACTTTCTATAAAAGTCCATACTACACATATTGTATTCCAAAATAACACTTTAGGGTGATCCCTATATTGTAGTGGTTGGGGTCCAAAGCTATGTTAATTATCACACAATCGTGTGTCAGACCTAATTTTCATTTGACTCTCATCGAGTAGTTGATTCATTTATAGGGAGTACAAATTTTGAACCCCTCGTAGATTCTATAATGACCCGTCCCATGGGGCCCATGCCGTGACTACCCCAAGCCCGCCTTCCATAGGCCAGGGGCTGGCGACTAGCACCAAAGGTGTAATTACCTAAAACTGGGAAGGAATTTCCTTTATAACCTATAAATACACACAGAAAGATATGAACATGAGTAAATTGTATAAACAAAAGAGTGCTGAAAGTAAAAGCATCTGGAATACAAGCCCAACAGTAAAATTACATGTACAACTGAAAACAATACAATTGAACAAAAAGAAAGAAAATCAACTACTGGGTCGTCCTCCGGGATGCCTACCTGAAGGGTAGGTACAAATAGCATCATCAACACTCTACGTCTATTCGTCTCTCCCACGTATCGACATGTCGTATGGTCCACCTCCGGGAACCGTCCAATCCTGGTACTCTCAGCCTCAGTCAGCGTTGTCTGTCATCTAAAACCAACACAACAAGGTGCAGGCATAGCCCGGGCATGGGTGAGTACAACGATACTCAGTAGGGACCTCGAGACACTCAAGGTCTCAAAAAAACAACAAGGATAAACCACAAAGTTTGAAATCAATAGATAACCTTACTTAAGTATATGCCCATAAATATACTTAAGTTATCAAGTGATCCATATCAATCATGAGGAAAACACAAAAGTACTGAATCAGCTCAACTAGGATTTTATTCACATTATCAAAACCTCAGCTACTTGAGAACTCCTGCTCAATCGAGTATCGTAGGTCTGTCGCGTCACACAGAGGCGCTCCCCATCGTGGGTCTACTGCATCACCATGCGTGCTCCCCCTCGTAGCCTGCTAAGGTACTCCACCTATGGAGTACTGTGGGTCTTCCACATCACCAAGTGTGATCCTCCACTGTGGGTCTTCTGCAACACCAAGGCACTCTCCATTGGGCTAGTAGAGTCACTCCGAGTCAAACAGTCAACTTTCATCAGGTCTCTGCCAACTACTAGGTCTTCGCAATACGCTTGCTCGTCTCTGGGAGGATCCGCTCCATGAGCTACTGGTCGATACTCCGACTTTCACAAATTCCCGGGAAGATGTATCTCAAAGGTCTTCCACATCATTGGGGTCTCAACAAAATAGATGGTGCATCAATCGGATGCCCGGTCTGTGCGTTATTAGACTTTTAGTGCTCGGGGCCTGGTTGGATTCGTCCACAATCCAAAATGACCATATCTCAACTATAACCCATACTCCTATGGGGTATAACCCAAGGGGCCATCATTCTCCATGATTACTAGCACCACTGAAAGTTCTTAAAACAGACATTTGGTGCCAAACATATGGACAAAATAAAGTAAAGGGTCGTAGTGGGATCAGGTCCGGTCTGACCCGGTCGAACCGACCTGGCCCGAACCGGCTTGTTGGGTGAGCCTGCCCAGCAGGCTGCGAGGGTTCGTAGAGGGCCGAGAGGGCATGGACTAGTCGTGAGGGCGCAGAGCGGCCACAGGTCGGCATGAGGGCGGTTCGGCCCGGAGGGCGCAGCGTGGGCGGCTCGACCCTGAGGGTACCACAAGGCCGGTTCGGCCAGGAGGGTGCCACGCAGCTGGTTCATCCAGGAGGGCACTGCAATGGTGCGACTGCTTGGGAGGCTGGCGGGTGGCGTGAGCTGGGGCGGCTCGATGGTTGGCGGGTGGAACGGATGGTTCAACCGGTGGGCAGTGCGGCCGGTTCAGCCGGTCGGTGGCATGGCCGTTTTTGCTGGCGCAGCTGAGGTGGCGCGGCCAATGGGAGGTGCGGTCGGTGTGCAGCGCGGCCAGGGTGGCACAGTCTATGGGGGGCACATTCGGTGGGCAGGACGACCGGGGTGGCATGGCCGGCGGGAGGTATGGTCGGTTCGGCCGTGAGGCCAAAGCACAGTGGGGGCAACGCGGGTCGCGGTGGTCTTGGGTGGCGGCGTTGTTGCCATTTTCACCTTCATCATCTAATCGCCTTCCTCCCTTCTGAAGAACATCACAAAGAAGTATGGTGGAGGGAGTTGGGCCATGTTAGTTTGGCCCACACCCTCCATGTTTAGAGTGCTAGCAAGCGGTCTTCAAGAATATAAACAAAGAACGATCAAGGAAGATATTTTAAAACCTAAATTCCCATGATCCCTTGATAATTTCTATTCCCAACACCACAAAGGAAAAAAGAGGGGATGACATGGGAATTGTTAATCAAATAATGAAATAACCCCTAAAACATCCCACAACAATTTATTCCCAACCCCCCAGGAAAACATCTGCGGATCAACTTGGTAATAAGTTGATCCACGTTAATAGTTTTTAGAAGGAAAGAATCATGGGAATAAAATAATAATTAATTAAAAACCCTAACTTGTTCGATGTTGGTTGAGGTTAGCAGAAGATAGCGGACGTCCATTCACTGTAGACGAACACATCCTACATCAGAGGATGTTCGGAGAAAGAAAGTCGAAGCTGAGGTCATTCGTCACAGTCAAAGGCATTTCTCATCGGTGGAGCGTTCTTTGTTGGAAGCTTTCTCCCAAATTCTTCTTCTCCCCAATTCCACCCAAGTGAATTCATACCCAAAAATAATAGATTGAAATATCTATTAAGTCATTGGCATAATATTCAGAAATGTTTAAATAATTAATTGATGTGTTGGCTCAATTAATTAATGGGGAGGATTTGGCCCAATAAATAAGGTGTCTTGGCACAATTAAAATTGTGGAGGTGTTGAATAGGCTCCCCCCACATTTATAAGGGGGGTTGGGTGGTTTTCCTCTCCTCCCAATAATTTTGGGATTTTTGTGTTTCTCTCAATTAAAGAGGGTTTCAAGGGGGTTTAATCCCGGGTGGTCCCCTCCACCATAACCTCCCATGGGAGGATATGGTTCGGGTGGTCCCCACCACCTTAACCTCTCATTGTAGGTTAAGGTCTGGTGGTCCCCACTTCCAACTTCCACATGGAGGATTAGTTTTGGTGGACCCCACCTGAAATATCCACATGGCAGCTCAAAATAAAATAAAATGATGTTTATTTTATTTTATTATTTCCACAAAAAAACCAAAAACTAAATTTCGTACTCTTCCATTTGTCATCAGGGAGAATGTATCTATAAATTAATATCGGTGTTGCGAGTTCAATGGTTCCCTCCGATTTCAATTGCGAGCACCGGTTCAAAGGTTATAAAAACAAACTAGTATGTTTACTGAATGTACCTGAACAAAAAATCAGAAATTGATTACGGACACACCGGGCCTTGGAATCACAAACCGTCAATTTCCACAGACTCGTAAAATTACCATATATTTAAAAAAACATAGAAATTCTGGATCTTTATCTTCTCCCCACCCCAGGATTTACATCCCCATAAGCCACAACTCAAACTAAGGGAACAAGTGGGGGTACTGAGAACCCATCTGAGCCTCCCACTCCCATGTGATCTCCTGGAGTTTCCCATACTTCCAGTGAATGCGCACCAGAGGTATCGACCATCAATGAAGTACCCACTCTTTTCTATCCTCAATCTCCATGAGAACCTCCATAATAGTCACCCCATCATCGACATCCAACTCACCATGGTCGATGATGTGAGAAGGGCCATGCACGTATCTCCTCAGATGGGATACGTGGAAGACATCGTGCACCCTGTGAAACTGATGTGGAAAAGCTAAGCGGTAAGCCAACTCACCTAATCTGATGAGGACATGGAATAGACTAATTAATCTTGGAGATAACGTGCTACCTCGGCCAAATCTCTGTAGACCTTATCAGGGTGAGACCCGTAGAAAGATGCGGTAGCCATCCTCAAACTCCAGAGGACTTTGTCTCCTGTCAGCATACGACTTCTAACTAATCTGTGTAGTCTTCATCCACTCCTAGATGATCTTCACCATCTTTGTGGTGGCTCGTACCATCTATGGTCCCACTAGTTCTGACTCCCCTAGGTCAGTCTAGCACAAAGGTGATCTAAAAGGTTTCACGTACAATGCCTTGATGGTTCCATACAAATGGTAGAGTGATAGGTGTTGTTTTATGAAAACTCCACAAAAGGAAAGTGATCCTCCCAGCTGTGACATATGTCGAGGACACAAGTGTGGAGAATGTCCTCGAGGGTCTGAATGGTCCGCTTAGTCTGATCATACGTCTGCAAATGGAAGGCGGTTCTCAAAGGAAGTTGTGTCCCGAAAGCCTCCTAAAACCCCTTCCATAGTCGGGAAGTAAAACGTGCATCACGATCAGAGACAATCATTGAAGGTAATCCATGTAGCTGCACAATATCTTGCACATAGAGGCATCACATGCTCACTACTGAACCCTGCTCTCTGATCGGTAGGAAGTGGGCTGACTTACTGAGTTGGTCTCCGATCACCCAAATCGAGTCATGTACCCTAGATGTACGTGGATTTCCTATCATGAAGTCCATGGATATCCCATCCCACTTCCACTCTGGGACTTCTAAAGGCTGAAACAAGCCTTCTGGTACCTGATGCTCCGCCTTCACTTTCTAACAAGTGGGTCATCAAAAGAAAAACTCTGCTACTGCCTTCTTCATTCCCAGCCACCAGTGCTGTCGTTAGAAATCCCGGTACAACTTCGCCACTCATGGATGTACCGCTAGAGGGGATGTGTGGAAGTCCCTCAACACTTCTTCCTGAAGTGAAACTAGTACCATGGTACATTCTATGAAGAGGATGACATGCTCTCCATATTTAGAAAATCCATCAGGTGCTTGCCTTGTGGAAATCTGAGCACGTCGAGCCTCACAGTCAGTGTCACTATGTTGCGACTACCTGACTCGCTAAAGAAGTGGAGGAGTGATGGAGAAATACTGTAGAAAGGCTTCTCCGTCTATATCCACATAGTATATCTACAAAGCGGCCAGTAGCTTCGTTGCCTCGCCTAGAAGCTGTATACCAGACCTCCTGCTAAGTGCATCTGCAACAACGTTACCCTTTCTAAGAGTACAGACTCTGTCGAAGTCATAGTCCATGAGGAACTCAATCCAAAATCACTATCTCAGGTTCATGTCCTTCTAAGAGAAGATATGCCAGAGACTCTTGTGATCAGAGTACATTGTAAAATTCTCTCCTTCCAGATATTATCACCACATATTTAAGGTGAAGACCACTACTGCAAACTCCAAGTCTTGGGTAGCATAGTTCTTCTCATGTTGTCTCACCTACCAAGAACATTATGAGATCACTTCTCGCTCCTTCATCAGGACACATTTTAGTCATATCACTGATGCGTCACAGTAGACTACGTACCCTATGACTTCATCTGGAAGCCTCATGATAGGGTAACTATTCATCCTCTGCCTCAGCTATTGAATTATATACAGGAATCTCTCCGACCACAGAAACGGTTTCCCCTTCTTTGTCAAGGGTGATAGTGGTGCTGCAACTTTGGAGAAGTCTGGCACAAATCTCTGGTAATATCCAGCTAAACCGAATAAACTTCGTACCTCTGTTACACTCCTAGGTGGCTCTAAAGAAAGTAATGCCTAAATCTTTGCTGGATCCACTACAACTCCAGACTCCGATATGACATTCCCCAGAAAGTGAATCTCTTGGATCTAGAACTGAAACTTTGAGATCTTACTGTAATGCTGGTGCTCTCGGAGTGTGTCAAGTACATCCTGCAAATGATAGGCATGCTCCTCCTCAATAGTCAAGTATAACAAAATATTATTCCTGAATACTATGAAAAATAGATCCGGATATGGCTGGAAGATCCTGTTCATGAGTCCTATGAACACTGTTGAAGTGTTGGTTACACCAAGAGGCATAAACAAGAACTGATAGTGGCCATACCAACATCTGAAATCCGTCTTCTGCACATCTTCATCTCGAACAAAGAGCTGGTGATAGCCTGATATGAGGTCTATCTTTGAGAACCACCATGATCCCTTCAGCTAATCAAATATGTCATCAATCCTCGGGAGTTGGTACTTGTTCTTCATAGTCACCTGGTTCAGGTTCCGGTAGTCGACACAAAACCTCAATCTCCCATCTTCCTTCTTGGTGAAGAGAATCGGGGATACCCAAGGTGAAACACTGGGCCAGATGAATCCCTTCCCCTCAATGTCATGTAGTTGTACCTGCAGCTCAGGAAGCTCCGCAGGAGACATCCGATATGCTGGTGTAGATATCAGTGTCGTCCCGGGGTACAAGTCAGTTTAAAAGTCCACCTCTCTGTGAGGAGGTAGACCTAGGACAACATCAGGGAAAACATCCGCGTACTAGTCCACCACTACATGATAGCCTTGACTCTCCACACCAACAGCTCCGAGGGTAAGGCTAGCCAACTGATTAGTGATCGGCTTCACCCTCCTCTTGGTAAGTCTATCCTGTATTGCAAAATCCCCCTTCTCGCCGGTGATGGTAAACCTGGTCCCATTTGTGCGGAAACACCACACTTTGAACCTAATACAGTCTATCTGACTATGGAATATAGATAACCATTCCATACCCAAGATGACATCGTAAGGCCTCGACACCACTACTAGGATATCTCAGCCGAAGCATTCTCCTCCTAGAGTAATCTTGCACTACCGGAACTATTGGGTAATCATCGAATATGCTACTGTAGGAGTCTCTAATCGAATGGATCGAGCCAACGGCTCCGTCAGAATCTCCATGCTCCGAACGAGGGAAGTGGGAATGAATGAATGACTGGAATCTGTGTCTATAAGTACTGTAGCTATGGTGGAGTAGACACATATCGTTCCTCAAATCATCTATGGAGCACCATGATTGTATGCCTTAGATTTCTGTACCTGAGCTCTCCCTTGTCCACCTCC